>CM046384.1:8194996-8844996 GCA_025413485.1 Ficus microcarpa | reverse complement strand
TTTGTTATGATGATCAGTCACCAAACATTCTAGGATTCTTATTCGGGATTGCGCAAATGATATTGTACCTTGTGTTCAAGAACTCCAAGAAAGAGGCATTGCCGGAGTTTAAGCTACACGAGATGCCGCCAGACGATGCTGTTCCGACTAGGGCAGTACAAGAGGCCATTGGCAACACTGCAACCTCAGAGAGGAACAATGTTGTCGTGACTGTAGTGTGATCATATAGCAATAATAGATGGCCTTTAATAAACCTAAGTTGAAAATATATATTGCATAAGAGTGTGTTGACTAATTCGGCAAATGTGCAAATTAATAAAGGAAGAAGAGGAGGAGACTTGAGAGCAAGGCATTGCCAATATTGTACACAAAGATTGTGGAAGCATATTCGTTCTGTGTTTTATCATGTTGTTTAAGTACTGTTTCTTTAATAATATTTTCTTCGAAGGAGAATCTGATCAAGGCTTTCCAGCTAAAAGGTCGTGTAAGATTTCTGTTGGTTGAAAATGAAAAATACATACATATCAATGCATATATACATATTTAAGTGATATGCCTAGCTATTTACAATTACTTATTCATTTTTATTTTAGGTGTAATTAATATTTTGGTATCTTCTTATGAATCATTGAGAACGTAATTTATCTCCGTTTATATATAACTTAATATAGTGATGAAGGAGGGAGAGAAAATTAAAGAAACTTTTACAACCAAGTAGCATTTACCCTAGCGACAAAATATTTATCCATGTTCTCATTTATTTCATCTTCACGTCCACCGAAAAACATATATATATATACACACACACACACAAAGTCTTAAATCAGGTACCTGATGATATCCGATATATGAATTTCAGTTTCTGTAAATGTGAATTTCAGTTACTAAAAATGTAAATTCATGCATAAAGAAACGTAATTATAAAGTGAATGTGAATTTCTCTCATTTTTACATTTACTTCTGCATGAATTTACATTACTTATAACTGAAATTCACATTTACAGTAATTGAAATTCACATTACTAGATACCATCAGATATCGAATTTAAGATAATTCATATATATATCTATATTTATAATAGTAATCTTATCAAACAAAGAGAGTTGAAAAAAAAAAAGTAAAATCTTTATCTTTACATATTTAAAAAGTCCACAAATTTTCTTCCTTTGTAAAATTTATTACCTATATATAAAAGTAAGAATATGTTTTTTATCGTACCTCCAACATGTATTACTGTCGCGTTTGATAATTTAACTTAAATTATATATTTTCATCTCAATTTTTGACTTTTTCTGAAAAAGTTTTTGTCTTTTCTGAAAAGTCAATAAAAATTTTCAACTCAAACGGTATTATTTCAGCTCAAACTCATTCACCAAACGGATCCTACGTAACTGCTTACATGACAATCTTATCAACATCACATGCTGTTTTTTTTTTTTCTTTTCTTTATTTCTGTATTCGGCACGCACTCCCGCATTCAATACAGTTTGTGTTACGAAAAGATAAAATCAATTACTGGGAAAAGGACACGAAAAGGAGAAAATTTTTATTTTTTTTAATTGATCATGCTTACTTAGGTGATATATCTGACAAAAAAGGCGAAAAAATAAATAAAACCTTGTTTTTATTGGGAAATTTAATTATAAGAGGCCAGTGTCGTTGATGACGCTTGCTAATTCAAGAAAGAGTACAAAGACGACAAATAGCCGCATATATATTTTGTGTTTTTATTGTTGATAATTGAGGAGATATTACTTACATTGATCATCTTACCCAGTAGATCATCTTTTAAGTGGTTTCATTCACTTTTCGAGGTCTAACTATATTTTGAAAAAAAAAAAGTAAGTAAATAGCATTTTTCATATGATAATTGCGATAGATAGCATGTTTTGAAATAAATAATTAGAATAAATAACAATAAATAATAAATTTATCGCATAAATAAATTACTCACTTTTTGTAAATATATTATTTATTAAATAAATTTGTAGGTTATCTAATAAATATGGAAAAAGCTCCTGAATGACATAAATTTAAAGATCACTGCACTAATGTAACATAAAAAATTAACACTAAATCAATATTACACAAAAATTAAACTAAAGTTAACTAAAATTTAGATAATTTGTATCATATTAATCAATAGATTAAAAAAAAAGGCGATCACTTTGATAATTTTCTCAATAAAAAATATTATGTTTACATTATAAATTTTATTATTCTCTTTATATATTTTATAACCTTCTATTTATTTTAATTATTTTCATAAAAATACTATGTATTACAATTTCTCCCTGAAGAATCTCGTTTTTTCTATCTAGAATTTCACTGGGATTGGTATAAAGTATACAAGTGATATAGTACTAACTTATGAATATCAACATTCTTTTAGAAATATTTGTAGTTATTCCCCTTTTTTTGAGAAAAATTACGCAAACAATCACTTTTTTTTTTATCTATTAATCAATATAACACAAATTCTTCCATTTTTACCAACATATGACATAAACGTAATTTATTTTGGTTTAAATATTACTTTTTTTTTTTTGGTCATGTTAGTATATCGACTTTTAAATTTATGTCATTCAGGTGTATATATATATGTATTTTGGTACTTTTACCTTAAAATTTCAACTTTTAATCATATTTAACAAATGGAAGTAACAAAAGTGTTGTAATTATTCATAGAATTTTTTTTTTGGGTGAATTTATTATTCATAGATTTTATCTTTGTCAAATCGAGATGTGCGGGATCAAATCGAGTGTGTTAGATCAATCAGACCGAATCGAACTCTCTTATATTTTTTAAAAATAAAATAAGAGTGTATCAGCATAGAGATTTGAACCAGAACTTCAATCTAAACACGAGTGCATAATTTTACACTCGTCAAAAGTCCCTCGGGGGAAAAAAAAAAATTGGGGAAAAAAAAAAAGGAAGAAAGAGAGAATCATTTCCCTCAACCATCTTAATTTTAATATTTTTTTAGGTGTTTTAATTTTTATATCAACCCAAAAAAATTTACGTTTTGTATTGATAAATTGTTTATTTAGTCTCTAATATTATTATGAAATCACAATTTGGTCCGGACCTTTTTGTTTTAATATTTAAAAAGTTCTATGAACTATTTAAAAATATGTAAAATAATCTTTTTTATTAACATATGTTAAATATTTAACGGACAATATAAACTAAATCACACGTGATTTATTATTATTATTTTTAGAAACACATGATTTACTGTTTATAAGTAAGCAAGAAAAGAAAATTTTACATGATTAAACTTACATATGCTGTACACGTGATATGCTCTATCCAATTTTAATATTTCTTAATAAAAATAACTATTTTACACATTTTTAAAGAATTCAAGATCTTTTAGTCAAAATAACAATAACAATAATAATAATCAGTAACTTCGAAAATATTAGAGACCAAACGGGGAATTTATCCTTTATATGAAATAATTACACAAGCTATCCATTTTTAGGATCCTTTCTTAAAATATATCTGTTTTTAAACTATATTATATATATATGTCTTTTTTTTCATATATATTTGTATTATCTATTTTGTCCTTTTATCATAATTGATTTCTTTGACTTTAATGATGAATTTTTTTTTTTTTTACTTACAAATGAGAATTACATTTAATAAACAAAAGTTAGTTTTTCCCTCGTTTATATTCTTTTTACGTGGTATTCATTTCTTCATCCTTCATTTTTTGTGTTTGGTATTTCAGGTATGTCAAAAACAATCCTTTTTTTATGTTTACTATTTTATATATCATTTGTAAGTTTATCTTAAAGATAAATTTTTTATTATAATGATTGTTTTATACAAATCACACACTTATATCTACTATGAGATTTGATGATGGTATTATTTTGTTTTATCATTATTATATCTTTATTTAAATAACTTATTATTTATTATAATGATTGATTGTTAGTATGTTTTAGATTTTTATAAACATATTTCTTAAGTATGATTTTGATTTCTTATAAACTTATTTTTTAGTATGATTTAAGTTACTTTTGATAATTGTAACGTTATTATAATAAATTTTTCTATTTTTATTGGTCTTGTTTAATAGTTAGTTTCTAAGGTTTAAATGTGATTTGAAATTGCTTATTTCTTTACGATGATTACTATATCATTATGATATATATATTTTTTAAATGTAATATGTTTTTTTTTCCTTTCTGATAATTCTTCTAGCATTATGCTGTCTTTTTTAGGTTTTAAAGTGATTTCTGTTTCTCTACAATTTTAATCTTTTTATATATTTATTGTGAACTTAATCATAATGATCAATTATTTATTGTGAAGATTAATTTTTGCATACTCTATCATATAACTTATATTTGATATGATTATTTTTCTTTATATTAAATCAAGAAAAATGGTCTTTTTTCGTTTTATAAAGATTTACTTAGTCAAACATTTTTTTTAGAGATTTTGCTTTCCTTTTATATAATTCTTTATTTGTTCATTGTCGATTCTTTATTAAACTACAATGTAGTCATGTTTGGTTGAAGGTAATCATATGTAATCGGATATCTAACAATCTTTTTAAAATAATCAAATTCCTAGGAATATTAGATTATAGTGTTTGGTTTGTATGTAGATAATTTTAAAAATTAAATAAATAATTGTTTAAATTATTTAAATTGTAAAATTACCATGATATTTAGATAAGGGGTAATCTGAAACTCCAGGGGTGGGTTTCAGATTATCCCTTTATAAGGAAGGATATTTGAAACCCATGGGTTTCAGATTCCCAGTATCTTAAAATAAGATAACCTCATAACAAACATGATAATTTTAAGATTTCTATTCCTTTATAAAAGATTACCCCATACCTAACACCCTCTTAAAAGTATCAATTTAGACCTTCATATAAATAAAATAGAAAATTGAATATTTTTTAAATTAATATCTTCAATTTGAACATTTATATAAATAACTCTTTTTACACGTGGAGAGATGCAATTGGATACTGAAGCTTTCTATCTGTCAACGTCGTCACCATCCGGGGAAAGATTTCTAGGGTTTTCAATTCGTCCCCGCTTGTTCTCTGTGATCCGACCTTCCCCTCCATTTTGCCCTAATTCATCAGTTAGTCGATCAAACCCCTCCCTCTTAATTTCCGAAATCAGATCGAAGAATGAAGAATCGGCCCTCAAAAGACGAGGCAAACAGAGTCCCCAAATTGCTAAACATGAAGAGAAGGAACAACAAGACGAGAGGCTTATCGCTTGAAGCCTTCGCTAACGCCAAATCCAACTCCCACTACTACAATCCGGCTTTAATTAGTACAAATCCCTCTTCTTCTTTTCCTTTTTTTTAATTTGGTTTTTTAAAATTTCCGTGCTTTCTTCTAAAAACAGAGCAAAACAATACTGTAATTGCGTTGAAATTGGTTATGGAAGTTTCCGTTTACTATATTGGTTTCTGTTCAGTATCTTGAGAGATTTAATCTTGTTTGCAAAAAAATTAAAAAAAAATTTTTTCCCTCTATTTTCCAGTTGGGTGTAGTTTTTTTTTTTTTTTTTGGTTCCTCGAAAGTTTTCTTGCTTATGTGTTGAAAGTTAGGTTGAGTAAAGCAAACAAATTGGCATTGTTTCAACAGGAAATATTGTTATAGTTATTGCCAAATTAGAACTTGTAACCAACTAACTATATTGATAACTGGATATGGTTTTTTTTTTTTAAATAATTTTTGTAAAAGTTATGGACGAGCTCATTTGAGAGTAGTAGTAATCTGATGCTTGTCTTCTTGGTTGTTATGTTGTGAATGATAGTGAAATTGTTTCTTTTTTGGTATGCGATTATTTTAACTGACGGGGTTCTCGTTGTTGGTTTTCCAGAGCAGCAAAAGGAGTTCTATAAGAATGCTAAATACGTCAGCAAGTTTAAGAAGTCAATAAAACAGCACGGGCAACAGAGCAATCTCTCCTCGGCTATGAGTCCCCATGAGGTTGGATGTCATATCTGGTTTATTTGATTGTTATCTTCGCCTTACTTGATCTCTTTCTAAAAACTGGTTGAATCTCAATATATTTGATACATATGTCGGGTACCCACATCAATTTTCGCAAGGGGTTGTGCCACGAGGCTGAGAGCTATCTCAAAAATTTGAATCGTTTTTCACTCACTCATAGATGGTACTTTAGACTCTAGTTCGAGATTTTTTGGTTTGAGGGAAAATTTAATTCCCGTGTGTTGTATAATTGTTTGATTGTTTGATAATGTTCTAAAATTTGGCACGATTATGCTGTCGTTTAGAAGATTAAGACTTGTTACTTTAAGAGCTTGTTTGGTAGGAGAGAAAAGTGGAATGAGGGAGAGGGGTGAGGAGATTAGGAAGAATTTTGGGACCCATGAATGTGTTGTAGGAGATAAAAGAGGAGGGAAATGGATGGGGGATTTCTAATCCTTAAAAGAACACAAATTTGAATTTCTTCCAACATGGAGAGTTTGGAGGAGGGAATTCATACCAAAATACAATTATAGGAAGGTCCTCTCCTTCTCTCCACTTTCCTCGCGTAGTTTAGATATCATTCTTTTTTTTTTTCCTGTTTCTTTTACCTCTTAACAAATAAACCCTTTAATTCAAAATGCACTCTTAAGCGGATACTTGCTTTTGGAGGCGATAGTTACATATGCATTTTTTGCTTCTTGCCACAGGATGATAACGAAACAGAACGAAATAGGGAGACGAATAATAAAAACAGGAAGGGCAAGTACAAATGCAAATTTAGCTTGAAAGAAATATATGAGAAGAAGCGTGAAGAGGAAGAGAAAGCAAGGATGGAGAGAGAGGCGATTATTCAAGCAAAGAAAGAAGAAAGGGAAAATGCTCAAGCGCGCAGGAAGGCAACCAGGGAAAAGATGCTCAAGAAGACGCGGAAGGGTCAGCCTGTTATGAAGTACCGAATCGAGCATCTCTTGGAGACAATTCAAGGTTCAAAGAGCAATAAATAGTTGGCAAAAGTTCTCCAACTCTTAACAGATAGTGTATTGCTCTTGTATCTTGGCTAATCACAAACGCCGGTGAACTCGGTTACATAATAATTTTGTAGTTGTCAAGTTTTGCTGGGTGTTACAGGGTCATTTGTTGGTATCAAAACCAGCATATCAAAGACCGTTGTAAATTTTGCTTGGAAATTAAATTTTGTAATAGAACACAAATGATCTATTCAATACTCTTTTGGTATAAATCAAACATGAGATAGGCAAATTACAGTTATTTCTCACATGTAGCAGAAAACAGACGAACCATCTGACAATCACATATTAGGTTTACACAAACACATGCTAATACGAAAAGCCTTGTTTCTTCACCGAAATGATTTCCAATCACTCCGCCGATAAACTTATCTTAAACAATTAAACACAAACAGCTAACTAGGAAGGAAGGGAAGAGAGAGAGAGAGAAAGAAGAACAAGAAGCAGCGTGACTCGTGACGCTCGTGCAACCTGAGGAAAATCCTTGGCCACCATAAGAAGAGTGAAATCAGCAAGAAAAGTTATCAACGGACGCGATGAACGGCGAAAACCCTCCGCTTTGGAGGAGTTCTGCAGATGACCATGAGGGTGAGAACTATAACAATCACCATTAGAAACCCGGACAGATCCAAACCGCCATCGTCCATCTCCGAACAAATCACCTTTCCCATTTCTAGGACGAGTTTTTTTTTTTCTTTTTTTTTTTTTCTCTGCCAAAATGGTGAAAGGAACGAAGCACCAATACAACCACACAAGCTGGTTTAGCTATAATTTAAGTTGAACCATGTTTAAGTCAAGTCTACCCTGTGTCAAGTCTTCCCTCCTTGTCATAGTCATAAGTAACTGTTTACATCAGTTTCGGTTTAAGTTTCTTGGCTTCTTCTCTGTGGGCGGCTGATGTTGTCTACATATGTCCACGTTAGCTGACTTAGAGACAAACATAATGCATCAAGTGTTTTATGTGCTTTATTCCGTTTCATAATAATTATTTTTTAAACAGTCGTATTCATATTAAACATGTCAATTTTATATATTTTAATTCTAATATGATTTTGATCAGATTTAACATTTAGACTCATTTCCTATCGATAGAGTATACATATAGTAGAAAGCTCCTCACTCCCATCTTTTTTTTTTTTTTTACGTTTTTTTTTCTTGTTTTAAAAAGGAAAGCGACTTTCTATGCTAATCAAGTGTTCTTTGACATGCCATTCAGAATGAAAACAAAAATAAGAGTATACTTTACCATGATAAACAGGACAGAATTCGTGGTATTAGCATAAAATATAAATTTTTTTAAGTATTAAAAAAAAAACATTATCAGTAGGTGTTAAGGATGCCATTCAAACAAAAAAGTGTTCTTTGCCACGATAGGCTTAACTTGGACTCTTGGAGGAAGTTTGTAGTACGGACATAGGGAAAACCTTTTTTTTTTTTCCTTCTCTTTTATGGGTAGGAAGTTTGTAGTAGGGACATATTATCTTATTTACTTTAAATATTTTAAGACCCGTAAAAATTTGTTGAAAATAACTTAATGTTACAATTTCCAAATAATAGAACCTAACGTGGACCTCTAAATTTAACTATCATATACTCGTATAGGATTCACGGATTTGATGAATATCATTCCACCGTATACAACCAAACATATTATAAATATACTAAGAGGATGTTAGCTTTTTACTGTTACTTTAATAGTCCTCAATAGTGATTTTTGCCTTTTTTTTCCCTCCTTTTTCTGCTTTCGCTACAGTACTGTACGGTAATGTACAGTATTTTTTTCTACAATTGCTACAATACTGTATAATACCTTTGGCTACAGTGATCCACAGTAGCTGTTTCCTCCAGTAAAATGTCGATTTTGCCTCTATCCCATGTGATGATTTTGGCTTATCTACAGTAGAAGGACGGTTTTGTCCTCACATATTTTACTACTTTGCCTACAGTGGTGTACAGTGAAATAATGTTTTCGTCCTTCAAAACCGTTGGGTTTCCTATAGACTGCATAGTAAATTGCTAGTTATGCCCTTTTGGCAGTGTCCAGTCATTTTTGCCCCTTTCAGTGTGTAGATCGGATATGGACTGTACAGTGACTTGACCATTTTGCCCTTGAAACCCTATGCTTGCCTCTTTCTTGCTGTTGTTGCCACCTCTCTCTCGATTTTGTGTTTAGTTTCTCACTATTTATGCCTTTTTCATCTCTTTCTCTCACCGCTACTCTCTCTCTTTCTCCATACTCTTTTTGCTCCCCAAACTCTAAGTTTGCCTTTCTCTTGTTATTGTCGTCGCCCCTTTCTTCATTTTGTGTTTATTGCCTCACTATTTGTTTTCCTCTAATTTTTCCTCCCTTCACTGCTTTCTCTCTCTCTCTCTTCAGATTTTATGTATTTTGGGTTTTGAAACTCTAGCTTTGAGTTTTCGTTGTTGTGTTCGCCAATCCTCTTTTTCTTTTTTTTTTTTTTTTTTTTTGCTTCCTTTTTCCGTGCTTTACTCTTTTCTCATTTTGTTTCTCTCTGTTGTTCTTCAAATCCCAAGTTTTGGATTTTTTTTTTTTTTGTGTTTTTGTTGGTTATTTATGTTTTTGTACTTTCTCCGTCTAATGTTGGTGTTCTCCTTAAATTTTTCTTTTTTTCCGATGACTTTGTTTTGTCGAATTTTTAGGGTTTCATTTTGGGGCCCTTTTTTTTGCTTTTTTGTTGTTGTATGATTTTTGTTTTTCAAGTTTAGGTTTTGTTTTCTGTTTTGTTGAGGTAATTTTTTTGCCTTTTTTTTTTCTCCTCTATAATCATTTTTGCATTTTTTTTCCGGTTTTGGGGAGTTTTTTTTTTTTTTTTCTGTGTATATGTATAATGGAATAAATATATAATGCAAGTTTTTTTTTAATGCTTTCTCTATTTTCTTATTTTTTTGATTTATGGTCTTCGAAATCTACGTTTTTTTTTTCTTTCTTTTTCCATCCTCGGTGGTTAACCTTTTGTTCCCATCTTCTTATATTGTTCAGGCCAAATTTTTTCCTCCCCCTCTGTGTGTTTGTTTTATCAAAATCCTAAATTTTTATTCGAAGAATTTTTTTCATAATTATTGATAAAATAAATGTAGAGGAAAAAAAAAAGGTATGCTTTTGTTTTGCTCTATTTATTTCAGTAAATTTTTTCCAATTTTTTCCTTCTTATATGTAATATAAATTGATTTTGATTTTTGTTATTTGTTAATTTGTTTTTGTAGATTGCAGTGGTAATACTACTAAGGTAGTTAATTAGGAGTATTAAAGGAGATATTGAAGGCTTTTTTTCTGTGATGTTTGTTTTTTTTTTTTTTTTTTGGTTTTTATCCCCCAGGTAATATTTTTTCAATTTTATGGCCGAATTTTATTCATTTATTTTTTCTGTTCATATTTTTCTATTATATTTCATAATTATATTTTATCTTTTAGTTAGAATTGAATTCATTGTTAGGTTTTCCCATTATTTATTCTTCTGGATTGTTCGAGCAAATTCTTTCTGTGGTCAGAGAATTTAGTCTTTTTTTGCTGCTTTTTCCTACACATTTAATGCTTCAAGATTAATTTTTTTTTAGTTATAATTGTGTTATTTGTTATAATTCTGTTATTTACAGTGTCATGATTTGTTTGACTAAGGTTTGTAACTTTGTAATTAATGCTTCTAATTTGTTTTGATTGTGTGATCTGTTTTGTGTGTAAATATGTGTTGCTTCAGATATTGTCTTTCTTCTTCACCTACTATTTTTTTTTTTAAATTATTATTCTTTTTGCTCGAAAATTTTTCTGCAAATAACTTTTTTCCCTCATTTACTACATTCCTCTCACACTTTACCATTACTATCTTTCTACCACTGTCTCACTTGCTCCAGTTTCCACCTCTTTTGTTTCCTTACCTGATAACTTTTATTTTGCTCTTTCTTACCTTCGGAGGACTAATTATTTTAGCATAATCATTTTTATGCAAAGCTGTTGTTTTGAATCAGGTACTACACTTATTTATATGCTTTAATTATAATTAATTATTATTTTATTGTATTATGATAAATTGCTATTTTGATTATTAACGTTCTTCTTTTATAAGAATAATCATTTTCTTTGTTTATTTTTAATATGTCTTCGTTTTTTTCCACTGTTTGTTTAATAGTTCTCTACTTTTCTTTTTTTTTTTTTGTCATGATTATTGTTATTATTATTATAATGATATTGTAGAGTATATAATTTTATTACCATATTGATTCTTTTTTTCCCCCTATTTTATGTTAATTATATTCTTCTTTATATATGTTTATAAAAGTTTAGTACTTATGGTTGTATGATGTTATTTGATTAGTATTGTTGTGATAAGTGTTTTTTGTTTTTATTTTGTTTTATTTTGTTTCTTTTTTTCTCTGTATTTTGTATTGTTGTTTTTTTTTCCCCTCCTCACACCGTAAATGTTTTCCAAGAGAATTTTTGTAAAAAAAATTGTAACTTGCTACAATGATCTCACTTTACATATGTAATAATGCATATACCAAATCTTTTAATTAATTTGGTATATGGTGTTAAATATGATATCATTGATAGAATATGATGAATAACTAAAATATTTTATTTAACAGTCTTTATTAATACTGTGAATGTTTGGGAATTATGATGAATAACTAAAATATTTTATTCTTCCTTCCCCGTGTAACGCACGGGTATTAAACTCGTGACTTCTGAATGTTACCAACCACGTCATATCCAAGGGACTTCGCTTGTGTTTGGTTAACCAGTTGGAGATAAAATTTTTTATTTGGAATTGGTTGATTTTTAAAAAACTAATTATAGATTTTGTTGATTTAAAAAAAAAAAGAAAGTAAAAATTGAAATAAAAAAGTATAATTTAATTGAAGTTAAATTTAAATGCTATACAAAACCTAATTAAGTTAGAGCTTTCTTCTTTTGCATTGAGTTGGGCTTTCTACTTTGAAAGCCCTAAGCTACGTCCTCGAGAACTTGATAACTGAGCTTTAAGCCCTATATTTGGATTTGCTAAGAATTCTCCCAAAAAAGTTGGTTTAACAAAAAAGAAAAAAAAAAAAGATGAAATTATCCCCCCAACAACACAGTTCTCAATCCTCTAAACAAACACCATGAGTAACCAGACGGGTGGTAAGATGCTTGCTTTCTCAACTAGAAATCTTGGATTTAAGTCGTCACAGTTGTAGTGGGTGGGCTATAACTATAAAGGTAATCCACTTTAAACGGATCCACAGGTCAGATAGGAGACTATCCTTATTTTAAAGTTACATGAGTACGTCATTTTTTATTTTTGTAATCCTCTTTATTTGTCACAAAGAAAATAAAAAAAATTAAATTAAATCCACCAAACAAATAAACTATGTCCCAGTAGGCAAAAAAATACCCACAAGCTTGTAACAAAAACCACCTTAAAAAGGTTAAAGCCCTTGTTTCTTTCTGTCTTTCTTCTTGTTTGTTTCTTTTTTTCTCTTCTTTTTGGGGGACTCGGAAAGAAGGAATCTAATAACAAAAAACTAGTCTAAAATGAGTCATGATTCTTAAAGGTCAGAATCATTTTTATTTTCCCCACTAAATCCCATCTTCATGTCTATTATATTTATATATACACACACACATATATGTATGTACCCACTCACTGTAAACACTGAACACCGTTTTGCCCACTTTACCTGAGCCATTTTTGATACTTTATAATCATTCACATCAACCAGCCCAAAGTGGCCTCATGATGGGCTAGATGTAAAACAGTAAAAAAAAAAAAAAAAAGTAAATATATATATATATTGGTGACGAAATCAACAAAAGAATTATAAGCAAAAGGGGGAATAAGAGAGCATGATAATCACTGTCATCATCAATGCCCTCAAACGTGTGGCCATCATCAACCAATTAAAATTTAGTCTGCAAAAATTTTATGAGATAGAGGAGAGAAGGCCTCACTTTCAACAGACACATTTCTCACTCTTTCACTTCATTTCACCCCCCCACTTTTCTTTTTTTCTTTTTTTTCTCTCTCTCCTTTTTTGTTTTTTTTTTTTTTTTTGGCTCTGTGATTATCAGATTATGTGTCCGGATCTGTGGTTGGAGTGGGGAGAGAGTGGGATAGGGAGTCTCCTTGTTACGTTACTTTCAGTCTTTACCCGTCCTTTTTGCATCTTTTCTTGTTTTTTTTTTTTTTTTTTTTTGGCTCCTCTTGTTTATTTAACGAGTAAAGTTTGTGCTTGGTTTGTTTTCTTATTAAATACATATAAGAATGCTTTATAAATTTATAATATAATCTTCTTTTCTCTCTTTTTTTTTTCCTTTTTTTTTTTTTTTATTTTTTTTTATTTTTGCTATCTCTATAAGTACTTGGGGGTTGCTGGGTCATCAGATGGTGCTGGTGTTGGAGTAGAAAAAAGGGGGAGCGTGAATGATGCAAAAAGTTGTGGACACCATCCAATGTCACCGAATCCATCACGTGCCTCCACAGTCGAGGACTTTCTCTCTCTTGTCTCTCTCTCTCTCTCTCCCCAATAAAATTAAAAGGAAAAGTTAAAGGTTGCCCTAACTGAGAGGGAGCAGAGCATTTAGCGTTTTAGCAGAGTACCTTTTTCTCCCTTTTTTTTTAAATTTATTTTATAATTTTTACCGTCCGGTAATTTTCTGGATTGCTTCCTTTCCTCCTTTGGTATCAGTCACTCTCATCTATTTTCCCTCCACAAATTGCCCTTCCAAAAGTTTCCGATGTAACTGGGATATTGTACGATATACATTAGATTCTTATATTCTTCTAATCGAGTTGTTTTAACTATGTTTGCTGGTACCTTTCTTTCCAGGTTTCTCAACGACAGCATTAAATAAATCTCATAATAATAAGATTCTTTTTATTCATGTCTTTGAATTTGAATTGAATTTTAAGACCATTTTCATTTGACTTCCTAAATTTTAAAAAAACTCATTTTGTTTTCTAAACTTTGAATTTAAAATAGGATTAAATTAAAAATTAAAAAGATAAAATGAGAATTTTTAAAATATATAAGATAAAATAGAAAATATGAAAATAATCCAAAACAATATGCACCGATAACATATGAAAGGCCATTATAATTTTTGGAAAGCCAAATTTGCCAGCTGCATTCAATTACTGTTTTTAGTTCTTTAGCAGTCAGCAAGATCATAACCACCTTACAGTGTCAATGATGTGAGAAGTCATGAATCTTTCATTATTATTATTATTATTATTTTCTTTTTCTAAACACTTCTTCACCTGAGTCCTGACTTTATTTATTTATTTATTTATTTTTTTTTTTTTTTGCGTCAGAACAAACGGTAACCTTAATGCATACAAAGCCAGTCCCAGATGATTACGCCTTGTCATTCTACTTTTCCCCTATCTCTCTTTTTGAATAATGTCCCAACACTACTCATCATCTTCTTTCCATCCATTCTAGCCTCAACTTTATCACACATGTACAATAATAAATATGTTATATTCTCCACAGCAATAATTCCACCATTTCTCTGCAAAATTTTTAACTCCATTTTCCCCATCCAATCCTCACACAATGAAATATAGGATTGTAAGAAAACAAACTCATCCCAAACCACTCTCATTATATGTGTGTGTGTGTATATATATATGTTATGATTATATATCTATATGATATAGGTTCAAGAACATGCAAATAGAAGATGAACTTTATTATTTCCCTGAGAAGGCCAATAATAATAACAATAACATTGATACAAAAGATGGGTCCACGATAATTACTTACTGGCGAAAACAATGCAGCACAAATAAAATGCATAAACATGCGAAAAAAAAAGGGGGGGTCTGAAGATAAAATAGTATACAAGGTGAACCGATTCCCCCAATAAAAATTTAAACTTTTGTTCGGAATTACATAGGACAACAACAGGAGAAGTTTATATATCTCTTTTTTTTATTATTATTAATTTAACTACTAATTTGGTATTCGCATAGCTCAGCCAAAGGGTAAAAATTGAATGGCAATACGAGCTCTTGAGCCTCTCTCTCTCTCTCTCTCTCTCTTTCTCTCTCTCTGTATTACTCTCCGAATCCCCGTGGTTTTTACGCCCAATCAGAGCTTTGCTTTGCTTTGCTGCAACGTTATATTAAAGCTACATATATAAATCAAATGGGGAACAGTGAGTGCCATATAAAGCATGTACCTGCTATTTTTTCATCATATTCGACTCGACACATCGGAGGGGTTTTAAATTCTGCCGCATTGAACTTGCAACGGTCCTTTTCAAGAAAGCCGTAGAGCAGAATCCTCGTCCATGGTCCAAACAAAGCCGGGCATGTCAAATCTTGGCCCAGCGACAGAACGATAAATGTAGAGCTTCTCCACAGGGCAGCTCTCGTCCCTTGAATCTGGAGGTCCCCTCTCATCAATAACTTCAACGTTGAGCCTGGGCATCTTCTGACCAAGCAGCTTACATGCTCCATAACTCACCGCGCAAGAAGACATCCAAAGGGATCGCATTGTCTCCAGCTTTGCAGCATTGGCCAAAAGAGCCTTGTCACCAAACGGGCAGTCCCTGATCTCAAGCTTCTTAAGATTTTCGCAACCAGACAATACGCGGTGAAGCCCCAAATCACTTTCGCCAGCAAAAGCCAGAGACAGCATCTCTAGCTTCTTTGCATAAGTACCAATGTACTCAAAGACACGATCAGTTAGGAGACCAGAAACAGATAAGCGCCGGAGGTCCTTGCAGTGCTCAACAATGGCTCCAAATCCCACATCCAGTGGCTCAAGGGTCAGGTAATCAGGAGTCTGTGGCTCAATAATGCAGAGTCGAAAGCAGGTAAAGTTAGGTCTGTTCCTGGCAATGGTCGTCAAGGCAGCATTGGACATTTGACGACAGAAATACAGAACCGAATGAAGCTTTGGGCAGCCTGCAGAAACAGAGATAAGGCCCAGTTCCGTCAACGACACATTTGGTTCTGCCCTATATGGGTCCGATGGAAATACTCTAAGCTCTCGCAAATCCGTGCAAGATGCCGCAAGGGCCTCAAGGCCAACATCTTCAATGTAATCCAAAACCTGTAATCGCGTCCTTAATTAGCTAAAGAATGTAGCAGCAAACGGAAAGTAATTGCATCTATAAATATAGGATCCCAGTGAATAGATGTAACAATTTGTGTAATAATTCAGATAAAAAGTCAAACAGCATCAGACATACCCATAGACGCTGCAAACTTGGACATTGGCTAAGAAACTTGATAAGGTCTGGGCTTTGAATAGCTGCATAACTCAAGTTCAATGATGTTAGCCCAGGACAGAGAGAGTAAACAGCTGGAAGATACGCGGGTACTGCATCCCAAAACCCAGATAGGCTCTTCAATTCTTTGCAGCCTGAAAGAGCACCTGCTAGGTTTGAGAAGATATCAGGTCGCAACTCAGCTGAGTAGGCTCCTGTGCCTAGCTCAGCTAGCTGAGGTGCTTGACGAAGTAGGTTGGCAAGCCTCTCAATAGGTACAGTTCGGTTAAGCCGCAGGCTCCTCAAGTTCGGGCACCTACCAACAAGGCGTTCCAAGGTAGATATACTCACCTCAGAGCCTAAGCAGGAAATGTTAAGGGACACGAGTGATGTGTAAGTATCAGGAAAATGGCTCAGCCAGTGCCCACTCAGATCATCCACATCACACTCCCGCAAGTCTAGCTCTCGCAAATTTCTGCACCGGCAAACCGCACAATCGTTGAAGACAGGCAAAAGACATACTCACATTGTGCAGCACAACAGTTTTACCAACTAAAATAAGTAGGAATTTATCAAAATTAAAGTAAAATAGAAGTACAAGGAAACAAAACCAAATCTAATAGATGGTGCACCAAAATACCCTGCATCATTGATAACAAGAAATATTTAATACATTTTGTTACAACACTATCAGACAAAAGAAAATCTCCTTTTTCACCAATATAAAAACCCAGTTTCATGGCAAAAGCTAACCTCACAGGTCAGGACTAAAAACTTTCAAAGTTAAAATCTGAAGTCCTCGCTCCTCAAACAGGCTAAAACTTATACTCACGGGAAATATACAAATAAAGAAAACAAAAGGTACGAAAAGGAGAATCTAGAGAAAACTTGAAAAGAAATCAACGCAATCCAACTATCATAAAAACTGAATGCAATATCAGGTCAGATCAGAATAGTCCAGAAGAAGCAAAGCAGCAAGCGAAAATGCAACCTAAACGATCTTCACTAGATTTTGGGCAACAGGCATTGAATAGCAACAAGTCCCTCTCAGATCTACAGAGGCCGACCTCCATTGCTCGCAAATCTAGAGGCCACAACCATTTTAAGGGTAGAAAAAGAAAAACATATTGCAAGGGCTGCAATTGGGTGTCTAAAGCCACAACATAAAGGAGCTGAAAAACAAAGCAAATCAGATCTCTTCCGCGCTCACCGTCAAAAACCCATTTAAGAGGCCATAAAATCTATGATTTCGGTAAGCGAAAGCTAAAAACTTGAACAGCCAAAGCGTGGTTTCTACTGTTCAAAATATACCAAAAAACTGAAGCCATCCAAACTATCGGTCTAAAGCTCAACTATTAGGTGAAGTTAAAGAAAGTTCATTCATTTCCACCAAAAGCAAACGACGGGGAAAACAATATCGCGCAGTGAAAATGATCCAGACTTTGACTCACTCCACCATGTATCCAAACAAGACCCCAAGAGAATCAATTGAAAAAAAAAAAAAAAAAAGGATTTCATTTACTACATTAACAAAATCTAACGCATTCCGCCATTTCCAACCAAGCTAAAAGCAGGAAACAGGTCCAAATCGAAACTGGAAACGGAGAGTACAGCAAAACAAACCTGCAATTGGCGGCGATGGCCGCGAGGCCGTCGGTGCTGAAACCCTCACAGGAGGAGAGCACCAAGACCTTAAAGTTCTTGAAGGACTTGGCTATGAGCTCCAAGCTCTCGTCGGTGACGACCATCCTCTTGAGCCTGATCTCCTCAAGCCAGGGGTAGCTCTTGGTCATGGCGGAGATCCAAGGGTGGACGTCGCCACCCCAGCCCTCCGGCACCAGATTGAAGTCTGCGAAGTGCGGCTTCCCCTTCAGCTCAATGGATCTCACCTCCGGGAACCTCCTGGTCACCATTCTAGGGCTCACCGCGTAGCAGTTTCCGATGAAGATCCTCTTCCGGCACCAGCGCTCGATCTCGAACCACGACTTACACACCATCGAGATCGCGTTCCGGTCCGTGTCCGACTGTATGAACGAGAACACATGCTCCAGCACCTCCTCCGGGAACGAGCTCGCCATTCTCAGCATTACCTCCTCCACTTCCAGACTCTTCTCCCTAAAACTCCTCCGACGCTCTCTCTCTCGTCTGTCTCTCTCCTGCGAGCTCCCGATTTCACAAAGTTCGCAACGAAGCGGCGTCGTTTCTTTGAGCGCGTGCTCTTTCCCTTTCAGATTTGAACTCTCGGTTAGATCTGAGACTCCATTGACGAGCTTATACTTGCAGAGAGGAGAGAGACAGAGATAGAGAGAGAGAGAGAGAGAGAGATGAAATATAAATAAATAAACAAATAAAAAGGACAGGGACTCAGAGAGAGAAGAATAGAGAGAGAGAGAGAGAGAGAGAGAGGATAAGGATTTTTATTTTGCGAAGGTGGTTGTGGTTAGATTTTAACTATGGTTAAACATGTGTGGTAGGGTTTACGCTAGTAACCATGATCAACCGATTTGATCTCCACACGTGGGTCACATTTAAGCCAGAACCGTTCGATTTACTATGAGGGTGGGGTGATCTTATCCGCTGGTCGATGAAGAACAGCCGCATAAAACGGATGTACGTAAGGGCGTGGAGCCACCGGGCTGGTGGCGAGATTTTGGGTGTCTCGCAGAGTGATATTATCGCTAGAAGACGAGATGGCAGCGACATGAGAAATTGAAATTGGTAGGTAATAATAAGGTGTGGTGATGTTCACCGTAGAGGGTGTAGAGGAGGAATCTCATGATTCGCGTTGCACGGCTGGATCTGTGGAAGAGAGGGATACTGTGGGGTCCACAACGAGGGGGGGGGATGGTGAAGGCATGATAAAGTTTTTTTTTTAAATAATAGGGAATGATTTGATGTGAAGTCTGGTTATAATGACATCATGGCCGTCCAATCATGTGTAACTGTTTCATTCTCGCTGGTACTCTTATCAAATCTTGAATTTTTCCTCCACACAGGAAAAAAAAAAAAAAAAAGAAAAGCAAAGAAATAATTAGATTAAAAATATGGTACACTTATCAATGATATGTACTACTACTGTTACTTACCTATTTACCCCATTTCCAACGGTTTAGATCTATTTCATAATTGGGTTTATAATGGACCATAAATGAGATACGTAAGTTGATGCCAAAAAGTCTTCTTTAATTAATGATATATATATATAAATATAGGTATACGAATATATAGGTATACATATATTCGTATACAACTATTTAT
The DNA here is from genome assembly GCA_025413485.1 of Ficus microcarpa. Taxonomy (NCBI): domain Eukaryota; kingdom Viridiplantae; phylum Streptophyta; class Magnoliopsida; order Rosales; family Moraceae; genus Ficus; species Ficus microcarpa. Next base: position 8,825,508 of record CM046384.1, on the reverse strand, counting down.
GTTGACCAAAAAAGAAAAGCAAAATAGTTTTCATAACAGATTACGGGCTATTGGAGTTGATCCAAATGGGTTTTTTTTTTTTTTTTTTGCCTTTTTTTCTTTCTTTACTAATTGGCAAGGTCCCAACCAACTTCCTATTGTACAGATCTCCTCTAGCCTCACTTTTTAATAACTAAGAGTTAAAAGTCCTTTTTTTTTTTTTTTTTTGCTCATGAGTTAAAGTCAATTGTTTGGATTGGTATATGTTGTTAGTGTATAAAGCCACTTGTTTCCTCCACTTAACTAACATCAAACAATTTTGTCAAATTTAGCCAAATCATAATACCAAATTTAGCTTAGTTTTTTATTTCATGAATTTAGGACAACGGATGAATTAAACTGTCCATCCTATAACAGGGTCAGGTGTATAATTATCGTAAGTTTATAGATATAATCACGTAAGTTTAGAATAATAAAATCAAAAATAGTGAATTAAAAGAATAAGAAATTAAAAAAAAAAAAGGAAAAGAAAAAAACAAGAAGTGTATGTAAGTGTTTAACAATTGGCTGATGGGCACCTGAGAAGTGCAGTGTGAATAAAATAAAATAATAATAATAATAATAATAATAATGGCAATAACAAAAATAAATAAGAATATAGTAATAAACGTAATAATAACCACACTTATGAAGCCAATTGAATGGTCATTATGGGTTGAGGGGGGGGAAACCGTTCAAAAAGTACAAAAACAAACTTACAACTGCACGTTGCATCTTAATCAAGACCGTCAGATGAGTTGTGCCACTTTTCTCACAGTGTACGGACCCATATTGCGTGATTGAAACAGAATTTTTTTTCCTTTTTCTTTTCTGTTCTTTTCTTTTTCTTTTTTTTTTTTTTTTTTTTTTGCTGATGATTGAAGCAGGAATTTACACGTACGCCCTCCACCTTCATAAAGTAGTAATTTCAGTTCCGGGAAAAAGAAGGGTCAAGAAAGAAAAAAGAGAAAACACTAATTTAGAAATTATCACACTTATGGTTTATTTGGTGTTAGAGTTAAGTTTAAGATAAGATAAAATTTTTAAGTTTGAGTTAGTTAACTTTTTAAAAATTAATTATAAATTTTATTGATTTTCAGAAAAAAAATAAAAAATAAGATAAAAAAAGACAGTTTAATTAGAATTAAACCTGAATACCAAACGTAGGCTAATATAATATAAAAAATTAATATAAGATAACTATGATACAAAATTAAATTAGAATTAACTTAAATTTATGTCATATTGATCAAAAATGAAAATTTTGTGTTATGTGATAAATAGATGAAAAAATATGGTTATTTAAACAATTTCATTCTAAAAAAAAGACATTTTAGTGCCCATTTGGGAAGATTTTTTATATGTGTTTTGGATTGAAAATGAAATATAATTTTGAAAATATGTGTTTAAAGGGAAAAAAAATTGTTTGGAGTGAAAAAGTAAAAAATTTTAAAATATATTTAGGAAAAATTGTGAATCTTGATTTGTTTCTCTCAAAATTCTATATAATTAAAAAAATATATCCCACTTAAACTTAAAATAGTAAAGTTCATTAAATTTTAAAATTTAAGCTTACCGTAAATATTTGGACATACGAATAGTAAATAGTATTTCGAGTCTAAAGATAAAGACAAAATGTTCTAAACCAAACGTTAAAGAAAAGATGAAATGAGGAAATGACGAAAATACCCCTAAATGGGTAGTTTGGGATGAAGACGAAAGAGAGGGGCACAATAGTCAGTCAGAGAAAAGGACATGGTGTTATGGGGTTCCCACTGGCTCGGCATGGAGTCCATGGACCTGTCCCTTTTTTATGTCAAAAAGCTGAGGAGGAGTTTAGAAGAACCAACGGTCCAGCTTCACTGCTCGTATAAGAAGACATCTTGACCGTTGGTCTGGCTCCATTTGGTAGGGGCGTGCTCCTTATCGATGGGCAGCCAATTTTGGAGAGCCTTGTCTCTATTCTCTCTCTCTCTGTCTCTCTTTTTTTTTTTTTTTTTTTCTCATTATTATTTTAAAAATAGTTTTCAAAAAAAAAAAAGAAGAAGAAATGTGTATTATTATACATTTTTTAAGAAATAATAAACGTTCAGAAACTTGGTCTAAATTAATGATTAATTAATTAATTAATTTTGTTTTTTGGGGTTTTGAATTTGTTAATAGCCAGCTGAGTTGGCCTGCACGTAGGGCTAATTGTTTTATTAGTGTGAAATCGTGAGTAATGTTTTTTTTAAATCTTGTGATTAGTTTAAATATATATATATATATATATATATAGAAGATTTTATGATCAAGCCCACGCACGGTTCTCCGGGAATCTCTCTTCCCCCCTCGAGTGGAATTGCTTAGACTCTGCTGTCCATAATTAAACATATTTGTTTTTTCTTTAGCAAAAATATATATATATATGATTTCATTTTTTTTCTTTTTTGCAAAATTGAAAAAAAAAATTTGGAGGCGGAAAATTGAATCCTAGGAAAGGCTGTAAGCACAGAAATATTAATAAGCAAATAAGGATAAGAAAACGTTTTTTTTTTTTTTTGCCTCATTTAATGTTGATTGATGATTTAATATATTTAAAAATGGTGATTGTTTAATTTAACGATAATTTCACGTCTGATTCTATTAAAAATATGAAAAGTTTATATCCCTATTTTAAGTTTAAAAAATATATTAAGAAAATGACAAAAAAAAAATTTCAGTAGTCAGTGATCACCATTTAGGAGCTAAACATACTTTTTGTTTCAGTGAAGGATATTGTTTTTGTTTGTGAATTACAAAATATATCATTTGATAAGGTTTAGATTAAAGAATAAAATATTCACAAAAATCAAAGTAACGCATATAATAAAAATCAGCAACCTCTGAGCCGTGACAAAAAGGAGCGAAATGGATGGAAGGGCTACTCTGTTTTCACCCAATCACTAATGGCTTTGAATTTCCTTGACTGTCCTGTTTCTTTTCTTCTTTTAAAAAACAAAAAACAAAAATGGCTTGTAGTTTGTTTTGTCTATTAGTGTTTTTCTTTAACCAAATGAGATATTTGAATAAAAAAGGCAGAGGTGGGTCAGTTTTAACATTTTGTTTCAAAAATACAGTGAATTTACATTATAGATCTCTAACTGCAATAAAATATATACGTATTATTTAGTCAAGCTTTTGGGGGTGTTTGGTGAATGAGTTTAGTTTAAGATTTTTAAGTTTTAATAGTAATTTTTGTCGACCTTTTAGAAAAGACAAAAAACTTTTTCAAAAAAGAAAAAAAACTTTTTCAGAAAAAAAAAACAAAATAAAGTACAGTTTAATTTGAGTTAAACTTGAGTGTCAAACACCCCATTTGTTTCCCTACTTGGGTTTAGTCTAATGAACAGGAACGAATTGGGTTAGTTAAAACATCATATGTCCTTTTTTTTTTTTTTTTAATGCAAATGTCTATTAAAATCACACTTTTAGGATTACGGGCTAATCGTAAAATTCATACTCACGTCTTTAATATTGAGATATGAAATTCGAATTCCTCCATCTTAATTAAAAAAAAAAAAACAGAGAGACGAAAAACGAGAAATGGGACAGAGAACAAAAATAATTAATAATTGAGATTAGAAAGGTTTGAAGAAATATAGCAAAAGCTGAATGGACCAGATGGCAACAAAACTAACAAAAAACCCAAAAGGCAACATCTCAGGGAGATTTGATATTGATAAGTCATATAAAATTAGTTTCTATCACTTTAATGCATTTTAAAGCCATGTCACCCCCTTGACTATTTTGCCCTTCCAGAGTGATAATACACTAACATGTGATGGAAAGCTAAGTTATCGATTATGTGATTAATGATACAATATCCTTGTTATTATTAGTGGCAAGACTCCATCTTCTGCCCATTATATATATGCACACACATGTATGTATACGTGTGTTTCTATATTTATATATATAATTCTTGTGTACTTTCCTTCCAAAGTTCGAAACCGGTATATCTTTTTTTAAGGCACCATTTGATATTATCTCGGAAACGTTTTACAAAAAAAATTCACAATTTTTGGTTTTTACAACTTGAGGATGAGAATTCGCACTCTGTAACTTTAGGTAAAATAATTATGAAATAATGTTTATTTCGTATAAAATCAGAAAATAAAATGAGAATAAAAAATCATTTTTTTTTTTTTATCAAAAAATGAAAAAATGAAATAAAATTATTTTCTTATTTCCATTTCCATTTTCTAAGACCCATACACTCAATTAAACTTTTAGAAACATACTCAACATGATTTTACTCTTTTTTTTTTTTTTAACTCAAACCAATTTCTATAGAAACACAATCAAACTCAATTTTAAAAAATATTTCAAAATATTTTCATTTCTCTTTCTAAAACAAAATCATTTGCAGCAACACTCTCAAACGGGCCTTACATTTTGACTCTTTACAAAAAGCTCGGTTAATAATATTCACAAGTGAGTTTGGAAATTAAAACATTTAAGATTGGATACAAACTTATGGAAATATATTCTAAAAAACACATTTTTTAAAAAAATCCTTTTATGATAAGCTTCTGCCAAAATCGTAGCAAAGAGTGAAGAAGAATATACATAAATATTGTCTCCATTTGATTAGCCCAATAATGGAGAATCTCTACAAAAACTGTGATTATTATTTTCAGATTTTATGTCATTGTTATATGTACATCACCAGATCAACATTTGAAGCTTATCCAGGGTTTGTTTGGTATATTAGTTTGAGTTGAAATATTTTAGTTGTAATAGTAATTTTAGTTGACTTTTTAGATAAGATAAAAAAACTTTTTCAGAAAAGACAAAAAACTTTTTGAGAAAAGAACAAAAATTTTAATTTGAGTTGGTAGTTTGAACTACCGTACCAAACATTTTCTTTTTCGGAAGTGGGAATAGTTGAAGAAGAAGAAGCTAAGTTCAAAGTCTTTCAAGTCCTTCATCATGATCTGTCTTAAATATATATAATATGTAAAAATTTTGTTGTGAGAACATTTGTTTTACGCAACAATGACACTCTAGTGATGTCTCACAAAACGAAATCATCTCTGTATGAAATGAATGATATCCCTTTTCTAATGTCAGCGCGTGTGAAATAAATAAACAAAATATAAAAAATATAAAAAATAATTACATTTTTATTTATTAATTTTTTTAAAGTATTATTATTTTATTTAAAATTATTACGTGTCGGGTTTGAGATCCATGTGAAATAGACAAATAAAACAAAGTAAAATAAAACAAAAATTTTATTTTTAATTTTTTTAATTTTTTAAAATTAATTTTTTATTTAAAAATGTCACGTGATGACATGGGAGTAAGGACGAAAGGCACTATTTCATCCTTTTAAATAAGGTTAGTAGATTATCAAAATAATATGTTTTCACATTATATTTTAACTTTTATATATTACACATATAGAATCAATACATAAAAATAACTGAAGACAAATAAAAAATAATTTGTGCACGTTTTGATCTACGAGAGTTTAATAACTTTCTTTTTTATGTGCTATTTCATTGTTTTTAATTTAACAAGTTTAGATTTGAGATGTATAATTCTCGCTTATTAAAAATATATATTTTTTAATATAATAGTTCTTTCTTAATTTGTTCCTTTCTTACTTGCTAAGTTCGTCCCAACGGGATAAGTTTAGTTACAATAAGAAATTAAAACTTGCAAACAGTTATTTTCAAAAAACAATCTTGCATGGCCATGTGGAGCAAAAAGTTTACTTATCCCACATTTGGATCAAACCTAAGTTTTTCATCTTAGTTTTTTACTTTTTAAAAAAAATTAATAAAAATTATAATTAATTTTTAAAAAACCAATAAACCCAACCTTAAAATTTCATTTCAAACATTGATTCAAACATAAGTTTATTTTATTTTATTTTATTTTGAATGAAGTCAAACTTAGTTGGCAATCAGTTACGACCTATGGAAGCGTTTTTTTTTTTTTTTTTTGGTAAAATGTTGTTTAACAACTATTTCAGGTCTTCTTGTAATAATTTTAAAAGTGCACACACATATATATATATATATATATATACGAGCATATTATTTTATTTAACAAATTCGAACAATGAGATGACCAGATGACATTTGTCACTTTGCTATTTCCTAGAGTAGGATCTATTACACACGTCGGTAGCATCCTTAGGACTGGAAAATTAAAACGGCGAATCTTGGAAAGACTAACTCCTATTTTCTCTATGATTTGTTAAAACTAAATAAACAAATAAACAAAACACTCCTATTTTCACTGTTGAATGGATTCAATTACCAACGCTCTGGGAAAGCTCAGAATTAAAAATACTAAGAGCATCTTTGATGAAGTGTCAAATCAATATATCAAGTTTGTATTGAGAACGGGGATGAAGAATAGAATTTTTATGTTAAAGTTATTTATTTTTTAAAAATTAATTATAATTTTTATTAAATTTTTAGAAAAAGATAAAAATTAATATAAAAATTTTAGATTTAAACAGAAAGTCAAAATTAACTCTTTTTTTCCTCTAATATTAGCATTGTAACATCGTCATTTTTTACATAATTTAAATATTAAAAGTCTACTATTAGAAATCCATAACTTGATGATAAAAAAGGATAGATATATGACAATAGTATTAGAAGTAGCATTTTGTGTTAGAGTACAAAATAAGATATTATCTCAAATAAATTATATGCATATTTTGTAATATATTTATAGCGGACATATACATTAAAAATGGTATGGTAAGACCCTTTTAAGTTTCGTTTTATGAAATTGTAAGAAGGAAAATGAGCTATCTATAACTTTAAAAGTATAAAATAAAAAATTGATTGGTTTCTATATACACATACTATTAGACAAGTTGGATTTTCACAATGATTTTTAAAGAATCATGAGTAAGTACAAAGATTTCACAACATCTTTTTAACTGTCGTTAAATGCATGCGTAAAATTCACATGTTGTACTTTTAACAACGAATTTTTTTCAAAAGCCGTGATATTAATAACTAATATTAGATTTCTAATTTATTTAGTGTCCCCACTAAAAAATATATGACTTGGCACAGTCTAAATTTAAACATGTGAAAAACAAGTCTCCCGAAACCTTTAGGCACTCTATCAATGGACATGGACAAAGAGTTTGTGTATATGCATTTGATCTAATATTTGGTAAACCCTTTTTCATGGAATGGTTCGGAAAGCAAATTAGTGCTAGATTTGAAAAGCTTCTTTTTATTTTTTTAGAAGTTTTTTAGGTTGACTCTAAAAATTAAAATCCCCATCAACCTTGTAGTGCATGCATTTTCCTTCGATAAAAAGCGGCCAAAAGTAAGTTCAACTTATTTGGCATGTAAGCATAGATAAGGGATACATGAATTTTGTGATCGTGCTAAAAACAACAATGTATCAATGACGTCGTAACTTCTTTATTCATAACATGCATGTAATTTATCATTTTTTTAGATAATTTAAGATGGGATTTTAAATTCTACATCTTATAATAAAGTCACCGTTAGATTATACATACAATCACGACAAAGATGAAGGCAAGTAAGGCCTAAGGGCTTAATCCCACTCAACTTTTTTTTCCCTCCGATTTACGTATGTATAGATATGAGAATATGCATAGAAAATTTCATATAAGTCCTTTAAAAAAAAAAAATTCCAATTCATATCTCTTAAAATTTATCTACGTAGTTATAACTCGCCTAACAAAACTTTCTCACTTTTTGATTCGACCACAACATGCATGCATTATCATGAGACCACTAACAGTGAGAATAAGTTTATAAACACTACATTGCAAAATCAAATAAAAAATAACTAACTTAACTCGTGTTCTTTAAATTATTTTCTTGAAGGAAATAAAAAAAAACTATATATATATATATATATCGATAGATAGTAGCATTTCCAGATAAATTCAAGAGGTAAGACATTCTTGTAAATAGATTTTTAACTAAGTAAATTGTCTATGTGCCCCACATAAAGCATTGAATTTGCTAGAATATTATATTTTTCGCGATACGAATAAACAACTTTTCCCTCCTACCAAATAATCGGTGGTAATTCAAACTCATGTTTTTTTACGCCAATCCACTAAGCTGGTATATATATTATTTTCTTTAAGTCATTTTCTTCATGTATTTTCCTGTCCATATGAAAGAAACAGTACGCCATCACCGCCTCTCGTCCAAAGGCGACTTTATGATTAGCTCCATGAAGTATCCAAAAGTCTAATGAACATGTCTCTTCTTCTTCTTCTTCTTCTTTTTTTTTTTTTTCCTTTTTTTTTTTTTTTTTTTCGAAAAATATATATATATGTATATATATATGCACACGGATATACATGCACACGGATAATGTTATGAGTGCCAATTATTAGTTATTAAATATATCACAATCATTCAATTACCATATTATTTGGTGTCCAAATCCGATAAAATAACTTTGGTGCATGTGTCATCAATCAACGCTTATGACCTATGTATAAACAAATTTCGGAAAATTTCCATTGTTAATCCATAAGAAAAAATCGTTAATTCATGAAACTTATTTTAATCTGGTATGATTTATACACGATTAGACATTTAAAATAATACATATTTTAAGGAGCTTTTACGTTAAAACTTTCAATATGTTTTTGAAGTTGGGTTAGAAATATGTGTCTGAGGAGAAAACTTTTAAAAAAATTTTGTAATATAAAAAAAAAATAATGCAAAATTTTGAATATGTTAAAAAAATATGTAAAATGAATATTGTCTCATTCGTCTTGTAATTAAAGTTTGAGTTTTTTTAAAAATAAAAGAAAAAAAATTTGACATAAAGTTAAGAGTTATAGATCTAAATAATATTTTGCTATATGAAACTACTGTCCCAAAAAGTAGGGGTGGTAATACGAGTCGCGACACGACGACACGAATCGAAAACGACACGAATTTTACGAATCGAAAACGACACAAATAGTGGACGGGTCAAATTCGGATCACCTGAAATTGACACGGAAAAGAATGGGTTATGTTCGGATTGGATCCGAACACGACACGAATTGCCACAACTGGTCGCGACATGACGATACGAATCGAAAACGACACGAATTTTGCGAATCGAAAACGACACGAATAGTTGACAGGTCAAATTCGGGTCACCTGAAATTGACACGAAAAAAAGAACGGGTCGTATTCGGGTTGGACCCGTGGATCCGAACACGACACGAATTGTCACCCCTATCAAAAAGGTACCAGATTTTAAACTTTTTTAATTTTAATAAGTCAAATATATAATTTAACAAACAACTAAATTTCAATTCACGCGGACGTCACAAATGCATGCTTGGTTAAGGTGAGCCCCATTTTGTGAAGTTAGTCACAAGGGTGAAGAAAGGGGCAACCTCTGAAATGAGGCCCAAGAGAGTTGTGGGGGAGGGTGCGGTGGGGGCCCTCCAAGCGTAGGGCAGGAAACAACAACTGGCCTGTAGCAATATAGGGTGACTAAAGTCTGCCTACCCTACTGCCGGCCTGCACTGTCCAGTCAACCTTCCGTGAGTGACACTTCCTTTTCCTTTTTACCCCCCCCCCCCTTCCCTTCCTTTTTTTATTTTTTATTATTATTTTTGCTTCTTTTTATTAAAGTCTCTTTCTCTCTCCTCTCTCTTACAATGCGTGAGTTGTACAATGTCGTTTTGAGGCAAGGGTAAATAAGAGAGAAAAAAAAAAAAAAAAAAAAAAAGGAGGAAAGGAAGCTTTTACGAAAGTCACAGTTGTGATATGATTGTCACCGACAACAACTTATCCTCCCATTTTTTCTGAGAAAATTACTAAAAAAATATTAATGATATTTAATATTATTAATTAATAAATGATAAATCTTATAATATTAAGTTTATTTTAATAAATAATGTTAAATATCAATGATATTTTTTAATAAAAAATATTTTAAAATATCAACAATGTTTAATATAATATTAATAAAAGAATGAATCTTTTATTAATAAGTGATGTAACATTAAATATCATTAATATTCTCTAAAATTGTTCATTTCTAAGGGGGTAATTGTACGTGTGTGTCCTTATCTCATTTGCTAATTACTCTCCTATATCGACCTTAATCCCCAAATACTTGACTGTGATTTGTGCTTCTTTTATCAGCCATCATTTAAACGTGTATTTTTTTCTTTCAATTTTAAAAAATGGTCCTTTAAAAAAAAAAAAAAAAAAAAAACCTTTTGAACCCTTCCCCTTAAGTGGGGTTTCTTTTTTCTTTAAAAAAGTCGCAATTTTGCCTAATTTGTTGGCCTTATCGGTAGTGATAACACGTGGCAAAATGGGTTAATTGTGTCAATTGGCATTGAGCGGCGTCAAAAATGAAAGACAGATTCGTCAAATGACGTGATACCGTCATACAAATGTGGCAAAGCCATCTTACTTTATGTTTGGTAAGAGAAATGAAAATTTACTTTTTTCATTAAAAAAAAAAGAAGAAAGTTATGATAAAATTTAGACGAGGAAAATGAAAAGGGGACAGAGAACTAGTTTTCTTTCAAAAATAAAGATAAGAGAAATAGTTCATATATATATAATGGTTTCTAGACTGCTAGTATGTAGTCTTTTTTTTTTTTTTTTGGGGATGAGGATATTTTAATATTTTGAATTTGATAGTTTTTATCTCGAAATCTGTTTTTTCCGACTTGTTGAGTTAGGACTAACAGTAATATTTTGGTATTTTCACATATTTATAGACTTAGGCCTCGTTTGATTCGTCAACTCAAACTCAAAATTTTCATATCAGTTTTTGTCTTTTTCTGAAAAAATTTTTTATCTTTTCTGAAAAATTTTTGTCTTTTCTAAAAACTCAACACAAATTTACTATTGAAACTTAAAATTTCTAACTCAAATTCATTCACCAAACGGACCCTTAATATGGAGAATCCAAAGATGAAAAAAATAAAAAATAAAACACTCTCCGTTGTTTAACATCTTCTTTAATTTGAATGTTTGCTTTGTGACTCAGATATATTTTTATGATTCAAGTGTTTAAGTTCCTCATGGACGTATACGGCTATATACTGTCAATTTGACTTGTAAAATGTCACTATGTAAATATACATATGTATATATATAAGAACTTTTTCGTACGACACCTCCGGATCACCAGACGGAAGAGTTCTCCTTATTTTTTTTCTTTTCTCTCTCTAGCGGGTTGTACTGTATTCTTTTCTGAGTTGTGCCGATCCCCTACGTGGATTATATCAAAAGATGAGAGAGGAGAACTAAGAGGGTCAATCCAAATTGAAGTGAGATGTAACCAAAACGTGAAACGTGAAACATGAAAAGGAACGGTACATTGGATAATAATAAACTCGTTAATTAATTTGTCTGCTTTTATTATTCTTCCTTTCTTTTCCACAAGATTACGAAGAAAATAAATCACGAAATAGTTGCAATTTTATCTCTTTTGCAAGCACGCGGAGACCCGCGTCAAAATTGATAGGCAGCTTTATGACAAATCAAATTATTATAAACATATCTATGCGATTGGATTAATTAGCGATATGTAGAGTGTGTGTGTATATATATATATATATATATAATATGCAATGATAAGATTGTGATTCGTCCGCAAAAAGACAAAATTCATGAAAAATAGACCAAAACAACCTGGACAACGATCCCTTCATATGTAGATATAATTAATATATATGACATATATAAGCTTTTAGAGTTTGTCTTGTATAGAGAATTAAGTTGGGATCTAATATATATGATATTTATTTTGTATAACCAAAACTTTAGAAAAAAAAAAAAGTAAAATATGGATTTTATGATAACTAAAGTTGTTATTGCTATACATTTAGATTGGCATCATTTGGTTTGAAAATTTGAATTATTGGTCATTTGAATTGTAATACGAATTGGCATGATGTCTTTTGATATAGTGTTGAAAATAGTTTTAATAAATTTTATAAACCTTCAATGACACATGACAAATTTTGAAGAGTATTTACTCATCTTTTCGCTCTAAATGCATTGAAATAAGAATCAAATGAATTGGATTTAAAATGAATAAGTTGAGGTATTTGAAGTTTAGGGAGAAGAGATATACAATTTTTTAATCCAAAATGTATTGGAAGGATAAAACTTGATTCCGAAATTGCATTGATTTCATCATTCGGATGGAGCACAAAATCCGAAAGGCACCATTGCATTTTGTGTAGCCAAACGTAAATTCAGACGGAACACATAATTTGAATTGCTAAGATGTTCCTAATTCTATGAGCCAAACAATTGCTTAATCATATATATATATATACACACACAGTGACAAACACTTAATCATATTTATACATATGTATAGTGTTCGAATCTCATAACAAAGCACGATAAAAAATTATCACAATTGATTAGGCTTTTTATTTTAATGTAATTAAGCATCTGAATAACATAAATAAATATCATTACATTACATTAAAATTTGACAGTAAATTATTATGACATAAAAATAAAGTTAAAATTTATGTTATATTGATCAAGAAACGAGAATCTATATCATATTGATCAATGAATAAAATAATAATTATTTAATGATTTTCTCTTATTTTAATGAGATACAACGTTTATGACCATACTGTTTTTATTTTTGTTTTTTTCTAATGAAAAACTCCTTGAAATGTGCGTGTTTTGCTAACAACCAAAGTCGTTATCAAACAGTACTGAAAAATTAAGGAGGCGTAGGGTTCCTACTACCTTTTTAGCCTCACTGGAGAGTAAGAAGTCCAAGGAAAAGGAATTTTGAGCAGATTTTGATTAGAAATTTCCTACCAAATCTCAGAGCCAAGGATAAGATTGATGTGCTAATAGAGTCTCTATTGGTTAGGTTTGTTTAGACTTTTTTGATACCTTAGAATAATTAGGAAGAATAAAGAGAGAGAAAAGAGAAAATTATTTAAATAATTATATTTTTTAATTAATTAATTAATATAATATAAATTTTAATTAATTTTAGGGGTGTTACGTGATTTAGTTCATATGTCATTTTATTTGTGTCTTAATCTCTATCCCTCCAATCATATTGTGATATGCCGTATAACTAATATTATTTTTTTAATGATGTGATATGATATTATAATTAAATTTACATTTTTAATTAATATATCATGATATGGATATGAAAAGGACACGAATAAGAAGACGTAAGAATTAAGGTGTTAATTTTATATCATATTAATCTATTATTATTTTTTATATTTCGTTAATATAATAATTTTTAAATTTGTGTTATTCAAGTATTTTCTACTAACGAAAAAGTTTATTAGCTGTACTAAATAGAAAATATATACTTGCTAGCTACGTACTCCTATCTACCCCCTACCTCGTGTGTCATGTTAGGAGTATATCATGTGATATGTGATGTACATGTTTATTGAAAATTTGATACATGTTATAAAGCACTCACGTATATTTTGAAAAAAAATAAAAATAGAAAATTTGGTGTCACATGAAAATATATATCTAATTTGACTTTTATCGTATGTTATCCTCGTTGAAATCAAAGTTGGATGAATATCTTCTTAATTTATCCCGTACGCCATAACAAGATAGTGATAAGTATGGAGAAAAAAAAAAATTTTAAATGAGATTTTGTTAATATTAGATATCGTATCCGATTTTTTTGTCTTATGTATTTACATCGAAGTACATTCATAATGTTCATTATTAGTATTTTTTTTTTATAGACCGTTAATTATCTTCTTGACATTAAACTTTTATCTTCTATTATACTTTTATTATTTTTGTATTCAGTTTTTATAATAGCCGCTTAAATCTCCAACTTTTTTTTGTCAAAATAGGCGTGTTTCATCGAAGTATCACACTTCCGGCATGTTTGGCAGATTTTTTACTTTTGTTTCTAGCCAGTAGAAGAAGAGAAGTAAAATATGTGACTTCTCCATAAATGTTTGGAATCAAAGAATGATTGAGGTCGAAATGATTTCTAAAATATTTCAATAAGTACTAAAAATGTTTAATGAAGTTATAATTTCTAATTTAAATTTTGTTACAAGTTTTAAATTCTACTCATAAGAATTTTTCCTAAAAACCATATTTATTGGCATTGACAAGAAGCACTTATAGAAACTGAAAGCTCTTCTAATAGATCATCCAAACATTTTCCGAATCTGCTTTTAGGATTGTTAAAAGCTTTTGGGGGTCACTGTGCTCGTGCTCCTCGTGCGGGACTTTTGAAGCCTTTGACATGTGAACAGTTAAGCACATGAACAACTTGCATAACTCATTAAATGCACCAATCAGATAGGAGGAAAAAAATTTCAATATTAATTGTAAAAGTTGAAATAAATCATCAAAAACTTGCACCAAAATCCAAAACCGTGTTCAAATAAAATATTTTACCATATACGATCAAATTGGATCTTTTTATTTTATCATCTCTTATATTGCAAAATTGGTAGAAAATAACTTTTTTTAATTGTTGAATTCAATTTTAAATGGTCTTATTTATTAATGTTCATGTTAAAAATTCATAACACACAATTTAAAATTGCTCTTGTCATTAAAAATGTAATCAAATTATTAAAACGACAATTTTTTTGATAATATAAAATATAAGATCTTAATGTAGAAATTATTCCCAATAAGATTACCGACAGAGCTGTTTTAATTGCAAAAGTTGAAATGAATAGTAAAAAAACTAGGATCAAAATCCAAAACCCAGTTCAAATGGAATAATTCGTCACATAAAATCAAATCAGACATTCAACAGCAGGATCTATTATTCTATACAATTAGTAAGAATAACTTTTTAATTGTTTGATTCAATTTTTAACGGTCTTTTTCATGAATGTTCAAATTAAAAATCTATAACATACAATATAAAGTTTTTAAATTAATTTTGTCGTTGCGTTAAAAAATCAATCAAATCGTTAAAATATGAATTTTTATTGATAACATAATTTGGAAGATCTCGACATAGAAATTGATCAATGAAAAAGTGATTTTGGAATTTCTGCTTCTGATGAACTTGATGACATGGATTTTTATTACCCAGCAAAAGTGGACGCACCATGCTCCATGGGCAGCCTTTCGGAGAAACCCCTTTTTGACAAAGTTCGTCTACTAAATGACAAATCAAGATTCGGCATGCCTTAAGCTGATTTTTTCAATTATTATTACTATTTTTTTCAAAAGTAAATTATTATTCTATAATATCATATATATATATATATAGTTTAGATTTTTCTGTTTTTGGTCGTCACTAACTAATTGACTGATTATATTTTCTTTTGAATTAATGCGAAAGTACATCATAGTCAAGCTTTTGTTCTGTTTGGACACTGTCACATATTGAGTCGCGTCTCGTGAGATATTCATATCTGTCATACAGTAACGGTTTATGATCGAGTTAATTAAGCTTTGTCATAATAATCACTTTTTGGCCCTACCTCCTCATTTATTCATCTCTTTTTTTTTTTTTTTTTTTTGGGGTGCAGTTTTACGAGCTCAAATTATTTTTGGAACTCAGTGAACTACCATCAAAGATTCATCATAAGTGGACATAGGTATGAAAAACGGAATCGGGATTGATCATAACTCTCACCTAATTCATCTCTGCTTCAACCTACGACGAACCGTCGAGGAAGGGATTTGACGCCACAAGCTTAATTTTGATCTATTGGTCCTGGTATCATAGGCAACTGAAATTAGGTCTCATGTTAATTAGATACATTTTTAATGTTAAATCCAACTAAAATCATATAAAATTTTATAAATATATTTGTATATAATAAGGTCCTATAAAAAATGTATCTTTTGAACTCTTAAAATAGTAGTATCTTTTTCTTCACCGTCCGTTCAGATTATTGATACATAATCTTAAACAAATAATCATAAAACAAGATACAAACTTCACATTAATAATAAAAACAATAAAAGTTATTAATATTACACCATTTTTGTCTAATATCTTAACAAGATATATACACACACACACATTAATGGGAATTAAATAATCTTCCTTACCCAAGCAAGAGTGTGTCCATAATTCACAATAATGAAAAGCCCCATGGGACCACTAGTGGTGAACCGTTATATATATATATGTGTGTGTGTGTATATTTATTTATTTATGAGGAATACTAAATCCACACTCTTTTACACTCTCTTATCCACTCTCTCTTCTTATTTTTGACACGTGTCCCACTATAAAACTTTTTGAAAACTCAGGCTTGTGCGTTAGATAAAAAGGCACTAATTTGTACTTTATTACAACAATACCACACTTGTTAAAACCCAAGTATACTGGAAAACTCCCCCAATTAAAACTTGAGAATTATTATGATTATTATTATTATTATTATTATTATTTTGAGGGATTGAGCCTAAAATTTCGAGATTTCAAGATAACCCAAATAATTAAACCACTATTTTTAACTTTACGGATAGTTAAAAAAAACAAAAACAAAAAAGGAACGGTGGATACATTTTCCTGATCAAACCCACTTTTTTGCTCCAATAAATTGATCTCTCAAACCTTCTACAGTACTTTCTGATGTCTGCTTATATTTGTGGCTCAATGTTTTAGCAAGATTTCATAAGTTAATTCTTTTATTTTTATTTTTTTAGTTTTGGGGAAATCTTTTTTTTATTTTATTTTTTTTTTGGGGAGGGGTGTCTGCGTTTTTCTTGAAAGTGTCTTTTTCAATTCTTTGTGCAAGCGTGATTTTTTTTTTTGTTAGATCTTTAAAGCACGTAAGTTGTCGTATCCAAAGGATGGCAATGTTGTAATATCATGTATTAATTGCTTTCTTTTTTGACTTTTGAAATCTGACATTTTCCAAAGAGAAAGGGACACGTGTCGAGCAAAAGAAAGAGAGAGTTGATGAGAGAGTATAAAAGAGTGTGTGCTTTTAGCATTCCTCGTGTATTAACACACACAACCACACACATATATGGCTTTGAGTTATCAATTCCCTCTGTAGGTTGTGAGCAGTGTTTATCAAATGGGCCCACCAAAAGGACACTTTTTGGTCGAAAATAGCCAGTCCGTGGTCCTGATGCTTTCAAATTCCCCCACCACATCCCCGGCTGCTCAATCGAACGGCTGTGGTTGATTTGATCGATAAAATGATGATCTAAATAAATGGTCCTAATTGGTGCACCCAAAAGTGGACCACAGATCCAAGGATTAAACAGTCCAAAAAGTTTTCCCTGGCCCCTTTTGGGGACCATTTTTTGTGACATTGATTTCTTAACGTGCCAGGCAACAACAGGCCTGACATCCAATTTTTTTTTCTTAGCTCAGGCGGGAGGCCCATTTATCCTCATGTACTGCTGGTTGCTACTACTTCTCTGCTTTCTTGCATTTGCTTCCAAACAAGGCAAGAGGACGGCGTACTCTGATAATTCTAAAGATAAGATGCGTCCTTACATAACGATAGATTCAAATCCAAAACTTTATCAAGCAAAAATAATTAGAACTCTTGAAGTTTAAGTTGATTCAGATACAATTTCGGAGCAAAATGCAAATACCCTTTTGCTATAAATTAAACTCCTTTTAAAATCTCTCTTATCCGACGGTTATAATATTTTGCTTTGTATCTTGTCAGTTCTAATTAATTTATATGTAAATTTGTATAATCTTATAATATGTATTATTTAAAAGTATTCATATAAAGAACAAGAATTATTGAAAAATGTTATATCAGTATCATCTGAATACTTTATATCACATGAGAGAATATATTTATTATATATTTACCTTTTCGGTTATTGATTGGTCATGAAAATGTGATTTTATTTACCTAAATCCACCACATTTAAGTTGTTTTTATAAAGACGTCTCATAAGAGAATATATTTATTATATATTTACCTTTTCGATCATTGATTGGTCACGAAAATGTGATTTTATTTACCTAAATCCACTACATTTAAGCAGGTGAGGGGGTGGGTTGGAAAAATTGGGCCATAATAATGCGCTGAGAGAGAAGAGAAGTGGGCAAATTTCCACACAAACACGTGGGTGTTTGAAGATTCATGCAAAGGTGTCTTTTAAAAATTAAAAAAAAAAAAAAAAGACAATAATTATTGTTATTATATAATGCATATAAAGGTTGTAGTAGTTTGTAAGTGAAACACAGCTAACACCGACATCGGAATTAGGTTGTGTGCGGAACTCCAGTTGTATAATAATTAATTAATAACAATAATGTATGATATGATTACTATATGTAAAGAAAGTAAGGGGAAAAAAAAAAAAGAAACATAAATTAAATGCATTGTAACGACGTATTAAAAAATGAGTACTTTTTTTGTTCATCGGGGGATGTCGTATTCACCGATGTTCATGGTAAACTTGAAAGGAAGGTCTCAACTCCTCTCATTTTACAGAAAAAAGAAGAAGAAAAATAAATAAATAAAAATTGGGCCTCGAGATTTAAAATGAACTGACCCGCTTACTTTGGCTCTTTACAGGAATGCGACACTCACGAGAAATAAGCGTGGAAAGACAAAATTACTAAAATAATCAATTTTTTTTTCTTGGCTAACGTATGATATAAATTTTCGATCTAGATAATATGACACAAATTTTAATATATTTTAGTTTAATTTTATGTTATGTTGATCTAATGATTTATTTTTATATCATGTTAATATAATAGTATTTGAATTTATGTCATTCAAATATTTTTTCTATATTTTAAAACCCTGTTTTTACTTAAATAAATTTTTTTAAAAAGAAAACTATTCACTACAATTTCTTTAAAAGAAGAAGAAGAAGAAGAAGAAGAAGATCAGAAGAGATCATGGATCATGCTCCACAGCAATACATAACTGCAAGCCCATCATTCACTAGCTGTTCATTGTCATGGCCTCAATTTTCAAGGCCCGTTTTGGAGATATTTGGATTGTAATTGCCTTGAAAATAGAAAATTATATTGGGTAATTTTTTTCAGTCAACTAATTTAATAGATGACCAAATTTTTTTTTTAGTAAAATAACCGTTTATCATTCTTTCAGATTTGATTAATTAGTAATTGATTAATGATCAATAATTTATTATTAATTTGATGATTTACGTTATGAACAATCAGTTTACTGATTAACCTAAATTAACTATGTTATGTGGTCAATCAATGAATGACTTTTTGAGAAAATTGATTAACCATTTTATAAAAAATAATCTTTTGACTAATTTTTAAAAACTTCTACTCTTTGTTAAAAGACTTCTTTTTTTAAAAAGCTATTTAGCTATAAATCCCTTTGAAAAAATGTATTCAGTTGAAAATAACAGTTTTAAGTCAAAAAAAATATAAAAACTCGAAATGTATTCAGAAAAAAATCCGTGTATTTTGTTTCATTTATCTCAAAATCCTACGTAATTTCTTAAAAAAAAATTTTATCTCATTTGAACTTGAAAATTATAAAATTATGAACTTTTAAAGTTTGAATTTATCTTAAGACATTTGTTTATGTAAATAAGTAAAAAAAAAGTTTTTTTTTTTGAGTAACAGAGTTTTGAAAAGAAGATTATTATACATATTTTTGAAAATATAGTTGCCAAAACCTCTCCCAAATAATCTTTCAAACATTAAACTCATAATTCTCGTATGATACCAGTGACTTCCATTTTTTTTTTTTCCATAATGATTTTGATTTCCGATTTTTGGTTGAAGATTTTGTTTTCCAAATTGATTCTTTAAACTGAGTTTTCAACTCTTTTTCTTTTTGAATTTTGACTGAAGTGGTAATCAGCCCTCTTCTCATGTGACATTTACCTTTTAAATATAATAAAATGCTACATGATATCCACCGCAACAATTACATCCGTTAATTTTTTTTAATAATTACTTTTTTAGTGAAAACTTAATGATTGTGAATTTCAGAATTGTGAATTTCAGAATTTAGAGAAAAGTTTGGGTGAAGAAAAATTTGTTCCAAATACTATAGTTAGCAAAAATATTAAAAGAATAATTTAAAAAAAGAAGTACCAAATTGTCTCTTTATTAATAAATTTGAAATTATAGTAAGAAAAAACATCTGAATGATACAAATTTAAAAACCATTGCATTAATATGATACAAAAAATTGACACTAATTAATATGACACATATTAGACATTAGTACAATTTAAATTTGTTTTATGTTGATCAAAATGAGAAAATTTATATCATGTTAATCAATGCATTTAAAAAACGTGACATTTGAATTATTTCTCATGTTATATATACAATATGAAATAAGTAAAAGATCGTTTTTAGTAAATAGTTAAAACAAATCATATATTTTAAAAGGAAAATTAGATTGAGTGGTTTTTGTAATCACCTTAATATAACAAAATAATCATTAGTCATTATTATAGATTTGGTCAATTAGTGATTAAATAATATTCAACTAATGATTAATTATGAAATTTAGTTATTAATGTTATGGTTAATCAAATAGTACGGTCAATCGGTGTAACTAGTCAAATTAATAATAATATATGATTCAATTATTGATTAATTAATTAAGAAAATTAATTTATCAATTTAGGAAAAAAAAAAGATCATCTTTTAACTGATTATTTAAAAACTTCGATTATTCGTTAAAAAACTATATAAAAAAAAAAACAATTTAGCTATAAATCCATATTTAAATATTTAAAATAAACAATATATTTATTAAATAAATCTTATTTGTTATTAGTATTTGATTAAGTGTCATATTTACTTCTTTATTTTGGTAAGTTGTATCTATTTATTTTTTTCTCCTAATGAACCAATACCCATTATTTAATCTCTAATCTTATGCGTTGTTTGAGATTTTAACTCAAACTGTATTTTTTTATTTCAATTTTTTTTTTTTTAAAAAATTTTTTTATTTTTTTAAAAAAATTAATTAAAATTTTTAATTAAAATTATATTTTTTTAATTTAAACTCATTCACCAAACATACTCTTATTTATAATAATGATTATTATTTTGCTGACAATATTTAACCCCTAATTTGGATATTGGACATTTGTGGAAGACCGAAACCCTAGTCGGAGTAGAGTACGCCGTCAAAGCTCTCCACTCCATGGAGCAATTACAAGTTCTTAGATTTGTTATTTTTTATTTTTTTCAATTATCTGTTGGTTCCAATAGTATTCCAGACTACAACATCTTTGTTCTCTCGAGTCTCTGTTTTTACTTCCTTAAAAAAAAAAAAAAAAAAAAGGGAAGAAGAAGAAAATTTTTGTTGTTTGTATGTTTGGCTGCCCGGAAAAGGCAGGAAAAAAGAAGGTGCCGGTGATGACAGATTTTGGACTTGAGAGCGGCGACAACATTTTTTGTGCGCCACGCTAGATTTTATCTACCGTGGGTTGTCTGCCGCAACGAAGAATGTGCCAAAATGCTAATCTGAGGCTTCTTCTGTGACTATTTTTCCCTCAGCGAATAAATCTGATTTTCTTTAATTAACTAAATAATTTATTTATTCTCAACTCAAGTTAATCTGGGTTTATACTGCTTGATTGGTTTTTCAGTTTCTGAAATCTTCGTTTCTGCGTAAACGGTCTTCACTCAAGTGAAGTTCTTTGATAAAAGAAGCATGTACTTAAGCGAAATATTATGCATTAAAAAAAGATTCTTTTAGTTTGCCCATTTAAACATTGATTCACAAATCTGGATATTTGTGTGTGTATGATCTTAAAGCCTTTTAATCCCAAAAAAAAAAAAAAAAAATATTTTAATGTTTTTACAATTTACGTTTGAGTTGTTCTTGTGAGGTAAAGGTCTATAATTTGATTGTAGTGCAAATTACTTTGTTTGGTCTGAAATGCTTGTTCTTTTTTTTTTTCCCTGTGAATTGGTTTATCTCTAGCTTCTTATAGAAAGGTTGCAACCTAAACGGTTTGAAGTGTTGGTGAGTTTGACTGAAACATGTGTTTGCTTCTATGTCTTTTGAATGTTAGGTTGTGAAGGATGACCTTCTGGTTTGACCATTCGGTTTCTTGGTCGAATGTTTGCCTTGTCACGTTGCATTACTTGTATATCGATCTTAGTTGCATATCCTGATGCTAATTTCTTATGGTATAAGTAAACTGCCTGAGTTTCTATATATTTGCTCTACTTGTTTAGCTGAACTACACACACAAGCTTTGATAACTTTGTTAGCAAACAACAAGTCCAATTTGTGCAGCAATTTTAGGGCGGTGATCGTGGTAGCTCTGGCCGTGTTGGTCCGGTGAACTGTTTGTGATGGGACCTGGTGGACCAGGGGGACCTGGAGGTCCTGGAGGACCAGGCTGGGGTCCTGGGCCAGGGGGGCCTGGAGGTCCAGGAGGATTTGGCTGGGGTCCTGGACCGGGGGGGCCGGGATGGGGTCCAGGACCTGGCGGCCCCGGCTGGGGTCCTGGTTTCTGGCCTGGACCCGGGGGGTTCTTTGGCGGGTTTGCGGACGGTTTATGCAATATGATATCTTCCTGGTATGTGAAATTTCTTGGTTAATCTTTGATGATTCCTAATACCATACAGTGTGCCTTTCCAGGAAAATTTATATATATTAAAAAAAAGATGTTTTTTCATTTGGTATTGGCTATGTAAATGTATGATTGTATTTGTGAGGCTTGTACAAACAAACTTTACTATTGGGTTTTGGCAGCTTCTACTGCTTGTGCTGTTGCTGGTTGCTACAGGATTGCTTTGGTGGACCTCGTGGACCTTATGGTCCTCCTGGTCCTGGTGGACCTCCTCCTTTCTGACAACCTTACTTTGACTGCAATCGAGGGATGCATATTCATATATATATATATATATATATATATATGTTTGTATGTATGCACAAACTGTATAACTGAGGGCATGCTTGTTGTTTTTATTTGCAAGTTGTACTGGTCATCTCGTGCCTGATGTTGAACCAATTTTCTGTTCGAGCAAATGAAGACATGTATGACAGCACGCGTGATAGAATGAAATTGTTGTTCTGCAGAGATGCTTGTGGAAGGCATAGAATTGGTCTTTTTTTTTTTGTTTAATTGAAATAAATATATTGTAAGATCTTAAGTGTGGTGGTTCTGATTTCCCCCCTTGTCATTTCCTTGACTCCTGCAATCGTTTTATTCAAAAGCTAAAAAAATAAGCTATATTTGAGGTTTGAATTCTCTTGTTCAAGCTCAACCAATCGCTTGTGTCTCTATAAGAGGAGACAACGCCAGAAGCTAATATCTGGTCTTTGCTGGGCCGTTTAAAGATAATGCAATTGTCAGTATTGTGAATCGCACTATTTCCCTATTTAGCAGAAAAGATTTTTTTATTTTTTTATTTTTTTAAAAAGGTAACAACAACGACATCGACAAAACAGCGATGCATGAATTTGGTATCGAGGAGATTTGAACTCCACCACTCTTGGTGGAGTTAGAAGTGAAATTATCAAAATTATCACTAACACCGTCTACAATCACTATTTTCTGAAAATTTTGGAGTTTCTTTTGGTTTTACATTATAAGAAATACTTAGTCGTTTAGAAGTTCATGTTATTTCAAGCAGATAACATAATTATAAAGACATCTTTGTCGTTTTCATCTCATCTCAATACCAACTTTCATTCTCTGCTTCCGGATACATTTGAGTAATGCCAAGAACAGCAGCATCACCGTTTGATCGCAAAATCACAAAGGAGACAAACTACACTGATGATATGGGGTACTTGGAATTTGGGCAAAATAAAGGTTCAAAACCCAGTTTTAACCACGGTGAAAAATTTAGCATTTTCCCAAAACATCAGACCATGCAAAAGGCACACCTGAAATTCCAATGTCACTTTGATAGAAATACAAACTACGTGGGTAAGTACGTAATTACGAGGTCAAACTTGCTTGTTAAGTCATTCACAAGCGATCTTAGTATCGAAGCTGCTGAGGCATATGGCAAACGCCTGAAAAGCAGAGATGGGATACTGATAATCCATGGTGAAGACGTCTTTTCCGACTTTTCCAAACTGAAGAATGACGTTCTCGTGCTCCTGCCCCGCAGCAACTCCATTCTCCGGAGAAGCAACCAGCTGAAAATTCTTCACCGAAGCAACCGTTACCCGTCCATTGAAGTTCAGACACCAGCACTGCAGTTGCTCATGCCACCGGGGAGCCTTGTTCCTCAATACAAGCAACCCTTTGCTTTGGCCGGATTGCAGCTCCGGTTGAAAGTTCTCCACGCGGGTCGATTTTGACCTGAAGAAAGGCAGGGATGGGAAGCCATCCAAGCTACTGTGCAAAAATTCTGTCTGCGTTGGCGCTACACCTCCTGGCTCGACAGCACGGGCTGGGATCGCATCCATGATGCACTGCATTCTCCGAGGTCCCCTGATTCACACAATGTGTTAGCATAATCTAACAACAGCAAGTGAAAACGAATAATGAAAACATATCCTGTAATCCTTATTCTTAAAGAGTTTAAAAGAGAACTTTTTCGTACCTAGAGCCCAAGACGTTCAACTCATATGAAATATGAGCTACGGGATAGTTTCCAGCAGGAACTCTCGGGGATACCTGCTTCATATTTACAAGCCTGGTCGAACGGCATTTAGTGACTTTGGCTCCATTGCTTGGAGGTTGGGCATCATAGATAGTAAATTTGGTCCCTAGAAAGTTTGATCTGCCATAAAGGAAATTGAGATGCTGAACTCAGGCATGGAATGATGATGGACTCGACTTTTAAATAACAGAAGTGTCCGACAACGTAAGTATACCTCAACTTCCCAACATAAGTACTGCTACCCTTAGACACATAATAACAGTTTAAAGAGATGATGTAATCTGTGCAAGTAGGACGTCGGCATTTCCGTGCAGCGAGAAGGAATTTTCCATCATCAGTGGAAGCTGGAATTATTCGGATGAAGCCAGAACTACTTTTAGTGCTAAAAGTCATAAAGGAACATTCAAAGAAAGGGGAAAAAGAGCAAAAACAAAAGCACGCTCAAAAAGATATATTCTTCGCATAATTCGGAAAGGAAACGATAGTGAATCACACTAAACCATAATGCGTATGACAATAAGGTATAGCAAGTAACCTTGATTTATGCCGAGATAAAGATAATATGTTTGGTTGCCCCGGTCGCGCCTTATAAAACATTGAAGGACAGAATCCCTTGGACCAGGCTGCAAAAGAAAAAAAAATTGAAATGACCACATATATTACAAATTAGCTGGGGAAAAAAGTGACCAATGTGTATGCTCGTTGGAGAAAAAGTACTCAAACTTGTACCATCTCATCTCGAATTTTCTAAAAGCTTATTGCTTGATCCTTGAAAACTAGCTAAATGATCATCGAGAAGTTAGGATTACTCTATAATCCTGTCTTATAAAATATATTTCATGTTAAGTAGAAGCCTTGATTTTTTGTTACCAAGAGCAATAAAATCAAAGAAATACAATAAAAAAACCACAAATATTATTCATAACGCTTCACCCTCGAAGTGAGGGCTACATCCACCATCAACCGCTGCAAAATTTCGCTACAATGAAGATTACAACATTCAGACACTTAGTTTTTCTCTCTAATCATATTCCCCAAAACCAGCATCCACCAAGTGAAAAATTTGAAGTACCCTTTACTAATTTTTTTTTTTTAAAAATAATTAAGCGTGCTAACTCTTTATTGGGATGATAATTAGGCTCCACATTATCAATTCCTCTATACACCATTTCAACAATTAAGGATCAACCATTGCATACATAAACTGGCATTGCTAGATCATAAAACTCAAGTCTTTCTCTCTTCTCTATACCGAAATCGATAATCTTCCATCAAACTTAGCAAAGCATACAAACCCACTTGGCACAAAACAAGGATCAAACTAAAGCAGATCAATTTCTTTTCTTTAAAATGAAAAAAAAAAAAAAAAAAAAAAAAAAAAAAAAAAGAGGTTCAAAGTCCAAACCTGCTTCAAAGAGATTGGAAACGTCAATTTTCCAGAAACCTCAGGTGACTTGACGATCTCCTTAACAATGTCCCTCCAATTCCTGCAAACACCGGCACAAGCAACGACATTCTTCCGAGGAGGCCAAGTATCCTCGGACGCCTCGATCCTCATGAGCACATCCCGGAGAAGCTCCGGAGGCATGTTGGCCCAACAGCTCTGCCTCATGGCATCGACCTTGTCGGCGCTGTACTCCTGGACCACTCTCTGAGACCTCGACCTCCCGAACTTCACATCAAACCCCTTCCTCGACATACTCCCCAGCTCGTCTCTCATCCCTTGGATCACACTTTTGAAAGACATACTACTTCTAATTAAACCAAAAAAAAAAACAAAAACAAATAATGCGTCTATATACAAGCTTAAAAAGCGATGATTTTCAAGACCCAGAAAGCAAAAGGGGGCTTTTTAGAAGAACACAGTGGTGTCGGCCATGGATTCACCGGCTTCAGATCTACATATTATGGAAACCCAAGAATTGCCCACCACAGATCGGCTACAAAAGATGCATTATTTGGAAGAAAAACACGGACAGAATAGAATCAACAGATCTGTCTGGAAATGGAAACAGATCTTCGAAACCCAGTAAAAGAATTGGAGATGGGAAACGATTCCAGTGGGCTTCGATGGAATCTAAGCGAGTCTTTCTGGGGTCGACCAGACCGAGAAACACTGAGGCAGGTGATTGTGTTTTTTAACCATGCCTGGCCTGCGACTACACTTTCTCTCTCTCTTATCCGTTTTCTCACTTTGTCTCAACTCACAAACTCGATTCCGAGAATTCAGATTTGCTTTTGCTTCAGATAGCTCTCGTTGTTTTTGGTTTGGATCCGGATTCGGGTTGGTGTTTTTGTCATTATTGAAGGCGTGTTTGTGGAGCTCTGCTTTCACATGATAACGTCTGCTGGTTTTTGTTTTTGGGTTTGAGCCCCTTTGTAGACATGGCTGTCGGGTGGGTGTGTGGGGCTTTTTTTTTTTTTTTTTTTTTTTGGGGGACTCGGATTGGTTGCGTTTGAACCCAGCTCATTGACAATTAGGCCCAATAATTGTTGTTTTAGGAGATGTTTCTGCACATTTTTTGAGGCATGAAAGCGAAAACGTTTCTAAATCGTGTTTGGTTAGCAAATATTTTAAAATAAAAATGAAAGTGAAAAAAAAAAAAGGTGATAAGGTTTTTTTTTTTTTTTTTACTTGAAGGTAGGAGGATTTGAACAATGTATGTTTAGATGGAATCAGATATGATATTATCGCTAGGATATATCTATAACTATGATAACGGTTTTTGTTAAGTTGTTTTTCGTATTTCTGTTTTTATTTCTAAGGCTATTTAACTTTACTTATTTTTAAAAACATATCCAAATACAAGTTGAAATTCTTTTGAACAAATTGAGACTATATACTGGATGAACGAAGTGCACAATGAAAAAAGTTTAAATTTTCGTTAAGGATATGTATTGGATGAATAAATTGCTTAAAGAAAAAAAGTCGAAATTTTCATGCCTTTAGATCTCAATCCTTGCCTTGAATCATAGTTTCAAACTCACAATATAAAAATAATTATCAAATTTTTGTAAGAGAAAATACAATTAAAAAAAAAAAAAGATTTGAAGTATAGATTTAAAATAGGATACTAAACAGGACCTTATTCTTTTAAGTGGTGTTTTATATCTTTCCTATTAAGGTTGTTTAATTGCCACACTTTTTGTTTTTGTTTTGTTTAAATTGTTCACGTTTCTCTTCTAATCACGTACAAGTTAGTCTCAAAGTGTAACAAGTAACAACTACACATCAGACATTCTCAGGTGATGTTTGATATTTCAGCTCATTTTAAACTAAATTGTACTTTTTCAAATGAGTTTTTTTCTTTTTCTGAAAAATATTTTTATCTTTTCTGAAAAAGTTTGTTGTCTTTTTCTGAAAAGTCAACAAAAATTACTATTGAAACTTAAAAATCTTAACTCAAATGCATTCACCAAACACCCCCTTATTAATTACTTGTAATTGTTTCAATAAAATTATACTGCTTTTCCATCACTCAAAATATCTTTTAACAGTCACTATTACATTTTTTTTTATGTGTACCGTAATTAAAAAAAAAAAACTCAAATAATTAAATGAAATTTAACAATCTTAATTATATAAGATGTCCATGCAGTTTTGATGGAAGAGTACATCCATACAATGAGCTTGAATGCAATTTAATTAGAAGAAACAAATTATTATTATTATTATTATTTTCTTGAAACATACATTAATGCAATTTCTTTGGCATAGTTCATTGATACATGAAAAACTTTGCATTTTACTTGTAAAGGTTATATTGAAATTTAGGGTTACGCGTTTTCAAATAACAAGAGTTTTACAACTCTGTGGATCCGTTTGGTGAATGAGTTTGAGTTAAAAATTTTAAATTTCAATAGTAATTTTTATTGATTTTTCAAAAAAGACAAAAAACTTTTTCAGAAAAGATAAAAAAGTTTTTCAGAAAAAAATAAAGATTAGGATAAAAATTTTAGTTTGAAATGGTTTTCCAAACAACCCCTATATATTTGTGTATCTTGACCGGTTATCATGGGCGACTTGGTATGTGCATCAAGTAAATATACATATATATAGTTTTTTTTTTTTTTTTTTTCATGAACATACTGTTGTCATAAGTGTAATATAGTCTATTACAATATATTATAATTGTCTCTTTAATCATATCACATTAGAGTCTTTTTTAAGCGTCAAATGACATGTAAAAATAATGATTTTATAACTACTACGATTAATTATCGTTGTAGGCTATACTCTAATCATTGCTATCAACCTTTACATGAGTAGAGATAAGAAAGAGATTCAATAACATATTTAGGGACAATATTAAGATGACGATGGTCGTCCTAAACTTTGTCACCCCAAAAAACGAGATAAATTTGATCACAAGATCTTCTCCATATTCGCCCTATTCAAAATTTTGTAAACAATTTTCCTTGAAGTTCAATCCAATGTTCATTTTAACTTGAGCAAAATTTAAAGGTCTCACATAACAATATCTAAGTTTAAGCAACGAAAAAGTATATATAATGGATAATGATAAGTTTATATGGTGAACAATGACTAGAACTAGAATTAAGAAATATGTGGCAAAGATTTAAATACGTTATACCTTAAAAAAAAAAAAAAAAAAAAAAAAAAAAAAAACCTGCATGTGCGATTAGTTGAGATTTGTTAGTTGGTCTCGTCCCCTCTTGCATCCTCATTAAAAGTCTCACCAACTAATGCTTCCTTTGTGGGGTCTTGTGCCAGAAAGAATGAGATGCCATCTTTATATAAATTGTTGGTCAAGACTTTATTGACAAACTTTTTTCCCCCCCTCAATGTCAAATTCTAAGTTGAAAATATCTAGTAAAAAAGAGAAACTTTTTACTGTTTAAATCAGAGATATCGAGCCAGTGATGTTGTTCTCGGAAGCTAACAAAAAATTATGTATACGAGATAAGCAATGTGTTTTTGTACAAAAAATCATAAACGTAATAGTTAGGGTGAAATTATGATGAAACTCTTTTTATATACCCTATCGGTAAAACTCCATCTAAGACTATTAAAATATAATCTAATGGGTGGGATATTGAATGTGTATAAAAACAAAAATAAGCTATGATCTATAGGATTATAGAAAACAAATAAAAAATTAGACTCCCTCAAATAAAAAAAAATTGAAAACTGTAGGAGGCCGTCGATACGGGCCTGAACTTGGCCGCGATGGGGTGGAAGCTTGCCGGAGAGAGCGGAAGGTTGTCGGGGGGGCCGGTGGGTGCCCGAAGATCACGTGGGGGGCACTTTCTCCGTGTGGCAATTACATAAGTGGGGGGATCAATTGGGGCAGGGGGGGAGATTTTGTAGGTGGGGGGATCGTCAATTTCACGGTGGGGGCTTGAGGCTAGGGTGATTTCACCGTCCAGCAAGAGAGGTTGGGGGGGGGGGGGGACTCCTTGTCGGGATCTAGGAGTGCAAGGGGAAGGGTCCACCGATGGGTCTAGGCGCGGGTGGGCTCTTCACCAGGGGAGGGGGGTTCGCTGGTGGGGGAGGTCGGTGGCGATGGTAAAAGGTCGGCCAAGGGGGTGGGGGGTTTCCGTGGATGGGTTGGGTTTCTTTTGTTTTTTTTTTTTTGCTTTGAATTTTTTTTTATTTCTTAGTTTATAATAGTATGAACTAAGGTGCATTATAGTTTTTATAGACAAGCACGATCTCAGCCATTGAAGTATATCAAACGGTCTATAAAATGAATTATACCAATAGGGTGTATAAATGATATTGTACCACGGTCTTTCCCTAATAGTTATTTTGATAAACTAATTTTTAAATTTTTGACTTTTCTTATGAGAAAATTTTAGAGTTTTCTTTGTTTTGGTTGAAAAATTTATTACTAATTTCAAGTAAAACCTTTTTTTTTTAAATTTATTTTAATAGAATATACAACAATAATTTTCAAATTTGAATTGACTCACTATTATCAGCAGAAATGTTTACGGATTAGATTAAGCAGATTAGAACTCAATTCATAGTACAATCTATAAAATTGTTCCAATCCATCACCAATTTATGAGACACCTAGTCTAGTTCAAAAACATTAGATTTAATGGATTGAATTTACAGATTCAATTAATAGACTCTAAAAACTAAAATAAATAAATTAAAACGTAAAATAGTTTAATTAAGGAAAGCACTTGAATGATATAAATTTAAAAATCACTCATCAATATGATACAAAAAGTTGATACTAGACTAATATGACACAAAATTAAACTAAAATTAGTTAAAATTTATGTCATATTAGTCAAGACTGAATAATTTATGTCATTTTAATCATTAGATAAAAAAAATGGTTAGTTAGGTAATTTTCTCTTTATTAAAATAACAAAATTATCAAATTCAAGTATGCATAATAAACTCAATTGTAGCATAAAAGTCCAATACAACAAATAAACTTTAAATTAAACTGAAAAGAAAATAAAATAAAAAAGAAAAATAAAATAAAATAAAAGCAAGTTACGGGCTAGATAGTAGGATGAGGAATTAGATGGAGACAAATTCATACTTCACCTTATACTGGTCTAAAACTTGTTTCATGCTTTAATATGTTTGAGAAAATTTATCAAAATAGGGAAAATTAATGTAATAAGTTAAAAAATAGACCCAAAAAACAAAAAGAGATTAACAAAGGATCTGAAAAAAAAAAAAAAAAAAAAAAGAGAGAGAGAGAGAGACTTTAAAAAATATAAAAAAAATAAAAGGAATGAAAAAAAAAAAAAGACTAATTATATCACGAGACCTTCTCATTTTCCCTATCAATGAAAGAAAAAATTTCAGCCACTCGATCTTTTTGGATGGTCTTGATTAAAAAAATACATCAAAATTTAAATAGATTAGTCACACAAGATTACCAAAAAAAAAAAGGGTAGAATCTCCCTTCCCCTTCCCGTCACCTTCCTTCGTCCAGCGGCACTCCTCTGATCTTGTCGGCCACCCAACCAACGTCGTCTCCGACATTACTCTCTGGCGAGTGCTGGCGATGATCGATGACGGATCTTCGAGATCGCTAGGTGGAGGATCTCCCCTGTATCGTTGAGCAAGGAGTGTGATTGTTGCCCGGTGGGTTGCTGGGGTTGCGAGAGTTCAGATCCGGCGAAGAGGCTGCAGATCGGAGGTTGCAGATCGCCAGGATTTCGGAGGGCAGAGGAGCTCGCCGGTGGTTGCGAGCATCGCTCACCCACACAGATCCGGCGGAAGGGAGGGGCTTCGGCAAGCCCGCAACTTCGCCGTCCACTGGTTCCAGTTCCGACGGAGGGATGTCTTCCAAATCTGTTCAGATCGATCGCCCATGGCCTCCCCACGTTGTCATTTCGTCAGAAAGTCGACCCAACCATCCTAGCCTCTGACGCGATTCCCGGTCCGGTGGCTTCGTATAGCTGGCTGCCGGTGGGAGAAGGGCTTCTATTTCTTTATTTTATTTTATTTTATTTTTTAAAATGTTTTGTAAAATTGATCTTATGATTTTTTTAATATATATTTTTAATCTCAACGTCGAAAATTAGTGGCAAAAAAAATTTTACTCCATTTGGGGTAAAATAAGATGTCTCGTCATAAAATTTCCAAAAAATTGATCTATAAAAAAAAAAAGATTAAAATGAAAAAAAAAACTTGGGTCAAAAATAAATAAAGTTCAAGGACCAAAAAATAATACAAAGCATTTTTCATCCATAATGAACTGTTTTGGATGAAACTTCTTATACATGTGTAGATACATTAATTTATAAGAATTATTTTAGGAAAAAAATATAAATATATCTAAGTATACATATGTATGTATATATACGGGATTTAGCTTCTCAGATTACATGAATTGAGAAACACTCAGGTGAGTTTGGTTGATTAGTTTGAGTTGTAATATTTTAGTTGTAATAGTAAATTTTTTTGAATTTTCAGAAAAGACAAAAAACTTTTTGGGAAAAAGACAAAAAAAAAGTTTGAAATAAGTTTGAAATGAAATGGTTGTCAAATTTAGCCTCAATCTATAAATTTTGGATTTGGGAAATTTTCATCCGTTATCAATCCGTTAATTTTCAATACAATATAATAAGCTAGATTGGATTGAATAACAGATTAAAGCAGAATTACAAATTTTTTACAAATTTTTTACAAATTTCGTGGAAAATTGTTAATATGATGCTCTTTTTGACAAGAATTTAATATGAAACTTTAACTCACTGCCTCCTTAAAACTAGTCGGTGATTTAAGTACTTTATGTGAGATGTGGCTATTAAAAAAGTTGTGGGTTAAAAAATAATGTATATATATATATATATATGTATAACTCACATTTTTTTTAAAGCATTCTTATTAGTTATCACACCTATCTAATCAAGTTCTTGAATTTTAAAATGTTCCCAAATCACCTCAAACTAGCAATTTGTTTCATAATTATCACGTTAAGATCACATACATCCAGGAGCAAGTATGGTTTTGAGAATTTACTGCATTTAAAACTTAACAAAAGGCTTTAGGACATGTAATGATATATTAACCAAGATTAAAATATTTTTTTGATCTTCACATAATTTATTAGTCCATTATTTCATAATGTTTTGTGCCGAAGTACGTGATGAATTAATAATTTGGAGATCGAGTACGAGACGTCTAATATTCAATCTATAGTTTAAACACTTTAACATTTAAGTTTAACTTCAATTAAATTATATTTTTCATCTCAATTTTTATCTTTTTTTTAAAAATTAACAAAATTTATAATTAATATTTAAAAAATTAATCAATTATAATTTAAAAATTTTATATCCAACTAATGAATAAACATAAGCTGAAAAAGTAAAATGAATCTACACAAAACAGAAAAAACAGATGAAAGGATGGAGGGTGTAAAAAATAATATAAATAAATAAATAAGAAAAAGAGGAGGAATTGACTAATGGGTATTTGGTGTCCTTCGGAAATTCCAAATTATTTACCAGGAATTGTAGCGTAGAGTCTACGACAAGGCAAATCCTGAAACTCACTCGTCGCTTCCACACGTACCGACGGATCTATTCTGATCGATCTGATTATTTAATCGGACGGTTAATGATAAAGCACTAATATTCTTTCGAATCCTTTTGTCTGACGCTATGAAATCCCTGACCCTCCTCCCTTTCGCGGTTTTTCAACTTTTCCACGGTCTGTCTCTCCATGTCTCTCTCTTTCTCTCACTACCACCATTCCCTCCTTCGATTCTCTCTCCACAAACTTTTTCCCTCTCTAGAAAAGGTTTGTCAATAATCGTCAGATGTAACGTTTGGAGTTAGGACAGGGATTGGAGGTAAGTTTTCTGTTTGGTTCCTGAGAAAGTTGATGAGGGAGAACGAATTGGAATTGTTTAAGATACCTTCGACCTTAAGTTTTCTTTTCTTTTTTTTTTTTTTTTTCGCTTTTTTCCTTTTTCCCATTTCCTTCCCCGTCCCTTAATCACTGAATCTAGTACGCGCTTTACATTGCTCATGATCAGGTTTAGTTGATTTTAGTTTATTTTATTTTATTTTTTACAATTTCACACATATAAAATGTGTTTCTGTAACTCTGTTTGGTTGCTGAGAAAATTTTGTGCAATTTCTTTTTTTTCTGTTTGGTTGCTGAGAAAATAAAAATTCTCAAGTTGTCAGCTACTATTTTAGTATTTTCTATTCGTTTTGGTCAGAAGAGTAGTACAAGGCTCGGTGGAATGAAGTTCTGCTCGTTAATATTTATTGTTAGGAATTTCACATTCCTCGAGAAACTGTTTTAAATTTCTGTTTGGTTGCTGAGAAATCAAAAGAAACGGAAGAAATAATGTAGGTTTAAAAAAGATAGAAAAATGAGAAAAATTAAAGTTGCTTGAATCAATATTTGCTTCTGTTCTGAACCGAGGACATTTGATACGTGACAGTGAAGCGTTCTGAAGTTGTTTGAGGCAGTGCCATGGGTTTCAGTTTGAGCTCTTCTTTTATGAGAATAGGCATGAGATCGGCCTCAAGTGAAGATCCTGTACATGCAATTACGTTGTTTGTGTTGCTTGTTTGCTCCTGCATTTTAATTGGTCATTTTCTGGAGAAGAATCGATGGATTACCGAATCGAGTATTGCACTTGTCGTCGTAAGTTTAGCTGCTTATTTGCTTTTGGGTATGATTGTCCATGGTTGATTATCATTGAAGGCTTATATTCGTATGTATTGTAGGGGTTATGTTCTGGAACTGTTATTCTTCTGACTACCCAGGGAAAAAGCTCACATATCTTATTATTCAATCAAGAAATATTTTTCATATATATTCTTCCGCCTATTATATTTAATGCTGGGTAAGTGTTTACTCTTTATCTCCTTTTTTTTTTTTTTTTTAGCACAAAAAAGATTGTGCTTATGTTAGCAGCAAATATCTCGGTTTAGTATATTAATATCATGGTCAGCAGAGTCTGTTATTAGCTACTGAACGAACCAATTTTATGTGTCACGTCTGTGTTCTTCAAGGACACTATTTCTGATTAAAGGCTATTGTGACTATGGTTTTATATGATATTGGTCCGACTATCTTGAAAATTATGGAGTCATTAAACGGGGTTTCATTTCACTTGATCTGGTCCCTTTTTATTTTGATTATATTTTAGGAATCTTGGGATTTTTTTCTGATTATGCTCATAGTGTAGCTTCGAAATCGGTACTTTAAATATGTTTTTCCTTTTGGATATGTCTGGGTTCTGCACTTAAAAAAAAAAAAAAAAAAAAAATTCTGGGTTCTCTTTTGTTGGGAATCTTTCTGTCAGTTTTATACTTCAATAGTTCTTTTTCTTTTTGGGTTTTATCACATTGATCATATGTATTTATATTGAGTATATCTTATTTGATGCTTAATTTCCTGTTTTTCTATCTCTATCCAGGTTTCAGGTGAAAAAGAAGCAATTCTTCCGAAACTTTACAACCATTATGTTGTTTGGTGCGATTGGTACTTTGATATCTTTTGCTATTATATGGTCAGGTATGTATAGAATCTCCAAGCACTTTTTCTGATAACTATGTACTATTACAAACTATCCTGACTTCAAGATGTTGAATGGTTCACTGCAGTTTCACTGAAAGCAAGTTTTTTTAGTTTTTTGTGTCTTGAAATGTGGCATTCAATTTCTTTTCCTGGAAAATGATGCTTTCTTATATGACAAATAAAGGAGAAAAGAAAAATACTTAGTTGTGTTTCGTCTTATCCCTTGAATTGATCTATGTCTTACTTCACAAATTTAATATAAATCACCAGCTTAGTAACTTAAAGATTCACAATGTTGTGGGTGATTTGTGTAAGAACGACAACTCTAATATAGCATATTCATGACTCAGCTTAACCAGCCCTTTGTTGTAAGTTCTTCTATTGTCTTTGTGTGCGTGAGTGTGTACAAGTGTACACAGATGAATTTCATGGTTGTAACTTCTAGAGTCTTGATACAGGTACTCTATATCTATTCAAGAGGTTGGATATCAATTTCTTGGACATGGGTGATTATCTTGGTAATTCTTTGTTACTTTCTTATTCTTGGTCTAAATAAAGTAATAAACTACTTTGCAACAACACATGTTTTTTTTTTGGATTTTGCTTCTCTGTCAAAAATAAATTCTGATTGAGGAGCTTGACTTGGAATTCCCCTTAGCTGCATGGACTAAATTTAGTCACGAACTTCTGCATAATATTTTGATACATGCCTCTGAAATTAGAGTCTCTTTACGCTTAATAATTTTCATTAATACTTTTTGTGCGGCAAGTTTGTACCTCTGATATGTTCTCTTAGAATTTGAAGAAGTATGATGCATTTAAAAAGGGTAAATTGATTGTTTAAATCATCCATGCTTAACATGTATTACTTCACTGCTCGTAGCACTTGGAGCAATATTCTCTGCTACAGATTCTGTTAGCAGTTTGCAGGTACAAATATATTTTCAAGGGCATATATCTTTTAAAAAGACGACTATTTCATAAGAGCACTACAATGTCTAAATGTGGTTTTTCAGGTGATTAATCAGGATGAGACACCTCTGTTGTACAGTCTTGTCTTTGGAGAAGGTGTGGTAAATGATGCCACATCTGTGGTACTTTTTATCGCAATCCAGAAATTTGACCCTGTCACCTCAACTGTCGTCATTGAGTCAATTGGATACTTTTTGTATCTCTTTTTGACAAGCACAGTTCTTGGTTTTGGTGTGAGTCTCTCTCCCATCTCTCTTCTTTCTACGTGGTTCACAGATGTCTTCATCTTCTTGGTGTTTTGCATTGCGTCGCTACTAGATTTAGCAATGCAATTTTGTTTGGTTAAATCTTTTCACTTATAGTTTACTAGTACGAATCTTTTTCCATTTTAATTTGAAGTTGGGAGGTTGAACAAATACGTGGATGCATCATGCACAAGGCATCATCTTATCTTATGGCATCTGCTGCGTCGTACTTGCAGGTTGGATTGCTTAGTTCCTACACCTTAAAGAAGTTATACTTTGGCAGGTAGGCGTGGCGTATGATTGTGCTTGTTCCTGTTTTTGTTTTAGCCTCCTTTTGGTTTTATTGAGTTGATCCTCAGTAGAATAGAAAACAAAAGAAAGAGATATGAAAGGTGATCTGACAAATGTATTATATTCTTAATTTGCATATTGTGGCTGGAAAAATTTTGCTAATTTCAGGCACTCGACTGATCGTGAGGTTGCTATGATGATTCTAATGGCTTATTTTTCATATATGATGGCGGAAGTAAGATATCCCTCCAACCTCTTAATCTGAAAACCGTCTACATTTTTTTCCTTTACTAAAACAAGCCATGTACACTATAATTTTTTGTCTCAATGAAATGAGACACAACTTTACTGTTTGATGATGATGTTGGTAATTTTATGTGTCTTCCAGCTTTTTAGATTGAGTGGCATTCTTACTGTGTTCTTTTGTGGAGTTGTCATGTCACACTACACTTGGTATAATATGACTGAAAGTTCAAAAATCACGACCAGGTATGTTATCTCTGACGAGGCTTCTTTGAGCTCTGAAACCTTGTTTTTTTTTTTTTTTTTTTCGTCCCCTTTCTTTCAAATACATGAAACGTGATGCATGCTTGTGTTTTAGTGTATCTTGATTCTTGAACAACGATCAAACAAGTAACTTTACTATTTTCTCCACCTTATCTTACTGCAGGCATACTTTTGCTACATTTTCATTTGTAGCGGAGATTTTCATCTTCTTATATGTCGGGATGGATGCCTTGGACATTGAGAAGTGGAAAATTGTGGGGAAAAAGTATGTGAGAGAAATGATACTTCTGACCTCAATCTTTCCTTCATATTTTAATTCTTTTGTCAGTAACCCTCACTGCATCTATTACATGAATTTCCTCATAGCACTTGGACATTTGCGTGTATTTTAATTTCAATTTGAGCCTCATTTTAAAATTTTCAGCCCTTGGACATCAGTTGGGGTCAGCTTGATATTGCTTTCCCTAGTTTTGGTTGGAAGAGCAGCTTTTGTGTTCCCTCTGTCTTTAATCGCGAACTTAACTGAAAAGTCTGAGAGTGACAAAATTAGCTGGAAGCAGCAGGTACGTAATTTCATTGTTTTGGCGTTTAGCATTACCACCAAATTTTACTAACTAAACTAAATTGAGCAGGCAGCGATATGGTGGGCTGGACTCAAGCGAGGTGCTG
This sequence comes from Ficus microcarpa, assembly GCA_025413485.1. Classification (NCBI taxonomy): domain Eukaryota; kingdom Viridiplantae; phylum Streptophyta; class Magnoliopsida; order Rosales; family Moraceae; genus Ficus; species Ficus microcarpa. The sequence goes on along the minus strand of CM046384.1, from coordinate 8,787,312 downwards.
TATCTATGGCCCTCGCTTATTCTCAGGTATGGAATGGAGAGATTTCGAGTTTTTACAAGATGAGTGCTGCTTGGTTCACATGGTTGTTTTTAATTATTATTGTTATTTTAAATTCTAGATGCTTGTTTTCAACCTCAACTGATTTGTCTTTCATAGAAGAAAACTCCACTTGATCGAGATTCAATTGCGGCACAAATTTTTATATAGAAGAATATCAAAATACAAGAGAATGAGTATTTGGTTTTGAGGGCTTCTCCAAAATTGCTTTGTCCCGTGAAGGAAAGGAAAATGGTTTTTATTGTTTGCACTTCCCCTGTTTCGTAACAACATAAAGGGAAAAGGGTGGTGCTTACATGCACACAACGGAAGCCTGAAAAATTGACTTAACCAGGAGTCGTGCTTGGAGAAAAAATGCCACCACCGTGTCCATTTGAGCTTGTCTTTGGGAGTGCGCCCTTGCCGAGCCCTTCTCTAGCGCAACATTTGGTTGCGTGCCAATTATCTCTGCACTTTTTACTATGATCATGGCATTCATTATATTTTCTGTCATTCAAATCAGCCAAATACCGAGGGCACTATTTTCCATGAAATATGCCGGGCAAACCGAACGAGTGCCCTATTATACTTTTGGGTGTTGATGGTTATTTTGCTACAGTTGGTGTTTTCCAGCTATTTTTAAGTACATGATGTTTCCCAATCAAAATGGCGACACTCTACGATTCATGTTCACTTTTTTATTTTGACGATTGTCTGTTGTTTTGTCTTTGCAGTTTACAAGTTCAGGGCATACCCAACTGCAAGACAATGCAGTCATAATAACTAGTACCATCTCAGTTGTCCTCTTCACTAATCTGGTAAGAGCTGCATTACTGCAAATAACATTACAACTTTCGCGTCTTTCATATCAAACGTTAAAATAATCTTCCTTTACCATCGGTTCTCTTTTCCTTCTCCTTCTCATTTCCTTAATTCCGTTTTTATTTTCATCAGGTGTGTGGATTACTGAACAAGCCGCTCATGTGTTTACTGCTTCCACAACATGAACACTCAAACAGCATAACAGAGTCTCTGAGATCGCCTTTACTTACCAACGGCCAAGATGCTGAACATGATATGGCCAGCAACAACAACGACGACGACAATGACGATGACAGCATTCCTCGTACAGCTGGTCTGAGGACACTGTTGACCTGTCCAGTGCGCTCCGTTCACTACTATTGGCGAAAGTTCGACGATGCTGTCATGCGCCCTGTGTTTGGCGGGAGGGGATTTACTCCACACTCACCACACAAGGATGTTATTCTTCAGTAGTTACATACTGTACAGGAAAGATGAGAAAAAGTAGAAAAACAAAACCAAAAAGAAAAAAAAAAATCATACTATGCTGAGTAGACAATTCCAGCTTCTATAGTACAGAGATATAGCTATAGCTACGAAACTGTATTTGTTGTTTTGCATGTATAGGTTGGATTACAAGTACGCCGGTACTCTATATATTCCTTTTGTCATCTAAATCTGGTAATGCGCTCTATAGTATGAGCACCAATATAATGTAATAACCCACCTTTATTTGGGTATAACTATTTATTAAAAAAAAACTTTATCTTCATTAGCCTTTTGAAGGATTTCACAAATTTCAGTTTTTTTTTTTTTTTCTTTTTTTGCTGGTTATTCACAAATTTCAGTTAGTATAGGAATAAAAGGTCTTTTGCCACTCAGTTTTGGATACACCATATTCTTAAGATAATGTTGTGCTATTTGCCTCAAACATAAAAAGATCAAGTTTTCAGACCCACTCGGAAATGGAAAGTTAAACCATTGGAGAACCGTTTTTGTAATTACCATCATTTTATTTTAGTTTTTTGTTTCATAATTGTCTACTGATTAACTTAAGCAAATAAATCACACGTGGTAAAGCAAGAAAACACTGCAGTTAATGAATTAGCATGTTTTTGATTGGTTCCTTCAATCAAGCAATTCCACTTATTTCTTGTTTTTTTTTTCTTTATAACTAAATTCATTTTTCCCAATTCATATATCCGATTCTAATTTAAAAATTCAAATTTTAAAAATTTATAATTTTGTTATTTCCAATCGAAATGAGAATTTTTTTTTTTTTTTGAATTGTATAGAATGAGAAGAATGAAAAAAGATTGATAGTGATATTTTTTTCCTGTACATATTTAAAATTTTTACACATTTTTATTATAAACAGCTTATTTTCTGTCGAACCCACAATTCAAAACTTAACTTTAAATTTCTACTTTAAGCAAACCAATCAAACGACCTCTTAAAATGTTCACGTGTCTGGAAAAATACTAGAACATAACAGTACTATGTTCCAATTCAAAGGTAATATTCCTTTTGGCTTGTTAGTAATATTCAAACACTGCCTAGTGTATAGTATTTTTTTATTTTATTTTATTTTTTGCTGGTTGCTTAATGTGCAATACATTTGCTGCACTTCAGAACATTCGTGTCTGTATGGTTGACAAGTGTTTTTCTTTTTCTTTTTCTTTTTTCTTTTTTCTTTTTTTACCCTCATTCACCAAATAAAAAAAAAAATTTTTTCTCACAAGACAAAACACACACCGACATGTGCATGTGCTTCGGACGCAATATTGTGGTCTTATATTTATATATTTTGTCAATTCTTAGACATAGATTCAAACACTATATTTATAATAAAGTCAGATATAAAATATTATGAAATTATTTATGTAATTACAATTCAAGTCTACTTTGAAAAGTAACAAAGTTGACATTTATTATGGACGCACTTAATCAAAATGGATAAATTTATTTCCAATGACTGTGACGACAAAAAAAAAAAAAAAGTCTTGAATCAAAAAACAAATTATTCGGACCTGTTTGGTGGAGTAGTTTGAGTTGAGATTTTTAAGTTTCAATAGTAAATTTTTTTGAATTTTCAGAAAAGACAAAAAATTTTTTAGGAAAAAGACAAAAATTTTTGGAGAAAAAGCCAAAAAAAAAAAATTTGAGTTGAATGGTTCAAACCAAACACATACGAAATAATTAAACAATCATTTCAACCCCCTAGGCCTCGAATTAAGCGGCACAATTTATCAATCATATCAAAAAGAGAATATTATTTTTTTTAGTAACTAAGGACTTATTTAGTGAAACAATTCAACTCAAATTAAATTGTATTTTTTATCTTAGTTTTTGTTTTTTTTTTCTTCAAAAGTCAACGAATTCAAATTTAAAAATTTTAACTCAAACCGTTTTATCAAACAGACCCTAAAAAAAAAAAAAAGAGAGAGAAGGTCTACTAAATGTTTAATCAAAAAGAGAATTTTTGCTTCACACTTTTACTGAAGGTTTTAATTTTCTCTTAATGTTAAGAAGGTCAAATAATTTGTACCTAAAATTTTCCAACTTCCACAAGAAAACTAGAGGATTCTTAACAAAGAGTGATCATAGTCAATCAAAATAAGAATAAGTAGATCTCTCTTACAAAAACATGAGAGATCGATTTAACTCTCATTAAATTATAATATATTCTTTTTTAAAAAAGAACATTAATGGTGGAGTTAGTGGTGACTTTAATATTAACGAGTCTTGACCTTGATCCATTGAAAAATTCAATTTTAGTATATCGAGATATATATACATGTTATTGGGTCTCAATTATACATTTTTTCTTTTGAACATTATTAGATTTTATTAATAAATTCATTTTTATTGAAGAATTTTGTCTTTATATATTGTGTGATCATTTGTTATATTAAATGCATTTATATTTTCTTAATGAGTTCATTGAAATTTCCTCTTTGAAAATAAGAAAATAAATAAAGTCAGTCGCCAAAAATAAAAGTAAAATCAAACCTTTATTTTTTTCTATGGTATGCCAGCTAAATAAGGCAAAGCTAGATTGTTTAATAAAAATTGACAGCTTGTCTATTTTTTCGACCGTTACACCCCCATTTTTCATGTGGCCCCAACACGCTCCCCCAATATTTACAATTTATTTACCTTTTTTTTTTCTTTTTTTTGAAAGGATTTTTATTTTCCTTTTCTTCTTTTCCCTATTTAAACTTTACGCTTCCAAATAGTCAAAAGTATTTTTTTAATTTAAAACCCCAAAATACCCTTCCACATTTTCCCGTGGCAAAAGCAAATAGAATTTGTGACTCCGCTGAAATACTAAATAAGGGGTCCCAAGTTGGGTACAATCGTAAATTTACAAATTTGAATATTCAAATTTCCGACAATAAAAAAGAAAATTTTGAAAAAAAAAAAAAGAACTCTTTTTTTTGTAAACTTAATTATTCGACAGTCATGCCTCGGGCAGCGCAAATTTATCAGTCGTTTAGTCCACGTGGAGAAATTTAATAGGTGGGAACTATATTTAATAAACCAAAGAGGACAAAGTCACTCCTGCGAAGCCGAGGGAAGTAGAGTATTTCAAGTGCAAGCTCCTCTGCAAAACTCTCTAGAGAGAGAAAGTGAGAATTAGAGAGAGAGAGAGAGAGAGAGTGCTTGCAGTGGCATTTGGCGTCCATTGAAGACGAAAGCGATACAGAACCAGGTACTCTCTCTCTCTCTCTCTGTGTCTCTGATTTAGGTTTTGTAAAGAAACGTTTTTTTTTTTCTTTCGTTTCGGTTTCAATTCATTCAAGCTATGAAGTTTCGAGCCATGGCCGGCCGGTGATGTACCGCCGCTGGTCGGAGTTCATGGATTTTCGTCTTCTTCTAAAGCGGTTACGATTGATTCGTCGATAGGAGAGGAGGGAGGGGTAGTTTGGTCATTTTGGATTTACCATTCTTAATCGAGAAATGAATTTCCACTTTCATTTTTTCTTTGTTGGGAACTTTTGCCGATATGGAAATTTCTGTGGGCACTGTTAATTCGGCGGTTCAAAAAATATACGAAAGGATTTTTTTCCCTCTTGGTATTCATCGAATGAAATGACCTAGTTGCCCCCCACTTCTCTCATATATCACTGTTATTTCCACCGCAAATTAGGGTTAATTCTGTAAATTCACTATAGCTAATTTCTTATATATTTTTTTTGTTTGGATAATTACAAATACTTTTGGAATTAACTTGTAGTTTTTGGTTGAGACGGCGGGCGGTGTTTTTTTCTGTGCGAAGAGGAGGGTATTTTAGAGAGAGAAAGCGAGAGAGTGAAGAGAGAGAAAGAGATTAGTGGAGAAAATGGTGGGAATGATGAAGCAGCAGTCCTCGCACTGGTGGTGGTTTGACAATCAGAACACCTCAAAACGCTCTCCATGGCTTCAGTCTACTCTAGCTGGTACTTCCTCTTTTACTCCCTTTTTCTTTAATTTTTAATTTTTAATTTTTTTATTTAGGAGTTATCTTACTTTGCTACTTTACAACTGGGTTTTTTGTTTCTTGAACGTTGGAGAGACACTGTGATTTTTTTAGTATTTGAAAAAGTCAAGATCTTTGATCTTTGATCTTTTTTTTTTTCTTTTTTCTTTTTTCTTTTTTTTGCCCTTTTCTTTTTGTTAGCTCACGTGGGGTTTAATTAGATTTGTACGTGACCAAACTTTGAAGAACTGCCAATTTGGTGTTCAAAAAAGATAAAAGAACAAAGAAAAAACGTGTGGGTGCTGTTAAATGTGAATTATACTTGGAATGACCCACCATTGATTTTGTATGTAAAAATCAATGGTGAATTAGTTAATAATTTAAGAAATTATGAATTAGTTAATTATTCATCAAGGTTGGGAACATGTCTCTTTGGTGTTAAAAAAAAAGGAGTGAAGATTTTGGGTGTATCAATCTAAAAAGGTGGCTTTACCATCTGGGGGAGCTACTTTGTCTTGGATCAAATACCGTGTGGAGAAAGAGGGAATTTTCGTTCCACTGTTTGTTGTCTTTACATTTTACGTGCTAGCATATTTTCTCAGATAACGATTATGTGTTACTGATTTGTTAGATACGGTTTTCGTCTCGGCCCGGCAAATAAGTCTGTAGAAATTGTTTTTCGAGATTTATTAACTCCACAAGTATGCTATTGATAGTATACATGATCAAAAGCTTGTCTTGGTGACTGATTAACGCTTTACTAGGAGTGTTATGCATCAACTTTAGAGATTGTTTGGTTAGAGGGAAAAGGGGAAGGAGGTTGAGGGGTGTGGGAATTAGCGAAAGATTTTGGGACCCATGGATGTTTGGTGGGAGAGAAAAGAAGAGGGAATGAATTGGGGTTGAGATTTTAAATCCTTCATAGGACCCTGATTTTATTGCGTATTATGGAGGGACTAGAGGAGGAATCCATACCGAACATTATAAGTGTATGTTTGGTAGGAGAGAAGAAGTGGAAGGAAGGAGAGGGATGGAGGGATTAGTGGAAGGATTTTGATATTTATTTATTTATTTATTTTTATAAGAATTGATATATAAATCAATAACAAGGGAAAGAGGATAAGGTATCCATGAAAAAAAAGGACAGAAACAGAACGAAAGTGACAAGAGTAAAACAAAAACTAGACAATGATAATAACCACAACAAAAGCAAACTACGATAGATCATAACTATCCCATTCTAGTTAATTTCCTATCACATCCTTCCAATTTAGCACAATCAGAGAAAGAGGAATATTCTTGAAAGCTTTATCTGTCGATGCCCATAATGAAGCTGAAAATTTTGCCTTTTCAAATATATCATCCACCCCCATTTCTTTTTCCTCAAAAATTCTTGTAGTCCTCTCTATCCATATGTTCCACTGCACAGCAAGCACCGGACACTTACAAAGCACTTTAGCCATCTTATTGGTGCCCAAACCCACCATCTCTTCAATCATCATAGATCCACATTTTATTAGAGAAAAAAGATTTTGATATTTATGGTTGTTTGGTAGGAGAGAAAAGAGGAAGGAAGGGCGAGTCTAGAGGAGGACTCCAAATCCTTCAAAACACCCCAATTAAATTGGAGAGATTATTGTAAGGATTTCTTGCCAAACATCATAAGAGATAGGACCCCTTCCTCTTTCTTTATTTCCCTCACTTAAATGATCTACTGCTAACTCTTTCCTATTTTCACTCCTTCCTACCAAACACACCCTAGAGAAAGGTCCTCCTTTCCTCTTCATTTTTGTCACCTAGGTTATCTCTTGGAAATGAAATTGGCTAGGAGGACCCTGAGGTCCTTTCAAAGAGGTAACTATACCTTATCTTGATTTCTGATGGGGAATTTACGGTGCGCTATGTGATGATTGTATGGAATGAAACAAGTAGGAAAAACTTGATATTATGATGGTGGTCCTCACTGCATATGAACCCTTAGGACCACCAAGAATTGTCAACCTCTTTTACTCTTTACTTTTTGAGTACAAACCTCTCGAAATCCTTCAAGTGCACTCTTTAAGGACTTCATCATTGTCATTTGAATCCATTGAAATCTAGTTATGTGTAGAGAGATCCTTGCTGAAGCAAGATTCTATTAGGACTCGAGCGTAAGCAGATGGGGCTGTTCGATCAAAAATTCAGTGATGTCTATGATTTGTCTTTGATTTCTGTTTTTGACTTTAGTAACTTTGGTAGTTGAAGTGGTCAGTGGTCCACATCGCGCCTGGTTTTCTGGTTCCGGGCCATGGGGGTTTGAATCTCAGTATGTGGCTAGCCTTTTATGTTGTGCGTGTAGGATGGATTGTCTCAACACTTTTTAGATTTCAAATTTACCATTTTAACCATTTTCCACATGATGGTTCTTGCAATTCTAAACATTATTTTGGTGTTTTGCTTTAGTAAATGCTAGTTTTAACCATCTTCAGTTGATGCAAATTCTCTTAAATGTTGAATGTTCTTGATTTTAATTTTTAATATTTATGATCATGACATGTTTGCCTTTTGTGTTGTCATCGTGGTTTTGGTCGCTATATTGATGCCTGTCTTCATTTTTTGATGTCAGATCTAGACCACAAGACGGAGGCCATGCTAAAGCTGATCGAAACGGATGCAGATTCATTTGCTCAACGTGCAGAAATGTATTACAAGAAGCGGCCGGAGCTGATTAACATGGTTGAAGAGTTTTATCGAGCTCATCGCTCCTTGGCTGAGAGATATGATCAAGTGAAGTCCGAGTCTGGAACTCGCGTGCTGACAACATTATGCTCCCCATTCTCTTCAACCAAATATCAACTGGAGAAGTCGACGAGCGAGATGACTAACCAGACATATGATAGCTGCTCTGAGGTGACTAATCAGATCTATGATAGCTGCTCCGAGACTTGCGACACCGAGGAGTCAGCTGAGTCGGAAGTTGACGATCCTGAGCAGGAAGACGAGGAGGAATATGGCACCCCGGTTCATGAGAGGCCAAAGGAAGAGGAAGTTTCAAGTGAGGACGGTTACGAAGAGCTGAGAAAGCTGAAGGAAGAGATCTCGAGACTTGAGGACGAGAACCGAGTCCAAAGGGAACAGCTAAAGCAGAAGGATGAGGAGAAGAGAGAGGTGATAAGGCAGCTAAGTATGACAGTTGATGTGCTCAAGGAAGAGAATGTGAGGCTGAGAAAGTCTATTGCTAAAGACTCCCCAAAAAGGCACAGTCCCTTTGAGTTGAACAAACTAAAGGAGGGACTTTTCGGGAAGTTCTTTAATGGGTCCCAAAAATATCCAGTTGTTGCTCTTTAGACTACAAAAAGTATATGCAGTTAGTTTTAATTGTGTAGAATCACAATCTACATACATACATACACATATATATATAGCTGTCTATATATGTCTATACTACCTTAGGTGGGTTTTGCTCCTTTAACTTAGGTAGAAACATGAAAAAGTGTTCTTCTTTTTTATAGTTTGCTTTCCATTACTGTCGATATTTTAATTTCTTTTTTATTATTATTTTTTTGTCCGGGTTTAGTCTTATATCATGTAATTTAGTTATTGTTATTAGTATTTCTTTTTCTTGGTGTTGATTTTGAAGTTACGTGTTTTACATGCATAATCAAAATACTCCATTCCAAAGAAGAGATCTCAAAATTGGAAGCGGGGAAGAAAAAAAGACCTACACATAAAGAATTACTAATCAAGAAAGAAAGAAAATAAAGGAACCTTGTTCCTTCAAAAGAACAAAAAATGGGACCGAGTTCTGAATCCTTTTCAGTTCTCCACTGATCACAAACTTTATTCAAGCTTTACAAAATAAAATAAAATAAAAAGAAATCATCACTTACTTTAGACACATTATATATATATATATATCTATATAACTTTTGACACATTAAAAAAGAAAAAGAAAAAAACGACATTGAGAACAACATCTCTTGTTAACTATATTTACCTATTATTTTTCCCGAGAAACAGCCATATCCTATCACAATTCACCCAAAAAAACAAAAAAAGAAAAAAAAGCCAATGTACCACCACCACCTCCACCACTAACCTCCACCACCTAACATCACACTGAAGAAACAGACACACAGTAAATGAAAACTATATTCCATCAAAACAATAAAATAACCAAAAGTTGAACCACTTAAAAACAATAATTCAAGAAAAAAAGATATAAAAAAAAACTGCCCACCACTTGTTTTTCTTCTTTCTGAATCCGAGTCAGTCTGTTTAGACCACCACATAACGGAAAAAGCCGACCAAAACCACGAACAGAGCAACACTGCTGAGAGGCCGGCGAGAAGCTGAAGAAGCAGAAGCGGAAGTTATGAGAGAGCCGGTGGGCGGAAGGGCGATTCCGGGGCCGGGGGAGACGACGGCGTCGGGATTGGGGGGGCTGGGGCTGGAGGGAATGGTGGGGAGAGAGGATTCCGACGGAGAGAGAGGCTCTTTCCTCGGAGAGGGAAACAGAGGAGTAATGTCCGGTGAGAGAGCCGGAGATTCGGAGGAGAGCGGAGGGCCGGGCAGAACCGCCGGAGCGGCTGAGATGGTGGAGAACTGGATGCCTGGTTTTGGTGTGGAATCCGCGGCGAATGAGGAGTGGGTTATGAAAGCTATGAAGATTGCTGATAGTAATGGCTTAACGAGAGAAGCCATAAATGATGAAAAATGATGGTGAAGTTGATTGGCACTTAGTGAGTTGCAGAAGTAGAGTAGTATTTGGGGAAGTGGGAAGTTTAATAAATTTGTAGAGAGAGAGAGAGAGAGAGAGAGAGAGAGGAATAGAGAGAGTATGAGGAGCTGGTTGTTAATTATATTACAAAATAAAAGAGAAAGGAAGGAATTCTAAGGATGGGAGTTTGGAAGTGGGGGTGGGGACAAGTTCCACTGACGAGGTGGGGAAGGGACAAATGGAGAAGGGTGTTGGGACTTTGGATAATACAGCTCTGCATGTTTTTGCCGAGGGACAAAGGACAAGTTTTCGTTTGTGATTTTCTTTCTTTAGCACATGAATGTTACGGGTTTTGTATGAGTTTTTCTTTCTTTTTTTTTTTTTCTTTGAAATTTGAAATATGGTTTCTGTATTCACTCCCGTGACAAATCTGTCTTGTTAAGGTATATATTATTATTTTGTGCAAGACCGCATCTATTTATTTTTCCTTTGGGTGCGTTTATTAAACAGTAAATGAATGCAATGAAAAAGATAATAAGAAGAATGATGATTACTTTCTTTTCAAGTGTTAACAATCACATTTTCTTTTTAGTAATATCAATGAAATGCAAAGACTGATATTTCTCTTTTTTTTTTTTTCATTTTCTATATTGTGTGGGGCCGACTAAATTTTTTTTCTTTATTTTATGAAGGCATATTTGGGGTAACATTTGGAGATGTTATTTTGAAGGTTGGGTTAGAAATGTGTGTGTGGGAAATTTTTTTTTGAAAAAGTTGTGTGATAAAAAAAATAGTGTAAAAATTTGAAATTTGTTCGAGAAAAAAAAAAGTGAAATGAATCTTGTTTTATTTATCTAGTCGTTACGAATATTTTAACATAAAAATCATCTCAATTCGATTTGAAATGAGAAAGTTATGAAGTTTTAAAATTTGAATTTTTTTGAAAATTAAAAAGAGAAAAAATTTGATATAGAGTTGAAAATTTAAAATTCAGAAGGTAAAATGACAACTAGAGATATTATTCCAAACATCTCTTAAATAAACATATGATTAATTCAGAAAGTGATTGATAATTTCCCTATGCAAGGTAGACATATCCTTAGAATTGGGACTAATCATGATTAGAGTAAAAATAGAAAATCGGATATTATTTTATTTTTTGAGCTTTTTATTATAGAATACCTTTTTAAAAAGGCATGTTTATAAGACTATATCTCATGGAAATCTAATTAAATAAGAAAATTGTGTGAAAATGATAAACATATACAGACTTTTAATGGTTTAAAATAGATTTCTATAAGTAGATTATTCGTCTTTTTATATCCTCCTTTAAAATTCTTGTTTCTTTTTCTGAAAAAGCGTGATGTGTTGTATACAACATGGAATATGCGGCTATAAATTATGCTAAAAAACCATCTTTTTCTAATCACGGAAAGTAGAAGCGTCTCCAATTGCAAATTTCAGTGAAAAAGGCACTACCTGAGTATGCAGATTCGCTTGAGATTCTAATTAATTAAAAATAAAATAATATAAAAAAAAAAAGTTTATGTTCCTGACTGCGACTTTTCATGGTTGGTAGTATGATGCTCTAATCATAGTCTAAAAATTATTAATATAACTTCGCCAAAAAAACAGTAACAGCCAGCTCAGCTTTTCTAGACTTACATGGTACAAACGTTATAAGATTCTTTATTTTGGACTTACATCAATTTTTTATTTATTATTATTATTTTGTTTTTATTTTACACCAAGTGGGGTTTTTTATTTAGTCCTAGCAACAAAAATAAAATAAAATAAAATAAAATGAAACTTGGGTTAGTGAGAGAATTCTATGTTCTATGACGGAAGTAGAAATTCTTGTAATAGTAATTAGGTCATATTATAAGTTAAGTGAGACTCCCAAAGCTATATGGATCACTGTTTGCAAGCAAAAACAGTGGGTCAAATTACAATAATTATTCAGACAAACCTTAAATAGTTGATTTCTTGAACGGAATCAAACATATATTTACAAGAAAGATGTTGCATCCGAATGACAGAATAAGTAATTTTTATTTAGAAATTTATAATAATTAATTAATTTATGTGTAATTTCTTATTTAGGATGTTATAACATAATACGATTTAGATATTAATTCAAAGAATAAGTATAATTAAAAAAAAGTTGTATTGAATCACCAGATTATCGTAATATTCTATAAAAAAAAAAGAAGTTACAAATGCAGTTTAATTTTCATATATATATATATATATATATATATTTATATATTTGGATGACACGGCTACTGAGGACTGATTCGACGGTGCTCCATATGCACTCTTGGTGGACCGCGGGGTGGTGATCAAATTATTGGTCTCATACCAAAAGCAGGAAGGGATGGCACTTCAAGTAATAAAGTTGACAGCTCAATGTACTATTGCCTTTTTGGACTTCTTTGCTTCTTTCTTTATTTTTGTTTGTTCTTTTGCTTGTTTTTCAAAATTTTAATATGAAAGATAATATTCTTTGAGAAATTAATCAGAAAACATAGTTTGTCACGTTATTGTGCTTTGCTAATAGACAATTGATATTTAGGTGATATATGTTAGTTCTATCTTGATAACTTAAATAATGTAAAATTTCATTAGGAGATAGATAAACGGTGATTAAGAATTAAATTACCTAAAATGTTTTATTAGACAGATGTACCACATAAATACGATAAATAATTTCTCATATTCTTTTATGGGTGCACAACAAACCCGGAAAAACCTGCATAGACACACTTGTCAATGTTGGTATCATCACGTTACCAATCCGATCAAAGTTGGTTCGATTTGTATGTCAACAGGTAAGTTGACGGGAGGTTTGCGGTTTAGGGGTTTTGGCGTGGGGTTTAACTGAACCCCACCATCTAAATAAAAATGGACAAAGTAAACTCTTTGCATGTGCTTCCTAAGCTCAAGCCTTAAGTCTAACCCTTTTAAATTTTCTTCTTAATACTTGATTCTTGTCACTAGCTAGTTCACACTAGGCCAATCGAAATCATGCAGAGGTTTTTCCCTCACATGATATCATCTGTATCCTTTTTTTGATTTTACAGAAATAATAAAAAGGTGTTTTGTTTTATTTTTCTTTTGGTTGGATAGGTTAAAGAAACTGGTCTTATCGTGTCGCAAATATTATACTCCTAATAATACTTCAAATATATACGCCAAATAGTCCCAAACCAAACTAAATTGATAGGTTTTTTTGTTTTATTTGGTTTGGTTTAATCGGTTTGAAAGTTTTGTTTCTTTTGTTGATTTAAGTTGGGGTTTTGAATAACAAATTTTAAAAAGAAATTTCTCATTACCTTGATATTTTCTATAACATAACGTTATTGTACGTTTTTTATGATTTTAATAAAATTTAACTAGCTAAAAATTGTTTTTATGTACGTTTCTATGACTTTAATAAAATTAAACTAGTAAAAATTTCTTTTTTAAAAATCATTGTTAATTTTTCAAGAGCGACTCGATTTTTTCACATGTCAAAATTTATATTTTAATAAGTACTCTAACCTGACCAAATCAATTATACATGATCTGTGTAAGTAAATTTCAAACCGAGAAAATCGACCAAAAATATTGTCACTTAGGGGGTGGTTTTTAGTTTTTAAAAATCGTCACTTTAATTCTTACGTTAGAAAGATTTTTCTTGCTATCTTTTTAAATTAAAATGGACCATAAAAACATCAAACAGCACATATATTACGGGCACTATAATCTAGATTAGGTTAACAGTGAAATAATTATATAACAGTAAAAGAAAACAACTGCCTATCATGTACAGGGTACATGGTCAGTTGGAACGTAAAAACTAAAAACCACCAGCCAAATAATTTTTATGAACATCCTGTCGCTTTTAATTCAAAGATTGTCACTTTCACCAAATAACTTTTATTTAAACATAAAATAAAAATAAATAAAATAATATACACATGAACAAGCAATTTGGTTCCGATCTCTCCCTACACGAACCCGACCCGTCCAAAAATTGCCAACCCGCCTGCTTGTGCATATTTAAACCCCTTTCGAACTCGACAAGCTTTTCTTTGTTCTCATTGCCTACAGAAAAACACAGAAAAACAAAATTCTATTATTAAAGGAAGAGAAAAACAAAATTCTACAGAAAAACACAGAATAAAATTAAGAAGAGAAGACGTATAGGCAAAAAAATATGATAAAGCTTGTTTTATATCATCAGGTTAAAAAATATGAGAAGGTGAAAGGAAAAAAAAAAAAAAAAACCCTCTAATCGGTGAAAAATACCATTTAAGATAATCGAAAGTGTGGCCGATTGAAGATTGTCCGAAAACCCAAAACAGTGAAGAACCTATTTGATAAATTTCTAGCAAATATGTTAGAAGTTTGAAACTGATTAGGGAAAAAAAAATTTATGGAAATGAGGAAGGCAATAAAATTATTTATTTCTTTCATCTAATTAATGGTATCTCTTCAAAGAACAGCTTTAGATTTAGATGGTGAAACTAAAGTACTATAATACGTGTAAATACGAATTATAATTCAATCGTCATTGTCGTTCATAGACCAATAATGTATGCGTATATAATTTAATGTCCTCGTATGACAAACATACAGAGATTGATTTAGAATTGCTTTTTCAAATTTAAAAAAAAAAAAAAAAAAGTTTTTGTCTGGAGGACTTTAAATGAATTGGCCTTCGTGGTAAGAGCTTCATAACTATGGGATCTGTGTGGCAGAATTTTTATTTTTATTTTTAATCAGTTAAAAAACATAAATATAAATAATAATTTTTCAGTAAGTGTTTAAAATTCTATTTTAAAAACATTTAATGGATCAAAACAGTTAATCTTAGTTTTTCAATAAGAATTTTAAGTTAATTTTCATCTTAGAACTGTTTTGAATTCAGAAGATTTTATAATCTTGGGTACTAACCTGATTTTATAACTGTAATTTATCGTTTTAGAAATGGTCTGTAGTCTGTTGGCGGACGTCTGCGGTTATCGATTTAAATTTGAATGGATTATACATTTATCGAGGCGTTTAAATTGCTGAAGTTAAAAACTATAAAAACTTGAAATACATTAGGGAAAAAAATTAATATGGAATTTATTTCGTACGTTTCGAAATTCTATGTAATTAAAAAAAATTATATCATTTAGATTTGTCTACACAAAGTTATGTACTTTTAAAATTTAAGTTATAAAACCGTGTGAATGGTGAAGTTTAAGGAAAAAGACAAAAATTAAATTTGTAATTATATGGTTTTGATTGTGCATGTAAATGCATGCTTGGACGCAGTTGGTGAAATTAATGACGTAGGGGGTAGGGATGCCGGAAAGTTGAGTTGGGATACTAATAACAACAGTTCGGGGGAGTGATTTTTGCTTTTGCCGGTGAATACAAAATCTGATCAAACGATTATCTGAGAACACGCCGTGGTCTAGTTGGTGACGGGAAAAGAAGAGCAAATTTAAGAATTGTGATTTGGCATGGATCCTTATACTGCTTGTTGTTTCTTTATTTTTAAAATTTTGAAGTAAAGTTAGTATTATATATTGGAAACTTTATATTTATTTATATTTATTGTAATTTAATAGAAAATAGTAACCTTCCTTTATACCTAATACTAACTTTTTTAATATTTCCAACATGACTTATTAATGTCTAATTACATCCATGCCCTTGTCAAAGCGAAGTTTTTTCTCCCTTCTCCTGCACGGTTTGGCTAACCCCTTTAACAACAACCCCGTGCGTGGACATTCTTCACCGTTTCGACACGTGTCCCTTTCCCACGTATTTCCTCCCGCGATTTTCAACTTCGCCTGACATGCCTATATGCCACGGAATCAACGCACAATGTGCGATGGCGTACAACAGACTACGCCTATCTTCTTTACGTACGAGTTTATCAATTCATATTGCTAATATCAAAAACGAAAACTCATTTCCATCACCTATATATTCGCAATAGTAAAGATCATGTCTATTTCATATTATTATTAGATACTTCAATTTTATAAATATCTGAATTTTTTTATTAACAAGAAAGTGAAAATTTTGGTATTTATGATCTATTTAAATTATATATTGCACTTGAGCGTTGATTCAAACTAAATATTTGTATTCGATTATATATATTTTTAAACTTGAAGATATGGGGATTCGAACTTCATATTTTAAGATAAAGTCAGGTGTGATATTATTGTCAGACTATACTTACAATTACTTTGAATACAGAATTTGAGTTGGCTGTTTGAATGAAATTTGTGTTTGAATAATTTTTGTTAAATGTAATGATAAATAGGGTAAATGTAGAAAGTAAGTGTGGTATGAATTTTATCAACAAATTGATGATTGCGGCCTTATTCTTACGGCGTTCAAGAGATTTGAGTAAAAGGAGTTTTTACTTTTATGGCGTGGTACAAGTCTTCTATTAACGGGGATGGGAAGAGGCTCATGGAGACGTTGGATATAGATGTGGGCATGATTTGAAGGTGTGTGGGGCAACAAGACTTTTGGAAGTATCCCAAGGAAAGTAAGCGACCTCCAGAGAGAGTTGGGGGGATATTAGGAAGGATTTGGGTGGGATTCATTGTAAAGATGTCGGGTGACGATACTTGGAAGTTGAACTTAATAACATTTCAGCTTTGGAAGAATATTACTGGAAGCAGTGCTTGCGAAAGGAGTGGCTCAACGGCGGGGATAAAAACACGAAATTCTTCCACAACATTGCTTCGGTTGGACGCCGTCTCAATGAGATCAAGGGTCTTGAAAACGGGGAAGGAGTAGGGGTGAAGAAGAAGGGTGAAGTTTGCGATGAGATCGAGAAGTATTTCCGGGAGATTTTTACTGCTAATAGCCCGGATGATACAGTTTTGGATGATGTTCTGAATTGTGTCGAGGAAAAAGTGCCTCAACAGGTGGCGGAAGATCTGATCAGGCCTTTTACTTTAGAGGAAGTTAAAAGTTGCTCTGTTCAGCATGAGTCCATGGAAAGCCCCAGGGCCAGTGAATGGTGAATGGTGAAATTGTCTTTGTTCTTGTTCCTACGAATAAATATTCACAAAAACGTTGGCTAATTTTTCTGTAGGAGCAAAGTGTCTTTGTGCCCGGGCGACTTATCACGGATAATATTATCGCGGCTTTGAGACCTTGCATACTAACGGGGGAGCAGTGGTTTGATGGCTTTGAAACTTGATGTGAGCCAAGCCTACGATAAGAGTGGAATGGTTTTTTTGCGAACAAATATGATGAAATTGGGGTTTCCTATCTCATGGGTGGAGCGGATTATGGATTGCATATCTACCTCTCGCTTCTCTTTCCTTTCGAATGGAGAACCAATGGGAGATGTGACTCCATCGAGGGGCTTGAGACAAGGCTGCCCCGCTCTCGCCTTACCTCTTATTGTTCGGAAGATGGAGAAGGAGCGAAAGCTTCGGGGCAAGCTATCAATCGACTATTTCGTTTAGTCCTAATCTTGAGGAGGAGAAACAAGGTATTATTACGAAGTTGTTGGGTTTTAATTCTAATGATGCTCATGATACATACCTTGGGTTACCCTCTTTTGTGGGAAGAGACAAAAAACGGATCTTTAATTATCTTAAGGAGAGGATTTGTTAAAAATTACAAATGTGGTAGTCCAAAGCGTTCTCGGTTGGGGGTAGGGAAATTCTCATAAAGGCTGTGGCCCAAGTAACCTCCACGTATGTGATGAGTGTTTTCCGATTGCCTTTCACTCTTTGTGATGAACTACAATCCCTTATTTCAAGATTTTGGCGGTGGGGTAGTGACACGATGGGAGGAAGATCCATTGGGTAAGGTGGGGAGAAGCTTTGCAAAGCCAAGATGGACGGAGGAATGGGATTCCGGGATTTAGGAACGTTCAGTAAGGCTCTTTTGGCAAAACAAGGATGGAGAATTATCACTAATCCCATGTCTTTAATGGCTCGAATCCTTAAAGCTAAATACTTAAAGGGATTCGAACTTTTTTGAAGCTAGGATCAGTAATAATCCCTCATTTATTTGGAGAAGCATAATCTTGGGGGCCGAGGTTACCAAAATGGGCATCATGTGGCAAGTTGGTAATAGTAGGGAGATTAGAGCATTGAACGATCCTTGGGTGCCTAGACCTTCCTCCTTTTTGCCTATTATGGTTCCCCTGGTAGAGCATGAAAATTTACGAGTGGCTGATTTTCTCTCAGGTGCATCTTGGAACAGAGAAATGGTATATGACACTCTCGGGCAGGTGGATCATGAGATGCTTTACAGCATCCCCTTAAGAGACAGAAGCCGGTGTGACCGCTTGGTTTGGCACTATGATTCAAAGGGGGAATACTCTGTCAAGTCCGGGTATAAGGTGGTGATGGATTCTAAATGCCGGGAAAGGCAGTCGGGTCGTAGAGGAGATTCTAAAAGGTCGAAGAACTTATGGGAAGCCTGTGTTCCAAACAAAGTCAAAATTCATCTCTGGAGGGCTTTTCACAACGCTCTGCTGCAGAGGTTTTGGCACTTTTCAAGGTTGCAAACGGTGCACGGAGGGGAATGCAGATACAACACTTGCTTTTATGGGACTGCATCTTCTCCAAAGAAGTTTGGAGTTCTAGCAGTGTTTGGGAGATTTTGAGGAATTTTGGTAGGGGACCCTTTAGTGCTCTCAGTATGTTTTTGGCCGAAAATGGTAAGGGGGAGGACATGAAGGTGTTCTGTTGGATAGCTTGGAGCATTTGGCTTGACCGAAACCAATTCTTGTTTGAACATTAGGTTGCAGTGGCAAAGGAAACTCTTGCCACATGATTGATATAGTGGTTCAGGCACCTATATTAGCTCCCAAACTTCCGTGGAGAGCTCCAATGGGGGACACAATTTAAAATTAATGTTGATGCCGCTGTACTCCAAGACACAGATTTCATTGGCGTTGGTGTGGTCGCCAGAGATAAGGACGATGTTGTTCTTGCAGGCTCCTCTGTCAGAATTTATGACAAGTTCACAGTTCATATAGCAGAATGCTTGGCCGTGAGGGAGGGTACTCGTTTGGCAATCAAGTGTGTTGTGGTTTTTCGAAGTGGGTCATCGAGTCGGATGCGATCAATGTTGTGAGCAGTATCAAACAACCGGCTGAGAGAGCCCTGGAAGCTTCGGTAGTGGAAGATATCAGAGAAGCAATGTTTCTTTGCAATAGTGGCAGTGTTTGTTACGAACCCGTCAAGGGAATTTCGTAACCCACCATTTAGCAAGTTATGTTTTTATAATTTGTAATGACTTTTGTTGGACTGATTGGGTCCCCAAATTTTTGGATCCTCTAGTCAGATCTGATCTATTTTTGTAACAAGATCCAAGCTTTTCCTTAAAAAAAAAAAAAAATCAGGACACAAGGGTTCAGCAAAAGAAGAAGTCACAACATAACAATATAAACAAAATAATATCAGAATGTACAAGAATTTAATAACGATTTCAACCGTTTATCAAAAAAAAAAAAAAAAAAAAAAGGATTTTAACCAAACGAGGACTAAAAAAAACAATCTGCAAGCCAATGGAGCCGCTTGCTGTCGAGCCCCCCCTCCTCCCCTGCTCGCCGTCGACACCAACCCCCCTCCCGTCCGTTCGAAGAGATAATCAAATATGGATATTTTTCTTTTTTTTTGCTTTTTTGTTGGTAATTAAAGAAATAATCAAATGCAATAGGATGTACAAGAAATTTTTTGTGTACATGTCATCTAAACCGTTGAAATGAGATCTAACGATCAAAAATTTTACCTCATCAATGGGGTAAAATAAAAGGTCTCATTGTAGATTTTCCCATTCCTAAATAGCACTTGATAAAATTTTTATCACATCTAATTATTCATGTGCTATTTCTTCTCCTTTTCACACCAGTTTTTGAATTTAGGGAATTATTCAAATAATTTCTTCATCATTTCAAAGTTGTTCTCACCTCATCCACCCGGGTGTCCATAAACTTTTTTGATTGTACGGCAGTCCAAAAACTTGCATCTCATCGTATATATTGAATGTAAATTTCATACTTCAATATGAATCGTCTAAACGTTTATTTAGAACAGGTGGACAAGGCTCACGGATCATCAATGATTCCTCTTGATTTTGAATGGTAAGTAAATAACTAAAAAATAAATGTGTCTATATATATATATATATATATATATATCAATATAGATGCACACACGCGTAAATATGTTAACCAACCAATAATATTACACCGAAACGTTGTTGCTTTGCTTTTCTTTTTTCCCCCTCAAAAGGCTTAATTTGTCTTGCGCCATAATAATAATAATAATAATTATGATTATTATATTATTATTATTATTGGATAAGTAAAATATACACATCATCATAGTATAACCCACGTGTCCTACGACTCATTTAATGCAAGGCAAAATCACGTTACAAGGGAACAGGGGGGAGCCAATTGTCCCGACCCCATTTACATCCCTAAACATGGAACACTGCAATAATTGAGACAAATTCATTTGCTCCAAATTGCGCAATTATATAATCTACACTCTCTAGGCATAATGATGTCGGCAAAACATTAGTGCCGGTGTTTTTCATGTTTAATTCTCTCTTTCTCTATATCGTTAGTTGCTTTATTATCTTAGAACTTGCTGATTAATAGTCAATCATTTGTCTTGCCCTACTAATCATTCAAGTGAGAAAGGCCTTCGAGCGCGTTGGTGGGCTCTCGGCCTTGTATTCGCTTACGAGCTTGCAACGATGAGACTCAGCTTTCATGTCACCATCATCGTCAGTTCAGGAAAAAAAAAATGTAAGATTTTTTTTTAAACACGGTTCATTTATGTTTTTACATCAGGAGAAGACATAAGTCATTATGTTTAAACACGGTTCATTTATGTTTTTACACTCTGTGTTTTATTTTTATTCAAAAAATATACCATACATTTTGAACTTTTACATTTGTATACCATCGGATTATGCTTAATATGCAAATTTATACCTTTTCTTGATCAGCAGCTATGTTTCGGGACACATTTGGAAACATGTTTCCAAAAAATTTTTTTTTTTTGGTCTTTTTCTTCTAATTTTACTATTCACTTTTTCAAATATTTTAAAAAAACTCAGACTTTAAAAATTCATAACTTTATCATTTTAAGTCGAAATGAGATATTCTTTTTTTCAAATTGCATATAATTTTGAGGGAAACGAAATAAGATATATATTGCTATTTTTTTTTATGCATACATTTCAAGCTTTTATACTTTTTCACTCAAAGCAGTTCATTTTCACCAAACACACATTTTCAAAACTCAAACTATCTCTAATCTCCAAAACACTGTATCTAAACGTAACCCCAAACAGACCCTTAATTTTGACTTTAAAATGCCCAAATTACCCTTAAATGAAAGACAATAATTATGTATTATTTATATTTTCATACCATACATTTTATTTTTATTTAAAAAGTATACAATGTATTTTAAAATTTTACATTTTTATATGATTATATTACATTTAGGGGGTGTTTGGTTCGCGAGTTCATCTCCGTTCCAACTCAAATTTTTTTTGTCTTTTCCCAAAAAGTTTTTGTCTTTTTCCCAAAAATTTTTTTGTCTTTTCTGAAAATTCAAAAAAATTTACTATTACAACTAAAATATTTCAACTCAAACTAGCGAACCAAACACCCCCTTAGTACATTAATCTGTAAATGCTTGATCAACGCTTAATCTTTACGTTTAAAATACCTAAAATACCCTTGAATTTAACACTAACAATAATCAAAGAAATTCTAATTGCCAAGTGGGACCAGAGAAATTTATTCTTTATAATTTAAATTAGAATTTCTTTGATTATTTTTAAGTTTAAATTCAGCGGTTTTGTGGTATTTTAAGTGTAAAAATTAAGCGTTAATTGAGAATATATAGATTTATGTACTTAATGTAATCTAATAATTAAAAAAAATGTAAAATTTTAACGTAAATTGTATACTTTTTAAATAAAAACAAAATACATGATATAAAATATATATAACACATAATTGTATTCTTTCTTTTTAAGGATAATTTGGGTATTTTTAAGGTTAAAATTAAGTGTCAACCATTAAAGAGTATAGATTTGTATATTAAGCAAAATTTAATGGCATACAATTGTAAAACTTCAAAACGTATAGTATATTTTTTGAATAAAAGCAAAATACATGGTACAAAAATGTAAAAAACCCATTTAAACACTCACTAATTAAAAAACGATAACTCATATACTACATAAGTTACTAGCCAAAAATTGAGACTGGGGTGTGAGCTGTTTCGGTTAGTGTTCCAATCGTATTGCTTCTCCAACATCCATGCTTTCTTGAAATCTTGGTACAACGTCTAGTGTCGATAGTTTCATGTTGAGTGGCAGTATTCGACAATGCATGTGGTGCACATATGTTGGTTTGATGGTGTGTTCACGGTTTTTCTCATCCCATTTTGTGCCCGGTCTTTTCCATGTTTTTTCAGGCATTGATAGTTGTCTTTCTGTTGGAAGTTTTGTTATGTTGTTGTTTGTGACTTTTACTAATAAAGCATAGGCGTCAAAATTTTGTTAATTTTGTAAGTTTTTGTTCTAGTATGATCTATAGTTCGATTTACTTGACAAGTTGAGTTTTATTTTGTTAATGTGCCATGAAGTTACTTTTTTACGGTAAAAGGAGGATCTTATTGTATTCAACGAAAAAGTATTATCTTATTATAGACTAAAGAAAAAGATGCTTAAAAAAAAAAAAAAGGAAGATACGACATACAAACAAAAAAGAAATAAATTTGGTACAGCTACAACTTAAAAAATAAAAAGTAAAAAGTAAAAAGAAGATACGACATACAAAAAAAAAAAAAAAAAGAAAAGAAAGAAAGAAAGAAAGAAAAGTGATACAACTATGACTTAAAAATGATCCAATTAACAAAGAAAAATACTAAAGATATCAATTATAATCCCAACTTTTGAATACCAATCTACGTGGCACATGAATTGTCATTTTTTTTTATTGGGAAGTGGTTAAAGCATTATCTCATTAATTAATTGGTTCTACCTATGAAAGGATATCACATGAGTTGGTACGTAAAAAGTTAGGATTAGAGTTGATGTCCTTAGTACTACTTATTAACAAAAGCAACTTAATTTTTAAAAAAAATAATAATAATGGGGGCTTACTTATAATAACTTATTAATACTGACTAATGATGCTCGTGCCTTGCTAAAATAAATTTTTTAAAAAAACTAACAGAAAGAGGGTACAAGGTCACACATGTGTAATGATATTCGTGCACTGCATCAGTGACTAATCCAGAATTTTTTCTTAGTGGGAGCATACATAAGGAGAAAATTTTCAAGATTAATAACTTTATATGATAAAAAGTTTAATATAAGAATAAGTTGAATGTTATAGGGCACATTTGAGGAAAAAAAAAAAAAACTTTTGAGTGAGGGCACATTTAAGGAAAAAAAAAAACTTTTGAGTGGGGGTAAATGACAAAATTTTAAGAAAAAAAAATTGGGTTATAATTTAAATTTCAAAAAATTGAATCCATGCCTGCCCTCCATAATTCTTTTTTTTTTTTTTTCCTGAAAATTATACTAGTATCATTTTCTATTGTTTCATTTGGTAATGTATTAGCATTTCTTTTTTCAAAAAGGAAAATAATATATGAATATAGAATACAGAGGTATTGTTCAGTATAATTAAACTAAATTTTGGCATATTAGAGTCAATCTTAAATTTAAGTCGGGCTTGTAAAATTAATTATGGGTTGAGGAGGGAAATATGCCAAAACTTCTAGTAATGAAATACAAAGCAAAACTTTTTGAGTAACGTTAAATAGCATAATCATGATAAAGAATACATTATTTACGAAACAAATTCACAACAAAATTATCTTAAAAAATATTTTTGTAAATTAAATATTTAGATTAGATATCATATTGATGATAATTATTAATTTATGAAACATAGTTGTGAGAAAATTATCTTAAACAATTTTCATAGATAAACAATTTACCTTATTTATGATAAATAATTTATTTGGAGAATATATTTATAATAAAATTACCTTGTATGCTATTTACCTCGAACATTTTTACAGTATGATATTTATTTAAAACATCCATAAAATTGGCCTATTGTTGTAATTTCTCATTTATTAGTAAGTTTTTCAGAACTTTAACAGTTAAAACTTTACTTGCATGTGTTTGAACATACAATCCAAATCTTAAAATTATAATAAAATTTTTATCTTTTTCTCTCAACCTCACTATTTACATAGTTTTATAACTCAAATTTTAAAAGTTCATAACTTTGCATAGATAAGTCCAAATGAGATGATTTTTTTTAATTGTATAGAATTTGGAGATGAACAAAACAAGCTCCATATTAATTTTTTTTTTTTCCGAACATATTTTAAGTTTTTACACTTTTAAACCTAAGCAATTCAAACGCTTCGATAAACGTACAATCAATTCAAACCCAAATTCTACGATCCAAACCTTAGCATTACATGCATGGATATGAAAACATACATGAGAGACAAATGTGACAAGTATATGAGAAATATCTTTTTTATAGTTTGAAAAATCTAACACCGCTAATCATACCAATAGCAAAATAAAAAAAATTTTCAGTCTGGTTTAACTTAACCAATCTAAAGCAACAAAAAAAAAAAAAAAAAATTCAATCGATTTGGTAGGTTTCCACATGATTTCTCAATTTTATTTTACCAACCTATCGATATTATATAAATCTAAGACCGTGTATACGTACGTGACTTTTTTCTTAATTGGATATTATAAATCTTATCATAAATAATGAACTGCTCATATACTCTATTGAATACGGTGAGATCAATTCAAATATATAATACTTAATGGAGAAGGAGTTGGCTTTACCAAATAATTTTGTGTTTGTTTTAGCGTCTTAGTTCCATGTTCCAACATAGAAAAAATAGTCAACAGCACTCTAATTTTTTGACATTTAAAAAATTAGAGTCAACATTAAAATTAAGTGGGGATTGTAAAGTTAATAATTAATTCTTTCAGAACCTTAACTAGTTTAAACTTTAGTTAATTCATATAAGCATGAAACAAGTTTTAAGGAAAGCTGACTTTTGTTCCCAAAAAAAAAAAAATGACATGCATGTGAGACAAATATAACAAATATCTTTTTAGAAATACTCTCTCATTCGGCATTCAGCCGTCAGAAAGAGAGAGAGAATAGGAAACAACTTAAAAGACTAAACAATATAACCCAAGAACTATCTGGTACAACCCCATAGATTAGTTTGTACAAATGTAATTCGTGTCTGACAAAAATAAAATACCAAACATGAGAGTAGACCTATTTTTTTATAGGTAGAAAATATAACACCACTAATCAAACCAAAAAATAAGAAAAAAAAAATCAGTCAATTTCATAGGTTTTCACGGTTTGTCGATTTTATTTTTGCCGCCCTGGTGGTATAATAATTAATCAAGGCAATGCATGCTTACGTTTGTTTGTTTTGTTTTGTTTTGTTTTATCTTTAAAGCTTACATGACTGGTTCTTAATTGTATAAATTTATCACAAATTGAATTGCTTACAAACCATGTTTAATACAGAAACTGATTCAAATATAACACTTAATTGACGACAAGTAGTCGTCCTACCAACTATTTTTATGTTTTTTTTTTTTTTGCCGAACAAATAATTTTGTAATTAGTTACAGCATCTTAATAAGTTACTTAAGCCTTTGTTTAGTTCTTAGATATAAACTTAAATTTTTCATAACAATTTTTAGGGGGTGTTTGGTGTGTTAGTTTGAGTTGAAATATTTTAGTTGTAATAGTAAATTTTTTTGAATTTTCAGAAAAGACAAAAAACTTTTTGAGAAAAAGACAAAAACTTTTTAGGAAAAAGACAAAAAAAAATTTGAAATGAGTTTAAAATGGAACGGTATCCATCCTCTCATTATTTCCTAAAAAATCAATATAAATTATAATTATATTTTAAAAATTGATCGATTTTAATTTAAAAATTTTATCATAAAATTTTGTTACAAGGAGCGTCATAAATGTTCCAACACGTGTTTAGTTTAATGTTTTGCAGAATAGTCAAATAGCATGGGAATTGCTCTCTCTCTCTCTCTCTCTCTCTCTTCACAAAATTAATCATAGTATTGAATGAGACCCATCATGTGACGCAAGGCAAGCTTGAAATTAACTGATTAGGCTTTAGAAGTTGCTTGAAACATAAGAAAACAACGAATGACGAGGGTTTGTTCTATTTTTTAAGATTTATTTTTTATTTTTAATAATGAAATAAAGACAACGGAAATGTGGAAAGCAAGACAAGAATTTTTCTTTTTATTTCTTCCATAAATTACTCCAATAATGATGCCTCTCATCATGTATGATGTCTGCTGCAAGATCTGACCAACGTCCTTCTTTCCCCCTTTTTTATTCTTATTTTTCCAAGTGATATGACAGGAGACCAGTTTAAGATTTATATATATATATATATATATTTATATTTTAAAATCCGCCAAAACCAAAGCCATGTTTAATGTGGGTTTCCATTCAAATTTTTACACACTACCTGTTTCCAAAGCTGGCTTTGGTTTTGGCGGATTTTAAAATATAAATTTGTGTGTGTGTGTGTGTATTGGCTGCATGATTTAGGCACTCAGATAACTTAATGGTTTCAAATTGATTACTGTTTGCTTTAATCTACACAAAGGGTTTAGTGGGCTAATATTTGACATAATTTGGGATTTTTTTTTTTGGCTGGTCCTTAATTTTCCTTTGGTTGTTTGCCTTTCTTTCTTTTATTTATTTATTTTTTGTGTGAATAAAAGGATCTGAGAATGACCCTATTATTTTCAGGTTTTCAACTCCATAGATAGGAACCATTTTTTCCTAGGTATGACAATAAGATAAGTTCTTTATGTTAGTTTCTCTCAATCAGCTGTCATGGGTTTACCGTATTATTACCAAACCATGCTTTAACAGCTGAAGTTGGAACAAGGTTTAAGGGGAGACAAATAAAAATTAAACCCAGGTGAATGAAGGGAAGAAACTAACAAAGTCACCCACCGTTGCCAATCTATCCCCCTGGGTGTTTTTGGTTGTTTGACTTTTGTGTAATGTAATATCACTCACTTTCTCTTTATGTTTTTTTTTAACTAACTTGAATAAAGATTTATACTTTACGTCTTAAAATAGAAACAGATATACAATTATCATAATACATCACTATCAATGTGGTTCAATTGATTCAATCACCGTTGGTGAGGGGCCTAGAAGCTTGTGTATTTAGTGACATTATAAATGCTATCTTATCTATTTAATAGCGACAATATTAGTTACGTCTCGTCTCTCGTTCAAAGTGTGTTTGGTTAAAGGGAGAGATGGAGAGAGGGAGTGAGATGGAAGGAGAGGGGTGGAGGGAGAGAGTAAATTTCTTGTTTGGTTGGAGGGAGGGAATGTGGGAAGGAGAGGAGCCATCTTCTTGGGCCCACTAAAGTGGATCTTTCCACTAATGGTAGGATCCATTAAATCCGTACATTTTAATTTGAAATATCTATTTTGTCACTTTAAAAAATAATTAATTAATAATAAAATAGATAAAATAGTAATTTTACAATAATTTTTCACCTATCATTTCAACTTTTTATCTTTCTTACTAAATAACGTAAAGGATTCCTACAATCCTTTTCGTCTTTCACTCTCTCCAGCTCTCTCTATCCCTCTTTTCTCTCCACCTCCCCTACCAAACATAGCCTTCGGGAATTTTGGCCCTCTAATAGAAAGAAGAGGAAAGAAGATGGGTATTTTAAATATTATATCTGATCATAAGTCTAATTGTACTATTTATTATTATGTTTAAAATTTTTTGTTGTAATTTAATATTAATCTTTTTAAAACAGACTTTGACTCTTCCTCCCATGAAGAAGGGGTCATTTTCCTATAAATTCATAATTTACTTATAAAGTCATGCAATCCAATTACCAAAGCTCAAAACATGCACCTAAGACATCAAAGCCAAGAGAGAGTAACCATCTCCATACAACATGTAAAAAATCTACTATGACTATGTTTGACATTAAGATTTAACTCCAACTGAACTGAACTTTCTTATCTCAATTTTTGTTTTTGTTTTTTTTTTTTTTTTTTTCTGAAAAGTCAATAAAATTTATAACTAATTTTTAGAAAGTCAAAACTCAAACTCAAAAAAATTTTATCTCCAACTAACTTATAAAACGAGGCTATGTTTAATATAACTAATTATTACTATTTTGAAAAAGATTATTTGAGTCTTTCTCCCATAACAAGGGATTATATTCCTATGAATCCATAATTTTCTTATAAAGTCATGCAATTGCCGAAGCTCAAAACGTACACCAAGAAAACAGAGTCGAGACTGAAGAGAGACCATATCTCTCTCTTTCTCTCTCCAAATAGGAGAGACCATCTCTATATAACTTGCAAAAAATCTACTATATTTAAAATTTTATATTATAATTTATTATTACTCTTTTTGAAAAAAAAAAAAAACTATATTTCACTCTGTCTCCCATAAAAAGGATATTTTCCTATAAATCCTTAATTTACCTGTAAAATCATGTTATTAACATACACCTAATTAGAAACCAAAGTCAAGATCGAGTGAACATCCCCATATAACTTGCAAAAAAATATATTTTGTTTGATATAATTTATTATCGCACTTTTCAGAAAGATCATTTTTCAAAATATTTATTTCACTCTTTCTCCTATGAAAAGGGATCATTTTCGTGTAAAATCCGTAAGTTACTTATAAATGCAACTACAAAGCTTAAAATACACACCAAGAAACCAGAATCAAGAGACAGTGAGCATCTTTATACTTGCAAAAAATCTTATTGTGGGTAATATAATTTATTATTATACTTTTCGAAAAAATTATTCCACACTTTCTCCTATAAAAAGGGATCATTTCCTATAAATCCGTAATTTACTTATAAATACAATTACCAAAGCTAAAAACATACCCCTAAAAGAAAGCAGAGTTCAAGAGAGAGTAACCATCTCTATTAGGGGTGGCAATTCGTGTCACGTGTCGTGTTCGTGTCGTGTTTGAACCGTGTCGAAATTTTTTTCCCCTGACCCGAACACGACCCGTGACACGAAAATAAATGAAAAGCACGACACGAACACGACACGGACACGAGACGGGTTGACACGACACGAACCGAAAATGACCCGCGACACGAATTTGACACGCGACACGCGACACGACACGAATCGAAAATGACCCGCGACACGACACGAACTGAAAATGACCCGCGACACGAATTGACCCGCGACCCGTAACGCAACACGAAACCGAACCCGTGACACGAAACCGAACCCGTGACACGAACCCGAATTTTCTTGCTTTTTTAATGTCCGTTTTCTTCATCTGCTTACAAATTTAAAAGATCCAAAATTTTATATTTAGCACATAATGCTGAAATTGAGATGCAATATATTCTAATATATGAACCAATATCCATATGATTGGGAAGAACCTAAACAAAATATAGTTATCTCAAATTCTGAACTGTTAAGTCTGCTATGACCTATGACTCATAGTAAACCTCAAAAGCACAGCACAGCACACCTCAAAAGCACAGCACACAAATCTTCAGGCTCTCAATAGAATACAAAAATGGAGGACCACAACAGAACAATCATTGAAATCAACATAAATCTTACAAGCAGTACAAGAGAATCCACCAAATAATGCTACTGGGCGACTAGGAGCAGTAGGACAAATCCACTTAATCTGCACCATAAAATGATCAGAGGAACCATGTACTAGTTATGAATCAAGACCGCTGAAACGCATGTTGCAAGAGCAGATAAAAGCTACCATGAAACTTAAAAACCATCCTTACATTTGAAAGAGGAAGGGTTTCCAAAAGCTGGAACCAGCTGCAAAGAAACCACAAGACGGGAAATGTTCGACTCAGTTAGCAAACAGTTATCCTGGAATAAAACAAACAATTGTCTTTGAAGTAGCGCTGAGAAGAAAGTAACCACATTTTCTAAAGTCCACCTCAATGCTAAGTTAGTTCTTTTTAAACAGAGGCGCAAGCCAACAGTTTAACTAAATAAATATATACATATATACATACATAATAAACAAGCATAACCCACACACAGCCACCGTATTGCTAAGGTGGCTTTTCTGGACTCAAAAATAAAAATCCAGCAATCTGCCAAAAATTTAAAAAAAAAAAATCTTCTTACATGTACCCTAACTGACATACATGTCGCAAAAACTAAATAAATAGATACAATTAAAAAAAAAAAAAAACAGAAATGTACATTAAAATCTACCCCAAAAGAGAAATATGTAATCAGTTATAAAACACTAAAAGGGTGCGCCAACAACATTCAACACCAAGACGTGAAGTTGGAATTATTTAACGTGCTTTGCTCAGAAAAACGGGAAAAATGGGTCCTCAATCAAAACGAAAGATCATAGGATTCAGGAGAACCACTGCATTTCAAACATTTCATATCTACTAAAATCAAGAGCACAAATGAATCCCGAAGTTCTAATTAGCTGTTCTAGAAAAGGGCAATTCTATTAAGATTTGAAACAAAAACAAGTGTGCGTCCGTGTGTGTGCATATATATATATATATATATATATATCTTATTCTTACCCGATAGTTCTTGAACCATCAATATTCGTACTGTATATAATGTTGTGAAGGAAGGGAACTGTTAAAGCTAAACTTTAGCGAGACAATAAAATCTGTACTGGAAGTTTAAAACTTCATCAAGTTAATAGAGTACCTATACCACTCAGGCATATCCAGAGGTAGAATCTTGATCAACTATTTTCCCCTCATCAATGTCGAGATTCACAACATTTTGAATGACATCATCCATATCTTTGTCAGCTGTTTTGCTTCCAACTACACAAGAAATATTGAAAAAGAATTTATGATTATGAGATTAATTTAACAATGTTAAGTAATAATAGAGAACCTGAGAACATTTACCTTCACTTCCAAACAACCAATCTCTTGAGCATATAATTGCCTCAACCGTGTCAGGCTTAAGAGAGCTGCGAAACTGATCAAGTACACGACCACCAACACTAAATGCAGCTTCTGAAGCAACTGTTGATACAGGAATGCTCAAAATGTCACGAGCCATTGCAGCAAGTATGGGGTAGCGACATTGATTTGTCTTCCAATAGAAAAGAATGTCTAGATTATCACTCCTTCTCATCCTGGGCTCATCCAAAAAAATTTCTAACTCCGATTTGCTATTTGTACTTGAAAAAGAATCAGAAGCGACATCATCAAATTCCTACATAACAAACAACAAGCATTAGTTTATAAAAATCACTAGGTAGTAAAAATAAATAAATTAACAAAGGAAATGAAATATTACCTTGAAAAGATCAGATTCATCCACATCCATTGTTTGCACTTCTTTACCTTTGTCCTTTTTCTTACTAAAGGCTGTAGTGACATTGGCACCTTCAACAACTTTCAACTTGTATTCTTCAAAAAGGGCTTCCAACTTCGTACGTAATGAGAACAACTCAAGAGAGTTTTTTCCATAAGCTTTGTCATAGCAGAAAGCAACAAACTCCAACTTATACCGAGGATCCAATACAAGTGCTATCCCGAGGATTGGGCTGAATTCTGACCAATATTTATGAAATTTGCTCCACATATCCAAGGCCATACACTTTAAGTACTCATCTCCAGATTCCATATTAGTTTTTAAGGTGATGTAACAATCAAAAATCAATGGAAAGTACAAATTGGCTGTCGGATATTTGGTGCCAGAAAATAGAACTGTTGCTTTGTAAAACCCTTTCAGAAATTTACAAATTTTATGAACTCTTTCCCACTCCTCAGTTGAAAGACAATGCTTATAATTCGAATCACTCAACTCCAAGTGCTGAAAAGCACGTTGGTAAAAGATGGCACTTTCAAGCATGAGGTAAGTTGAATTCCACCGAGTCGTCACGTCTTGGGACAAACCTCTCGTGCTACCCATTGAGACCAACTTAACACATTCTAAAAACTTTTGCTTCCTTTGTTGTGAGCCTTTAACATATTTGACACTATCCCGAATCTTCCCAACTGCCTTGTCAATACTTTTCAGCCCATTTTGCACAATTAGATTAAGTATATGTGCACAACATCTCAAATGAAAGAATTCACCATTGTAAGGCAACAAACCACGCAAGTTCAATTGAACTTGTAGTGCATCCACGGAGACATCATTAGAAGAAGCATTGTCTAAAGTGATACTGAAAATCTTTTCCTCAATTCCCCAATCACTCAACAAAGAAAAGATCTTCTCAGATAGTGCTATCCCAGTGTGTGGAGGTGGCATAAAGCAAAAATTCAGTATCTTTTTATGCAACTTCCAATTCTTATCAATAAAATGAGCAGTCAAGCATATATATCCATCGGTAGTCAAAGAAGTCCACAAATCAGAAGTCAAACTTATTCTACCAGGACATGTTTGTAACATACTTCTCACTTTTACTTTCTCCCTTTTATACAGCTTAAGAGTGTCAGCTTTGGCAGTATTTCTAGACACTAATTCCACACTAGGAAACAAATATTGGTGCATTGCCCTTACGCCCTTGTACTCGACAAATTGGAATGGCAAATCATGTAGAATGATGCAAGTAGTTATCAATTCACGCCATTTTTCAGAATCAAATTGATTAGAGCCAAAAGACAATGTACTATCACGCGTAATGAGCATTTGACCAATGTCTTTAGTTTCAATTCTTGGACAAGTTTTAATATGCTTTAACATATTACCTGTCCCGTAATTGCTAGAGGCAAGATATTGTTGTCCACATTTCTTGCAAACACTCTTCAACTTCTTATCTGGACCAAGAGGAAGAACGTCGAAGAATTCCCAAACTTTCGACTTCAACCTTTTCTTTTTCAATGGTTTGTTGAGATCACTAGACTCAAGTTCACGCACATCTTTGTCAAGCTGAGTGTCCACATGAACTGCATTCTCTACATCAATATTCTCACTTTGCGCCTCAAGATCAACACGGTCCATCTGTAAATTAAATTAAAAAAAATACATAAGAACATAATAAGATAAAGAGAAATATTTTGAATTAATAATCATATCATAAGTATTCTTGTTGGGTTTTCTATGTAAAGGTTTGGTTTTTCTATATAAAGGTTTGGTTTTTCTGAGTTTGGTGGAAAACCCAACAAGAAGTTCACCTAAAACCTAAACCCCTGATGCAGAAAAAGTTTTTCAGAGCTGAAGAACGACACAACCCCGTTATATGTAATCACTGTCTGTAATCTATATATGTTGCTTTTACCTTAAAAAAAAAAAAGAAAAAGAAAAAGAAAAAGAAAAAGAAAATAGCATATAGCATTGTTGACAGGCTAAAATTACATACATGCATATTTCAAGTAATTTGATCATCATAAATACAACTACAAATGATCCACCTATTGAAACACCAATATGAGACCTGCAGAGAGCCCGTCGTAGAAATTCATTTCAGTTCCAATAATAATTTTGTCGTCTCAATTAATGCACCAAGTCAACTTGTTATTGTATCCTATCCTCGGTAGATGGAGAAAAATCATAACGAGGGTCCCAAAAAGGGTCTACTAATAATTAATTCATCAAAAACAGTATACATAGAGACAGGGCCTACAACCTCTTGTACATGACTTTTTTTTTTTTTTTTTGGCTATAGACTTGTGTGCATATGGATTAATTGAAATCAATAATAAGCAGCATAACTACAAAGTATATATATATCTATACATGTATATGTATATCATAATCTGTTATATATATACAATGGTAAAAATCAAACGCTAATGGGTTGATCTGAACCCATCTGAAATTAAAAACTAGATACTTGGGAGTTAATTGGGACCCATAAATTTTTTTGCTTTAATTTATTTTCATGTGTTAAATGGGACCCAAAAAATTTTGCTTCTTTTAATTTATTTTGATACTGTGTTAAATGGGATCCAATAACCATACTATTTATTACTCGAAAAAAGCATTAACGTTCGATGAAGCTAACAACTGATCATCCCTTCCCTGCAATGCGGTCATACATATTCAAATTTGCGGAGAGAAATACATAAATATACACTATATACATACATATATGTAATGTATATAAATATATATTCTTTGATGTAATACTGATGGATTAAGATACGACTTGAAACTTCCAATAGATGTGAGAAACTCAACCAAATAGCTGTCCCTTTCTTTTTGTGCGCAGACCATGGAAACCGAACCCAAGGTTTTTTTTAAAAGCCCAGTACATGAGATTGACCTTTGCTACCCGAAACCTCCGCTACCCGAACCACCACCAACAGTCCAACACCATTATATACAGCATTATACTTACTCAAATACTTACTCAAATATAAGGCGTATACAGATAGAAATAAAAATTAAAAATTAAATACTTACTCTTCAAAAGGGCAGAAGGCTTTCGGCGTTTCGCTGGCTTCAAACCGGAGAAGCGGCCGGAGACGGCGACAGAGATCGGAGCAAAGGACGGCCGGAGACGGCAGGTGAAGGCGTGAGGCGGTGAGGGCTGAGGCAGTGAGGCACGACACGAACGATGGGAGGAGCCGAGGAGGGCAGGAGGCAGTGAGGCACGACACTTACTCTTCAAAAGGGCAGAAGGCTTTCGGCGTTTCGCTGGCTTCAAATCGGAGAAGCGGCCGGAGACGGCGACAGAGATCGGAGCAAAGGACGGCCGAAGACGGCAGGTGAAGGCGTGAGGCGGTGAGGGCTGAGGTAGTGAGGCACGACACGAACGATGGGAGGAGCCGAGGAGGGCAGGACCGCAGGAGGCTGGAGGGTGGAGGCGCAGTCGGCACTCGGCAGATCTAAAAAAAAAGAATCAATAACTGAGGAGTTAGGGTTTTCAGTTTTGTTGGTATATTTATTTTTTTAAACATTTCAAAATTTGAATTTTAAACTCATTATTTATTTGTGTAGAACCGGGTCATGTTCGGGTGGACCCGATATTGACCCGAAATGACCCGAAATGGACACGGAATTAGACACGAATATTGACCCGTAATGACCCGAAATTAACCCGAAATTGACACGAATTATGACACGATTTTGACACGAAAATCTGACCCGAAATTGACACGAAAAACCGTGTCGTGTTCGGGCCACACGGGTCCAACCCGAACCCGACCCGTTCTATTCCGTGTCAATTTCGGGTGACCCGAATTCGACCCGTCAACTATTCGTGTCGTTTTCGATTCGTAAAATCCGTGTCGTTTTCGATTCGTGTCGTCGTGTCGCGACCCGTATTGCCACCCCTAATCTCTATACAACTTGCAAAAATCTAATGAGTTTGAAATTTTATATTGTAATTTACCATTACACCTTTCAAAAAGATTATTGACTCTTTCTCCCATAAAAGGGGCAATTTTCCTATAAATCCATAATTTACTTATAACTGCAATTACAAAGCTCAAAACATACATCAAGAGAGAGTCACCATCTATATACAAATTGCAAAAACTTTTTTTTTCTTTTTCTTTTTTTTTTTTAAAGGGAAAATTTCATTACTCTTACTAAAGAGATAAAAAAACATTGAACATAACAAACCCCGTATTACATGAAACAAAACTCTTAAATAAAAACGGATCCATTAGTGAAATCTGATGACACTCAAAGGGAAAAACGTATGCTTGAGACCCGATAACGGACATATAACTCTGGCATACAAAAATCGAGCACATATAAAGCTCTTTTTGATAAAACATCGATAGTCGATGGAATTTCCCCATCAATCGAGGACCAAGACTTAATAGCACAAGGGTCACTATTAACTCCGTATAGAAGTACTCTAGCAGGATCAAAACATCATCAAGACTCATATCTGATAGGTAAACAATCAATACGGAAGGTGGAGAACCCACCACTATTTATTAGAAATAACAAATAAAAATAAAACACTAAAAGAAAAGATGATGAAGATATCATCATCATTACACACAAACTTACAAATTGTAAAATAAAAAAACCAATCATATAGAAAGAGTTCTTATCGATAAAACGAATCACATGACTGAAAGAAACTGAATTACCAAAACTGAGCTATTTCAGGATCTCCGTGACGACCACGCACCAAGAGACAAGCCAAAAACTGAACAAAAACGATTGAGGGAAGAAGAGAGCCACGTTAGAAAGAGAAAAGAAGACGGAGCAAAAACTCTGATTAATTAGTACACTTTCGAAAAAGATTAAGGGGGAGTTTGGTGGAGTAGTTTGAGTTGAGATTTTTAAGTTGGAATAGTAAATTTTTTTGAATTTTCAGAAAAGACAAAAAATTTTTTGGGAAAAAAACAAAAATTTTTTGGGAAAAAGACAAAAAAAATTTTGAGATGAGATGAGATGAGTGGGTGTACCAATCGCCCCCTAATATTTGACTCTTTCTCCAGTAAAAAGGATCATTTTCCTATAAATCCACAATTTACTTATAAAGTCATGGGATTACTCAAAAGATAACGCCGCCCAAGAAACCAGAGTGGTCATCTCATCTCCATACAACTAGCGCCCCCCCCCCCCCCAAAAAAAAAAAAATGAAGCAAGAAACGGTGATCATAGTCGGAGCCGGACCATCGGGCCTAGCAACGGCAGCTTGTCTAACGAAACTCTGCATTCCCTACATCCTCCTCGAGCGAGAAGACTGCCACGCCTCTCTCTGGAACAAGTACTCGTACGACCGTCTCCACTTTCACCTCCGAAAGCAGTTCTGCGACCTCCCTCACATGCCCTTCCCTTCTTATTTCCCCACCTACTTGCCCAAGAGGCTCTTCACTCAGTACCTCGCCGATTACGTCTCCCGCTTCGCCATCGCTCCGCTCTACCAGAGATCCGTCGAGTCCGCGAGCTTCGACCCCGATTCGCGGTCTTGGGTTGTGAGAGCCAGGATTGTCGGCGGTGCTGCTGCTGCTGATAATGGTCAGAGTTGTGATGATCAGATTGAGGAATATTCTGCAAGGTTCTTGGTGGTGGCTACAGGGGAAACCGCCAACCCTTTTGTCCCCGAGATTCGAGGAGGATTGAGTGGCTTCTCCGGGGATGTCCTTCATTCCGTCATGTTCAAAAACGGCAAGGAGTTTAAGGACAAGAGAGTTTTGGTTGTCGGAGCTGGGAATTCCGGCATGGAAATCGCTCTGGATCTCGCTAACCATGGCGCCAAAACTTCCATCATTGTTCGAAGCCCTGTATGTATATATTTGTGTATAACTTCTCTTTCTTTCTTTTTTTCTTTTTTGTTTTTTTTTGTTTTTTTTGGTTTTTGGGTTCATATTTTTGTGCGGACAGGTTCATGTTTTGTCCAGAGGGATGGTTTATTTGGCGTTGGTGTTGTTGAAACATCTTCCGCTCGGCGTGGTTGACTATTTGATGGTCAGTCTTAGTAAGTTGGTCTATGGGAACTTGACCAAGTATGGCTTGAAAAGGCCTACGGAAGGTCCCTTTTTAATGAAGGTCAAGTATGGGAAATACCCGATTATCGATGTCGGCACTTGCGACAAGATCAGGACCGGCGAGATTCAGGTGCGTCGTAGAGGAAAAACAGAAGGAAAAAAAAAAAAAAAAAAAAGAACAGAGCAAAGTTGTTGAATATCATTGATGATTAGTACTAGTGATGAAAATGTCACACTTTTTAGTAGGTCCCAATAATAAAATTTGTGGCACAACAACGTGAGATCTTTTTCTTCACATTTATTTATTTTTACTATATGTGATAATGCATGATCGATAATACTGAGTAACAAAAAGGGATTAGGTTATCTCGGTAAATACATTCAACCAACTCCAATCCTTTTCGTTAAATGTTTGGTTTGGTGTAGATATTGTACGACTTAACATGGTTGATGTTTTGAATGCAGGTTTTGCCTGCGGAAATAGAAAGTGTCAAGGGTAGCGACATTTCATTGAAGAACGGCAAGTCGTACCAATTCGACGCAATCGTTTTTTGTACAGGGTTTAAGAGGTCAACCCACTTATGGCTAAAGGTACATGACACAACCACAAGTTTAGGAAACAGAACATGTAAAAAGTTTTCAGCAAAAGAAAAGTAAAGATTGGAAAAAGAGGGGACAGAAAAAAGTTTGCACCTTTGGCTACAAGTTTCTTTCCCTTCACGTCTTGTTCTTGTTTTACATCATAATACTTATTAATTAAATAGGAGCTTTCTAGGTAAGATCTCAAAGGTTTGCATGTTTGACCCGCATCCCCATCGCATATATTTATATATATCTGCATATATATATATATATATATATATTTTAGAATCAATTGTTTTACTCATTTACATTTTGAATCTATTTTACACAGTGATATTTTCATATTCAAAAATTTCTATCAATTGTTTTAAGTTTTAAAATTTTATAACATTTTTATTTCATCCCTATTAAAACAATTATTTTTTCAATGTGTTCATAATTAATAGAACAAAATTATATCCATACCCTATTGAAATATGAAAAGATTTTATTAGATTTTAAAAACTAATTCTCAAATGACTTTTTCTAATATTTATTCAAATATCATTTTAGAAATTTTACTTTTTTTAGAATTACAAAAAAGTTTCACATCCAAAATGCTATTTCAGAATTTAAAAAAAAAAAGTAACTTCTCATTTCAAAACAAAAACATATATATATATATATATATACATAATTTGCACTTGAAAAGAATACACTATTGGTAGAGTTTTGTTTTTTAGCCGTCTAGTTTTGTAGGAACTATTATTTATTTTATGGGTTTTTTTTTTTGTTTACTGTGATTATGCTGATATTTGGTGATGTTGTACTAGAAAAAATGTAGCAAAAATGATTGTTTTATGAGACAAATTAACGAGCAAGCTTTTTGACTGATGGGTGCATGTATATAGGGGGATGGCTATTTGTTGAATGATGATGGAATTGCTAAACCAAGTTTTCCAAATCATTGGAAAGGAAAGAATGGTTTGTACTGCGTTGGACTGTCCAGAAGAGGGTTCTATGGAGCTAAATCTGATGCTGAAAACATAGCCAATGATATCAAGTCCGTTCTGGTGTGACACTCATTATTGGTATCAAAGTTTATCAATAGCAAAAACATTCATGTTTTTATTTTTTTTCCGGTTGAATAAAAACATTCATGTTGTTTTTATTAGATCATATTCGATATATTTATCAAGCAGATGTTACATTTATTATTATAATAAAAATGTGAAAAGTAACACAATTTGTGATTAATGCTTCTGTGTTTCACTTTACTTCTAATGTTGTATTTATCTTGTCATCATCATCGTTAAACTTTAAAGTCTATAAAACCATGTATTTTGGTGAAAATTTACCATCAAATTAACCATATGAAAAATTTAACATAAAAATAATACTTTGTTAAGATACAGTTTTAGCATTGACACATCGATTAGAGTTCCCTTTTCTCCTTAACTTTTTTTCTTTTCTTTTTATCTTTATTATTATTATTTTTTTGTTCGTTGATAAATATTTCATGGTTTGTAGTGGCTGGTCTTTAAGCATGAAAATGACAGTGTTTTTGTTGGTTTGATTTGAATAGAGTATAAAATTATCACTATTTTTTTTTTAAATCATCAATTTTTTTACACATAACTAAAATCGTTATTTGATTGCTCTAGTAACCAATCACTAGCCTTCACACAATTCCTTTTTGGTCGAATACTAACCATTAGACTTGAAAACTCTTGCAACCAATTTGATACAAATTTAACTTTGGCGTGTATCATAAGTTGCTTACTCTATTGGAGACTTGTGCGACTAACATTATTAAGTACATAAAAGTGAAAAAAACAAAAAAAAAAAACATGTTTATCTTTGGGCTCAGCTAACCCACGCCTGATTCCTTGGATTCAAAGTCACCACTTGTTTTTCAACGATTTCCCTGGCTCTGTCACTACCAGATATTTGCAGCATCACATGCATCTCCGCAAACAGCCATGTTGGATTGAATCATTTTCTACCAAAAAAAAAAAAAAAAAAAAAAAGAAAGAAAGAAAGAAAGAAAAGAACCTTATTGGATTCTTGAATTATATATATATATATATATATCCATAAGGTATCTCGAATTCAGAACATGCTTTTATATATATTAAATCTAATTAAAATCATATAAAACTATATAAAAAAAATATTTTAAAGAGACAACTATATTAATGTGGCCTTTCAACGAATATATGTTACAAATAGTATCAGAGACACCAATTTTAATCATAACTTTTTGAGTATCAATTCACTATTATTTTTATTAATAGATATAATCAATCAATATGATAATACTTTAAATACTTATTAATAAAAAATGGTAACTCATATATCATAAAAAATTATGTGTCCGTTTGGCGTATAAATTTGAGTTAAAAATTTTAAATTTCAATAGTAAATTTGTATTGACTTTTCAGAAAAAATAAAAACTTTTTCAGAAAAAATAAAAAAAATTTTCAGAAAAAGATAAAAACTGAGATAAAAATTTTAATATTATAATAATTTTTCAAATGAAATCTATATTCAAAAATTAAAATTAGAGTTGATATTTATCATGTTTTTTCATACATTTTTCAAATCTTACCGTAAAATCCTCGTTTTTTTCTTCCAAAAACGAGTCAAATTGACGTTGGCGTGGCTGCGTAGTTTCGAAGATAGAGTAGAACAATAGGGGAAAAAAAATGGCACGAGAACCGAGAAGTACAAGTTTCTTGATTGGAAGCCCGTTTAACAATGCTGCAAAAGGACCAATGTTATATAATATAATATAATATATTATATTATATCTTAATTGTCGGATGTTCCACGGGTGTTTTGTAATATAATATATATTATTAACAAAGTTTATCAATTCACAAATCACAACGTCTCGAGCTGCCAAAAATTATTACCTTGCATCTTGCTTATGCATACATGCATATAGTTATCTACTTAACTTGGTTTAATAGCTAACTTCCAAGAAATTCCTCGTTATCCAACGGAAGAAATAAAATAAAAAATCCTAATGCCAAACTTCAGATATTTAGTTCCGATATCTCTTAAACTTATTATTCTTTAAGAACTTATCCTTAAATTTTTAATTTTGACAATGAATTTGTTAAATTGTTGTAATATATCACTTTTAGTTAATTTTACATTAAAATAAAGATTTAAAATTAAAAAATTTACATTTGGGTTTATATTATATTCGGAAATTTTAAATTGAAAATGTATTTTTCCAATCTTCACACGAGACATACATGTGTTTTTCATAATTAATTTAACAGAAAATTAATTAATAGGGGATATATTATTATAATTTAACAAGTTTAGGAGATAAATTATCAAAATTAAAAATTTGAGAAGTAAGTTATTAAAAAGTAACAAGTTTTGAGGGCATCTGTACTAAATACCTGCCAAACTATTACAACTTAAGCCCGCTGCACTTTGGATTCGATGATATTTTTGGGCTTGACGGAAATTTTAAATTGAAAATGTATTTTTCCAATCTTCACACGAGACATACATGTGTTTTTCATAATTAATTTAACAGAAAATTAATTAATAGGGGATATATTGTTATAATTTAACAAGTTTAGGAGATAAATTATCAAAATTAAAAATTTGAGAAGTAAGTTATTAAAAAGTAACAAGTTTTGAGGGCATCTGTACTAAATACCTGCCAAACTATTACAACTTAAGCCCGCTGCACTTTGGATTCGATGATATTTTTGGGCTTGATGGACTTATCTTTCTTATTAAGTAGAAAAAATTACCTTAATAACTATTTTGTTTCCATTTATTAACCAACATGATACAAATTCATCATTCTTAACTAACATGACACAAATTTTAAAAAACTTTAGGTTAATTTTGTATCATATTAGTCTAGTGTTAATTTTTTATATTATGTTAATGCAATGATCATTAAATTTGTGTGAGGTACTTTCCCATATTAAATAAGAAAATAAAAAATACAATTATATTAACATCAAAAGAAAATTACCTAAATAACCATATTTTTTTAATCTATTATTCAACATAACACAAACTTTTCACTCTTAACCAATATGACATAAATTTTAATTAACTTTAGCGTAATTTTGTATTATATTTGTTTGGTGTTTTTTTTTTAATGTCTTGTTGATACACTAGTCTTTAAATTTATGTCATTTAGGTGTTTTCCCCTATTTTTCCATTTGACTTTAGTTTTTTGATATTGCAATAAATAATATTTTTACAAAAATAACGAAAATAAATAATAAGATTTTAAAATATTTAAAATAAATAGTAAACTTATTTGGTAATAAATAGAAAATTTACTAGCTAACAGTGTTTTATTGTAAATTTATTTATTGTAAATTTATTTATTGTAAAAAATATCACATTGTTTTCTCTTACAAAAAATTTTAATGTGTGGGTTGGAATATATATGAGCCAAACAAACTCAAGCAAATTACGCATCTTCAAATTTTCACCTTTAGAAGCTTGGAAGCCAAAAGAAAAGGCAGAGTATCGATTTTCCTTGCCTCGTGATATTGTCTAAAGAATTACTGGGCGAAAAATATTTCATTCCGCTGAAAAACAAATAACTGATAACGGTCCTATTTACCTAAGAAATTATCATGTTCATGAACCTTTCCTCCCCTTGAAAATAATCTTTACATGTTTACAGTCGCATCAAAATTGATCCCTAATCTAAAAACAAAATGTGCCAAAATTGATCTTTCTTTAAAAAAAAGAAAGAAAGAAAGAAAGAAAGATGAAAACGGGATTTTTTTTTTTTTTTTTTGCCCCTTTTTGGCAGTGAAAAGGACATAATTTCAAGGTTTAACCTCTGAAGATGCAAAAACTAAGCCCAGAGGAGTCCATTGAAACTGTTTTTATAATTTGAAACTAGGCCGTCACCACTTCACCGGACTCCTGATCTGGTGCTTTGTTGTCTCCCAGTGGATCCACGTATGGCTCCGACATGTCAGCCGATCTTTCAGATGGAATACCATAATCTTTCAGAATGCCTGGCGACGCAGCGGTAGCCGCTTCCCTCTCCAAGACGGCTATGTAATTGTCTTCAAATTCAAAGACCAAGTACTTGTTCTTGCATGCTGATCAAAAGCACAAAACAATCAACAACCACAGGAATTAAAGAAGACGAAAGGGAGAGAGAGAGAGAGAGAGAGACAAAGAAATAAGTAAACCGGCTACAATACAACTTACAATCTACAAGGTGTGCCAAGTGATGAATATTTTTAATTCGGGTTCCATTTAACTTCAAAACCTGCAGTTAACGGTCCATCGGAAAATTAGAATACGTACAATTGGGATGAACGTGTTCAAGTCATCAAACAAGAGTTCAAGTAAACTTGCCTGCTGATTGCTCATA
The DNA here is from genome assembly GCA_025413485.1 of Ficus microcarpa. Lineage (NCBI taxonomy): Eukaryota > Viridiplantae > Streptophyta > Magnoliopsida > Rosales > Moraceae > Ficus > Ficus microcarpa. The sequence goes on along the minus strand of CM046384.1, from coordinate 8,743,893 downwards.
TCCTCGTACCCAACGTTGACTTCATTTGATAAAACCTACCAGTAAAAACCAGAAGAAAACGTGAAAACGCAAAAATTAAGTACTAATTAAAGACGATCTCAGTTTAAGGTCCCTACAACAATCAGTTCATGCAATGAAATATGACGATTCTTCATTGCAATGATTAAAGAAAAAGAATAGGACAGAGAAGTATGCTCAATCGAGGGACCTGAAGGATTCAGCTATGAGATCGATCAGGAAAAAATCATATCACCACCAAATGCGTACTATCAAAAAATAATGAAAGCAGATGCTAACCTGGGATAAGATGACAATTTGTTCTCCTTTGAACCTAGACAGAGAGTAACGTGCCTTCGCCATCAGTGTCACCTGAACAGAAAAGAGACCAACTTAGAAATTTTCAAAAAACCATAATTTTTTTTTTTTTTACAAGGTAAGAAACCATGAAATTTTCATTTTCGTCTATAATTTTTTAACTTTAATAGAGGAGTACGGTGCTTAAGACTGTCCCTTGTGATTCAGAACATACCCCAATAGAGTCTTCACCCACATCGCTGTCAAATGGGTAAAAGAAAAGAAAGAAAGATAAGTCCATATGAAATAACAAAGACGTGTTGTCTGTGTTCAGGAACCAGAGAATTTATTATGACATACTCTATTAGTGGTTCTGAGAGCGGGGTAAACACAAAACCGGCAATTATCAAGTAGGAAGGCTGACCTACACCAATATCATAAGGAACCTGGAAGAAAGTAATCCAAAATAGACGGAATTAGAACTAGATAACATCATAAAACCAAAAATATTCACTTGATGAAGTTCAAAGAATTCAAATAAAGGCCAAGGACTGGCTTACCAAATGCACTCGTGGGTTCAAAACTACTTTGACTTTCATGAACTCGCCTGCTCTAATAATACCAAGCCCTGCGACATCAACTGCAAATCTGCATAAGAAGAATTCAAAACTACTTCTATGACGGCAACGATTTGATATGGCTGGATGCAGATGAAGAGACCAGAAAGGGGAAAAGTGTTTGGTTAAGGTGACTCAGATTCGACCAACAAGAAATAGGAAGAAAAAAGGGCTAAGATGTTTGATGACGCTCAAAAGTAAAAACGTATGCTTGAGATCCGATAACTGATATATAACTTTGGCATACTAAAGCTCTTTTTGATAAAACATCGATAGTTGATGGAATTTCCCGATCAATCGAGGACCAAGACTTAATAGCACAACGGTTATTACTAACTCCATGTAGAAGTACTCTAGCAGGATCAAAACATCATCAAGACTCATATCTGATAGATAAATAACCAACACGGAAGGTGAAGAACTCACCACTATTTATTAGAAATAACAAATAAAAATAAAATACAAAAAGACGACGAAGACATCATCATCATTACATACAAACTTACAAATCGTAAAATAAAAAAACCAATCATATAGAAAGAGTTCTTGTCAATAAAACGAATCACATGACTGAAAGAAATTGAGTTATCAAAACTGAGCTATTTTAAGATCTCCTTAATACGTGACGACCACACACCAAGAGATAAGCCAAAGACAGGACAAAAACGATTGAGGAAAGAAGAGAGCCACGTTAGAGAGGGAAAAGAAGACAGGGCAAAAATTCTGATTAATTATCACCTTTCGAAAAAGATTAATATTTGACTCTTTCTCCAGTAAAAAGGATTACTCAAAAGATAACGCCCAAGAAACCATAGTGGTCATCTCATCTCCATACAACTACCCAAAAAAAAAAAAAAAAAAATGAAGCAAGAAACGGTGATCATAGTCGGAGCCGGAACATCGGGCCTAGCAACGGCAGCTTGTCTAACGAAACTCTGCATTCCCTACATCCTCCTCGAGCGAGAAGACTGCCACGCCTCTCTCTGGAACAAGTACTCGTACGACCGTCTCCACTTTCACCTCCGAAAGCAGTTCTGCGACCTCCCTCACATGCCCTTCCCTTCTCATTTTCCCACCTACTTGCCCAAGAAGCTCTTCACTCAGTACCTCGCCGATTACGTCTCCCGCTTCGCCATCGCTCCGCTCTACCGGAGATCCGTCGAGTCCGCGAGCTTCGACCCCGATTCGCGGTCTTGGGTTGTGAGAGCCAGGATTGTCGGCGGTGCTGCTGCTGCTGATAATGGTCAGAGTTGTGATGATCAGATTGAGGAGTATTCCGCAAGGTTCTTGGTGGTGGCTACAGGGGAAACCGCCAACCCTTTTGTCCCCGAGATTCGAGGAGGATTGAGTGGCTTCTCCGGGGATGTCCTTCATTCCGTCATGTTCAAAAACGGCAAGGAGTTTAAGGACAAGAGAGTTTTGGTTGTCGGAGCTGGGAATTCCGGCATGGAAATCGCTCTGGATCTCGCTATCCATGGCGCCAAAACTTCCATCATTGTTCGAAGCCCTGTATGTATATATTTTTATATAACTTCTCTTTTTAAAATTTTTTTTTTTTTGGGTTCTTATTTTTGTGTCGTCAGGTTCATGTTTTGTCCAGAGGGATGGTTTATTTGGGGCAGGTGTGGTTGAAACATCTTCCGCTCGGCGTGGTTGACTATTTGATGGTCATTCTTAGTAAGTTGGTCTATGGGAACTTGACCAAGTATGGCTTGAGAAGGCCTACGGAAGGTCCCTTTTTAACGAAGGTCAAGTACGGGAAATACCCGATTATCGACGTCGGCACTTGCGACAAGATCAGGACCGGCGAGATTCAGGTGCGTCGGAGAGGAAAAACAAAACAGAACAAAGTTGTTGAATATCATTGATGATTAGTACTAGTGATGAAATTGTCACACTTTTTAGTAGGTCCCTATATTAAAATTTGTCGCACAACAACGTGAGATCTTTTTCTTCACATTTATTTATTTTTACCATATGTGATAATGCATGATCGATAGTACTAAGTAACAAAAAAGGATTAGGTTATATCCGTAAATACATTCGACCAACTCCAATCCTTTTCATTAAATGTTTGGTTTGGTGTAGATATTGTACGACTAACATGGTTGATGTTTTGAACGCAGGTTTTGCCTGCGGAAATAGAAAGTGTCAAGGGTAGCGACATTTCATTGAAGAACGGCAAGTCGTACCAATTCGACGCGATCGTTTTTTGTACAGGGTTTAAGAGGTCAACCCACTTATGGCTAAAGGTACATGACACAACCACAAATTTAGGAAACAGAACATGTAAAAAGTTTTCAGCAAAAGAAAAGTAAAGATTGGAAAAAAGAAGGGACAGAAAAAAGTTTTTACTTTTGGCTACAAGTTTCTTTCCCTTCACGTCTTGTTCTTGTTTTACATCATATATATATATCTGCATATATATATATATATATATATTAGAATCAATTGTTTTACTCATTTACATTTTGAATCTATTTTGCACAGTGATATTTTCAAATTCAAAAATTTCTATCATTTGTTTTAAGTTTTGAAATTTTATAACATTTTTCATTTCATCTCCGATTAGAACAATTATTTTTTCAATGTGTTCATAATTAATAGAACAAATTTATATCCATAACCTATTAAAATATGAAAAGATTTTATTAGATTTTAAAAACTAATTCTCAAATGACTTTTTCTAATATTTATTCAAATATCATTTGACAAATTTTTCTTTTTTCATAATTACAAAAAAATTTCACATCCAAATGCTATTTCAGAATTTTAAAAAAAAAAGTAACTTCTCATTTCAAAACAAAAATATATATATATATATATATATATATTTTTTTGCACTTGAAAAGAATACACTATTGGTAGAGTTTTGTTTTGAAAAGTAACTTTCCATTGTGTGTGTGTGTGTGTGTTTTTTTTTTTTTTTTTGGTTTACTGTGATTATGCTGATATTTGGTCATGTTGTACTATAAAAAATGTAGCAAAAATGATTGTTTTATGAGACAAATTAACGAACAAGCTTTTTGACTGATGGGTGCATGTATATAGGGGGATGACTATTTGTTGAATGATGATGGAATTGCTAAACCAAGTTTTCCAAATCATTGGAAAGGAAAGAATGGTTTGTACTGCGTTGGACTGTCCAGAAGAGGGTTCTATGGAGCTAAATCTGATGCTGAAAACATAGCCAATGATATCAAGTCCGTTCTGGTGTGACACTCATTATTAGTATCAAAGTTTATCAATAGCAAAAACTGTAACGTCCTAAACGCTAACTAGCAATAATATTAGAAAATTAACTTTAGAGTTAATGTTGGTAATGTGATGAGATAGAAACTTCTTAATTCTAATGTTTTGTTGAGTTACTTTTCACAGGTGACGCGACGAGGACTCGATGTGCTATAACAAAGTTCATGCCAAATTGATGAATTTTTTTTATGATGACTTGATAATTTTGTGTGATGGCTTGAATATATATATATGGTATGTAATATTTGTGATGATGTTAATGTTTTAAAAAAAAAAAAAAAAAGAGAGGGGGAAAGTATATTATCCGAAAAAGACATATTCTATATGATGTTAATTTTCAACTCAATTATGAATCTTTAAATGTCAAAAATTATTTTACAAATTAGATTAGCTTATAGAGCTTTTCATAAGCTTTCCAACGCCTACTCATTTGTGCAAATCCGATATCAGAGTAAGAAATTATGACCAGTATACTATCCGAATACCTGCTAGTAACCAACCAATTTACCATGTGCGATTTTGGTGCAAAAATTCTAAGAGTTAATCTAGTTGTTTCCTTTTCATTCTACACGTTTTCACACACTATTGACAGCCTTTCCACAGATATTAAGGGACATTTAAATGAAAGAATTCAACCCCAAATTAATTCCAAAATTTATTTGGGATTAAATTACTCACTAATTCCTTTACAATTTTCAAAGTTTCTATTTTTTTTCATGCTCTCTCTCTCTCTTCCCTAGCCTCCCTTTTCTTTTCTTTCTCATTCTCTTGGCTGCTCTCTCTGCCTCTCTCTCACGCACAAACACAGAAAAAAAAAAAAAAAAGAAGAATCCGCCAAACCTCCAAATTCTTCCAAACCGAAAATCAAAGGATTTCAAGGTATGTTTCGGTATTGTTTAATGATGAGAATGATTTTGTTATTATTTTGGTTTGGGATTCTTTGAGGGATTAGATGATTTTCTTGATGAGTGATTTTATGTGAGTTTGAAGACAGGATGAGAAATATTTATCGAATGATGATCGAAGGATGGCAATAAGGTTGATTTTCATGAACAATGTGAAATTAGGGTTTTTGATTTCTTGATTTATGATTTCATTGATATGATGATTGAATAATTTTATGTGTTAGAAATATGTCTTAGGGCTGTTTTGTGTGTGTGTGTGTGTGTATGAATTATATACATTGTGATGATATATTTTTTAATGCTTTTAATGATTTTCGGATTTGACCACTGTTACTGGAATTTCCAGATTTTATGACAAGTTTCGAAACTACTTTTAAGGATACAAACAGTCTCTATTTTTAACAAATTTGGTATCGTTAGAAAGCCCTGGATGTCTATTTTCATTTGAAATTAGTTTCATATTGTTTGGAAATATATGTGAATTTTTATAATTTTTCAAAGAGGCAAAGGTTCGGCTGCGAGATTTTTTATAATTTTAGTGGTATGTTTTCAAAACTGTTTTTAAGGATCCAAATAGTCTTTGTTTTTAATAAATTTGATATTGATAGAAAACTCTGGATGTCTATTTTCATTTGGAGTCAGTTTTAGGTCATTTGGAGATATATATGAATTTTTATGATTTTTCAAATAGGCAGAGGTCCGGCTGCCAGATTCTATATAATTTTAGCGGCCTATTTTTAAAACTGTTTTTGAGGATCCAAACGATCTCCGTTTTTAATAAATTTGATATTGTTAGAAAGATCTAGATATTTACTTTCGTTTAAAATTTTTTAGGTCATTTGGAGCCCTGTATGAATTGTTATGAATTTTTGAAGGGAAAAAGGTCTAATTGGCAGATTCGGTCAGGATTTAAAATTTCATGAAATTGTTCAATTTTTTGTGTTGTGATGTTATTTAATGATGAAATAGGCCTCTTAGGCACTACTATGATATGATGGATGTGTTTGATAAATTATTATGAGCTTTTGTTGATTTTATTATATTTATTACTCATGGCATGAACGGTTATAAAGGCGAGTACTCGAGACCTCAATCGCGCGTCACCATCGGAAAATTTGAAAAGGTTAAGTAAAGCATTTAAGTAAGTACACTCTCACCTGCAACATGAATAAAAATTTGAGAAGTATATGTTTTGATGTTGATGACGATGTTATGATGTTCTTAAATAATACTTCTCCTATGATGACGTTTTGATGAAAAGTATATAAATGGTATGTATATGTATTTTATGTTTTAAAATGGCGTTGTACACCCTTGATGATGATGATGATGATGTTGTCCAGCGAGTGGACTTTTGTCACCGTTGGTTTGGGATTTGCTACCCCAACCCTTCCGTGACTAGTGCGCTATGATGGTACAGCGCCGGGCCCAATATATGACGGTTTTAAAAGTTAAAAGCTTTTTTTTAAATGATATTTATATTTATGATGATAAAAGAAAAATATTTATTTACACTTATGAGATTTAAGTGTCTTACTAAGCCTTTGCTTATATAACTTAATTCATGTTGCAGATAAAGGAAATGGTAAGATGTAGTGTTGGAGGAGCTTGGAGCGGATAGCGGGACGGTATGTGATAGGAAAACGGGAGGAACGATCATGAGATGGACATTTTAATTTCCAACAAAGTTTTGAGACTTTAATTTATTATTATTTGATTGAATGTTTTATATGAACTTAAATTTTATTTCATGCATGGGTTTTTAAAAATATATGTCTATATTAATTATGAAAGTTATTTTGAAAAAAAAAAAAATTTTTTTTCTAAAGTTTCCTAAAATTTTCTAAGTAAAGTTTTCCATTATGTAAAGATTTTTATTTCAAACTTAATATTTTCCGCAATTTTATAAAAGATAAATAATTAAATAAGAAGTCAACTGTAATGGTTCGTGAGGGATCGTTACAAAAACATTCATGTTTTTATTTTTTTTCCGGTTGAGTAAAAACATTCATGTTGTTTTAATTAGATCATCTTCCATATATTTATCAAGCAAATGTTACATTTATTATTATAATAAAAATGTGAAAATTAACACAATTTGTGATATATGCTTTGGTGTTTCACTTTACTTCTAATGTTGTGTTTATTTTGTCATCATCATCGTTAAACTTTAAAGTCTATAAAACCATGTATTTTGGTGAAAATTTACCATCAAATTAACCATATGACAAATTTAACATCAAAATAATACTTTGTTAACATACAGTTTTAGCATTGACACGTTGATTAGAGTTCCCTTTTCTCCTTAACTTTTTTTCTTATCTTTTCATCTTTTATCTTTTTTTTTTTTCGGTTCATTGATAAATATTTCATGGTTTCTAGTGGCTGGTCTTTAAGCATGAAAATGACAGTATTTTTGTTGGTTTGTTTTAAATAGAGTATAAAATTATCACTATTTTTTTTTTTTTAAATCATCACTTTTTTTACACATAACTAAAATCGTTATTTGATTGCTCTAGTAACCAATCACTAGCCTTTACACAACTCCTTTTTGGTCGAATACTAACCATTAGACTTGAAAACTCTTGCAACCAATTTGATACAAATTTAACTTTGGCGTGTATCATAAGTTGCTTACTCTATTGGAGACTTGTGCGACTAACATTATTAAGTACATAAAAGTGAAAAAAACAAAAAAACAAAAAAATAAAAAATAAAAAACATGTTTATCTTTGGGCTCAGCTAACCCATTCCTGATTCCTTGGATTCAAAGCCACCTCTTGTTTTTTAACGATTTCCCTGGCTCTAACACTACCTGAGATTTGCAGCATCACATGCATCTCCGCAAACAGCCATGTTGGATTGAATCATTTTATACCAAAAAAAAAAAAAAAAAGAAAGAAAGAAAGAAAGAAAAGAACCTTATTGGATTCTTGAATTATATATAAATATACATCCATAAGGTATCTCGAATTTAGAACATGCTTTTATATATATTATATCTAATTAAAATCATATAAAACTATATAAAAAAATATTTTAAAGAGACAACTATATTAATATGACCTTTCAACAAATATATATTACGAGTAGTATCAGAGACATCAATTTTAATCTTAATTTTTTTGAATATCAATTCACTATTATTTTTATTAATAGACATAATCAATTAATATGATAATACTTTAAATACTTATTAATAAAAAATGATAACTCATATATCATAAAAATATACTCAAAAATTAAAAATAGAGTCAGATATTTATCACGTTTTTTCATATATTTTTCAAATCTTACCGTAAAATTCTCGTTTTTTTTCTTCCAAAAACGAGTCAAATTGGCGTTGGTGTGGCTGCGTAGTTTCCAAGATAGAGTAGAACAGCAAGGGGAAAAAACAAAAAAAAAATGGCACGAGAACCGAGAAGTACAAGTATCTTGATAGGAAGCCCATTTAACAAAGCTGCAAAAGAACCAATGTAATATAATATAATATAATGTAATTTATTATATCTTGATTGTCGGATGTTCCATAATATAATATATATTATTAACAAAGATTATCAATTCACAAATCACAACGTCTCGAGCTGCCAAAAATTATTACTATGCATCTTGCTTATGCATACATGCACATAGACTTGGTTAAATAACTAATTTCCAAGAAATTCCTCGTTATCCAACGGAAGAAATAAAATAAAAAATCGTAATGCCAAACTACATATATTTAATATTGATGCCGCTTAAACTTATTATTCTCTAGGAATTTGTCATTAAACTTTTAATTTTGATAATTTCTCCTTTGAATTTGCTAAGTTGTTGGAATGTATCACTTGTAGTTAATTTTACATCAAATTAAAGATTTAAAATTAGAAGATTTGTATTTGGATTTGTATTATATTCGGAAATCTTTAATTGAAAATGTTTCCAATCTTCACACAAGACTTATATGTGTTTTTCATAATTAATCAAACAAAAAATTAATTGATAGGGGATACATTATTATAATTTAACAAGTTTAAAGGTAAATTGTCAAAATTAAAAATTTGGAAGGTAAGTTATCAAAAAGTAACAAGATTTGAGGGCATCTATGCTAAATGCCCGCCAAGCTATTACAACTAAGCCCGATGCACTTTTGATTCAATGATATTTTTGGGCTTGACGGACTTATCTTTCTTATTAAATAGAAAAAATTACCTAAATAATTACTTTTTTTCCATCTATTAACTAACATGACATAAATTTTAAATTCCTCGTTCTTAACTAACACGACACAAATTTTAAATAGCTTTAGTTTAATTTTGTGTCATATTAGTCTAGTTTTAATTTTTTATATTATGTTAATGCAATGATCATTAAATTTATGTCATTCAGGTGTTTTCTCATATTAAATAATAAAATAAAAAATATTATTATATTAACATCTAGAGAACATTACTTAAATAACCACATTTTTTTAATCTATTGTTCAACGTAACACAAATTCTTTACTCTTAACCAATATGACATAAATTTTAATTAACTTTAGCTTAATTTTGTATTATATTTGGTTTGGTGTTTTTTTTTTTTTTTAATGTCTTGTTGATACACTAGTCTTTAAATTTGTGTCATTTAGGTGTTTTCCCATATTTTTCCATTTGACTTTAGGTTTTTGATATTGCAATAAATCATATTTTTACAAAAATAACGAAAATAAATAATAAGATTTTAAAATATTTAAAATAAATAGAAAACTTGTTTGGTAATAAATAGAAAATTTACTAGCTAACAGTGTTTTATTGTAAATTTATTTATTGTAAAAAATATCACATTGTTTTCTCTTACAAAAAAATTTTAATGTGTAGGTTGGAATATATATGAGCCAAACAAAACTCAAGCAAATTACGCATCTTCAAATTTTCACCTTTAGAAGCTTGGAAGCCAAAAGAAAAGGCAGAGTATTGATTTTCCTTGCCTCCTGACAATGTCTAAAGAATTACTGGGCGAAAAATATTTCATTCCTTTGAAAAACAAATAATTGATAACGGCCCTATTTACCGAAGAAATTATCATGTCCATGAACCTTTCCTCCCCTTGAAAATAATCTTTACGGTCCATTTGATAAATGAGTTTGAGTTAGAAATTTTAAGTTTTAATAGTAATTTTTGTTGACTTTTCAGAAAAAATAAAAAACTTCTTTAGAAAAAGACAAAAACTAATATGAAAATTTTGAGTTTGAACTCAAATCCCAAACAAAGCCACATGTTTACGGTCGCATCAAAATTTATCCCTAATCTAAAAACAAAATGTGCCAAAATTAATCTTTCTATTAAAAAAAAGAAAGAAAGAAAGATGAAAGCGGGATTTTTTTTTCCCCCCTTTTTGGCAGTGAAAAGGACATAATGTCAAGATTTAACCTCTGAAGATGCAAAAACTATGGCCAGAGTAGTCCATTGAAACTGTTTTTATAATTTGAAACTAGGCCGTCACCACTTCACCAGACTCCTGATCTGGTTCTTGGTTGTCTCCCAGTGGATCCACATATGGCTCCGACATATCAGCCGATCTTTCGGATGGAATACCATAATCTTTCAGAATGCTTGGCGATGCAGCGGTAGCAGCTTCCCTCTCCAAGACGGCTATGTAATTGTCTTCGAATTCAAACACCAAGTACTTGTCCTTGCATGCTGATCAAAAGCACAAAACAATCAACAACCACAGGAATTAAAGAAGACAAAAGGAAGAGAGAGAGAGAGAGAGAGAGAGAGAGAAACAAAGAAATAAGTAAACCGGCTCCAATACAACTTACAATCTACAAGGTGTGCCAAGTGATGAATATTTTTAATTCGGGTTCCATTTAACTTCAAAACCTGCAGTTAATGGTCCATCGGAAAATTAGAATACAATTGGGATGAACGTGTTCAAGTCGTCAAACAAGAGTTCAAGTAAACTTGCCTGCTGATTACTCATATCCTCGTACCCAACGTTGACTTCATTTGATAAGACCTACCAGTAAAAGACAGAAGAAAACGCAAAATTTAAGTACTAAAGACGATCTCAGTTTAAGGTCCCTACAACAATCAGTTCATGCAATGAAATATGAGGATTCTTCGTTGCAATGATTAAAGAAAAAGAATAGGACAGAGAAGTATGCTCAATCGAGGGACCTGAAGGATTCAGCTATGAGATCGATCAGGAAAAAATCATATCACCACCAAATGCGTACTGTCAAAAAATAATGAAATCAGATACTAACCTGGGATAAGATGACAATTTGTTCTCCTTTGAACCTAGACAGAGAGTAACGTGCCTTGGCCATCAGTGTCACCTGAACAGAAAAGAGACCAACTTAGAAATTTTCAAAAAACCACAAATTTTTTTTTTACAAGGTAAGAAACCATGAAATTTGCATTTTCGTCTATAATTTTTAACTTAAATAGAGGAGTACGGAGACTGTCCCTTATGATTCAGAACATACCCCAATAGAGTCTTCACCCACATCGCTGTCAATTGGGTAAAAGAAAAGAAAGAAAGATAAGTCCATATGAAATAACAAAGACGTGTTGTATATGTGTTCAGGAGCCAGAGAATTTATTATGACATACTCTATCAGTGGTTCTGAGAGCGGGGTAAACACAAAACCAGCAATTATCAAGTAGGAAGGCTGACCTACACCAATATCATAAGGAACCTGGAAGAAAGCAATCCAAACTAGACAGAATTAGAACTAGATAGCATCGTAAAACCAAAAATATTCACTTGATGAAGTTCACAGAATTCAAATAAAGGCCAAGGACTGGCTTACCAAATGCACTTGTGGGTTCAAAACTACTTTGACTTTCATAAACTCCCCTGCTCTAATAATACCAAGGTCTGCGACATCACCTGCAAATCTGCATAAGAAGAATTCAAAACTACTTCTATAACGGCAACGATTTGATATGGCTGGATGCAGATGAAGAGACCAGAAAGGGGAAAAGTGTTTTGGTTAAGGTGACTCAGATTCAACCAACAAGACATAGGAAGAAAAAATGGCTAAGATGTTTGCCTGCTGACCCAAATGGCCGGACCCTAACAAGAAGTAAAGGGGCGGACAGCAAGACTGCAAGGATCAGAAATTGCTAACATTATTTTTTCTTTGCTTCCCGGCGAAAAAAAGGAGGCTAAAAAAAATTCTTAGCCGAAACATCAAACTGAGGACTAAAAATCCCAAAAGAAATAAAAACCTCAGATATGGGAAGGGTAAAAGCTTAGTCAGCAAATGACGGATAATAATATGTTTTTAGCATTCTAAACAAATACACAGATCACAAAACATTACTTTTGATTTATGAGATATCTGAAGGCAATACGCTCATTCGACCGGAACAGCACTGTTCCTCCACACCCTAAATGAACATCATCAAAGCTTACAATCACGTCCCCCTGGAAAAGGAACAAGTTCACTTATGTTATAACATCAAAAAAAAATAAAATAAAATAAAAAATCCAGCATTTATCTACTGACTTTAAAAGAGAGGAATTTCAAGAAAATTTCTAAAAGAATATTTTTCCTCTAAAATAAAAAAAGAAATTATTCACAAACAGAAAATGCAAGAAACTTTCTAGTGTAAATCAATATATGTGCAAACAGTCAGCTAACAAGCCTAGGTGAAACTCCAGGTACAAAATAGTCTTGCACGCTAAAAATGGGTCAGCATACCTTCTGTAGGACATTATGTGCATCGGAAGTGGGCTCAATTCTACGCACCAGTAAACCCTGCTCAAAACGTGATGAAGGAAAAACCTAAGGAGATTATGTGCTTTGCAGATGAGAGCTTTGATTCAGATGATGATGAACAAGGTAAGCCAAATTCGAACTCATAATACTTGTGATATTTATAAAATAAAATAAAATAAAATAAAAAACCAAAAACAAATATATAAATATGTATGGAAGATAACCATATAAATTGACTGAGACTTTTCTTTTCTGACCACTTGTACAATTACAAACAGCTGAATTCTTCACAATCAGATATCCAAGCAGCGACTGTGTATGAATTATTTCTTCTATAGTTTCATGGTAACTTCAATCTTTTAAAAATCTTTCCGCTATCACTATGCATGCGTGATTCTTTATGTCCAATCCTAACCACGAACTTGAAAAATTCATGGAAGGCTAACTTATCTATGCTTGAACATACAGTCACCATACTTCAATAATAATTAAAAGCTAGCACATATGCTCAGCACCATACTACAACAAACGATACCAAGTGGGGAATTTCAATTCTGTCTTAAAAGCTAAAAAACTGGGAACCTCAACCAATAACATTAATGCCATAAACAGAGTCACGCAACCAGTATGAATACATTTGAAAGTTTATTTTTAAGCATGCACCAAGAGCTTTGTACATCGACACATACCTCATTGGACTTCACTTTTAGGCATTTGCGTAGTGCTGGATTCTCCAACTTTTGCAACAATACCCCAAGCCAAGGGAAACCTGGAAGTCAAGGTAAGTATAAATGCTTTGGGATAACTCATTTATCTCGCACTCTTTCTGCGGAGTCCAACATGCTTTCGTCATAAAGCTCCAAATAAGTGATCACCTTACACAACATGAAATTAGAATAAATTCTCACCAGTGTACTTCTTGTTCCTCTCATAGTCATTCAAAAAATGCGATACAACTGCAGTTGGAATCAAATATCCGGTATTCTGGGCATATTCAGGTGAGCAAGCCTACAGGAAATGACTTGTAAACAAAGAAAATGGAGGGGAAAAAAAAAAGGGAAGAAAAGAAGAGAGACCAATACTGTCTTTACAAAAGCAAGTTATAAAGAATCCTATTTAATATGAAATACATGTTGCAACTTCTCTAAGACAGCCAGCGGAATGTACAACAGAAAATGTTACAGCATGCCGAAATGTTTACCGAAAATGCCACCCCAATGCACTCCCCTTGGTCGTTAAAAGCAGGACCGCCACTATTACCTAAAATCTACAGAAGTTAAGACTTAAGTGGCAAAAAAAAAAAAAAAAAAAAGGTTTGAATTGTCAAGGAAACTGAATATTTGGAGAAGGAATATCAATAAATTGGACAGCGTGATAACGGACAAAAGAAATTTGCAGATTTAGGAAACAAACCATAGTTTATTGCCGCATCAATTTGAATGCACAAGAAATCAAATGACCAATATGAAGTGACCTGACCCCACAAAATCAAAAGAAACACTGTACATATGAGCTTCACACCAGATAAACGTTAAAAAATGTTAAAAGGCCATCAAACTGATTGGTTATGGTAGAATCAAAGGCACAAGAACATATGCTAATTGCACATTAGAAATTCAAGGATAACATGATAGCACTCAAATAAGTGATTGTACCTCTACGCGTGATACGACTCCTTTTGTTACAGAAATCGTGTCTCCTCCACAGGGATATCCCACAACAGTTACTGAATCCTGCATGTTGAGAGAATGGTACAGAGTTTATTTCCCGCTAGTGATGCACTTGCAAATGTATCAGCTAATTCAATATTCAACATCTAAAATCTTTCTATACCAATCTGCTAACTGAATTCTTTTTCATTTCTGCAATAGAGCAAAAATATCGATAACAAAACTAGTTCGGTTACACCTAGGAAAAGGACTAATTTAAACCTGAAGATGTGGCAAACCTCCAAGACTGATTGGTTCAACTCCTTCCCAAAATTCCTTGCTTTCTACTGAGAGCAAAGCAATGTCACAATCAGCATCTCTGGCTAAAACCTGCAGTTAGTTTATTGAGCGGAAAAGTAAGCTGCATCATTCTAATCTAACGATAAGCAACTTCCTTAATCCACAACCTTTTTACTTTTTTCATCTTTTTTTGTTCCTCGAAAGTCTAGAACCTGCGACAGCTTTGACAAGTATTTGATGAGTGGACCTCCAAAACTAATCTAGATTCTAATATTGTTGTGTTACACTTGTCGCACCTTCACGTTCTTTTGAAGTTCTAACTTCTACGTGACCAATTGTATAAGATGGTCATAGAAGAACATTAACAAAGAATTCAGTTGAGGAATTATACCTTGGCAACATATTTGGTTTCATCGCCCCTTTTCATCACCTTAACCTGAAACAATTCCGAAAAGAGGGAAAAATCATCCGCATTCGTACACTTGTCGTCTATTGTTTTGCAGACATGCTAATTGCTAAAACACATTGTACTAGCAGTTGGATTTGCTAAACATAACTCGTAATTAAGTTAATAGCAGGACTAGACAAGTCAAACCAACGACGATTTTCTGTACTTAAATAATGCAGAAACCTTATTTTTGCTATCTAGCCATGGAACACAATTAGTTACCTGTGTTTCGTGTTCAACACAATGCGCGTTTGTCAAAATCTTTCCATCCCCGATCACAAAAGCACTGCATCGAGAAACATATAGCTGAAATTCTCGTTCCGGGAAGAATTACTATTTCACAATTAGAAGAGTTAATATGAGATACTAAAGACCTGCCTTCCGGTATATGAAATCTGTCTTTGCTTCTTCCAAGGAAGAGAATAGTCAGGATCAGCACTTGTGCAGAAAACCTAAAGATTTGATCGTAGACACAAGAAAACTCACTTACAAGAACATATATGTATATGTAAGTAAAAATAAAGTAAATGAAAATAATCTCTTTTTTTTTTTTTTTTTTCACATTAATGCATTAAAAATAGCTTAGACATAAGAATATTTAACCAAAAAAAAAAAATCTACACCAAGGTTCACAAAACAAAATGTATTAAGGTCTAAAGTCACTTCTAAATCTGGTAAACAGTATGTTTAATATCCTCAGCATATCTTGGAAGATTAAAATCGTTCTTCGAATCGACTACAGAGTGAATAATTTAGCAAGGAAATTCTTATACATAGATATATACATATATAAATATATATATTTATTTATTTTTACCTTAACAACAGCATTCAGAAAAGCTTCATCTTGAGGATTTCTTGGGCCAACCTTAATTGAACACAATAATTCACTATTAGTAACTGAAAAAAAGTATGTTCTTTAACAATTATATATAAATAACTAGGCTAGGTAGCTTTTTTAGTCACCTAATCTAACGGTCAAACTTTTTTTTTTTTTATTTAGTAAAACAATTCTATGTCATTTTTTTAGATTTGATCAATATAAAATTTGATGATTTATGTTATATAATCAATCGATAATTGACTACCAAATTAATAATATTTTTTTATTAATCGATTATTTAAGAAAATTAATTAATTATTAAAAAAATATTTTTAACTAGTTATTTAAAAACTCGAATATCTATTAAAAATCTTCTTCATAAAAAAGATATAGCTATAAATCCTTATAAATAAACACAAATTATTGTTGAATAATCACAAATTACGCAGGTGCTAGACATAATCACCTGCTGCTCCTTACAATCAAACAACGACTCTTTCTTTTCCCTGCTTCCAAACGGTTTACACGCCGTCGTTTGAAGTTTTCCGACAT
This sequence comes from Ficus microcarpa, assembly GCA_025413485.1. Lineage (NCBI taxonomy): Eukaryota > Viridiplantae > Streptophyta > Magnoliopsida > Rosales > Moraceae > Ficus > Ficus microcarpa. The sequence continues at coordinate 8,727,357 of CM046384.1, read as the reverse complement.
TTAATTCTCCCTTCATTTATCCCCAAAAAAAAAAAAAACATCACAAAAATTGTCCGCCATTTTCGAACCTTCGGAGACAGAAGAAGCTCAGAAGCAAAGGGATTTTTTTTTTTTTCCCTCTTCTCACCTCTGTGTTCGATTCATCAGACGAAGACGAAGAAGAAGAAGACAAGGTTTCTACGGAATGCGAAACAAGCTTTCTCTCAATGGCGGTTTCGGAAGCGTCGGAGAAGCAGAACCTTGCGACGTGGCGAAGCGCCGTCGCGTGAAGACGGAGCAGCGGAGCTTTACGGTGGAAGTCAGCAAAGAGGAGCAGCGGTTCCTCACCGGCACTGCCGCTGCGATTGACTTCACGTGCGCAAACGAACAACGACGGGTACCAGCTAAAAACGACATCGCTTATCAATTAACGGTTTGACTCTGTTGGGAACAAAAGCCGAAAATAATAATTTATTACGTTAATAGAGATATAATCGACACCCAGATTTAGAAATATAATCAAAACATGTACATAATATATATGGGATTTAGAAATTAATGATCTCAAGAACTTCTTTACGTATTCTTCTTAGAACTTACCACTGAATGTCTCGAAGTATATATGTATATGTTATTGTTTGAGGAGAGGAATTCGAAATACTATGCCTTATATTGAATCTCAAGATGAAATCAGACCACCATCGTCTGCAGTATTTTTTTTTAATCAACTATTCATTAGCTTCCATTTATATAATCATTTATAAATTTTCTTACTCTTTCACTTAAAAATAAAAAAGATTAGTTAAAAAAAAAAAAAAAAAAAGGAAGAAAAGTCTCTTTTTCCAAAAAAGGGTCAATCTCATGTATTATCTTACGAATATAAGGCGTGAATATATTGTGGAAAGTTAACACAATCACTTCTCCTATTCAAATATCAAATATGGAAGGTTAACACAATCACTTCTCCTATACAAATAAACCAATTAACTTTCCTTTTTTATATATATATTTCTTTAATCATTACTAAGTTGGAAAGTTACTTTAAAACAAAATCATAAGTCAAAATATTTTTATTCATTTCAAAAATAAATCTTTTTTTTTTTTGTCAAAAGTACATTTATTACTATTTGATATCTTAATAAATCAGCTGCTCATCAACTCCTTATGACATAGCAAGTATGCATTACATTGCTTTATAGGAAGTGAGATCCACGGTTGTAATAAAGGAGAAAACACACCAATGCATACTTATCACGTCACAAGACGTTGATAGGGAGCTTAAAAAATTAGGATGCCCAATATCATTAATCTTTTAATTCTGACTATTTCTCCTTTTTCTTTTTTTTTTTTTTCATTTTTTCTCTCTCTCTCTTTTTTTTTTTTTTTTTTGAAGGGGACTATTCTATTTGTTATCACAATAATTACCAATTAATTTGTCTAATAAATTTACAAATAAATTAGCTCATCGTATAAACTTTAAGATGACATATGAAGTGTGGATCTCATTCATCTAATTTAACAGAAGGTTTGACATGAAATATAAAGTCCACAACCTCGACCGATATTATCCCTTAAAAAGTTGCCTTACTATTTCTGTCGTTTTTGTCTATGTCGTCAATTTTTTACTTTTTTTGTCGTTTATGGATGTTCTTGTCGTTTTTCAGTTTCTCTGTCGTGTTTTCATTCCCGCCCTTTCTTCCTCCATTTTCCTTTTCCCCTACCTTTACCTCGTTCATGATGAGGGTCCCGCCTAAGACCTACGGGTCCAGTGGCACCTGGGTGGGGTTCTGAACAAATTTGTCGCCAAAATATTGCAAAATTTAAGTTTCTAAATTATCTAATTAAATTTTTTTTTTACTAATTCAAAAACTAATAATATATATATATATAGTGCTATAATTATATTAGCCATTGGAGTACAAAGTCTTCAATAAACTATTATCAGTTTTTTTTTAACAAATATAACATCAATATTGAAAATATATATGAAATATGTTCTAAGAGAAAAAAAAACCAATAAAACTCAAAAGCTCTCATTTGGATCATAAATTCAAATCCACAATTCAGATGGTAAATTCAAATTTTTGTAAGAGAAAACAATGTAGAAAATAGTTTGAAAAGTGAGTGCAAATAGGGCATAAGTTTTGAAAGTTACAAAAGTCCTATTTATAATATTGTAATAGATTAGTAGGATTATTTTAATTTGTGCCTAAATTTTAGACTCATTCTTACTTTACCTGTAAACTTTAAATTAAAAGAAAAAAAAATCCTTCAATTTACATCCCAAATTTTAAATTAATTCCACTTAACCCAATACAAGAATTTTTGAAACAGATGATTAAGTCCAGTCAAATGATATTTTTTTTCCATTTGTTTTTAACGGAATTTCCAAACAAAATAATTTCGAAGGTCAAAATTGAAAGTTTCAAAAGTTTAGGGATCAAACTAGAATAATCCTGAAATTTGGGGCACAAATAAAATTGATCCTAGACTTTATATTAATCTCACCGTGAGATAAAAAATTGGTAAGTTCTAGTAGTTTTTTTTTTTTTTTTTTGGCTAAATAAGTAATAGTAGTTTTTTTTTTTGGTAAATAATAAGTTCTAGTAGTTTTGATCACCATATACGCCATAACAACAACCCATTGACGTAAAGAAGTGAACCACACCCTCTTGACATTACTGATCTAGATTTTATACATTCATAAAGAATGGTGACAATTCAACATTGAAAACTTTATTATGCTCTTTTCAAAATATATATATATATATATATATATATATCTCATGCTAATGGCACAATGAAGCCTTAAAAGAATAAACTTTTGTTCCTGTTAATTTAAAAAAAAAAAAAAAAAAGTTATGGCAGAGTCACTTTTTACCAGAGATTTCAAAATTAACCTATGAAGATATGAAAATTATGCCCAGAGCAGCCCATCAAAACCAAGTACATAATTTGAAACCGGGCTGTCACCATACTCCTGATCTGGTTCTTGGTTGTCTCCCGGTGAATCCACAAAGGGCTCCAACATATCAGCAGATCTTTCAGATGGGATACCATTCTCTTTCATAATGCATGACAACGCTGCAGTAGCAGCTTCCCTCTCGAAAACGGCCATGGAATTGTCTTCAAATTCAAAGACCAAGTACTTGTCCTTGCAGGCTAATCAAAAGCACATTACAATGAAGAACCACTGGAATTAAAGAAGACGAAAGGAAAAGAGAGATGGACATACATAAATACACACACACACACACACACACATACACATATAAAGGGCTACAACACAACTTACAATCTACAAGGTGTGCCAAGTGATGAATATTTTTAATTCGAGTGCCATTTAACTTCAAAACCTGCAGTTAACAGTCCATCTGAAAATGAGAATATGATTGGCTTTAAAGTGTTTGAGACGTCAAACAAGCATATGAATGAACTTGCCTGCAGATTTCTCCTATCCTCAGACCCAGTATTTACTTCATGTGCTAAGACCTATCAGTAAGAAAGAGAAGAAAACTCGAAACCTAAGCGTAATGACAAAATCTTGGGTAAAGGAACCAAGAACATAATCTCACCACCCAATGCATACTATTAAAGAAAAATGGAAACAGCTAACCTGGGATAATATGACAATTTGTTCTCCTTTGAACCTAGCTGGAGAGTAATATGTCTTTGCCAATAGTTTCAACTGAACAAAAAAGAGACCGACTTAGAAATATTCAAAAAATCATAAATAATGCATTTCGTCAAGAAATTTTCATTTTAATAGAGCAACATATTGGGCTTAAGACTGTCCCCTATGATTCAGAACATACCCCTATAGAGTCTGGACCCTCCTTTCTGTCAAATGAATAAAGAAAAGAAGAAAATATAAGTCCATATGTCATGAGCGAGAGCAATCTAGTTGTAAAATATGCATTAACGAAGAGGTTATATATGTGTTCAATTGCCAGAGAAGAAATATGACGTACACTAATAGTGGTCTTGACAATGGGGTAAACACCAAACCGGCAATTATCAAGTAGGAAGGCTGACCCCCATCAATATGATAAGGAACCTGAAATAAGTTGTTCAAACCGGACAGAATTAGAACTAGATTACATTGTAAAAGATTCACTTGATTAAGTTCGTAAAACTCCAATGGGCCAAGGACTGGCTTACCAAATGCACTGGTGGGTTCAAAACTACTTTAACTTTCATAGATTCACCTGCCCTAATAATACCAAGCTCTGCAACATCACCTGCAAATCTGTATAAGAAGATCCAATACTATTGATTAAGCCTATAAGATCACAAATCCATTACGTGCATCATAGTCTGACAACAACAGTTAGAAATGGCGGATGCAAATGAAGAGACTGGCGGGAGGGGGGATTTCTTCATTAACATGACTCCAAATTTCCAACCAACAAGAACTAGAAAACACAGTCTAATTGGTCTGCCTACTGACCAGAACCCGATTGCAGGGACCAGAAATCTCTTACATAATTCTTTCCTCTCCACTCAGAAAAAAAGGAAATATATACAAATGTAAAGCTGAAACATTAATCGAGGACTCAAAATCCCAAAAGACATTAAAACCTTGCAGTTAATCCTTGGACTTAACAAAAATGAGTAGGCGACGGTTAAAGGAAGAGCGACTCGGAAAACTATGGGATATTGTAGTGGCTTAGATGCATAAATACCATAGTGAAGTCTCCCAGTAGAAATCTAATGTTGTTAACGTCTTTCTTCAGTACAAGCAAAACAATAGAATATTTTTGGCTATGAAAATGCATTACTTTTGACTTATAAGATGTTGGTATGAAACACGCTCCTTCAACCGGAATGACACTTTTCCTTCATACTCTACATTGATATCATCAATGCTTACAATCACGTCCCCCTGGAAAAACAAACAAGTTCTACTATGTTAGTAACCCAAGAAAAGTATCCAGCACTTTTCTACAGACTTTAAAAAGAGAGGAAGTTCAAGAAAATTGCTAGAGAATATTTTCCTCATTTAGGTAATGACTGAAGAAACAAGAGACAAGCAACACACAGAAAATACAAGAAACTTTCTAGTGTAAAAGAATGATTATACAAATAAATTCCTTTGCTATGGACATTTCCTTTCAGCTTTTGGCCCTATAATGCCCAGTTTCTTTTTTGATTTCCCTTTTTGCTATTGACACAAAATACGTTTGGACTTGTGCTGATATTTTGGTGTGGTTTGGTTTGTGAAAATCAAAACCATGCTATTGGTTTGGTTTGAAATTGAGCCCCCAAAACCAATCAGCAAACACCCCCTAGGCCCTAGGTGCAACTCTAAATACACAAAGGTCTTGCACGTTAGAAATGGATCAACATACCTCCTTTAATACATTATATGCACCAGAAGTGGGTTCAATTCTTCGCACCAGTTGACCCTGCACAAGACATGATGAAGGAAAAACATAAGGAAACTACGTGCTTCGCAAATAAGTGCGTTGATTTAGATGACAATGAGCAAGCCATACCAAATTTGAACTCATTAAACTTGGGATATACAAAGAAGTGAATAAATATACAAACATATACATATGGAAGATGACCACATATAACTGACTGGGTTTTTTCTTTTCTGACAATTATGCAAATACAAACAGTTGAATTCATTACAATCAGTGATCCAAGCATTGACTGTGTATGAACTAATACTTCTACAGTTTCATGGCAACATCTATCTTTTAAAAAGCTAGCACGTATGTTCAGCACCATATTACCATAACGAGACCACCAAGAATGGAATTTCAATTCTGTCTCAAGGAAAACTCAACCAAAAACATTGAAGCCATAAACAGAGTCATGCAACCAGTACGTATACATTTGGACTTTACTTTTAAGCATGCACATGCACTTCAAACATCCTACATCAACACATACCTTCTTGGACTTTACTTTTAAGCATTCGCGTAGTGCTGGATTCTCCAACTTTTGAAACAATATGCCAAGGCAAGGGAAACCTGGAATTCAAAGTGCGATTAAGGGAAAACGTGGAAGTCAGAGTAGGTATAAATACTATGTGATAATTTTGATCATCCTTGAAGCATTATTCAATGTCTAGCATTCTTTTTGTGAAGTCCAGCACGCTCTCATCATAAAGATCCAAAGAGTGAACCCCTTACACATATCAAATTAGAATAAATGCTCACCAGTGTACTTCTTGTTCCTCTCATAGTCGTTCAAAAAATGCGACACAACTGTGGTTGGAATCAAATATCCAATATTCTTAGCATTTTCAGATCCGTAAACCTAAAGGAAGTGCCTTGTAAACAAATAAGATGGAGACAGAGAGAGAGAAGAGAGACTAATACTGTCTTTACAAAAGCAGGATATGAAGAATTTTATTCAATCTGAAATATATATTGAAACATCTCTAAGACAGCCAGAAAAATGAAGAAAAAATTTGACAGCATGCCGAAATCTTTACCTGAAACGCCACACCAATGCACTCCCCTTGGTCATTGAATGCAGGACCACCACTAGTACCTAGAATCTAAACAAGTATAAGCTATGACTTAATTGGCAAAAGAAGCTTTGAAATGTCTAGGAAACTGCATATTTGTGGAAATATCAATAAATTAAACAAAGTATAAACGGAAAACAAACAAAATTGCGTATTTAGGAAACAAACCGGGGTTTATTGCCACATCAATCCGAATGCCCAATAAATTAGACCCACGGGCATATGAAATGACCTGACCACACAAAATCAAAAGAAACAGTGCACATATGAACCTCATCCCAGGTTAACTTAAAAAATAATGTTAAAATGACCATCAAACGGATTGATTATGGTAGAATCAAAATGATGAAAATATATGTTAGTCCCATGTTAGAAATTCAATGATAATATGATTGCATTCATTCAAATAGGAGATTGTACCTGTATGCGTGATACAACACCCTTTGTTATTGAAATGGTGTCTTCTCCAAGTCCACGGGAATATCCGACAATAGATACTGAATCCTGCTCATTGAGAGAGTGGAACAAAGTTTATTTAACACAAGTGATGCACTAGAAAATGGATAGTTAATTTGATATTCACCAACTAAAATCTTTATATAGAAATCTTCTAATTGAATTATTTTTTATTTCTTCATTTTATTCAATCCCACCAAAGAAAAGGGCTAATTTAAACCTGAAGATGTGGCAAACCTCCAAGACTGAGCGGTTTAACTCCTTCCCAAAATTTCTTGCTTTCTACCGACAGCAGAGCAATGTCACAATCAGCACCTCTGGCTAAAACCTGCAGTTAGTTCATTGAGCAGAAAGTAAGCGGCACCATTTTAATAATAAGCAACTTTGAAAGTCTACAACCTTGTTTGTTTATTTATTTATTTATTTTCAAAAGTCTAGAACCTGCCACAGCTTTGATATGAATTTGAAGAGTGAACCTCCAAAAACTCTTCGAAATTCTAATCTTTGTGTGCAAGATTATAGCACCTTCACATTTTTTAAAGTTCTAACTTCTATGATAAGACGAACATAGAAGAACAAAAACAACAAGTTCAGTTGAGGAAATATACCTTGGCAACATATTTGGTATCATCTCCCCTTCTCAACACCTTAACCTGAAACCATTCGAAAAGTAGCAAAAAAATCAACTGCTTCTGGTACACTAATCATCTATTGTTTTGAAAATTTGTTAAAATGCATAATGTACTAGCAATTGGATTTGCTAAAGATTAAAAAAAAAAAAAAAGTGTAGTCCTTTTTTTGGCTGAATATAAAATTCTTAATGAAGTTACTAGCAGGACGCCAGCGACATTTTTCTATACATGTCATTTTTTGCTCAACAATGTAAAATCTTTGATTTTTTTTTTTTTTCCCCGGAGTACGGTAAGTCACCTGTGTATCATGTTCAACACAATGCGCATTTGTCAAAAGTTTTCCATCCCCGATCGCAAAAGCACTGCATCGAGAAACATAAGGCTGAAATTCTCGTTCTGGGAAGAATTACTGTTTCACAATTAGAAGAGATAAAAGAAGATACAAGGAACTTGCCTTCCGGTACTCGTATATTGTCTTTGCTTTTGCCAAGGACAAGAATAATCCGGTTTAGCATGCGTGCAGTAAACCTAAAGATTCATCATAGACATAAGCAAACTCACTTAATAATACATACAAATATATATATATATATATAAGTTAAAGAAAAATGTTGTAAATTTAATTTTTTGACATTTATTGCATCAAAAAGAGCTTAGACGAAGCTGCTGCTTCAACAAGATTTTACATTTAAAAAGAAAAAAACAAAAACAAAACAAAAACAAAAGACAAAAGACAAAAAACAACTAAGCCAATGTTCAGAAAACAGAATATATTAAGTTCTAAAGCCACTTGTAAACCTGGTAAGAAGAAAATTTTAATAACATCGGTTAATCTTGGACGAAAAACATGGTTCTTTGAATCGAATACGGAGCGAAAATGTTAACGTGGAAAGTTGGACAATAAATGTTTACCTTAAAAATAGCATTCTGAAAAGCTGCATCTTGAAGATTTATTGGCTCAACCTGACATAAACACAATAATTCATTGTTACTTTTCCAAAAAATATAGATGTATCTGTTCCTCAATAGTGTACATTAATTAACAAAAGTTAATCCAAAATTACGCTATTTATCTCTAACTAACAATTATACATAAAAATATATATATATATCAAAATAATTCTTCTCTTTAACAAACACTAAAACTATTCTCTCTTCATTTATCAAAACCAAAAAAAAAAAAAAATTGAAAACATCATAAAAAAATGTCCGCCATTTTCGAACCTTCGGAGACAGAAGAAACTCCGCCATTTTCAAACCTTCGGAGACAGAAGAAACTCAAAAGCTAGGGTTTTTTTTTTTTCTTTTTTTCGTACCTCCCTGTTCGATTTTTCAGACGAAGAAGAAAACGAGGCTTTTATGGAATGCCAAACAAGATTTCTCTCAATGCCGGCTTCGGGAGCGCCGGAAGAAGCAGAATCTTGCGACGTGGCGAAGCGCCGTCGCGTGAAGACGAAGCAGCGGAGCTTTACGGTGGAGGTCAGCACAGAGGAGCAGCACTTGCTCACGGGCATTGCTGCCGTTGCTGCTACGGCAATTGATTTCACGTAGGCAAACGGACAACGACGGTTACAAGCTAAAAACGACATCATCTGAACGGTTGATTCTGTCGGGAACAAAACCCCAAAAATAAGAATTTAGGAAAATAGAAAATCTCGAGGTAGTGGTTGCTTTTTTTTTTTTTCCCCCGAAAAAAAAAAAAGGTTATAAGGATGGATATTAAAATGTTCACGTCGTTCCGGAAAAATGGATGTCTCTCACATGATATATAAATTATCTATATAATTTAATTAACGAGAATGATTTAAATTCAATCATTTAACAAGAAGAACAAATACCTTACTAACTTAATTAAAGGATGTTGGTAGATAGTGATTGCTTAGCCTCATTTTAATTTCATGACTGTTAAGTTCAAATCTCTCGTCAATTCAAAATATATATGTACATATAACAGATAAAAATAATTCGTTTTTGTTTGAACACACACATAGCAACAAAATATAGGATAAAGGTATACGAATCATTAAGAGTCTCAAAAGACTAGTAATAATCTCATGCAATTCTGACTTATCAAAGATTTTCAAAAAAAAAAAAAATCTGATTTATCAAACCTATTCTCACCTTTAACTGGATTCAAACCAAAAAAATTGACTCAGAATGGATATTTAAAATAAAGAAAAATAAACATGATATGAATTTTCAAAATGAAAAATTCAATTTAAATTTGATTTGGAGTGAATTTTTTCACTATGATATGCGTCAAATAGGAATTTCTTTAACACCATCAAATAGGAATGTTCCTTTAATTCTAAACAGATAAATAACTATCTTTTTTCTTAAATATTGTTGTACCATAATTTTTTTTTTTAAAATTGTCTCATCATAATTAATTTGGGAAATTACGTGAAAAATACATTAACTGAGTACTTTCCCTTTCTAAAAAAGTAACATCACGACTCACGTATTCATGAATCCTCTACAGTATCTCACAAATCTAATCACTTCACTTATTTAAATTAAAAAGTGTTAACTTTCTTCCTTTCACCAAAAAAAAAAAAAAAAAAAAAAAAAAAAAAAAAAGGAGTTAACTTTCTTTTTAATATTTTTTTATCACAATTAATTTGAAGAATTGCTTAAAAACAAAATCATCACTCGAACATATGTAAATTGAATTATAAAAGCTTTTCCTTCCAAAGAAAAAAAAATTATAAAGGTTTTCCTTTTCTAGTTTTGATGACTCCTATTTAATATCCCAATACCATAATTATCTAATTTACTAGCATAAAATTCATTTAGGTCTAGAGATAGTACATTGGACTTGTGTCTGATATGAAAGAATAATGTTCAAGGATATTAATGGTATTTATATTACACATTAATAGATGATTAATCCCATAACATGAAACAATACTAAAAAGATAGTGGTGTTTAACACCATTTGTATAGGACCAGTTTTCTACTAGTTATATAGTGCTTATCGCCACTGATGCTCAAAGCATTTTCTCATAAGTTGAGGTCGGTAAATGAGATTCGTTCTTTATTAACATCACTTATCCTAATTCACATCAAAACATCACTTATCCTGACAAAACATTTTTCATATGAAAAGTCCTTAACTTTTTATACTCTACTAATATTATCGACTTTTAATACTCTACTAATATTATCCCTTAAGAAGATTTCTTACTTTGGGGATTGCTATGAAAAAGCTGCTACTTCTCTTTTTGAACTTGAACTAGTCGTTTTCCCCAGAATTTTGTCGTTTTTCTATTTTTTGTCGTTGATAGATGTAATTGTCGTTTACCGATTTGTCTGCCGTATTCTTGTTTTCTTACTTCTACCTCCTTTTTTGGTTGTCGTTCTATTCTCTCCCACCCCCCAACCCCCCAAAAAAAAAAAAACAAAAAAAAAAAAAAACTTTTATCGTTTTGTAAGTGTCGTTTTAATTGTTTGTTGCCATTTAATTTGGATAAAATGATGGTGGTCCTATTTACCGAAAAAAGTATGAAGGTCCTCAACTTTTTTTTTTTTTTTCAGCTCTAATAAACAGTCTACACGTTGACAATCCCATAGGAAGTTGTCTATAATTTTTTTTTTTAAATGAGTCAAAATTAATATTTTTATATTTTAGAATCAAAATCAATCTTCCTATAATGAGTTTTTTTTTTTTTTTGGCCATTAACTGGTTGCCTTTCTACTTCATATTGTAGAGCTTTCCCTTCACGGAAAATGAAAATGTACTATTCAGTATGGTTACAGAAATAACCTAACAATTCTACGTGACTCCATCAATCCATTGGACGTGGAATTTGAATCCCACACCCCCAATTTTAAAAATAAATAAATAGATAAATAAATAAATACTATTTACTTAATTTAAACTTCAAAGAAAACTAGTGTAATTGATTTACTTAGTAATCGGATGATAAGAAGGAGAATATCTCGATAGAGAATTTTAATTATTGTTACGCTCTTTAAATTGCTCTGACCGTCGGATTAAAATTTGGTACCAATTGTTGATGATATTCAACACACTCTTATGAGTGAACCACACCGCCTGACATAACTGACCTTGATTTTATACATTCATAAAGAATGATGACAATTCAACATTTTGATCATTTTATCACGCCAATGGTACAATGAAGCCTTCAAAGAATCAAAATTCATTCCTGTTTAATCAAATATAAATAATCATCAATTACATCAATTATCTTCACCAGTATTGCCCGCTTCAAGAATAGGAATCTACTTGAAAAATCGTTCTACTTCTAACCAACTAGCATTCAGAGAATTTAACCAAACAAAACCCCCACAAGAAACTTTTTAATCCCTTTCATGGCAGTATCACTTTTTACCAGATACCAACCATGCCTCCTAATGATGATGCAGTGAAAAAGTAAATAATTTCAGGATTAACCTCTGAAGATGGAAAAATTATGCCCAGAGGAGCCCGTCGAAACCGATTTCAAAATTTGAAACCGGGCTGTCACCATACTCCTGATCTGGTGCTTGATTGTCTCCCAGTGAATCCACATACGGCTTCAACATATCAGTGGATCTTTCGGATGGAATACCATAATCTTTCAGAATGCATGACGATGAAGCGGTAGCGGCTTCCCTCTCCAAGACAGCTGTGTAATTGTCTTCAAATTCAAAGACCAAATACTTGTCCTTGCATGCTGATCAAAAGCACATAACAATCAAGAACCAGAGGAATCAAAGAAGATAAACTGATCAAAAGCACATAACAATCAAGAACCAGAGGAATCAAAGAAGATAAACTGATCAAAAGCACATAACAATCAAGAACCACAGGAATCAAAGATGAACTGATCAAAAGCACATAACAATCAAGAACCACAGGAATCAAAGATGAACTGATCAAAAGCACATAACAATAAGAGCCATAGGAATTAAAGAAGATAAAGGAAGAGAGAGAGAAAAATAAAATAAATACACCAGTTACAACACCACTTACAATCTACAAGGTGTGCCAAGTGATGAATATTCTTAATCCGGGTTCCATTTAACTTCAAAACCTGTGGTTAACCGTCCAACGGAAAATTAGAATACAATTGGTATGAACGTGTTCAAGTCGTCAAAAAAGCGTACAAGTAAACTTGCCTGCTGATTGCTCATATCCTCGTACCCAATGTTGACTTCATTTGCTAAGACCTACCAGCAAGAAAGAGAAGAAAACACAAAACCAAGTATTATATTGACAAAATCTCAGGTTAAGGTCCCAACGACAATCAGTTCACACAACGAAATATGACGATTCTTCATGCAGTGATTAAAGGAAAAAAAAAAAAGGTCAGAGAAGCATGCTCAATGGATGGATCTACAGGATTCAGCTCTGAAATGGTCTTGGAAAAATAATCTCACTGCCCAATGCATATTGTTGAACAGAAATGAAATCAGCTAACCTGGGATAAGATGACAATTTGTTCTCCTTTGAACCTAGCCAGAGAGTAACGTGCTTTTGCCAATAGTTTCAACTGAACAGTTGAAAGACCAACTTAGATAATTTCAAAACACCGTACTTTTATATGACAAAAAACCATATATCATGCATTTTCATTGACAAATTAATAGAGCAGAAGATTTGTGGTTAATTCAAAACATACCCCTATAGAGTCTTCGCACTCCTCTCTGTCAAATGGGTAAAAGAAAAGAAACATAAGTCCACATAGAAACATAAGTCCACATACTGTTTGCAAGAGCAATCTAGTAGTAAAAATTGCAATAATGAAGAAGTTATACGTGTTCAAGTGCCAGAAAACAAACATGACGTACTCTATCAGTGGTTCTGAGAGTGGAGTAAACACCAAACCAGCAATTATCAAGTAGGAAGGCTGACCCCCATCAATATGATAAGGAACCTGGAATAAGGAATTCAAACTAAACAGAATTAGAACTAGGTAACTTTGTAAAACTGAAAAGATTCACTTGATTAAGTTCATAAAATTCCAATGGGCCAAGGACTGGCTTACCAAATGCACTCGTGGGTTCAAAACTACTCTAACTTTCATAAATTCTCCTGCCCTTACAATACCAAGTTCTGAGACATCACCTGCAAATCTGAATCAGAAGATCCCAATATTGTTGATTGAGCCTAAAAGATCAGAAATCCAGAATATGTGTGATGGTATGACAGCTACAATTAGTATGGCCGGAGGCATATGAAAATACCAGAAAGCAATAAGGATGTAATTCATTAATGAGACTCAACATATCCAACCAAGTAACATTAAACATTGGCTAATTGGTTTGCCCACTGGCCCGAACTGCCTAACACTGCCGAAAAATAACAAGGCAAACAACAGAACCAGATTGCAGGACTAGAAAGTGTTAATAAAATTCTTCCTTTGCTTCACGGCAAAAAGGGAGGAAAAAAATGCTTAGCTGAAACATCAAATCCAAGACCAAAATCTCATAATATGTAAAACAGGGCTGATAATCCTTGAACTTAACAACAAAGAGCGACTCAGAAACCTGTGGGATATTGTAGTTTCTTAGATGCATAAATACCATCCTGAAGGTTTCCCAGCAGTAATCTAATGTCGTTAATGCATCTTAAATCTCTCTCTCTCTCTCTCTCTCTCTCTCTCTCTCTCTCTCTCTCTCTCTCTCTCTCTCTCTCTCTCTCTCTTCCTGAGTGAAGCATCCTAATTCAGTAAAGGAAAAATAATAAAATATTATTGGCTTTCTAAACAAATACATTACTTTTGACTAATAAGATATCGGAATGCAATACGCTCATTCGACCGGAATGGCACTGTTCCTTCACACCCAACATGAACGTCATCAAAGCTTACAATCACGTCCCCCTGGAAAAAGAACAAGTTCTACTATGTTATAACATTATAAGAAATATCCAGCAATTTTCTACGGATGATAAAAGCGAGGAAGTTCAAGAAAATTGTTAGAAAATATTTTCCCCTATTTGTTAATAACTATAAATGAAATTGAAATTAAGATTAAAAAAAAGGAAATAAGTCAAACATGGATTATGCAAGAAACTTCCAAGTGTAAATTTATAATTATACAAATAAATTCCCTGTTATGGACTTTCTTTCAGCTTTTGCCCCACGTTGCCGGCTGATATTAAATAGAATCACTAAAATGGATATATGAAGCTCTCGTTTTTGGCTTTCAGTTTGAGTTATATGTTTAGGTTTCAGCTCTGTAAAGTTCAGGTGCAACTAGGGGTATTGAGCGAAACAATTAAACCAATCAAACCACCCATGATTTGGTTTGGTTTGTCAAAAACGATGGTTTGGTTTGATCACATAAGTTATACAAACACAAGTTTTGACTTGGAGTGTAGTTTGTATATTTGCCAAACGATAGAAAACAAGCAAAAACAAACCAAACCTATTTATATTTGTAGCATTTTAATAAAACTATGTAATGTATAAAACTCATTTTCATTGGGTTAGTGATGGATTATTTTCTACATGCTGCTTCAGCATATCACTGCATCTCTAAAAGACTAAAATCCTTAGACATTGGTCATTCTCTCACGGTCTCACCTTCACTCCTATCAGCATCAGCAGCAACGCCTAAGCGCCTTGCCAGCACCGTCACTGAGACAGTTGCTTACCCCTCTTCTACTCACAGCCTGACCCTCACTCCCATTGGCATGTGGCAACATCTTTATTTACACCATCTTGGGATTTGATTAGGTTGCGATGATTGTATTATATTTCTTCACTTTATCTCAACTGTTCGAATATTATTCTGTTTATTATGAGATTATTTGAAAATTGATCGTTAAGGAGCCCAAATTTAGAAGTTCAAATAAGAAGCAAACCAAAAAATACGGTTTGATTTGTTGTTTTCATTCTAAACCGCCAAAACGAATCAGCGAATACCCTAGATGCAGTTCTAGGATGAAAAGGTCTTGCACACAGAGAATGTAACAACATACCTTTTTCAAGACATTATGTGCGTCGGAAGTGGGTTCAATTCTACGCACAAGTACACCCTGCACATGACACGATGAAGTAAAAACCTACAGAAATTAAGTGCTGGTTGTGAACTGCGACCAAATTAATTCTTCTATAATTTCATGTTCACGTCAACCTTTTAAAACCCTTCCTACTACCCCCATTTTTGTGTGATTCTTATGTCCAATATCAGCCAGGAGCATGAAAAAGCCATGGAAGGCTGATGTTATCCATGTATGAATATACAATCATGGTACATAATTACATTTAAACGCTCGCACATGTTCAGCACCATATGACCATAATGACTGATTTTATCTTATTGGATATTGGAAACCTCAACCAAAAGAAAAAAATGATGCCATAATCAGACAGAATCACACAGGCAATAAGAATACACTTGGACTGTACTTTTAAACACGCACTAAACATTTCATATTTCGACACATACCTCACTAGACTTTACTTTTAAGCATTCACGTAGTGCTGGATTCTCCAACTTTTGCAACATCACGCCAAGGCAAGGAAATCCTGGAAGTCAAAGTATGTATAAATACTTCAGCGTAATTGTGAACATAATCGAAGCATTATTCACTAACTAGCATTCTTTTGGTGAAGTTCATCATGCTCTCTTCATATGTAAACCCCTTGCGTATGTGAAATTAGAATAAATTCTCACCAGTGTACTTCTTGTTCCTCTCATAGTCGTTCAAAAAATGTGACACAACTGTAGTTGGAATCACATATCCGATATTCTCAGCATCTTCCGATCTGTAGACCTAAAGGAAGTGTCTTGTAAACAAATAATATGGAGAAGAAGAGATGAGAGACTAATACTGTCTTTGCAGAAGCAAGATATTTAGAGTTTTTCAGTTTGAAAAGATGTGTGTGTGTGTGTGTGTGTGTGTGTGTGTATTGCAACCTCTCTAAGACAGCCAGGACAAAAAGATTGACAGCATGCCAAAAAGTTTACCTGAAACGCCACACCAATGCACTCCCCTTGGTCGTTGAATGCAGGACCACCACTATTACCTAAAATCTAAAGAAGTATAAGATTTGAGTGGCAAAAAAATAGGGTTTAAAATATCAAGGAAACTAAATCTTTGTGGAAGGAGCATCACTAAACTGGACAAATGAATAACAAAAAATAAAATAAAATTCAGTATTTAAAAACAAACCAGGGTTTATTGCCGCGTCAATTTGAATGCCCAACAAATCAGATGATCCATGGGCATATGAAGTGACCTAACCATACAAATAACATGTTAGTCGCTTGTGAGAAATTCAATTTCAAGGATAATATGATCGCATTCAAATAGGAGATAGTACCTCTATACGAGATACAACACCCTTTGTCACTGAAATGGTGTCTCCTCCAAGGGGATATCCTACAACAGTAACTGAATCCTGCTCATTGAAAGAGTGGAACAAAGTTTATTTCACGCAACTGATGCAAAACCAAATGGATGGCTGATTCAATATTCAATTTCATTTCTGCGTTTGAGAAAATTGATCAATAATATAAATGGTTCAAAACCAGCAAACAAAAGGGCTAATTTAAACCTGAAGATGTGGTAAACGTCCAAGAGTGAGTGGTTCAACTCCTTCCCAAAATTCCTTGCTTTCTACTGACAGCAAAGCAATATCACAATCAACACCTCTGGCTAAAACCTGCAGTTAGCTCATTGAGAGGAAAGTAAGCCGCACCATTTTAATAATAAGCAACTGTCAAAGTCTAAAACCTTGCTTCTTTCTTTTTTTTTTTTTTTTTTTTTTTTTTTTTTCAAATTTCCAAGTCTAGAATCTAAAATAGCATTGAAATGAATTCTTCAATGAGAGAACCTCCAAAACTCGTCAAATTTAATAATACTGTTGTCTTATACTTGTAGCACCTTCATGTTTTTTAAAGTTCTAACTTCCACATGACCAACTGGATAAGACGATTATAGAAGAACAAAAACAAAGATATTCAGTTGAGGAAATACACCTTTGCAACATATTTGGTATCATCTCCCCTTCTCTTCACCTTAACCTGAAAGCATTCCCGGAAAATCAATTGCTTTTTGTACACTTATCATCAGTTGTTTTGCAAATTTACTAAAACACGAACTTAACTAGCAAGTGGATTTTCTAAAGATAAAAAAAGAAAAAAGTAAAAGAAAGACTCCTTTTTTTTTGGCTAAATGTCAAAGAAAGACGCTTAAAGTTCATAGCAGGACAAGATAAGTCAATCCAGCAACATTTTTCTATATATTTTCCTTTTTGGCTAAACAATCTAGAAAATTTACTTTTGTTATCTAGCTACGGAACACGGTAACTTACCTGTGTTTCATGTTCAACACAATGGGCATTTGTCAAAAGTTTTCCATCCCCGATCATAAACGCACTGCATCGAGAAACATATAGCTGATATTCTCCTTTCGGCAGAAATACTACTTCACAATTAGAACAGTTAACAGGAGATACTACAAACTTGCCTTCCGGTACTTGTATACTGTCTTTGCTTTTGCCAGGGAAGAGAATAGTCAGGTGCAGTATGCGTGCAGTAAACCTAAAGATACATCAACTATATAAGAAAAATCATTCAAAAAAATATTTTTTAAAAAATTTATTCTAAATTTTATATTATATAAGAAAAATCGTTCAAAAAAATTAGTTCTAAATTTCATTTTCACATTTATGCATCCAAAAGACCTTAGATATAGCTGCTTCTTCAACAAATTTTTGAATTCCCAATAATAATTAAAATATATATATACATACACACCGAGGTTCACAAAACAAAATGTATTATGGTCTAAAGTTACTTCCAACCTGGTAAACAGAAATTTTAATATTCTCAGTATATCTTGGAATATCAAAATAGTTGTTCGAATCGAATAGAGAGAGAAAATGATACCGTGGAAAGTTGGATAATAAATATTTACCTTCACAACAGCATTAAGAAAAGCTGCATCTTGAAGATTTCCCGGCTCAAGCTGAAATTAAATATATATACATAAGATGTATATATTTTCACCATTACTGACTGAAACAATTCTGCTCCTTTAAAAATTGTACACAAATATACACAGATAAGGCCAATGGAGATTCTTTTTTTTTTTTTTTTTGGCTAAAATGGATTTCTTGACAAACACCATTACCTGCTGCTCCTTAGAATCAAATACCGACTCTTTCTTTTCCCTCCTTTGAATTCCAAACGGTTTATACGCCGTCGTTTGAGGTTTTCCGACATCTCCTTTGCATTTATACCCATCCGCGTATAAGAAAGCACTTTCATCCTTCGAAGATGATTTACTTCGAAATTCTTTTCGACTAACTAACTCTCTCTTCATTTGTTAAAAAAAAAAAAAAAAAGAAAAGAAATCGTCAAAAACGTCCGCCATTTTCGAACCTTCGGAGACAGAAGGAAGGAACTCAGAAGCTAGGGTTTTCCATTTTTCCTTACCTCTCTGTTCGATTTATCAGGCGAAGACGAGCCTTTTCTCGAATGCCTCCGATTCGCGGCTTTGGGAGCGACCGAACAAACTGAACCTTGGAACGTGGCGGAGCGCCGTCGCGCGGAGACGGAGCAGCGAAGCTTTCCCGTGGAGGTGAGCACAGAGAAGCAGCAGTTGCTCGCTGCTACCGCTGCGGCCATTGAGTTCAGGTTGGAGCTTTTTGCTTGCCGTATGCAAGTGAAAAAACAATGGTGGTTTTCTTATCCTCTTGCTGCTTCCAATAAAGGAAATTAAAAATAAATGAAAAAATAAAAATAAAAATGGATTTCCGATTTGGTCGTGGATTTTTGGCGCCTTGGTTTGACCAATTGAGCCTTTTTTATCTGTAAGACTGTTGTGGGCTGGTGCCCATATTTGGAGGACCAATTGGGCTTCAAATAGAAAGAGCCCAATTTAAAATTGAGAAATTTAGCACTATGGTTTTAAATTTCATTTTCAAATAAGATTTTCCTTTTCAAAATTTGAACCACTCCTTTTTTTTTTCTCTAATTTTGCCTCCCACCTATTTTAATTCATAGTTTTAGCATGACATTATAAATATCTAACGACAATAACAAATATATAAGAATATTGACTTACTCTATTTAATATATTGATATTTTAAGATAGAAGCCCAATCCTTTATGGTCTCAAATTCTCACTTCTTCTCTCTAATCTCCACATAATGCAGTGTATCATTCCGTTGCACTAAATTAAATGTTATAACAAAATATATTATAATAAAAACAGTTATTATGTAGGACACAAAACTAAAGAGTAATAAAAGATGGTAGATTCCGAGTCCAGATCTACTGTCTTATTACCCTGTCTCAAAAGCTGTTCTCTTAATAGTGTTTTGACAACTCATCAATTTGTTTAAGAATTTTTAACATTTAATATTTTTTTATGTGGTTAAATTCTTAAATTTAGATAATATGGCATAATATTATTGAGCGGACAACTAATGAAACAGAAAATTTGGGACAACAGATCTTCACTCATAGATTTCCTAATTTACTATTTACAATTCAAACAGGTTTTTATTTTTCTTTTCCTTCTTCGTTGATGATGAAATAAATATACTGTGCATTATTATGGAATCCGCTATTATATTTTCTATAGTGAATAATGTATATTTTATTTTTAATAAGTAATGAATAACGTAAAAAAATTTGTCGTAAAGAAAATACATATGTACAACTGATTAGTGATCACGAGGAAAGTTCATAATGAGTCTAAAATCGGTCAATATCAGCGAATTGAAAACCATCAATCACGTGTCATGTAGGTTAAATAACCAAATAAAATAAACAAAAATAAAAACTTGTTATAAAGTTCTATCATCATTCATATGGTTGAGTTATGAGTTCAAATCACTCCACTTTCATGTTAAAAAAAGAAAAAAGAAAAGAAAAAGAAAAAGAAAAAAGCCAAGTGCCAAACGTCTTCCATCATTTCTAACGTCGAGTTATAAGTTCACATCACTCCATTTTCATGTTTAAAAAATAAAAATAATAATTAAAAAAAAAAAAAAAAAAACTCGGGTGCAGTTTACATATAACTCTCCGAGTCTTCCCCTTTACCAAACTTTCTCAAATCCAAAATAAGAAAAAAAGGCAGGATTTGATCAATAGTTTCCCGGACACAACTCCAAGAAAATTTAGCACGTAGTTGTATGGAAGTGTTTATTTGTTATCGTTGTCGTCTTTTTTTTTTTTTTTTCTTTTAAAGAGATATGAAAGTATCAAAAAGACACAATCAATTATAAAAAATAAATAAATAATAAATAATAAATATTCCAACGACAATATGTATACTTTTATCTAAGGAATGTTAAGCTAAATCACGAGTCGTTAAAAAGATAACTAAAACATAGTTAATCAAACAGTTTGGAGTGAGAAATAAGATAAGTGAGTTATGTTAATCATGGAGAAGATATAACAACCAGTGTGATATTTGAAAGATAAAAGTTGGTTAGTATATTCAAATATAAAACTAATTTGATTAGTTATATCAAAGTCTTATTATATGTTACATCCTGAAAAAAGGTGTTCTTCTTTTATTAAATATTCCATAAAAGCATGATTCCATCGTTGAAAATATAATTGTAAAAAACGCTACCAAGTTGATGTAAGGACACAAACCAACATTATATTATAAAATGGGTAGTACGTGCATGGTCACTTAGATTTAAACATTTATAATTAACATTTTTTTGTTACATAGGTTCTAAGTGACCATGCACGTACAAATTTACTATTTACAGTAAATTATGGAGTCCACGAGTGGAGATATGTTATTTCGAATTTTCTGTCTCATTTGCTGTCCCTTCAATAATATCATGTCATATCATCTGAATTTAAGAATTTAGCTACATAAAAATATTAAATATTAAAAATTATTAAGTAAAGTGATGAATTGTCAAAATACTATTCAGGAAATAACCTTTAAGATAGGAAAATAGGACACCAGATCTGGACTTAGAATCCACCCTCTTATATTACTCTTTAGTTTTGTGTCCTATATAATAACTGTTTTCATTATAATATATTTTGTTATAACATTTAATTTAGTACAACAAAATAATACACTATATTGTGTGGAGATTAGAGAGAACAAATGAGAATTTGAGACTATAAGAGATTGAGCTTATATCTTAAAAAATAATATATTAAGTAGAGTAAGTTAATATTTTTATATATTCGTTATTGTTGTTATATGTTTAAAATTTCAGGCTAAAACTATGAATTGAAATAGGTGTGAGACAAACCAAAAAAAAAAAAAAAAAAGGAGTGTGGTTCGAATTATGAAAAGAAAAATCTTATTTGAAAATGAAATTTATATAATGTTTGGTGTAGTAGTTTAAGTTGAGAAATTTAAGTTTTAATAGTAAATTTTTTTGAATTTTTAGAAAAGATAAAAAACTTTTTGGAAAAAAGACAAAAATTTTTTGAGAAAAAGATAAAAAAAAATTTGAATTGAATGGATTGAGTTGTTCAATCAAACACCCCCTAAAACCGTTGCGTCGAATTTCTCAATTTTAAATTGGACCTTTTCTATTAAAAGCCGAATTCCCAAAAGATTGTCCTCCAAATATGGGCGCCAGCCCACAACAGTCTTACGGATAAAAAAGGCCAATAAAACATTTAATAGAAATTAAGTTATAAGAAAACACTTGCAGTGTCAGTGACATTACTTGTTTCAAATGCTAATTAATGCCGTCAGTTTTCATGTTATTATTTGAAAATTCTAACTGCATTAATTAGCGATTAAGTTAAATAAAAAAACACTGGCAGTGACAGTGACACTACTATGTATGTTATATTAAGTGATTCCAGATCTAATATAACAATAGCTTTATATCAAATTTCACTAACAAAAATTATAGTCTAAACACCTCGTTTATGACGTTTTACACTTAAATTCAACTTATCAATCATAAACATCACATTATGCATAATGACAGAATCATAATAATAATAATTATTATCATTTTTCAAAAGACATTCTATTTTTTTTTAGTGTTTTTATATCGTAGATCATTCTTCTCTCAAACAAATCAAGTTTATAATCATGTTTAATTTATTTATAAAAATTTAAGCGTATAAATTATTAATACATATTATTGTTTTATATTTATATTTGCTAAGTTTGAAGTACGAGTGTAATTAAAAGTTACAATATGATTAAAATACTTTAATTTTGTGGGACTGTTCCCATGGCGAACATCAATTGTTTATATATATATATATTTATATCGAAAATCAAGCGTATTTTAGGTACTAAATACAATTTTAAATGCAATATTTAGACAGTGTAAAAGTAAAAAATAAAAAATAAATATAATATTAATTTCTATAAAGTTAAAATTTAAATTTAAAATTAGATTTATATAATTTCATCCTAAAATCTCTCGTACTAAAATCTATCATATATATTTCTTCAGTGCTAACAAACATAGCATAACAGTGACCGAAAGAAATGCGTATAACAATTGTTTTAATCGTGGCAGAAAGAGACAATTATGAAAAAGGCATAATTGGAATCTTAGTACGGCCGGAAGGAGAGAGGGCCAAAATCAGAGGACGAGGGGGTAAGGACATGAAAAGGACTACTAAACAGTTAACACGTAGCAGTGCTAGCAGACATCACAAGTAGCTTAGTTTTTTATTATTATTTTTCCCAAAATAAATAAATTAATTAAATAAAAGGTTCAGAAGAAACCCTTGAATCAAAGAAGCGCAACGGACCACACCACAAATTGCCACCTCATTGTGGCCCGATGTACACGTGTCGTCTTCTGAACTCCCTCCTGGTTTTAGCCTGATACGCTGCCACCGACGCAGAGACGGTCCGGCGGCTGTTACTCCGTTATACTTAACGGAAATAACATTGCGCCGTTTTCTCAAGGCTCAGGCACGGGATTCAAGTTTAACGGTGACGTTTACTGTTACAAAGAGCCGCCTTTTTTTCTATAAATACCCTCGGCATGCCTAGACGACGTGTCGCTATCACGGTCGTAATTGCCCCCTGCCATTTTTGTCCTTTTCTTCTGGTTTTTTTTTATATTTTTTTTAATAACTCCCCTATCGGCCACTCTTTTCAGAAGCATGATGTTTTTTCACCTTACTGAAAAATAATAAATGATTATAATACGGTAAAATAATTTTTTTTTTCACTTTTTTTTTTTTGGAAATTAAATAAATTAAAAAGAAAAAAAGAAAAATTCCAATATAATATAATACTTGCCCCATTTTGATAAAGAAATCCATCTTGGTTGTTTTATGTTTTTGGGATGCAGAAGTTGACTAATCAGTGTTGCTTAATCTGAAAGAGAAAGCTCAGAATGCAAGCGGCTAATTCCAGCAATGTCTGCTTTCCATGCAGAACATCTGCATGGTTCAAGGCCGACACTTTCATTGTTTTTTATTTTTATTTTTATTTTTTAAATGTATGTAAATGAGTTATTTAATATAATTAAATATACACAAGGGAGCAAAATGTCTAGCCAAAACACTACAATTTGCAATCAACACATACAAATATATTATGAAAAAAAAAATTCAGGTGAATCTTTCTCATAAGTCGATACATAAATATATCGTACTATGTATATAATTACTTATTACGTTCTTCAACATATATAATTTAATCTTGGGAAGAGTAACTACATAAAATATAAATGAGTTATTAAGTAAAATTAAATATACACAAGGTTTCTATTCAAAAATATACACACACACAAGGGAGCAAATTGTCTAGCCAAAATACTACAATTACAGTCAACCCCATATAATAGTTGTTTCAAAAAATAAAATAAAATTCAGGTGAATCGTTATCATAACTCGATACATAATTATATCATATTATGTGTATAATTATTTATTAATTAAGAAAAAGACCCGTAATGCCTTACACCAACTAATTCTATTATATGATAGATTGATTATAAAAATCACTACCGGGTAAAAGATGCTCTTCTTTGTATTTATTACGGTTTTTTCTTCATGACAATTATAATTGGAATATTTTTATTATTTTAAATAAATATATATCTTTTTTTTTTTTTTTCAAAAAGTCATCCAAAGATTATTCTTGTTCTAGGTTCTTCAACATATAATTTAATCTCGTCAAGAATAACTACATAAAATGAAATGTGCTCAATATAAATGAGTTATTAAATACGATTAAATATAAACAAGGGAGCAAAATGTCTAGCCAAAACACTACAATTACAGTCAACACATGTAATATATTATCACTCTATCTATCTCTCTCTCTCTCTCTCTCTCTCCCCTTCTCTTTCTTGCGTGTTAAGTTTTGGACCATTCTTATTTCTCTCCTCTGGCCGGAGCTTAGTATAGTCCCTTGGTTAGTTACCAGACTATCGATCTTAGGGGGTGTTTGGTGTGTTAGTTTGAGTTGAAATATTTTAGTTGTAATAGTAAATTTTTTTGAATTTTCAGAAAAGACAAAAAACTTTTTGAGAAAAAGACAAAAATTTTTTAGGAAAAAGACAAAAAAAAGTTTGAAATGAGATGAAATGGATGGTTTGCCATCCACCCCTTAGAGAAGATGTTTTGGACTCCATGATGATGGTTTTAATAGGAGGGATGGTTTCATGGTCAGGTGAGATGTATTTTGGTCTCCTTGATCATATTTATTGGATTGTCACCAGATATATTATCCGTAATGTCTGGGGTTTTTCTCATTTTTATTATAGCTATATGTTTAAAATAAAGACAATGGTATTTTCGCTTTGCATTTTGTTGGTATTTTTGTGTGCTTATTTTGTAATAACAAAGGTGTTCTCCCCACACTCTCATGTTGTTTGGGTGTCAAATTCGCTAAAATTAATTATATGTGGTGTTGGGGGTGACCCTTTTACTATAAGTCTATTGTTCCCGATTGATTGGAGTTTTGTAACGATTGTAGTGATATTGTTAGAAAAGTCATATGTGTGCTCGATGATTAATGTGCCTTTTCGATTTCTTATCGTTGGATTTCGATGCATGTTTTACCCCCTTAGACGTTTCATTAAAATTTACTGGTGAAACCTATTTTTAATTGGGATTAAGTTTTCTTATGTTATAAGGTCATTCAAAGTATTGATGTTTATATTTTATTGATTTGAAATACAATTATCCTCTAAAAAAATCAACACATATAATTATAGTTAAATATTTTATAGGTGAATCATGACCATGATCCAATGCATAATTATATCATATTATGCGTACAATTACTTATTAAGTTCTACAATATATATATATATATATAATTTAATCTCGTCAAGAGTTACTACATAAAAATAAATTATTTCCACATTTATAATTTATGGGGGTGGATGGCAAACCATTCATTTTCATCTTATTTCAAACTTTTTTTTGTCTTTTTCTTAAAAAATTTTTGTCTTTTTCCCAAAAAGTTTTTTGTCTTCTCTGAAAATTCAAAAAAATTTACTATTACAACTAAAATATTTCAACTCAAACTAACACACCAAACATCCTCTATATATATATATATATATATATAAAATTTCGTTGATTCAGTATCTATGTACCCCACAATCCACATATCACGTGATATCTAGCTAGGCCAACGGAGATTTCCTCTCCAGCCTTGCTTGGAAAATATATAGGGTGATGATATTTATGTCGCGAGTACACATGAACAGTGACGGCTGAATTGAAATTAAAAAAAATATTTAAAAAAAAAGAAATAAAAAAAAAACTTAAAATACCGTCCTCGTGATTTGAGAAAGAGAGAGAAAAAGAAAAAAAATGGTTGGGATTGGCGGAGAAGGCCACACATCAAGGGGGAGAGAGAGAGAGACAGAGAGAGAGAGAGAGAGAGACTAGAGGAAAGGAATTCTTAGGTACATGTAATTGCATGAACAAGAAAAGCTAGCATTGAACAATGCAGGCAAATTAGGTTCAATGCAGGCAAATTAGGCAATAATAACAATAAGAATACTTGGCAACATCACATAGGACTTATCGGGATTGGAATAGCGAATATCGCCACCGTTGGAAAAACAAGGACGCTAAAAAAAGATACATAGATGGTGAAGAAGAAGAGGCACATAAAAATATATATTTATATATATATATAGATAGAGAGAGAGAGAGAGAGGAAATTAAAAGAAGAGAGAGATAGAGAGATGAGGAAGAAGACAGGAAGTGCAGGTGTACAAAACGCACCTACACATTACACACACAGTCCAACCCACCTCATCACACATTAACACCTTTGCCTGCCTCCTGCCTTTTCCTTTTTCTCCATTTTTTTTTCCCCTAGTTTATTTTCTACAAATTATATAATAATATATTTACACACACACACACACACACACGCAAACGTTACAAACAGCATAATTTCTCTTCATTTACACACTCACTTTCCTCTATCTCTGTCCGCTTCCTTCTCTCACGCCACACAAATATATATATAGAGATACACCCACACACACACACACACACATATATATATATAAACAGACAAGGCGTATACTTTAAGAGATGAGAAAAGAGAGAGAAATGGTGTAGTAGTTTCTGTGTTGGGGCGTGGTGGTGGAGGTGAGCAGTAAGAGAGAGAGAGAGAGGGGAGGGGGGGGAGAGAGAGAGAGGGGTTACAAAGACCCACACATTGAACGCTTCCTGTTGGAAACGGGACACCTTGTTGTCAAGGCTTTTGTTTGTCTACTTCTGTCTTTTTTTCTTCCTTTCTCTCTCTTCGTATTCTTGTTTCACTTTCCGGGTCTTCTTCTTTTTTGAGCTAGAGAGAGAAAGAGAGACAGAGAGACAGAGAGAGGCTTTGATAAGGGTATTGTTAGAATGGAAGGGACGAGTTCTGGGTTTGAGAAGGAGAGTAAAAGATGTTCTGGAAATGCTAATAATTTGCCTCCTAAAGGTGATAATTCATCATACATTTGAACTTCATTTTTTTTAATGATTCTTTTTTTTTGGAAAAATCATCATGTCTCAACTGTTGGGATAGTTCTGTACTTTGATGAGAGATTTGATACTGAGAGCTGCTATTATGATTATTTATATATCTTTCAACCATATAAGAAAATTTTTATTTCCAGCTCTATTTCTCAAAATATCAAAAAAAAAAAAAAAAGAAACTGAAAAAAAGCCCGTCTTGCATGCTTATGAGCAACACTGAAACAGACATTGATTCTTCTTTTGAGATCAAAATCATGACTTGTGATGCTGATAAAGCACTTTGATTCTGCTAAAGACCCTTTTTATTTTATATTTATATTTATATATATATATTTTTTGATCTCCAATATTTTGACTCATTCGAACGTTACATCTGGACTGGGTAGTGGCTTCTTGGGTTAGAACCGATTTAAAAGACATTATTAAAACTCACATACCCATCTATAATCTAAGTTTTTTTTTTTCTTTTTTTTTTTTCCCTCTCTCCCTTCACAGGTTCGCCCTTAACATTTTTTTTATCATCTATTTATTTATTTATTTATTTATGTTAGGGTGTTTGGCTATTGATTTTAGGTGATGAGAAAGAAAAGTTATACGAAGAACTGTGGCATGCATGTGCGGGACCCCATGCTTACGTTCCCCGGCTTGGAGAGAAGGTTTACTATTTTCCCCAAGGTCATGTTGAGCAGGTTTTGCTCTGCCCTGGCCAATTTCATTTCATTTCTTTACCGTGGTTTTTTTTTTTTTTTTTTTTTTAAATGTAACTTAAGTGAATTTGTGTGCGAAATCTTATAAGGTGTGAATATTCATGATTAGGACTGCAATCTACTCACAATGCAAACCAAAAAATCATTGCTAAAATGAATTCATTGTCTCAAAAATATGGAAAGATTATAGCTTCATTTGCTTGGCAACGGCAGGCTCTGCCTATTGTGTCATTGGGGGCATACACTAAAAGATAAATTATTTTACAAAACTTAAATAGGGATAATCAAATTTTTGTAACGGGAGCAAAATGAGAAAAATGTAAAGTTTTTAGAGGTAAAATTGATAAAAGAAAAATTCGCTGACGGACAGAAGCCTCAATTCAGCCATGGGTGGCTCTGCCCTGTTGCTTGGTATCTCAAATTATTCAATTATGGGTGATGCTATATCTATGTTAAAAAGTCATCATCTCATCTCATGTCACAAAGATGAAGGTGAGCCGTGAACTTCTCGCAAAAATTTGGATTTCAAATGTCGTTTCATCCATGTTGTGTATTGTTTGTTGCCAATCGTGGTATGTGCTTGGTGGAACCATTGGTGACACTTCATGAAATGATTATAAAAGGGAAATGGAATGGCCACAACCATAAAGGCGACAAACTTCTCCACAAAAATTTGAATATCCAATGTTGTTTCTAACATGTTTGTTTAATGTTTATTTGAGTTCATGTAATGTCTAAACATTCCTTGTGTGATATCATAAGTTGGTGAGTTGAATAGACGATAACTGTCCTGTTTCGCTCATGCGAGTTTGTGTTATATTTGACTGAATATGGTATAGGTTCAAGCTTATGCTATCCAAGACGGTAATGCGGAGATGCCAATCTACAATCTGCCTTCTAAAATCCTCTGCAAGGTCGTCAATATTCTGCTAAAGGTACATTATTATTTATCCTTGGAATTTTCATCGGCCAATATACTGTTTACCCTTTTCGATCTCTCATTTTTCATAATGGCTAAATTGAAGTGGATTGAAATATTTGGGAAGCTTTATCGGCTCATCAATTTCCTATTTACATGGACTATCCATCTGGTTTTGCAGGCTGAAGCTCACACAGATGAAGTGTTTGCTCAGATCACTTTGGTCCCACTAATTGAGGTTAGTTTCTTATAAAACTAAAATTAGAAGGGGGAAAAAAAAAGAGGTTATCCCAGTGAAATTCGATCTTATTTTCTTTACTAGAACAGCAAAAATCCAATGTGTCAGTGTTTTCAAATTTATTTTGTTTACGTTCTCTGCATCCTTTTAACCTTGTAAAGATCCATTAACACTTGTAACATTTCAATTCCGGTATTATCAGATTGCCAATTTACTTTCAAAAAATAGCCTTCCGTCTCTCTCTCTTCTTATAAGATCTTGACACTGAGATAGAGGGGATAAAAGCAGTGCAACTTTCCTCAGATATTGTAATAACCTTGATGCTATTCTAGTGATGATTTCGGTGCGTCCTTCAGGTTTCCAAATGCAATTTTTTTTTTATGCAATATCGAAACAACAATTCTGCATATTGTTCCTGGCAGCAAAATGAGCCAAGTCCAGAGGATGAGGAAATTCTACGTTTGCCTCAGAGAAGAAGTGCATTCTCCTTTAGCAAGACTCTCACTCGTTCAGACACAAGCACACATGGTGGATTCTCCGTACCTAAGCGAGACGCTGATGAATGCTTTCCGCAACTGGTCAGTATTTTCAACGAGCTTCTACACAAACATCAACCTTAAATTTTTTTGATACACATCATTTGTTGTTGTTACACTTGTGCTTCATAAAATTTCGTATGAAATGATTTAATTAAGAAATCATAGGTTTCCATTTTCCGTTTTTCCCTTTTGATGATCAACTTCGCACGGCCATTAACAAGTTATAGCTGTTTGTCCGTTGCAGGACATGTCGCAGCAACCACCCGTACAGGAACTGGTTGCAAAAGACCTGCAAGGA
Source organism: Ficus microcarpa (assembly GCA_025413485.1). NCBI lineage: Eukaryota > Viridiplantae > Streptophyta > Magnoliopsida > Rosales > Moraceae > Ficus > Ficus microcarpa. The sequence continues at coordinate 8,697,218 of CM046384.1, read as the reverse complement.
AACGAGTGGCACTTTCGTCACATATATCGCGGTATCTTCTATTTAGACTAGTATTTAGGCATTATAATTATTACTTGACTGAAGAACAAAATGCTATGTAGAATTTTTCTTTGAAACGGTGTCGGTTCATTGGCACAGCACATGAAACCGTCTGTAGTTTGAACTGAATATTCATCAAAAGCAAATGCAGGTCAGCCGAAGCGGCACTTGCTTACTAGTGGCTGGAGTACATTTGTCTCCACAAAGAAGCTCCTTGCTGGGGATGGTTGCATTTTTCTCAGGTTCTCTCTCTCTCTAGCCGTGTTTCAAAGCAGGGTTTGTGAGGCTCATGATAGTTTCTAATACTTAGATAGTGGTCTCACCCTTGTTTCGCAGAGGAGAAAATGGAGACATTCATGTCGGGGTTCGACATGCAATGAAAAGACGAACACCAAACAATACATCAACGTCTGTTATCTCCGGACACAGCATGCAGCATGGCATACTTGCCAGTGCTTTCCATTCTGTTTCGTCCGGCACCATTTTTACTGTGTACTACCATCCTTGGTAAGAGATCTAAAGAGAGCTAGTGCCCTTGTTCGCTATGTTGGTTTTCTAGTAGTCTGTATCAATATCATTTGGCTCGTAAATGTTACAAGTGAAAACCTTTCTATGTATGCTTCTCATGCAGGACAAGTACTGCTCATTTTATAATACCTTATGAACGGTACATAAAGTCAACTGAACACAAGTATTTCGCTGGAATGAGATTCAGCTTCGGTTTTGAAGGTGAAGAATGTAATGAAAAGAGGTAAAATTAAGGCCAACCCTTAGTTGGGTATTTTGGCTCATATCTTTTATGCTAATAACAAAGAATCACTTTTCTTTTCGAGTTGCGAAAAACACAAATGTCATTCAAAGGTGGACATGTTGATCACTTCACTTGTAGTGAATTTTGTAATCATCTGTACCCCTGTTGGGGCTAGCTCAGCGGGTGGGAGGGAAGGGATTTGGTTAGGAGTTCCTAGGATCAAAACCTGATAAGGTTTTGGCTTCTGTTTACTAACTGGGGGCTATAGGTCCCATACCGTGAAAACTAAAAATAATAATAAAAAAAAGGTAACAATAATAATAATAATTTTACAATCAACTATTTCTTCTGACCGAATGTATTCATTTTATCAACCAGACGTACAGGTACTATTTTAGCTATTGAAGAACATGACGGCATAAGATGGCCCAATTCGGAATGGAGGTGTCTCAAGGTAGTAATTCCATCTCCTAAGTAGATGTTCTTTAGGTGTTTTTTTTTTTTTTTAAATACTATTTTTTTTTTCCTAGTTTAATTTTCTCAACCTAGCTATGTCTCCTTTCAGGTCCAATGGGATGCCAGTTCAAATATGCCTTTGCTTCCTGAAAAACTTTCACCTTGGAGCATCAAGCCAACAGATTCTACTCACCGGAATGATGCCTTTCTCCGACCCCCACCAAAGAGAGGACGTGAACCTGATCTTTCATCGTCTCGATTTTCTAGCTTGGCCAGAGAAGGTTAGTACTAGTTCCATAACGTCCTCTTGTTTAAGTGGTTGCTGCTGTGACTGATCAAATTTGCGTTTTTTCTGTCAAGGCCTATTGCTGAGTTCGGTCAAGCAGATTTTGCCTCAAAGACAAAAGGGGGTCTTGCAAGGTCAAGAAATTAGCAGTGTAGCTGTTCATGAACCGGGTGTGCAAATGCCACCAATGTTCACCATGCCAACAAATCCCAGCTGGACGAGTCAATTTCAGTTTGAAAGTCAGCTCCACTTTCCAATGCAAAACCAAGTTTTTCAGTTTCCCGCCAGGGATGAAATAGCATTTCCCGGCGGCCCTATGGCGAATTCAGGCCTCACTAACCAGTTTTGCTCAATGTTTGCTACTTCTACGAGAAGCTTCTCAGTTTCGAAAGGAAACTCTAGCAATTCTTGGTCCCAGGAATGTGTCGAGCAGAGGAGTGATGACAAAGCTCCTCGCCAACCGAATGGCTGTGGCAAATGCATGCTTTTCGGAGTCGATTTGTTCCATGGTCACCAGGAGCTCCCTTCACCACAATTTGCCACTTCTAGTGTGCTATTAAGCTCTAATGCCCTTCCTCCAACTTCTCAATCTAGTGTTTCTGAACCTCCTACCCGGGTTTCAGATTCGTCGAACAATAAGAATGTTTTTGGCCTCCTTTCCAAGAAACAATGCAAGCAATGTTGCTCGATCAGTAACAGGAGTTGCTCAAAGGTAACAAATTGAATTACTTCCCTTTTTTCTTATCAAATTCACTAAAAACCTTTAGAGTTGGTTATGGAAGCTAATGTTTTAGGACTTCTCAAACACTCATTCCAGGTGCTCAAACATGGAACCGCCCTTGGAAGATCGGTGGACTTCGCCAACTTCCACAGCTATGAAGAACTGATCTCCGAGCTCGACGAGATGTTTGCCTTCGAAGGAAGTCTGATCGACGGAAGCAGCGGGTGGAAAGTGACCTACTTGGATGACGAAGGAGACTTGATGTTAGTAGGAGATTGTGAATGGCAGTTAAGTACCACAACCAACACTTTTGGCTTAATAATTGTGCTTGTTTAACAAGTATAATCTTCATTTTATCTCCATTTTCATACATTTTGTATCGATCTAACTTTTCAAATTTGGTAAACACGTAACGTTTGCAGGATGTTCCAATCCGTGGCGAGAAGGATGTTCATCTGTCCGAAAGAAGAAATTCACAAATTGAATCCAGGGTCACTCAAGTCCACCATGTCTCTGCTTGATGAGTAAAAGATGGTTCTCTAGTTACCAGCAGTAGTCTTTTAAAGAACATCATGTCATCTTTTCATGAAAACCTTTGCAACTGTTAGTAGGATGGTAACCCCTTTGTGATGGGCAGCAGGACTGATATTTGCTGCCCTGGATAATTCTAATTAAAAATAGAAAAAGACCACATTTATTTGATACAATAATTATGGATATCTTGATTAGCGCCCTATTTAATATTAATCTCAACTGTTTTACATTATAACTAGCCAATCTCTCTCTCTCTCTCTCCCCTTTTTTTTTTTTGGGGGATTGGCTGTGGATGGATAGATTAAGGTTACCATCTTAGAGCTAATTTTTTAAATATCAACGTATATAATATATGAGTTTTTATTCTATATTTGGTGGTATCTGTGAGATATCAATTGTTTCACATGAAAAGATTATAAGATAAATATTAGGTTTATAAACTCTTCGATCCCCTCTTCTTACAAGCCGGTTTTGTACTGTTGAGTTTTACAACAGTATCACTTATTAGCTATTTGATCAATTAGAAAATGAAACAATGCAAAAAGTTCTGATGGGTAGAAAATATAACCCCTGATAATTACAAATGTATATAATTAGTTTTGTTTTACAAAAAAAAAAAAAAAAAACAACGGTAGATTTGATGAGAAGGTTTGTCGTCATAAACAGTTGGAAACGACATTTCTTTCCTTTTTGTTTTTAACTTGGACGGGGGATTCGAACCGTTTCAAGTATGAAATGAAATTATTATTAGGTTATCATGATATTAAATGATATTTCTTTTTTAGCAACAAAATGCGACATTTTCTTAGGCCTTAGCAAAAAAAAAAAAAAAAAAAAAAAAAAAAGGGCCAAAAAACTAAAAACTAAAAACGACATGTCGGATGCTCTTAAAAGTTTGTAACACAACGGAAACCAAACTACATGTTGTTAACAAAAAAAAAAGGAACGAAAAACAAAAACAAAAAGCGACAAGTCGGATGTTTTTAAAAGTTTGTAGCACAACGAGACTAAACTACATGTCGTTAGCAAAAACAAAAACAAAAAACGACATGTCGAATGTTCTGAAAAGTATGTAACACAACAGAGACTAAACTGCATGTTGTTAACAAAAACGAAAAACAAAAACAAAAAGCGACATGTCGGATGCTCTTAAAAGTTTGTAGCACAATGGAGACTAAACTACATGTTGTTAACAAAAACAAAAAGCGATATGTTAGATGCTCTTAAAAGTTTGTAAATATAACGAAGACTAAACGACATGTCGTTAACAAAAATGAAAAACAAAAACAAAAAGCGATATCTCAGATGCTCTTAAAATTTCGTAAACACAACGAAGACTAAACTACATGCTGTTAACAAAAACAAAAAAGTTTTGCTTAACAAAAACAAAAAGCGACATGTTGGATGCTCTTACATTACAAATCGTTTTCCGGTTGAGCCAATACGACAAAAAAGAGAAACGACACGACGACTACAAAAAATGAATTTCTACGAATATTAAGGGGACAAAAACAAAAAATAATAATAATAAAGATCTTTATCCTCTATAACAGGCCAGGGCCAGTGCCACAGGCCTTATTCCGACCTTCTGTTTTCTTTCCCGCCACCATTTTCCCCCTCATCAAAAGAAATCGAACCATATCCCAGAATTTCCCAAAACCATGAAATCTTTACAGGCTCTTCGTCCAGTTCCAGCCTTCTCAAGCTCTAGTTCCCTTTCTCGCTCGCCAGTTTTTCTTAAACTCACCGTCGTTTTCGCCTTCCCTAGATTTCTCGATCTCCTCGCTGGCAATTCCGGCTCCGAAGAGAATCCATCGCAATCGCACACTGCTCTAAGATCTCAGTCGGATCCAAATTCAGAAATGGGTGATCGAGGAGAGGAAGAGGAAGAAGAACCAGATGCTCTGGTTGAAGACCTCAGGGTTCCACACCATTGGTTGGAACCTTCCAAGGCCCTAGAGGTTCTAATTTTCATCCCTCTTCTTCTTCTTCTTCTTCTTCTTTTTCGCATTTTCTTAGTCAAGCTGAGTTACTGATTTGATTTTCTTTCTTCAGAATGTGTTTAGTAACGAGGAATTGAATTTTGAAAGGCAATTAAGTTCCCATAAACATCTTGTCCCCCAATAATGTTACGTTTTATTATCTAAATCCGGTAGCTTTCCGCTAATAATTCAATGTATCATATTATCTAAATTTAAAAATTTAACATATAAAAAAAATTAAATATTAAAACTTTCGAATAAATTGATAAGTTTTTGGATTATGGTTTTGAGTCGGAAAATTTAGATTTGAATTGAGAATCTAAACAGAATGTATTTGATACGGATTTTTAAAAAATAAAAATTTAGATTTAGATTTAAGTTAGAATCGAGAATTTTGAATCCAAAATAGTAATCAAACATGATATAAAATTTATGTATTTGTTTTTGTTTTTGAGAATTAGGTGAAGTGGGCCCTACTACCATCCACGTTAAACTAGAGGACTTATTTTTTTTGGATTCAATTCCTAGATCTCTTTGTTCACCTTGTCTCTAATGAAATCATGACATGTTAATTAAAAATATATATTTAATTATAGTAACATATCAAATCAATAAAAAAATCATATTCGTTACACACGTGTTATATTATTATTGAAAGAACAAGAATGAATACATAAATAGAGAGACATGTGAACTAATATTTTTATGAGATAATCTAAAATTTTTTCTCTGAAATATAGGGATTATTTTATTTTATTTTATTTTTTTGAATTATACATCTTACAGTGGTGGAATTAGATGTGAAATTAAGATAGAAATTCTAAAATTTAGGTTGCAGAACTAAATCTATTTTTATTTTTTTTCTTAGAAATTATTTTATATCTTTCAAGACTCAAGATCATTTGTTATTTTTGCGTTTGTTATCCAATAGCTGATTCTGAAACGGTTTCTGGTTCTTTGTGCACTTGAAGCTGGCCCCCACTATCACTCTCTCTCTGTTTTTTAAATAAGTTCTAAAAAATTATGATTTTTTTTCCCCTCTTTACTTCGCTGATATGAAGTTTTTACATGTAACCACAAAAGCCTTTACTGAATTTTGCATTTGCTATTTTTGCTTCGCAAATTTCAAAAAGTAGTTATTGTGCGCTCCCACTAAAGTGGAAGGCTACCTCCGTAGCTGATGGTGGCGGTTCAATGTTGATGGTAACCGTAAACTGTTTATCTCTTTAACACTGGACCATGCAAAACTAGTTCTAGGAATTGTGGCCTTGCTTTGTCAGAAAGGTTTTGTCTGTTACGCAAGTGAATTTGCAGAAGAAGCTTCTTCTGAAGTTGTCTTGTTTTTGTTTGTTTCTTTTTTTGGTTCGTTCTTTTTTGGAAGGAAAAAAGACAAAAAAAATAAAAAATAAAAAAATTTGCAGCCTTTTACATGCTGTATCACATTATCAGCAAGATAAATCATGCGAGCTACTTGCACTGACGGTACTTGCATGTCACCACATGCATTCATTTCCCTGAAAAATGCTGCTTAAGGGGCTTTACAACATTACCTGACATGTCTCAAGTTTGTCACAATTATTAGACGTTATTATTTGTTAGTAAGCCTCATTATCTCGTCATGAGATTGTTCTAACATTTATGCTTGTGTTGACTATTAGAAAAGTAATTCAAATCTAATGTCCCAATTTTTCTATCCCGTCCACTATCTACTTGCCATGTTATTTAAATTTAACAACCTGACCGTATAAATAGAAACTGGATAACAAAAATACTCGAGTAGTAAAATGAGGTGTCAAATTTTAATTGGAATGACAACCAAGGGGACATGAAAATGGGATAGTACATCTGAACTCGTAAGTCAAGATTGCCCAAAAACATTATATCAATATTTGACTTTGGCCTACCTCGGTGCATATTGGTCTCTTTATATTGAACTTGACAGTTTTCCGAAAATGTGTTTAGGAATCAGAGTGGCTGAGGGTTACGTTGCATAAGTGGTTGGATGATGAGTACTGCCCAGAAGCAACCAATGTGGAAATAAGCAAGGTAGCTGCTTACTCGTACTACAAAAGTTTGACAGAAAAACAGACGGACCTTGGCGAGATTCTGCTGAAGATGGCCAGAGAATTGGAAACAATTTCTTATCAGGAGAGTTTTCACGGGGCGTTCTCATCAGCCAATGCAGCAATCAACTTGATCGCTGAACGCATAGATCAGCAGGCATAATTCTCTAGCTAATTGCAGGTTTGGACCCTAACTGCATCTGCCCTTTTCCTTTGCTAACTGTCAATTCACCGCCTTTACTTTCCGTTCTGGCAAAATTCAGTTCTACATCTTCCTGGATGACAGGGCACCGACATAGTAACAATGACGAATCATAGCTTACGAACTTTTGAGAAAATTCACACTTAGAAGCCAATCCTATTTGGACTCTTATTGTGCTTCAATTTCTTATGTTCTATAGATGGCTTCAATTGATTTCGTACTAAAAAACAATTGTGTGTCATCAATTATTTGGTTGCCATTTGTGCTGCAACTTCCTCTTACCTTTAATTCGGTTATGTTTTTAACTACGAAGGGTATTTTGCACATTTTCCTCCAAACTTTTTAGGCTTTGGCAACTTGTCCCCTAAAATTCTCATTTTGTAAATTTATCCTCCCAACTTTCTAAATAGCTGCAATGTGTCCATTTTGCTGATGGTTGTGTTAAATTAATGAGAAAAAGCATGTCCGACCAAAAATTCCAAAGTCTCGATTCAAATCTAAATACACATCCCTCGTTACTGTAATTGTTACACCCTCAAATCTAACCAAATTTGAGAACAAAATTGATAAAATGCGTCACATTGAAACAGTTTAGCAAGTTAGTGGGATGAATTATCAAAATTAAAAATTCAGTAGACAAGTTGCCAAAAGTCTGAAAAGTTTAGAGGGCAAAGGTGCTTAAAACCCAACTTCAAATGTACAAGTTGCAGATTATAAGTGAACTACCTAGTGTGAAGCCTCGGATTCCTCGTTCATTGTGATTTGTGAGTTAATAGATGTGCTCGGGACCGGCTTCCTCGGAAATCGTGCATTTCAATAAACAAGGTCCATGAACATGGGGGGTTTATTTGTCAGGTCCCCTCCTTACTCTGTCGCTGAGCTAATAGGAATTTTGATAAATCTCTTGCGCCAGAAGATGTTAAAGCAAGAGCCAAATATGTCAGTTTCACCACTGCGGGCTCCCCAACGAGGTGTGTCTACTCTTATCTGTCTTGTCCTTGTTTGTGGTGTAGATCTGAATTATAAACACTTGTCCTATGATCTCACTTCACGTGATTCTAAAACTTGTGAAACTCTCAAGTTTCAAAAAACTATAGAAGTGCCCTTAAAAAATTCATGTAATAACAAAATAATAACACCTTTTCTAATCAATTCTATCAGGAATCTGAGCAATTAAATATAGAGATTCTTACCACTAAAACAAGGGAAAAGTTACTGAACTTTTTTTTAAGGGAAAAAAAATCTGCATGAACAGTGTATAGGGACTCAGCTTAGGATCAGGGTAGAGTTACCCATAGTTGAGTGCGAGCGGATCTTAGTGAATTTTTTTTTTAATCTTATCTTTAAAAACTTTACATTTGTCTCGCATATTCTTATTAAAAATGAATTATCCCTATGTACGCCATCTAAGAACTTTATCTTTTAGTTTATATAGTTAAGGTCATTTTAATTGAGACAACGAAGGTCCATTTTTTTTTATAACTTTTATCATATGTTATCTGATATTTTTTTTTAAATAAAGTTAAATTATTAACAAAGATAAATTACAACATGGAAAGGAATTTTTTTCAGGGATACCATAGTTATGGGCATCTCACGAATGTACTCGGGGGGACAACCCTATCAGGTTGAATCTTTTAGGGGGTGTTTGGTGTGTTAGTTTGAGTTGAAATATTTTAGTTGTAATAGTAAATTTTTTTGAATTTTCAGAAAAGACAAAAAACTTTTTGGGAAAAAGACAAAAACTTTTTAGGAAAAAGACAAAAAAAAGTTTGAAATGAGATGAAAATGGTTGGCAACCATCCACCCCCTTAATTATTATTGTTTTTAAGTTATGTGGTGTATAATTTTCCAACTAGACCTTTTAGCAAATCTCTATAAATATATATTTAATTGCAGATGACATATATGCCCTTTTGTTTTCTTCATGTCACGAGAGATCATTTATATATTAAAAAAGAAAGTCACAAGAGATCCCCACGCTTTTAACATGAAAAATACTACACATTATTAAGCTGAACCGTGGCGGGCTCTCGATAACCGAAATTGTAAATATTTTTTTCAAAATAAAAAATAAAAAATAAAAATAAATAAAAGGGTCGTCCAATGTAGAGTGAGGCAGAAAAATGAAACTAGCAAGCATAAAACAAGAAGTTGGATTTTAAATGTTGCAAATTGGGCTCTTTTTTTTTTTCTTTTTTTTTTTAATATTTATTTCGTTGCTTGAATTGCAAATTGGCACCTGTTACATAACTCCATGCACTTCCCCAAATGATATAATATAAAATAAAGCGGAAATAAATTAACGGGGTGTTTGGTTCACCCATTTGAACTCATATTTTTCAACTCAATTTTTGTCTTTTTCTGAAAAAGTTTTTTGTCTTTTCTGAAAAAGTTCAACAAAAATTACTATTAGAACTTAAAAATCTTAACTCAAATTCATACACCTAAACACCCCATAAACCATTGCCCGCTTTCCCTATCCGCCAAAAAAAAAAAAAAAAGTTCAAAGTGATTTAGAAATGATGAAAAGCTTTAATTACGGTAATCTTTTCCTATAATTTATGGGATTAGCTTTTTTTCCCAGCACTTATCTTGTCACAATGCTTTTTAAATGCTCTTTTTTTTTATTTTTTATTTTTTCCAATAAGAGCTTTTGAAAGCTTTCTAAAAGCCACAAGCCTACGAGTACAACAATATATCGATAATAAAATGGGAAAAAAAATAAAATAAAAAGAGACATGATATAACAAAATGGCAATTATGATAATTAAGCGTCCACAAGACCCTTTTCCATTTAGTAATTGTGTGTACAAAGTCAGTTCACTTTTGACCTTTGGGTCATGATGTCCACGTTCTCTGAAGGTCTTGTGCTTGATTTATCCATGAATTATGTATGTTCTTCACTTTTTGCATTTATTTAAAGAAAAAAAACAAATCTGTAATGTGAACTATACTTCTACCTTTTGGTAGGTATTCACGTTGGTTTAAATTTTTCTACATTCTAATATTTGAATGTACACGTTAAAAAATTTACATACAACACTCAAAAATTACTTTAATTATGAATCACACCATCAAAAGATATTCTATTTTATTTTGCAAGAAAAGACATGTGTAGAAAAAAAATCCTCCAGTGAGACTGCGTAGAGTGGCATGATTGGAATATTCCTGGACCCCACTAGTAAAGTTTGATTTTTCTTTGTTTATTTATTTATTTATATATTTTGGTGTGGGGCCTATAAGTTACACACCTACCCCAAGGTCCCAAAAGTTCAAGTGGTGAGCTGAGACCTGAGAGCCAAGAAGTGCTATTATTGCATCTTCTTTCTCTTTCTTTCTCTAACTATCTGTGTTTTCTCTCTCTCTAAGACCAAGTGAAAAGGGGAATGGCATTTCAGAGAAACCTGCTGGTATGCGCACCAATATCATGTGGAAGCGTGGAGGAGACATTGGCTTCGATGGAGAAAGCCAAGGCAGAAGGTGCAGACCTTGTGGAGCTTCGTCTTGATTCCATGTCGTTTTCTCACATTTCTCAACTTCATTACCTCATCACCCAACGATCTCTCCCCACCATTCTCTCTTTAAGGTACCCTCCTCCTCTTACTCTCTCTCTCTCTTTCTTCTTCTTCTCCCTATTTGGAGCCTATTACATTATTAGGGCCCGTTTAGAGTCAACTTTTGATCGGAGATAATTTACGAAATATTTTGTTTTAAATTTTTTTGATCGACAAAAAATTTTTAAGAAAAAGATAATTTAATTTGAAGCAAACAAGCCCTTATTTTTGAAAATATGATCAGTGAAAATAAATTGATTAGTGTGATAAAAGTGTAAAAACTTGAAATTTATTTTAAAAAAATAAATAATATAGATCTTATTTCGTTTCTCTCGAAATTATATTTCTATTAATTTTTAAAAAATAATAATTAATCTCATTTTAACTAAATGATAAATAAGTATTTTTAAAATTCTAAGTTTTTTGAAAAAAAAATATTTAAAAAAATGAATAATAAAACCGGAAGAAAATGACTAAAAAAAAAAAAATTTTGGAAAACATTTGTTTTCAAATATAGACTCAAAACGGACCATAAAGCTCAAGCAAAGTGTCTTCTTTACCTTTCAGTCTAGTGAGATTCAACGAGTCCCTTTTTTTCCCCCGTTTATTATCTTATTATTTTTCGTTCTTTGCTATTGGGGCTCTGTTGCTGTTTTCCCGAATACAAACACCTATTCATCTGAGAATTATTGGCTAAAATTTGAACAGAAAAAAAAAAAAACCATAAATTCTGTTTAATTCGCTTCTCCTTCTCCTTCTTCTTCCTTCTTTTTCTTTCTTTTTTTTCTTTTGAAAAATCTACTTCAAAATGTGCTGGATATAGAATAAAATCTATGGTAACTTATTTCATTGCTCGAGATGCTCCTCTTAATTTATGGTCGTACGACAGAAAACATGTGAAAGATTTTTTTTTTTTTTTTTTTCTTCTTATGGTTGAAAGCAGAGAAACAGAAAACATATAAAAAAGGTGGAGAAATTCTTTCTTTAAAAAAATAAAAATGTCCAGCTTGTAAAGCTACATACAACTATACCTTAAAACTTTTTTTTTTAAAATAATAGAATTTTCGTATGATTGAGAAAATGACTAGTTCTTGACTAGTGCCACGAGTCCCCCCCTTAAAAGCATTAAGGTCCACAATATAAATAAGTTAAGGGGGTGTTTGGTATTAAGGTTCATTTTAAACTAAATTGTATTTTTTTTTATGATTTTTATCTGTTTTTGAAAATTTTTTTTTTATTTTTAAAAAATTTTTTTTTTTATCTTTTCTAAAAAGTCAACAAAAATTACTATTAAAACTTAAAAATTTTAAACTAAACTCATTCACCAAACACCTCTTAAACCAAAATTTAAAGCAATAAAGTCACGAGTCCAAATCCTCGACCTCAGCTAACCTCTGAGGTGATTGATTGAAGCATTAAATCTGTGGGACCGTACAACTTGGCTTTTCTGTTTAAACATGTGGGTCTTTTTGATACGTTTAAAAAGAAGAATTATTGTGGTTTTTTTAATTTTAATTTTAATTTTAATTTAGAAATGAGGAGATTTAAAGTCTGTATCTAAAGTCAGGTCACTGTTAGACATTGCCTATAATCACTAGTCATGTAGTCTTTTATGTACAAATTATTACAGAAATATGTACATAATTTTTTTTTTTTTTCCTGTCAAAGAATGTACATACTTGTTTGAAGGTCCGGTTGGTGAATGAGTTTGAGCTGAAAATTTTAAGTTTCAATAGTAATTTTTATTGATTTTTTAGAAAAGACAAAAAAATTTTTCAGAAAAAACAAAAAACTTCTTTAGAAAAAGACAAAAAGTGATATGAAAATTTTAATTTGAGATTGAATACCAAACGGAGCCTGAGTTAACTTTAAAATTTATCTAAAAAATAAGGTCAAAGTGGTTTGTTATAAGTTACAACTTTAAATAATTTTGTTCTTAAAAAAATAAATTTTTCAGAACAATTTTATTTAAATGTTGTCATTGGGTAATTCTGATTAAAACAGTTAAAATAGTGTCTCTTATTAACCAAATTAATGTACGATCAAAACAGTAAAAAGTTAACACATCAAATAAAAAAAAAATTTATCAAAATTGTGAGTACTGATAAACTCATGGAGGAGTGTTAAATATCCATTACATGTACATTTAGGGTTACAATTGAACTTTTATTTATGTATTTCATTTTTGAATTTGAGCTTAGAATTTAAATTTTAAATCATATAATAAACTTACCTACTACTGCAACAAAACAGCCGGATATTCAATGTACGAGAAAAACTGGTCATATAGTGTCGGCATTGTTTGGACTATTGGTTTCTCATTATTATTGCTTGGACAAGGATGTCACATTCTATCACGTGGTACAGGATTTTAAAAAAATTATCATGTTCTAGAACTAAAGAGAATTGAGATGCTATTCATAAATTCAAAACCAAAAAACAAATAAGAGAGAGAAAAATTTTTTGCTTTCCTTTTTTTTATTTTTTTCTTTGGCTTTGAGATTTTTGCTATTTAGGGTTTGTTTGGATATGACAGTTTGAGTTGAAATATTTTAGTTGTAATAGTAAATTTTTTTGAATTTTCAGAAAAGATAAAAAATATTTTGGGAAAAAGACAAAAAAAAGTTTAAGTTGAGTTGAGTTGAACTACAATACCAAACGCATCCTTAAAGAAGGGGGAAAAAAATAAATAGAAGAGTTAGTGATGTGATGGGTGCAGTATTGGGTGGATGTGGAACAAGCACGTGGTTAATATTTTTTTTTATTTATAGTTTTATTTTTAGCTAATTAGTCCCTAAATCATTTTTTTTATAAGATTAGTCCTTAGCATTAAAATTGACGGCATAATTTCTAAATTTAACAGAAGCAACCATGTACACAGGTAACGTAAGAACTTGATATTTAACAAAAACAATCATGTGATGCTCGAAATAATCATAATTTTTTTTAGGTATTTTCATTAGCATTGAAATAACATTTCACTTCCTTTGTTACTATTTTTGTTGAACTTCAAATCATAATGCAATGAACATAAAATTACTTTCATTAAATTGTAAAACCCTATCGTTAATTATATGGTCAATGACCAAAAGTGTCAAAAAAAAAAAAAAGATTTAGGGATTAACTAGTAAAAAAAAAAGGGGTCAAACTATCATAATGCTGATAATTCAGGACTAATATTGCAAAAAAAATTAGTTTTTAATTTTTTTTCCCTTTTATTATTGCTTGGCTGCTATTTTTTGAAAAGTTCTTATGCTTTGCTTGTCGCTATTAGTGATAAAAGACTAAAATGGTGTTATGCAGCAAGAAAATTGAACTCTTCTTTGTTCATTTCGTTTAAGCTGTAATTGTCTTGCCGAAAGTACTTATCAAGGAGGAAAAAAAGAAAGGACTAGTGGGACAATTAGAAAGCTACCAATTATTTAGGCTTTTGATTCATTATTATTATTTTAATTATCACCCAGTTGCTTGTATTGTGATCCCCAACGTGGCTTCACTCGTTATTTTGTCTTTTTTTTTTATTTTGGCAGTATTGTCATTAATTACTTTAGCCACTTTATTGGATGACTATTTTGGAGTATTTTGGACGTAATATTGGGAGAAAATGAAACGTAGAAAAAAGGGTCATTTTAAATTGAATCCACACGTGAAGAGTACAAAGAAAATGGTCATTTTAAATTGAATCCACACGTGAAGAGTACAAAGAAAATGGTCATTTTAAATTGAATCCACATGTGAAGAGGTGCAATTTTCTAGAACCGAAATGTTATTTAAAAATTTATGGGAACCCTAACGGATAAAGATAGTGAGAGTAATTAAACTAACAAAATATCTCTGTTTTTTCTCTTTTTTTTTTTTTTTTTGGTGAGAAAAATATATACATGTGTTTTGTAGAGTGAAAGATAGGGTTTCTAGTACTTTTGTTAAATTTTTAATTTTGATATTTTATCCCTTAACTTGTTAAAGCATTGTAACGTATCGTGTTTTTTTTTTTTTTTAATCTTTTTGGATCGGAGTTGCGTCTTTTCATCCCTAAATATTTGGGCCTAAGTTGTCAAACTCTTAAAAGTTTAGGGGTAAAAGTAATAAAAATCATATATACATAGCATGATCTAGTAGTAGCATTTTGTATCTTGGGAATTAAAGAAAGATAAGGATTATTTACATTTTTGTATTCTAAATTTTGCAATTATTTAGAAAACATACTATGCATTTTTAAGTGCAGCACTTTTATACTATCAAATTACATATAAACTTACAAATCCATACATTCTCTAGGTCATCACTAGATACCTAAAAATACCTAAATTATCCATAGTTAGGGAAAAAAAAATCTAGTTTATTGTTTTACTCTTTTGTATTTTAAAAGATTTTTGTATCCTTTTCTTGTAGTTAAGGGTATTTTAGATTTTCGTTTTTGGTTAAAATCAAGTGTTGATTAAGAGAAGTTTTGAATTTGTTTACTCAATATAATCTTTTAAAAGTACAACACCTCAAAATATACAATGACTTTTTTAATAAAACCAAAATACATCATATTAAAAAAATATATATATATATATATAAATAACCCCCCGAAAAAAATAATAAGAATCGAGTGCTACTTCATTGTGAAGATTAACAAATCTCTAAAAGCATGATCTAAATGGTGTCATTTCTCTTCTACCCCAAAAAAAAAAAAAAAAATTTATGTCGTTTCTCGTTATTGCAGGCTCAACGAATCGTTGAACGGTTGCAAAGTTGATTCGAAGAACATTAGCTTGCAAGTATTGAGTGTGGCACTCCAACTAGATGTAGAATTCGTTGAAATAGATTATGAGGTATTATTATATGCATTCAAACTCTAGGTTTCTCTTAAGATATAATTCATAACTTGTGTTCAAAAAAATCATTACACATGTTTCTTAATTGTACTTCTGATGTTATTCTTGCTTTATATAAAAAAGAAAAAAAAATTAGATAAATGGATAGTTTTAAATATTTATTTAAACAAATGACAGTTTTTTTTTTTAATTTTAAATATTGATTGATCAATCAATGACACTACATATTAATATTGATAAATCACTAATAAATTCATTATTTATCTTATTTGATCATTTTTAGAAAAGATCATTTTTCTAACTTTACAAAACTTCGACCATATATTAAAAAATTTCTTTTTGAAAAAAAAAATTGAGAAAAGAAGATAATTTACCACATATCGTATGTTGATGAAATTTCATTTTAGGTGGCCTTCTGATATCACCACGATGGAACACAACAAGCCTTCGAAAAGCCAAATAATTGTGTCCAGCTATGTAAATGGTGGGAGACCTTCAAGAGAGAGACTTGGTAATTTGGTTGCCTGTATGCAATCAACAGGAGCAGATGTTGTCAAACTCATTGTTGAAGTAAATTACATCACAGAGGTTGCTCCAGTTCTCCAAATGCTCACTCATTGTCAGGTATAATACCACAATTTTTAAATAATGCATTTCTATATCAGCACCAAATCCACTTAGTACATCAAAATGTACAAGTCAAGTAATTGCCTGATGGATTCAAGGTTCGATACTCTAAAGCACCATTTAAAGTCCCTGTCTGGTCAATGGACATTGCGACGTTGAGCTTGTGGTGGTGGGACTCGGGAGTGAAACCGAGCCCACAGTCAGAGTAGAACTGAGTCGCGTCATTTGAGGTTGGGGCACTGGATGACATTAATGATCCCATTTTTCGATTAGCAAAAACAAAAGTGCGAATGCCATTAATTAGTGTTAAATAATGCAGGTGCCTTTAATTGCTACAGCAGTGGGTAGTAGAGGTCTTATAAGCCAACTATTGGCCCCAAAATTTGGTGGATTTCTAGTCTACGGTTGCCTCAAAAGCCAGAATGTTCCTGGCTTACCATCTCTGGTTAGCCTTAAACAGGTTTATCAACTTGATCACGTAAATCCGTGGACTCAGATTTTTGGCCTCATTTCGAATCCGGTTAGCCATAGTAAAAGCCCTATTCTGCATAATTATGCCCTCAGACACATTGGCTACAATGGAATTTATGTTCCCTTGCTGGTTGATAATCTCAAAGAATTTTTCAGCACATATGAAAGCATGGACTTTACCGGTTTTAGGTTAAGCATCGGATCTTCATATCTCGATACTCTTTTTTTTTTTTTTTTTCCCTTCTTACTACCATTTATATTTCCCTGAAAATGCTTGTATCGATTTTCTAAGCTATTTTTGTTTTAGTAATGCGCTGTTGTTTTTCTCTCCTTGGTGGAACTAGTGTTGGAATACCACACAAGGAAGCAGCGGTGGCATGCTGTGACGAAGTCCATCCGCTCGCTAAGGTTTGCAGACTTTGAATGTTGATATAATTTTGTAGGAAACGAGAATTTTTCTGCTCATGATTTTCCTTCATAAAACTAGGGCCGTCTGCATTACATTTGAATGGAAATTAGTTGTTGAAATTTACTTAGCAGTCGAGGGCCGGAACGGTTTGTTGTTGGTTTCAGTCCATAGGAGCTGTAAATACCATAATAAGGAGGCCAACTGATGGGAAGCTGATTGGTTACAATACAGATTGCGAGGCTTGTATCACTGCAATAGAGGATGCACTAAGAGGTTCTGCAAATTATTTAAAATTTTTTTTTTTTTTCAATCGTCTTTCATTTGCTTTTCAATTCCATTTGAGTAGTTCAATTTGGCAGAATCTCAATAACAGGCTACCTTGAGAGGATAATTTGATATGAATATCATGTCTGTTATATGTTTGACCCTCTAACTAAAATCGCCTTTCCACATTTGAATTCAATGAAACAGAAGAGAGAAGTTGGAAATGGGGGTCTATCGCATGTTTCTCCGATTGCAGGAAAGATATTTGTTTTGGTAGGAGCAGGAGGAGCAGGAAGAGCACTGGCTTTTGGAGCCAAGAGAAAGAGGAGCTCGGGTTGTCATTTTCAACCGAAAATTTGGTAAACAATGTTGCCTCTATCTTTTTAGTACTATAGGAAATAATTTAGCAATCTCTGACTAAGCGAAAATCTCTGAATAGAGAGAGCAAAAGCACTAGCAGCAGCAGTTTCTGGGGAAGCTCTTCCGTATGAGTGTTTAGACAGCTACTGCCCCGAGAACGGGATGATACTTGCAAATGCTTCTGCCATTGGCATGGAACCGAATACACATAAAACACCTGTCCAAAGGTCTTTTTTCTACATCTGTAATAGCACACATACACACAATTAGTTTCAAATCTGTCCTGACCTTTCCATAATTGTTCAGGAGGCTTTGAGAGCGTACAAGCTGGTCTTCGACGCGGTTTACACTCCTAAAATCACGCGGCTCTTGTGCGAGGCAGAGGAGGTCGGGGCCATTGTGGTCAGTGGAGTTGAGATGTTCATCAGGCAAGCTCTTGGACAGTTCCGGTTGTTCACAAATGGTCCAGGTATACAATTCGGTTTTCGGTTTTCCTTAGACGATTCCAAAAAGTTCAATCCCATTTTGTCCACCTTGTGTTCTCAACATTTAACATCGTTGGCTTGTCTGCAGCTCCTGAAGATATCATGCGCAGGCTGGTTCAAGAACAATTTTGATATTTATAAAAGGTCATGCCGAGAGATTTTTATGGTCAAACACATGGAGATTTACGAGAGAGTAACCAGGCTACAACTTCCTATCTCATATATATATATATATATATATTTGCGAGTGTGTGTATATATATCTATTTATATATATATAGAAAGAGAGAGAGCCTATTAAAAGAGCCTCAAGAGTGACTGCTGGTGTGGGAGTGATTGAGGGCAGATTGTTTGACGCAAAAAGACTCTCATATCCAGAGAAAACAAAAGATTCCAGTGAGGAAGGAAAATAAATGTACATAAATTTGTGTGAATTCACATATGAAGCAATTTTTTATGCTAGAAACATCTATTAAATAAAAATCAGTGTTTAAAATCTATCTATTTACCTAATTTTTCCATTGCTATGATCCCTTTCATTCTCAAAACATCAAGTACTTGTGTCACACTCGCAACTCTAGATGTCTCAAAACAATACGTGTAAATTGTGATTCTCTTATCTTTTATTTTTTATTTTTTATTTTATTTTATCCCACTGAGAAAAATACTTGGTAATAATTTTATTTTTGTATCATTGTCACACCAACATTTTATTTTTGGTAAATCACGTCAATAATTATCAGCAAAACAATATATCTACTGAAATAATTTTCAACCGTATCTGTCATTCATTTCTCTTGATTTGATATGGCGATTTCTAAGCTCTTGAAAGAGGTAAAACCTCCATCCACCACCAAATTATGCCCACTAACATACTTAGCCTCATCCGAGACAAGATAAAGGGCTGCATTAGCCACATCCTCAGGCTCACAGTTCGCTCCTCTCAGAGCACCCGCATCGTGAATAATCGCCGCAATCTGGTGATCGTCGAGCCCAGGGAAGAGCTGGCGCATCTCCCCCATCACGAACGGTGTTGGGATGGCAAATGGCGACACGCAGTTCACCCGGATCCCGTGCCTGCTGAGCTCAGCAGCCGCGGACTTGACAATGCCAATGACTGCAGACTTGGACACCGAATATGTGTGCTGCGCCATACCCCCCATGACCCCTGTGACACTGGCGGTGCAGAGAATGGATCCTGTCCTTTGGGGATCATGGCACGGGCCGCGTGCTTGATCCCAGCCACAACTCCCCGGACGTTGATGTCAATGATCCGGTCGAACGATGCCATGTCCAGGTCCACGATGCTCGGGGGAGTTCTGCAGGGCACCCCCGCATTGTTGTGCATTATGTCAAGCTGGTTGTGGCGGGAGAGGGTGAAGTCTACTGCGGCCGAGATGTCTGACTCCTTGGTGACATCGCAGGGTATGAAGGCGGCATTGGGGCCGAGCTCTTCAGCAGTGGCGAGCCCGAGCTCATGTTGGATGTCGGCAATGACGACTTTGGCGCCATTGTTTACGAACTTTCTTGCGGTTGCTTTGCCTATGCCGCTTGCTGCTCCTGTGATCAGAGCCACTTTGCCTTCAAGCCTGTTTTGTAAACGACAAGAAGAATGTCAAAACGACAACAATCTGAACGACGAGTGTACTAAAGTCGAAGATTAACGATGCAAAACTTCTTAAAAACGACAACAACAAGGGATACTAGTACGCTACAGAATTTCAGTTAGACGACTAGTTACAAACGTCGTTTAACATAAAGCCAACATCAGAGAAACGACAACTTCTACAAAACAACAATTTTTACGAGAAACGATGACGACAATAGAAACGACGGCATTTCCTCAAACATGGGGCATTGGGGAGACGACAATCAAAACATAAACAACATTCGAGAGAAAACGACAATATTTTATCCCACAATCCACGCATGGACAATAGAAAGAACACAAAATTGCATTAAGCGACGTCATTTTCTGAAGACGACATCAACAGATCAGAGACAACATACGCAAATAATTTAAACGGCAGCATTTAAGAATAACAGTAGAAAAATGACACCAACATGTTGGTTTAAGGACAGTAGAAACGACATAAGTTTTATCAAAAGACAGTAGCCGTTCATACAACTCTGCAATAAACAATTGCATTAAAAATTCCTAAGAACGACGATAAACACAACTTTATATCTTGGAAAATTTAACGATAGTAAAAACGACAGGAATTCATCAAATCTGAGCAAAAGATGAGTTTGATGTGTTAGACAAACCTCCCAGTCTGCGAAGACAATCCCCTGATGAAGCTCTGAGAAGCCAAACCTCTCAAGACGGTGAACTTTCTGCTGTTTAAACCAATTAACAACATTTTGAGCAAATGGGTTTCTACTTTCTAGCGACTGCTTTAACTAAAGGAAAATAACTCATTGGAGCAAAAATAACCGGCGATTTTGTTCCCCTAAAAAAAACACCCAAAAAAGAAATGATGTAACAAAAGATTAGAAGTTATGTCCATTAAATAAAATTTAAAAAAAAAAAAAAAAACGGTGAAAGGGACAGACGCAGAGAACAGATTGGAAAGGTAAAAAAAAAAAAAAAAAATGAGAAAGGATCCATTTCTTTTTCCAAAAAATAAAAATAATAATAAAAAGGAAAGGAAAGAAAAGGAAAGAGAAATAAGAAAGGGGAATTCGGGGGTACCTTGGCTGCAAACTGAACATGTTGTCGGCATAAACGACACCTTTTGACGAAAAAGAGAAAAGGCGAGAGATGGAAGAATCGTTTACTGGAGAGTCAATTGAAAAACAAAAATTAAAAGAAAAGAAACGAAAAATGAGAAAGGGGAATTCGTACCTTAGTTGGACACTGAACGTGTTGTCGGCGTAAACGACACCTTTTAACTAAAATGGGAAAGGCGAGAGAAGGAAGAATCGTTTGCTTCAGAGTTGATTTTCTAAGTGGTCACTGATTTTTCTCTCTCTTTAAGATTAGAGTCTTTGTATCTAGAACTGTTTCAGCTTAGTCCACCCCAAACTCTTCAAAATTTCTCAAGTTTAATCCCCAAGTTAATAGCCGGTTTGGTTGGTCCACGTAAGTTATTGAGATATTTTGATTTGGAGATATTTTGATTAGAGATGAGTTAAAGTTTTAAAAATATAGATTTGATTAAACATGCGTTTTATGTCAAAATTTGGATTGTAGAATTTGGATTGAATTGATTGTACGTTTATCGAGACGTTTGAATTGCTAAAGTTAAAAAATGTAAAAACTTGAAATGTGCTCGGAAAAAAAATATTAATACGAAGCTTATTTAGTTGGTCTTGAAATTCTATGCAATTTTTTAAAAAAATTATCTCATTTGGACTTGTTTATGCAAAATTATGGACTTTTAAAATTTGAGTTACAAAAATATGTGAACAGTGAAGTTAAGAAAAAAAGACAAAAATTGAATTATAATTGTAGAGTTTGAGCCCTAGTGCCAAACATCCCTTAAAAATAAATTATCTATAGTTAAAATGTGTTAGAAAAAAAAAACAATATAGATCTTATTTCGTTTCTCTTCAAATTCTGTGTAACTTTTTAAATAATTATCTTATTTCGACTTAAAATAACAAAGTTATAGACTTCTAAAGTATGCCAAACATCCCTTAAAAAAAAGTTATTTAGAGTTAAAATGTGTTTAAAAAAAATAACAATATAGATCTTATTTCATTTCTCTTCAAATTCGGTGTAACTTTTTAAAAAATCATCTTATTTCAATTTAAAATAACAAAATTATGAACTTCTAAAATTTGAGTTTTTAAAAGATATCCGATAGCATAAACAGTGAAACTATTGGGGTGTTTGGTTGGTTAGTTTGAGTTGAAATATTTTAGTTGTAATAGTAAATTTTTTTGAATTTTCAGAAAAGACAAAAAACTTTTTGGGAAAAAGACAAAAAAAAGTACAGTTTGAGTTGAAATGAACTAACGAGGCAAACACCCCTGTTTACTTTTACTAAAAAACAACAAAACCAAAAAAACAAAAAACAAAACAAAGGAAAGGAAAGCAAAAAAACAAAAAAATTTTGGAAACAATTAGTTGGAGTGAACAATCGAACTCTTTATGTTAATTTTGGTAGCAAATGTTAAGTTAATAACTAAAGAAAAACAAATTTGGGAATATATTTATCACAGACCAAGAATAGTTTTCAATTACCGTAGATTAGGTTAAAAGAGAGAACTGGGGAAACTGATCGTATAGTAATCTCTCCCAGGGAGAAGCTAGAGTCCAAAACGATTCATTTCCTTGTCAAGAAGAGTAATAAAATCCGGTCTCTCATTCCTTTTCTCGCTCATTAAAGGGAACCTCACCCTCTGGCTCCAAAATTATCGTTCCTATGCTTTCGGGGGTCTATCATTTCCTTCCTTCTCTACATTGAGTTTCTATTTGAAGTTCTGACTGAGACAACAAGGCATACTGGCGTTTGTTTTACCCCCTTGACTATTAATCACTGATTATACATGGTTACGAGTGAATTGTTCTACACTTCTTACTTAATGTAACTTGTTATATGGGTCGTGAATGCTAAAAACATGAAGTCTCGTCATTTTTTTAAATAACAGTTAATATTAACGTAATATGTGAGTTGTTATTTTTTTTATTAATATGTATTTAAAAAAATTATTATATCAATTAATAACAAGAAAACTGTATATATGTCGGTGAAAGAATAAAACTATAGGTCACCTCCGAAATCTAAACACATCATATATGTGGCATGTTGATTCAGACTCATAATGAGACTCCTCATCCTCCCTTTTTTTTTTTTCCTTTTTTTTTTTTTTTTTTTGCCCTAAAGTATATGGGATGAGACTTTTAACATAAAAGGTTCCTCTGCGTGCCATCTCATGTAATGTATTGCATGGAGATGACGTATTTTTCCATTATTAGATGTGGGTGCAAAACTCCATCAATTTTCCTAATTGTATTTGTATTCATCAATTCCACCAATTCTATAATAAGTAATTTATTTACGAAAATAAATTTGAGATCTCATTTATTAAGTACTAATTAATACTCATGAGAACATTATTATATATTTTCTATGAAATACTACTCTCAGTTATCCACAGTATTTTATCTTCAAAACGCCAGAGTTTGTTACTAACAAAATCATTTCACATATTAACAAATCAAAATACATAACAAATATATGTAAATCCATTAATCACTAACCAATTAACCTTAATCTATTAGTGATCATCAACTAGGATTCAATTCTTTTTCATTACAGTTTTGAAAAATAATCAATTCTATTATCCATTTAAATTTATTTCGAAATACATATGTCTTTCTAATTTGTGAATTTAATAATCAAAATTACTACAATTTAAGATATTACTACCATTCAGGTCGATCCTTCCACTAAAATTGAAAATAAACAACACCACAATCTTGTCAAAATAAAATGACAAGTTTTATTTTCTAAATGTGAATTTATAAGTGATATAAATTAAGTAATTTGAGCTGATATATTGAAAGGACGTTATTTAGTATATGAGATATGTGATAATTACTTACGAATATAACAATATACTAACGAATTATGTTAATACTTCTTTAATTGTTAACTTCATGGTCAATTATTTTAATTATCCTGATTTTAAATCTAATCATTTTAGTCAAAATTGTAAGACTCATAAATTCAGCCAAATTAATTATATTATAAATTTGCAATTGAACTTCGACGTCTCTATATGGAAGCTTTTGAAGAGAAAAGCACATTTTTTTTCAATGTGGGATTGTTACTCAAGGGTGGGGTTCAACCCCGCACTATATATATATATATATAATCCAAATTACTACATGCGTGAATCAGGAATAATGCTACATCTATTTTATTTGTATAAAATTCACAAATTCTCTCTTGTTTTTCGGGTTCAAATCATGGAACCTCAACTATACTCTATGCAAGTCAATTTTAGATTTTCGGCACAAGTCATGCCATGATACACATTGAATACAACTGCGTTTATGTTCCCCTTGTTGGTTGATAATGTCCAGAATTCTCCTGAGGAAAGGCATTTCATTTCGCAACCAAGCTAAATAAATTATTGATGTTCCTAGGAAATACAAAAAATAAAATAAAATAAAATAAAATTGAAGATTTAGTTACAATTAGAAATAAACTTTCTATATTTATCTACGGATGCCACACTTATACTCATTCAATTGGAGTATTAATCCAATTAAAAAAAGTATGTTTCATAATTTCATACTCCAATATTCAAATTTTTAGTTTAACACATATTCTTCCTTGAATTTTTTGTTGAAAGGTAAAGGTTTACATCGTTTTTATTAGATAAAATTTTTGTTTTGATCGCAATGAGCTATCAATCAAATCGAGAGACCCTATAACAATTAATGGATTAACAGAATGAATCACACTTCTACTATTAAACTATACTTTCTACAAGTCGATCATTGTATATAAATTGGACAATGCAAGGTCTCGGGTAACCACCACTTTCTTCACACCGCATTACTCCTAATCCAACGGTTACTAAATTTGATGAGTTACCAGCCACATAAATTGCTGAAGGAGAAATGCTTATTTCTGTGGTAAGCTGTTGATTCACACACTTTATTTGGAAGGAAAATGAGAAATTTTTACCCGCATAATTTTGCTTTGTCAATCTAGGGCCAAAACAATATTCATTGTAGTCTTGTTCTTGTTTTCAGTACGTAGAAGCTGTAAAGCAACACAGATTGTGAGGCTTGCACATCTGCCCTACAGGATGAACTAAGAGGACTGCCTCACCAAATGTCCATATCATTTCGTTTCCTCCTCCATCGATCTGTTTCTGTTGTATCTTTGTACATCAATATAAAATTCAACGAACCTTTGAAACTTAGGTTAAGTTTGAATTTAACTATATTTTACGATTATTTTTTTGTCTTTTTCTGAAAAAATCAACAAAAGTTATAACTAATTTTTGAAAAATCTATTGTCTTGTATGTGCATGCGTTATCATTTTCATGGCGAATAAAGATGAGGGCGTAATGAAATTGTCGGTGCTTGTAAAATTATTGTCAACTTAGGTGTGGAGTTTCGATTAATTCGTTAGCTTATTCATTGAATTTAAAAAAAAACCGGGGAAAATCTTCGAAAGAAAATTGAGAACACCAATCCCTAAAAAAGGCCCCCAAAAAAAAATGTTGTTAATCGGAACCAATATTGGAAGTGTGATACATTTGAAAACTATATTACAAAATGGATATGTACTTGTGAATCTTAAGGTTTCAGAATTAAGGTTGTGAGTTAGACTTGAGTTCGATCCGTATCCAATTTTCATGTAAAAAAATTGTCTCATCAGTAATAATTTGACGAATTATTAATTTATTCAGAACAATATAAAATAGAATCTTGACGTTTTGAAATCATTAATTAGACTACAACAATCCCAAATAAAAGAAATTAAAAAGAAAAAAACAGAAACAAAAGACTATCAAAAGAATATTTGACTAACAATTATAGTCTTTTTATATTTCTTACTTAAAAAAAGAAAATAATGAAGCGCCATTAAAGTAGACCAAACAAAAGATTACCAGGTGATGTCATCCTTAGATTTGGCGAAGAATCTGGGGTGCATCCACACTCCCTTGAGCCGACGGGTAGAAGATTTCTCATCCTCAATGGCATCAAAATCCTCATTGAAGACAACAGAATCAAGGCCGTTTGACTCCACCATGCACGTCCCGCAAGTGGAGATGGAGGCGCCAAATGGAATCTCCGCCAACTTGTTAGTGATGTTCAAGTGGTACCTTCGGCAGATGAACGGAACAGAGTCTTTTACGTCTTTCGCTTCGTTTCCGGAGACCAGCCGATACGATTGCAGCTTGCGATCCTCGAGGGAGAAGATCGCCAACCCGTCATCTCGATCGAAGAAGTAGAACGATCCGCCGCGAAACACGCCGCAGTAGACAGTCTTCGGCAACGTCACGTTGAACTCAAACGCAGACCATAACTCCTCGCCGCGGCGGATCAGGCTCAGCCCCATCCGGAGGACGCTCTTGCGGCGGACGACCGCCACGGCGCAGTCGCGCGACGGCGGCGGCGCCGAGAACGCCGCCACGAGGCGATCGGATCCTGAGAGCTCCGACTTGTCGAGGTTCGGGAGGTTGATTCTGGCTTTGGAGAAAGGGCAGAGGAAGAAGATCGAGCCGGACTGGCTTTGCAGCACCAGAAGCCAGCCGTGGTTTGAAGCCAGGCAGGTGGCTCCGCCGTCGAGCTCCGGCAGGTGGACGGCGAATTTCTCTCCGAAGTCGCCGGTCCAGCAGCAGGAGTCGCCGTCGCCGTAGACGAGGAACCAGGGGGATCGACCGGGGGAGGATTCCGGCGCGGCGGTGGAGGTGGAAGAAGAGAAGTTCCAGTGCTTGCAGACGCTGCGGAAGCGAAGCAATTCGATGAGGCCCAAGCGATCGGAGATTTGGGAGAGGAGTTCGGCGGGAAGGTCGGACCAGGGCCTCCTCTTCTCCGCCATGGAAAGCTGCTCGGTCTCGTTGATCACTGTTTGTACGTCGTACATCCCTGAAACAGAGGAGAAGGCGAATAAAAAGTGGCACTTTATGATAAAATCGATGGAATTAATTTTGATATTCTAGCTTGTAGAATTAGAATTCTACACTTAAAAATGGGAGATTCTCTCTTCTTTTTTTTTTACTTTTAATTTTTTAATTTTAATTTGTTATTATTATGAATCTTATCCTTGTCATCGAATATTATGGCTTATTATTATTTTCGTTATTGTTATTCACTTAAAAGAGAATAAAAAATAAAAAAGATGTTAGATAGCATAAATATATTTTTAAAGAAAAAAGAAAGTGAGAGAAAATAGTAACTGTTATCTGTTTTAAAGTTCGAAGTTTCTTTTTTCACGACCAAAAAAAAAAAAGTTTTTCCCTTTTTTTAAAAAATGAAAATTGAAAGTTTTAGATTTTTCTTTGCTAAACAAGGGTTTTCTTTTTCCAAAATAATAATAATAATAATAATGTGTATGAAAATGAGCAATTATAGCATTCTGTTATAATTAGAGATGTTTGATTAAAGAAAAAAAAAAGTTTATTTTTTAAAACGGTGAGCAGATAATGCTCCAAGACTTAAATAAATCGTCTTTGATAAATCATTGAGTGGTTGTAGTAAATCACTCATATACTTTGATAAATTGTTTTTCTTATACACTTTGATAATTTCTTTTTATAATTTTTTGAAAGGGGAAACGAAATTTTGATGTTGTGTACGAGATATTACTCATAAAAATGCCAAACCCGATTAAAGTACCAAAAAAAAAAATATTATGCTATATTTGAAATTCAAGTTTAACTCCAATCAAACTGTATTTTTTCATCTCAATTTTTGTATTTTTCTGAAAAGTCAACAAAATTTATAACTAATTTTTAAAAATTAACGATCCCTAATTTTTGCATTTTTGTAGTTTTCTTTCTTTTTGTTAATACTTAATTATATTTCACTCTGTCCTACTCCTAATTTCCTAGTTGCATATCCATCTTTCTCTTTTTTCTTTTCTTTTTTTTTTTTTTTTTTTTTTTTTTTTTTTTTGTTTTTCAAAAGCTAGTTTGCCTAGCCTGATTTTATACCCGCTGGGCTTTAGGGAAGGGCCGGGGCGAGGTTATGTTTTTTCAATTTGGGCGGACCTAGCCCGCCAAATAATTTCCCTTTTCCCCATTGCTACCCAAATTTATAGATGTAAATGGTAATAAGTTTTAACTTAATAGAGTCTATTTATATATCTACTATATGTTTTCCTCTCTTGACGGCCCTTGTGGTTGATCAGTCTCATAAAAAATATGCGTGTTTTGCTTTGTGTGATTGCCAAAAGAAATTTTAAAAAAATTGGTCAACACTGAAATAAGTCCCTAACGACGGAGAATAAGGAATGCAAGTAATTTTTTCTTTACCAAAAATTTAATTTAGGGTGAAAATTTGCAAAATTTTCCAAAATTAAAGGAGGAAAATATTATAAATTAAAATTTGAAAGGTATTTTATGATAAGGAAACTAAAATTTATCCCTTGTTTTAAAGGACATATATACATGTTTTCACCCGTCGCAGAAAAAATAAAATAAAAATTAGAAGCTAAAATGAAATTGGGGCATTCCGAGAATTGAACTCGGGACCTCTCGCACCCTAAGCGAGAATCATACCACTAGACCAAATGCCCATTTGGTTCAGCAGCAGCAAAAATTTTTTGATAATTCTTTACTGGATAAGATATTCAGAGCAAAAAAAAAAAAAAAAAAAAAAAGCAGAATGGGATGCATTAAATAAATATTTCCCTCCAAAAATACAAAAGCAGAAAATTTCCATTCCCACTCTTTCTCCGTACGTGTACTCTAAACCCTGAGAAATTCCCCTCCAAAACTCTTTCCTTCCCTTTCTGTTCCAGTTTCCACAACTCTTCAAAATCAGACAACCCGGCTCAATCTTTTTTCAGTCTCATTCACAGTCTGGCGATTTTCTTGAGAATGATCCAAACAGCTTCTTTGTTTGTGTAATCCGTCGATTTTTCCTTCGAAAATGGCCGTCGATTTTCCCTCTCATCATCTTCCGGTCGCCTCCGGTAATCATCACTTCCAGTCTATGAGCAATTTTCTTTCTACCTCAAATTTTGCTTCTTTTGAAGTTTTCCTGAATATCGTTTGGTGTTTGGTATAAGCAATGTGGCCGATTTGGTTTGATCGGAGTTTTTGTTGTTTTGGCCTGTGGATCAGAATATGAATACCGGAATTGTAATGAAGACGATCGCCCACAGTTCCAAGACGCTGTCCCTCTTGGTAGCCCCGTGGAGGAGACTCAGTTATGCAATCTAGATTTTGACACTGAACTGCTGTATGATTCTGATTGCGGAGGCGACGGAAAGATGACCGAATCGCCATGTGAGTACGAGGAAGAAATGGTGCTTGATAGTGAGGATGAAGAAATCAATGGAAGTCGACTGGTGACTGTGACCAAATCTTTACCTGATAACGAGGCTGAGAAGAGACCCGAACAGCTTCGTGCAGGTGGTACTCATTATATTTTTCTTTATGGTCGTTTATCTATTTCTATTCTTCTTTTCCGCTTTCAATGAACTATGTTTACAATAGATTTTAATTCACATTTTAAAGTTTAGAGTCCCAAAAATCCTTATTTTTTTGGAAATTTGAAATATGAGTGTAAATCCTAGAACTTGGTTTCTAATTTTGAAAATTTTCAAATACTTCTGTGTAGATGTTGCAATCAAAAAGATTTCAGGAGGGACAAAGTAAGAAAAATGTATTGTTTTTGGTTGATTGGACTTGTTTTGCTGTGTCCTGTGTGAAATTATCAATTTTGTTTTGTTTTGTTTGTTTTGTTTTTTGTTTTTTTTTTTGTTTGTCAATAATGCTTAGTCTTGAACACCTTTGAAGGGACTGAAGTTTTGAAAACAAGTTTTGGGAACGAAAAGATTCTGCATGGGAAGTCTGCATATGAAGGGGAGCTTGTGACTGTGAGGTTAAATAACGAAACTAGTCAGGAACTTGAGGAGTGGTCCCAATCCCAATCTCACTCCCAGGCCCAGGCACTTGGTTTTGTGGACCACTTTGTGTCTATTAACAAAGTTGACATGTCCCAAGGGACTGACTATAGAAAGACTAGTAAAGACAAATCTCCTGCCGTGCCAAATGCCGAAGGACCTCGAAATCTGGCCAGGAGATTTCATCAGCAAACCGAGGTTAAAGAAAATTGGAAGTTCGAATTCATTGACAATGACCCACTTGAAGGCTTGAACTCCTTTAGAAAGAAAAGATCTTGTACAAGCCATCCGACAGACGTGGATGCTGATGACAGAAGGTACATGAGTTTGGGTAATGAGGGTAAAGATAGAGCAGGGATTTTGAATTTCGATAAGGAAACTAAGGATTTGAGTAATTTGGACAAGGGATTTGAAGGGCGTAGTTCAAAATATGGAAGTGAGATCACACAGGTATATGAAGCTGCCAATGAAGTAAACTCTTCCAAGGAAAAGGAATTAGCAAGAAAGCCGTTGGAAGCTAGTGATATGGGAAGTGATACTTTGGAAATCTATGACATCGGTTTCAACACCCAAATAGCTGCTGAAGCCATCGAAGCACTGGCATATGGCAATCCTTTCGGCAACAACTCCACTGGTGGTTGTCAAGATACGGAGAACAATGTGGATGGTTCTTTAAGAGGTGTCACAGATAATAATGCTAGGCTGAAACTTCCTTTTATTCAAGCTGGTGCTTGTTATGATATAGGAGCCATTTTGGGCAGTGCAAAGCGGAAAAAGCGGTCTGATAGGAGGTCAGTGAAGATGAGACATTTAGGCAGAGACATCTCCAATTTTTCTGAAAAACAGTATGGAATTGAGGAGTTAGATCCTGAGTTGAAAAAATCGAGGTCAGTGTTGAGGAGCAGGTTGTCTGCTGAGACTAAGTTATGTGGTAGAAATTCTACTACTTCAGATGAAACTTCAGGCAGAAGTTCTGCCCAGCCTATTAAGCAAAGTGAGGAAGGAGTTCTTGAAATGAACAACCATACGATTTCAGCAACACCAATTCAAAATATCCCTCCTATAAATGAACAGTCCAGACGCCAAGGTGCGAAAGTTTCTCCTTTTACCAGCAGAACTGGGCAGCAGGACTCAGGGGTTAGGTTAAACAGGAGTGAAGATCGAGCTTGTACGCTGAGAGAAAAGATGAGCGATAAGATAAACCAGGGTGCCCTTGTGTACAAAAGAAAGCGAAGTCGTTTGAATGCTTATCCGTTGAGAGTCTCGAGTGTGAGAGGAAAAGGCTTGGAACTTTGTTATTCAAGTGAGGGAGCAAGAAAGAGCATGTTGAACACTTCTTCAAAATTAGATATGTGGAACTGTCCCAAAGGTCAAAGAACAAGTCGGAGAGTAGGAAAACATTCAAATAGAACCGTTAACCTGAATGTCCCGTTCAATTCACATAATCAGGGGAGGACAACAGGCAAAGCCAATTTGAAGGAGAAAGGAAAGTCGGCATCTCGAGCACGCCCTTGTGCACCTTGGAATTCTTCGAGAAATGATTTTCTGGGAAGCTTGCCAGGAGAAAGTTCTGCCAAACCAGATTTTGGAGTCTCCATTAAAGTTCTTTCTGGCTCGGAATGTATCACATTTGTGGCTGTTGGTGTAGAAAAAGACCACTCTTCAACAGAATCTTCAAACAATACCCTTGAGCCATTTGGGTCAGACTGTACTACAAGGAGCTCTAAAACAATCAAAAATGTAGTGCCATCCAATAACACATATAGCTACCACCAGAAAAGACCTTGCAACAAAAATTTACCCAAAACATCACTTTTGAAAGAGCTTATTAATCTAGGTGTCCCCAAGCAAATACCTGAATTTGGGTGGAAAGAGTTGAGAAGACGAAGAGATATGGCACATGTTCGTGTCCTGTTTAGCCAGCATTTGGACGATGATATCATCAAGCAGCAGAGAAAGGTAGACTTTTTGAGATTTCTGTTTAATCAAGAAAAATTTCCTATAAATCAAAATTTAATGTCACATTTATCCTAGCAGGTTGCGGCCCGCTTGGGCACATCCATTGTCTCGTGTTCTATGGATGCAACACATTTTATAGCAAATAAATTTGCACGCACCAAAAACATGTTGGAAGCTATTGCTCTTGGTAAACCGGTGGTGACACACCTATGGCTAGAGAGTTGTGCACAAGCAAACTGTTTCATTGATGAGAAAAACTACATTTTGAGGGATGCTAAGAAGGAAAAGGAATTTGGCTTTTCTATGCCCGTTTCATTGGTTCGTGCAAACCAGCATCCTCTCTTAAAGGTCAACATGCAAGCCGTATTATGTTAACAAAACTGGAACACTTTTTGCACTTGGTTCAAATCAGTTTAGAGTTTAGACTCGAAGTATTTTAATTACTTTTTTTAACGCTTTTTGGTCAAATCATAAGCTAAAATTAGATATCTTATTACCTGTTTGCTGTTCCCTAGCAGGGCCGAGAAGTGTTTGTTACCCCAAACATTAAGCCTGAGAAAGAAATGATCATAAATTTGGTGAGGGCAGTTCATGGCCAGGTATGTATATCTAAAACCACAGTTAATTTAACAACTACTTGGTCATAGGCAGTTGATTTAGTTTTGCCGTAATTTGCTATCTGCTTCACGAATTGTTGAGATAACGGTTTAAAATGCTCCTCAGCCATTGGAGAAACTTCAGATATCTTCATGGAATGATGAAAATATCCCGGAAGGTCTATTGATTCTTTCTTGTGAAGAAGATCATTCCATTTGTCTGCCTTTCCTTAAGAAAGGTATAAATCTATCACCCATCGTTGCTCTCTATAAAACTCTAGTTTTTTATGCCTGGACATTTGTTAAAATTCTCCAAATCGTAATTGCAGGATCAGCAATATATAGTTCAGAGCTACTACTTAATGGGGTTGTCACACAGAAACTGGACTACAAAAGGTCACTACTATTACAACTACAATAAAAATGCACTCCTTTCGGTTCTTGTGTTTCTAGTTTTGCGTATGCAAGTCGTAATTACGGCTAAAATACAGCCTTCTTATTGCTCCATAGCAACTATTTTTTATGATAAATTTTACTTTTTTGTGATGCTTGCTTTTCAGACATCAGCTCTTTGCAAATGATGTCAAGAGGAATTGCTCCTAGAACACAGGAGAGATTACTATTTTGCTGTTTGGGTGAACAAATGTGGAGAGATTTTTTCCTTTTTTTGACGAGTGCTCTCTCCAGCCAAACAACCATTTTTGTAAGTTCAAATGTAGGAGTTCACCAACATGTTGTAAGAATTTGCAAATGTGAACCCAAAATGTCGGAATTCATCGGAAGAGTCTGCTCCCTACTGAGACTCTCTTGGATACTAAAATCTGTCTGGTTTTGGTGTTTGCTGTCGTTTGTCTTTTTTTTTTTTCTTGCTTGGAAACACACATAGTTTACAACATTCTAAAACTTTAGCAACTTTTTTATGTGGAGTCTAAAGATAAATTACTGATTAGAGTTGTAAGACTGTTTTCTGATTTAGCAATCTGCTTCAGGGAACCATCATTTGCAATGAGTTATCACTGATGGAGAGGATAGATAATGATCATTCTCCCATCTTTTAGCAAATTGTACGTTTCTTATTAATTTTTTATTTTTGACAATTTTTTCTTTGAATTTAATAAAGCAATGGTGTGTAACCTTAAATCAATTGAAGGTCATTTCAAGAGAGGTAGAGAGGGAATTCAATGAAGGATGTTAAAATTTAGAAGGAAACATCATTTAAAATTTAAATATTTACTTTCAAACAAGCTTTCCTGTCGTATGAGATCTTTTAATCCATATTTTAGTTGTCACTAGTTTAAGAACACGTGCGTAGCAGGTGATTAGATATATTTAAAAATTTTATTTAAATTAAAAACTATATTTAAGTAAATAAAACAGACAAAAAAAAAAAGAAAATCAATAAAGTATCTAAAAATAAATTTAAAAATGATAAAAAGATAAAAATACAAAAATATAAAAAATAGACAAAAATAGACTTATATTAAAAAAGGATTCAAATGAAAAATTAAAAACAAATTAGGCTAAAAGAGAAAAAATAATAATAATAAAGTTAAAGGACTAAAAAATCCAACCCTCTCTCTCTCTTTTTCTCCCTTGTCAATGAACAAAAAAAACAAAACAAAAGTACCCCCTCTCTCTCTCGCTCTGTTTCTCTCTCCACCCTTTAGCGTGTTAGAAAGAAAACAAAATCCCAAAAAGTTCTCACTCTCACTCTCACTCTCTCCTTAAAACGCAAGTTTCGTGCGTTTTGGACGAAATGGGTGAATAATGCCAAAAGGGCAAAACCGATAAATCACTGTGCAACCTGAAAAAGGCAAAGGATTTGAAGGACATAAATGTCATTTTACTGTATAATTTTACTATTCGGTGAATAGTAAAAGTTTACATCCTTTTAATAAATATAATAATGTGATGGTATTTTTCGACACTATTTTAAAATCCAAAAGTTAATTTTCCAACTCAACGAAAAAAAGTAATTTTCCAAAATTAAATGTTTAAGAAGTAACTTACCGAATTGTGAAAACTTCAAGAAATATAGTACCGAATAGGATTAATTTCAAAAATAAAATTTATAGGAAAAATAATTTTAAAAATAGCATCATTTTTTCAGACTTTCCATACTAACACTGTCATATCAACTCCAAGAATTGAGGAGACTTGAAATTGTCGAAAATGCCCTCAAATCTTCAGCCAATCCTAAAAGAATTCTTCATTTCCTACACATTCCCACCATATATCACACTCTGTCTCTTTACTTTTTTCTCATTTCCTCTCTTTTCACCTTACATTCTCTCTCTTCAACAATGGGGTTTTGAAGAAGCGCAACTTAGTTCTCTCACCTTCACCTTCACCCCCGGTCTGTCTCTAATTTTTTCCTCGTTTTCTCTCTTCATCTCATGCTCTCTCTCTCTTTTCACCTCATGCTCTCTATCTCTTCACCATAGTTGAAAAAGGTTGCAGCTTAGTTCCTGATCAGCTTGTTCAGCTTGTTCAGGGTTATAGCTCATCTCACTCTTCAACAGTGACGTTTTAGCTCAGCTTAGGTCTAAATATGAGGTGATGGTGTTTGTTCTTTTGTTTTATTTGTTTTTATATGATATAAGTGGGTTTGTTTTTTTGGATTGTAATGTGAAAAATGACTATGTTGAGCTTATCAAGGTAAGTTCTTGCAACATCTATCGTCCTTTGAACTTTTGTGGTAATTAGCTAGATTTATGTGCTTTTTTTGTTCCTTAGATTTGTCGGTCTAGAAAATTTCTGAATGTAGTAATGGTAAACAACATAATTACCATTTGATCATTATTAAAATGACCTGTTTAGTTAATAATTTATTAATTCAAATGTAATTATTATATTGATTAACATGTTATTATTTCGTTTAGGAATGGTTGCGGTTTACATTATCTCTCTCTTTCTCATTTTTTCTCGCTCATTCTCTCTTCACCTCACATCCCTATGGTGCTCCTTTAATAGTAATAATAGTAAATATAATAATTCATACCCGGTCAATATTGAGATGACCTTTTTAGTCATCATATCAGTGACCTAAGGTAATTATTATTTTAACTTGCATCTTATTATTTTGTTTAGAAATGATCGTGGCTTGCATTTTCATTGAGTATAATGGTCAATAGAACCATACATTGAGATATGTTGGTGGTAAAATGAAGGAAATAATGACAACCCTCACCACAACTCATGTTAGCCTTCTTGAGTTGGTAAGGAATGTTATTGGAATCAGGCGGATCAAATACCTCGTCCTCATACTATGACCGTCTGTAACCTCCTAGCAATAAGGTTACAAGATCTTCCATAACTTAGAGTACCGTTATGTGATAGTTTTTATTTATACATCATTATTTTTATCCATTAAGACTTTAATTCTATCTTTTTTTTTTTTTTCCCCTCATGCTTTTGTATTGCTATAACATTTTGTTAGTGCTTTTAAGTACTACATTTTGTCGGTTTGTTATTTAAGTATTTTGACCATTTGTGATTGGTAATATGTATTTATATGATGACCATGTTTAATTGGTATTGTCAAATTGGAATTTAGTACCAGTGTTTCTATTCACAGTTGTGTTAATAGGCAATTTCATAAATGACCAATAAGTTATTTTTATAATGACCAATGAGTCATTTACTTAATGACCTACTTTGTAGTTAGTTTTATTTATTGATGTAAAAAAGAGTTTTGAAACACATAAATGCGAGTCAACCTGATTTATTTTTAATCAATATTATTGTTGCAAAAAGTTTAACGTCCAACGGAAATACAGTTTAAGAGTTAGTAGTAAGGATATGTAATTGTATACATGACCAGTGGGTCATTTCCATAATGACCTGCTCATTAAGTAATTTCATTTATTGATGTGAAAAAGGAGTTTTGAAATGCGTACATATTGGAGTCGGCCCAACTTCTTTTTAACATCACTATTATTATTGCAAAAAATTTGGCATTTGACCAAAATATTTAAGGGTTATTAATAAGCATAGGTAATTATAAAAATAACCCTGAGTCATTTCCATAATGACAGTCCTTATACTTTATTTTTAAAATATAGGATGAACAAAAAATACAACTATTTAAGAACATAATGATCATCAGCTGTAGTAACACATTCATAACATTTACATTTACATTTCTTGTATTAATTAGCTAACAACCCCTCTATGATATTAATGATCATCTGCTGCAGTAACACATTCATACATTTACGTTTCTTGTATTAATCAGCTAACAACCCCTCTCTGATATTTTTCATTGTTTCCTCAAGGTTGACAAATGTATTTATTTTTGTGCAACTTATTTAAGCATCGGGGACGCACCTTATAAATTGAACCTACAATAATATAATATCACAAGAGAAAGTAATTATATTTATGACCAACAAGTCATCAATAAAATGACAGATTGGTAAAAATATAAATGACTTCAGATAATTATATATATGACCACACAACAAAATCAAAACTCCTTCAATTTTCATCTTACAAGAACAGAAAACTAATACCAGAAACAAGATGGGTGCACATGGTTTAGCAATAAAAACCAACTAAAATGCACCACTATTTAGGAAGATTAAAATAACAAAAAGATAGGTGTACATGTTTTCCACCACATTCAAATCTAGTGTCAAATACCAATTTCCCGCACTAAACTACTCCAACAAAGAAATTCAAGTCCACAATAGCTTGGAATCAATCACGTGTCTCAAAACCAACCCAAATTTCCTAATCTAACATCTGAGTTAATCTCCAGTTTTTAATTCTCAAACATCAAAATAAAGTATGATAAAATACAGACTACGAAAAATAATCCTCCTCGGTTCCAAGTTTCATATAGACCGCGTAAATATCTAGATATTTAAACCCAAAATATTACCTGTTTTAATAAAAATTCTTACTTCGAAAGAAAACCTATACAAATTACTCATAGCAAAAATTGACACCTTGTTATCGCATGTAAATCATATTAATATACCATGAAAATTAAAAAGCATGGGTCTGATAAAAATGCTTACTTTATAAAGAAAACCTTTTTTTTTTTTTTTCCTTGCAAAAACCATGAATCTCCATCTAATTTTTAAAAAAAATAAATTTAAAAAAATTAAAAAAACTCCATCTAAATATTTGTTTACCTGTTGAATAAAGTCTTGCTTTGGTGGGTCAGTGACTTCAAGTTTTCAATGAAATGGTGGTTTTCGATGGTTAAATAGTGGTTTTCGGAGGTTTCAAATAGTTTCAATGGTGGTTTCTCTCTATATCCTCTGAGCTAACCGTGTAATTAAACTTCATCTCTTTTTCTGAAAAGTCTGAGCAAATTTGAATCTATTTTAAGGGTCTGTGGATCTTAAGAACGCAATGGGGGAAGGAGAGATGGAAAGGGTATTTTCGGTCATCAATACCCACACATTATCCACCGAGACCCACTTTTAAGGGAATCTTCTCACATTGTGATGTTTTGTAAGTTCAAACTCAAAATTTTCATATCAATTTTTATCTTTTTCTGAAAAAGTTTTTTGTCTTTTCTGAAAAGTCAACAAAAATTACTATTGAAACTTAAAATTTCCAACTCAAACTCATTCACCAAACGGATCCTAAAACTATTTTTTCAGATGTGTTATTTTTGAAATTAACCCAAAAAACCTTTCTTCCATAGTTTACCAAAAAATAAAAAAAAAATCTAAAAAAAACCTGTCTTTTATTAAGAGAAGCCTCCAACTGTCGAAGTCAAGTGTTACCAGCCAATAAAGAATTAGAATGGTTTCAAAAGCATAAAAGTTGGAAACGTATCCTTTGCATGTCATATACAATCTTGATCATCAAAAGTTGCAAATGCTTTGGTCTAATTTACCTCATCTTTTAACATGTATCATGTACATAGGCTGATTAATATTAGGAATAATCGATTCCAATCCTAATTTTTGGTATTCATATTTATAATAGTAAATTATCATTTTTTATTCGTAAATATTTGAGAAAAATATTGTTATTTAGTAAAAAAAAAAAAACTGCTTTTATAGTAAAAAGATAACACTTATTTTTTTCTTTTTTAGAAGGTAAAGAGATGGCAATCTATTAATAGGTAAATCAGTAACAAAAAAAATTTAGAAACCGTTTGAGAATAAATTTAAATTGAAAATTTTAAATTTAAATAGTAACTTTTATTAATTTTTTAGAGAAGATAAAAATTTTGACTTTTTAAAAATATAAAAAATTTTTTAAAAAAAAAAAGATAAAAATTTAAATTTAAATCTTAAATTTAAACTTTTCAAAGGAAATGGAGCCTTGAAACTAAAGTTAATGTCCTAACAAATAACATTACATACGAGAGACAGAATTTTAACACGTGTTTCACTCCCGTAAATTGTCCTCAATGCAATTTTTTTTCCCCTGATTATTACATTGTCCAACGTTGAACATTTCTTGTACTGAATGGAAAAGGAGACAAAGAAACGACGCCGTACAATAGCTTTTAGATTATTTTTCAAGCAAAAAAAAAAAAATCAACCATTAACATATTTGGCTTTAGAAATGGCGCAAGTCAGCAGAAAAACCGCTAATATTGTCTCAACGCCAAACACTTCCTCGGGAAACAAAAAGCGCCTGATAAAATCTGTTATGAACAATCACAGCTTTCAGGTTCGATCACTCACGAATTCCCTTTTTCC
This sequence comes from Ficus microcarpa, assembly GCA_025413485.1. Lineage (NCBI taxonomy): Eukaryota > Viridiplantae > Streptophyta > Magnoliopsida > Rosales > Moraceae > Ficus > Ficus microcarpa. The sequence goes on along the minus strand of CM046384.1, from coordinate 8,658,406 downwards.
AGATCTTGATTTTTGTTTGGTTTCCGAGAAAACTGAGGAGAAAAGAAACACAAGCAACGATCGGTTTTGGATCTTGTTTTTCCGATTTCATTTCCTTTAGCTGGTTGGCGACAGGTCGGGTCTCGATTCTGGAACAAGAATTGCTTTTCGTTTTTCTCGGCTACCAAACAGAAAAAATTCGTTATTTTCTCATACCGAGATTTTGTTGGAATTTCAGGAAGTATGAGAGGCAATGAGAAGCAGAGTTGGGCAATCTCGCCGTCCAATGTCGCTTACCACTTTGGTACCAGTGGACTTTCCGTTGCCGTCGCCACCGGAATCACTCATCCTCTAGGTAAAATCTTGAACAGAAAAAGAAACAAAAGTTTGTGGATGATTATTTTTTTTTTTATTCAGGGTCACAATACATGCTGGGTTATCTTATCGTTATCCCTATTTCTTGAAATCACTGCTCTCTTTATAATTATTTGCGGTGTGGATAATGCTAATGGGTTGGTTTCAGTCATAGATAATGTTACTGACGATTCTATAACGTTCAAATTTGTATGTTAAAGGCAGATCAGCCATTAGGAAAAGGATTTAAATTTTGTTGTTTTTATTTTTGTGGTACATTCTTGTTTTGAGCTAATTTGATATGCTGGACATCGAGCTTGGCTGGGTGTTTTTGATGAAGACGCGTTTTTTTTTTTGCTGGTAGAAAATAAAGATATGCACACAAATAAGAAAAACTAAAGGTTCATATAGAGTGAGTTTATGATTAGAGCAATTGGAGGTTGTGAAATACGTATAGACTATTCTTGTATATTCAAGAAAAGGCATGAACTTTTGTACCCAACTTGTATTAATAACCGAGATTTGAGCCCCCATGTTGGCATGGTCAAGTGGAGGGCCCTTTTGGCAGTCAAGTTCTCTCACCAGCAGTCAGTCCACAAGTAAACTGTGTTTTCAACGAACATGTGGTATCTTTGGCAGCTCAAGGAAATAATTGAGCTTGTTAGGTGGTCCGATGACTTCTCATAATGAAATACAGTTTCATCTAATGCAGTATGGTATCAGATAGTCAGCGTTGTTTTTTTCTTTGTTGGATTTTGAATTGCCATCTTTGAGATTTGTTAAAGTGGTCTTGCCACATTTGTACGGGTCATTTAAAGGTGGCAAAGAATCTGGCAAATTTAAGAATTTCTCTTTAAAAGAAACATTTATAGTGTCTTTGCATTAATAAAAATTTGCTGAATTTTCCATTATTCTATTTGGAATGCAGATGTACTCAAAGTAAGGCTGCAAATGCAACTTGTCGGTCAGAGGGGTCCTCTAACCGGAATGGTATTTTTCCTAGATTTTAATGTACGTGTTCCTGATCTGATTTATCAAGTATGGTAATATGATGAATTGCATATCCAGGGCCAATTATTTGTTAAATTATTGAAAAGTGAAGGGCCTAGATCTTTGTATCTGGGATTGACACCTGCATTGACAAGATCAATTCTTTACGGGGGTCTTCGCTTAGGCTTGTATGAACCCTCAAAGTATGCTTGTGATTGGGCTGTTGGATCCACCAATATTTTTGTTAAGATTGCTTCTGGCTTATTTGCTGGTGCCATTGCAACTGCTGTGACTAATCCAATTGAGGTTTTGAAGGTGAGTACCATTTGAAACCTTTTAATTTTTCCTCTTCTCGATTGAATTGCTTCTTAGAAATTATTCCTCTGTTACCAGGTTAGATTACAGATGAATCCAAGTTTGAGAAAAGGAGGACCAACAAAAGAATTGGGCAGAATTGTTTCCGAAGAGGGAGTAAAAGCTCTTTGGAAGGGTCTTGGCCCTGCTATGGCCAGGGCTGCTGCTTTGACTGCCTCACAACTGGCAACTTATGATGAAACCAAGCGGGTCAAGTTCTAAGCACGCTATTTTTCACTTTGAATATCCACGAAGTAATTGCCAAATCGTTAATCCAATATTTAATTGATCATATGGAAAGAATTTTTAGTTTTTGCCTTTTTAATTTCCCAGTCTATCTTCTGAATCTATGATTCTTAAATTTTGTTTTTACAGATTCTGATTAGCTGGACGCCACTTGAAGAAGGTTTTCATCTGCATCTCGTGTATGACATTACCAAAATTCCATCTGCAGATGTTTTATTACCTTCAACCTTAGTTGAAACCTTGCTGAAATTACGATCAAAATAAATTAAGAAAAAACATTGGGTTAAAAAATAAAGAAATGGAACATGGATCTCTTAGAAGAGTTAAAACACTACATTAGGTTTGAATTTTGTCAGTACATGGTGCCAACGCTTTAAAAATTGAAGATCATTTTATTCAGAACCAGTTGTTGGTTTCCTGGTTTAAGAAATGAGCCCCATCTTTTGCTATAACTGCTCTTCTGATCAAACCCTATTTATGGAAACTAACTAATGCTTTGCACTTGATGAAGCTCGAGTATGGTTGCGGGCGGACTCAGCACTCTCATAACGGCTCCTATGGACATGGTTAAAACCCGTCTCATGTTGCAAAGAGAATCTAAAAGGGTTGGAACCTATAAGAACGGGTTTCATTGTGCATATCAGGTAGTGGTTTTTATATCTCGTTCTTTTTTTCTTTTTACTTTTTTTTTTTTTTTTTTTTTGGTTGGTGTTTCAATTTGTTTTTGTTTGTTTCACTACTTTCTTTGAACGGTGGTAATTAATTAGAAGGGGAGGGAGGGCATGCATCTATATAGTTTACTTTTTGCAAAAAGTTCGTAAAATTCAAGTTATAATGGTAGGCAAAAGTCAACTTGGTGTTTTTTCAGCCCATTTTACTTGGTATTTGGCAGCTGGAGAACTCAATTGCTTGCCACTTGACTGTATTTTATCATGTATCCCGATGTTAGCCCCGTAACATAGATTTGTAGCTTTCTTCTTTGTAGGAAGGAGAATCTTTACTTAAACCAAAGAGATTTTCTAATTTAGGCGGATAGAGGACATGGCTAAGTTTTTCGAGTGTTACAGCTTTCTTACCTGATGAATGTCGATGTGTGGTTTCAGGTTGTGCGTACAGAAGGACCCAAGGCCCTTTACAAGGGGTGAGTTTCTCTTAGCTTCTGCATTTCAATTTGGTCTATACACTGCGAGTGTTCTTTACCTCATTTGCGGTCTTCAAAGCATTCATAATTAAATTTTGATATTTTCCACTCCTAATGTGCTAACAACCTAGAAGCATACAGTATCTGCCTTTTTTTCTTATGATCAGTAGAAATTTACTTGCAGCTTCCTCGGGATCACATTATAATATTTTTTGTTGTCTCACTTTCCATCCTCATTTCTTAAGATTTTGGTTTCTAAACCCTGCAGGGGCTTTGCAATTTTTGCAAGATTAGGTCCACAAACTACAATTACATTTATACTTTGTGAGAAGCTGCGGGAGCTTGTTGGATTGAAAGCAATTTAGCAAGTTGTTTGTGCTTCTGTTCTGATAATAGTTGAACCGCTATTATTAACCTTTTGGAGTGAATAGTGATTTATTCGCGAGTAACAAAAATAACCAACACGACTGCAGTTGAAGTGGCGAATGTTGCCCTCGTTCCAAGATTTCCAAATTTAGGGACCTTTTTTTTTTCCCCTTCAATTTCTAGGGTGATTTTGCCCTACCATTATTTTGGAGCCATTATTTTGAATTTCCTGTTGGAATGGTTGTATTTTTCTATCAGACTTGAGGGCCCATATACAATAGTTTTTTTTTTCATTTTACCCCTATATTCCCCATTTTCCCCCCCTAGAGTCTGGCTGTATCCAATCACCAATTGTAATACTTTTGGCTGAGGATTATTGTTAAATTGCCGACTAGGATTTTAATTAAGGGAAGTTCTACAGTGATGTAAAAAATTTTACTTCATCAATGGGATAAGATTCAACGGATGAGAACGATTAGATTATAATTGTGCACCAAATTACAATATATCCTAACACATTTGATTTTACTTAAAAACAAAAACGAAAAAAAAAAAACAAAAAACCCAGCAACTTCCCACCCCACCCTGATGGTGACACAGCGTTCCCCGTGGCAACAGCGAACCACCACAACGCAACCCCCCACAAGCTAGATCCGCATCGGGGGGGATTGGGGGGATTTGCAGTCGTTGGTACGCCTGCGACAAAATGGCCCTTGTGCCAACAGGGACTTTGGGTTTTTTTTTTTTTTTTTTTTTTTTAATTAAATCTGGTTGTGTGTGGGAAGATTCACATTCATTAGATGGTCTTTAACCTTTTTTAACCCTTAGATTTTAATCCGATGGTCAATATTTTTTTTACCCATTGATGGAGTAAAAAAACCTTACATCATTGTAGAAACCCCCTTTAATTAGGTACCAAAAGGTAGTATTTTAATTTTATTGCATTAGCAATCAGTCATCCTAATTCTTTATTACAAAATGAATAAGTACGAATAAGTCAGATTTGTATGTGAGAGCCACGTCTATTTTTATCTATTACAATAATATATTGTGATGATCAAGAAGTTTAAATCTCTCATATAAATAGAAATCTAGGACGATCAAGATATAAAATGAAAATCCCAAAACACTCTTATTAAAATTTTGCAACCACTGAGAGGAGGTCTTTCCGCCCCCACCCCCCCCGGGTCCAATCCAACAGTAGTCTTATTGTCTTGTCGTGAAAGTCCAATTTTGGTACTAATTCTGAGTCGGGAAATAATTATGCTCCGTAACTAAAAACTATTAGGGTATTTGGTGAAGTAGTTTGAGTTGAGATTTTTAAGTTTTAATAATAAATTTTTTTGAATTTTCAGAAAAGACAAAAAACTTTTTGGGAAAAAAACAAAAACTTTTGAGAAAAAAGACAAAAAAAAGTTTGAATTGAGTGGTTTGAATTGTTCAACCAAACAGGCATATGTTTGTTTCAACCATTTTATCAAATTGAACATTTTCTATCTAAATAGCATATCTACATATGTGTTATTTTATTTCATTTGGATTGCCCATTTTTAAATTGGGTACAAATTTCAAAAACCTTATCCTTAAAAACTAGTCACATTTCAATTTTTGAAACTGACAAATAAAAATTTTCAATAATTATTTAAGTATAAATTCAAATGTTTCTGTTCAAATGTTCTTTTTATAAATGTTAACATTCAAATATCTATCAAATAATGATCTAAATGTTCTCATCTCAAATATTCCTATCCAAATGAAAAAAATATAGATGGTTCCTTACGTAAGCTAAGCAATTATAAGATTTTGATTTGTGTTGTTTTGGCCTGGACATTTTTCCTACTGACCCATCGCTTGATTAAAATTGCGTAGTTGAGTTAGCTGAGTTGGAAGGCTATGATAAACGACAAGAAATCCAATTTTCTCTTTAATTACATTAGGTAAACCTAACTTTTCGTTGACTTGTTAATCTTTTTTAAAGATTATCCAGTTTTTATTCCTTATCGGCACGGTAGTACTCGTCTTTCCTGTCATTTTCTCAATGGATCCATTCTTAGATTCATTTTCCTAAAAAAATGTCAAATACGAACTCATTTTATATTTTGTATTTGTTGATGAGTTTTATTTAGACTTGACAGGAATTGATGATTGCGCGTGCCAAACTATAAAAATTGATATTTCAAAAGATCAACAGAAAATTTTTTAGACAACTACAACCCCCTTGTGACGATTGTAGACAACTACAAACAAGAAATTATATTTTACTTGTTGATTTTCATCCTTTTTTTTTTTTTTTTGAGGGGAAGATTTTCATTAAATCTTAGTAGTAAACGTAACAACTAGCTATATAAAAAAATAACATTAAAAAAAATTATTTGAAAAAATAATATAAAACAAAATCAAAAGCGTAAAGCTGAATTAAGAAGGGTTATTATAGTCCCTCTTCTTTAATATTTACAAAAGAATGATATAAGTTTTTAGGTAATTTACGGGGTTGCTCCTTAAATAAAGACATCTCTCAGTCATGTCCCCAGTTATAATAATTTTAATTTTCTTTAAGTTCTTCTAAACATTAAATCTTATTACAATTACACTAAAATTTAGAAAAAGTCAAAAAAAAAAAATATTTTCCTCTATCAGAGTTTTCTTATGATTACTATTCTCTTTTTTTTTTTTAATGAAATGTATTAGTGTTACTATTTTTGTACGAGGTATAAGTGTTTTCTCAATCATCAAAAACATTTTGGATAAGCTGGTCTTTCTGACTTAAATTTTGACTTCGGTCTGAAACAAATGGCTCAAATGGCCCAGAGAAAACTATGGCCTATGCCCCTTAGAGCAGGGTAGTGGATGATACTTCTTCTACTCCCTATTTTTATCACTAATATCTTTGGAACAAAAGACTTGGATGTCACAATCCACCTCTTTCAGGATTTTTATTTGACCAGCTATGATACTCCAGCACAATGTTCGGAATATATATATATATATATATACACACGTATATATACATATATATTTGGTCCCCACTTCATTTCATCGTCAGCTGGCTCTCGGGTGTGGTACACGGAATTCAAATATATTTTGCTCCATCTTGTATATTATTATATAACTTCACGGGATGTTTGGCATTTCAACTTAGGGGGTGTTTGGTGAATGAGTTAAGTTTGAAAATTTTAAACTTCAATAGTAATTTTTATTGATTTTTCAAAAAAGACAAAAAACTTTTTCAGAAAAAGACAAAAAAAAAGTACAGCTTAATTTGAGTTAAACTTGAGTGCCAAACAATGCCTTATTTTAAACTAAATTGTACTTTTTCAAATCAGTTTTTTTCTTTTTTGAAAAAGTTTTTTGTCTTTTCTGGAAAGTCAACAAAAATTACTATTGAAACTTAAAAATCTTAAACTAAACTCATTTACCAAACACCCCCCGTATGTATTTAGGGGATATTTGTGGACTTTTTCGAACTTCTATATATATATTTTGTCTTTTTCTTTTCAACTAAAAATTGTTTTTACTTTTCAAATTTTCAAATTCTACAGTAAACTTAAACTTTAAAAGCCCATAACTTTATTATTTCATGTTCCACTAAGATGATTTTTTTTAATTGTATGAAATTCCAAGATTAAAGAAACAACATCCATATCGATGTTTTCTTTCGATTTCAATTTTATATATATATGTATATTTTTATTCCAAATAGCTTTTTCTTTTTCTTTTTTAATTGAACGTATAGTTTCAAAATTTATCTCAATTTCAATTAAAATATATTCAAAACTTTATCCTCGATACCTCCTTTAAACAGGTATTTAAAATATATATATATATATATATATGTATGTATGTGTGTGTGCAGACATAATGGATAAACTGTTAAGGTTAGCTCAACATGTATAAGGGACAGATCTGATACGAGCTCTCGTTTTTAAATTCTAAATGTGTTGTTGTTTTTTATAATAAGTGAGATGCACGAATTTCGTGCCTAAACATATATATAATGGTTATGTTATGTATGACATTTCTTAGCTTTAACGTTTTACGTTTTAGGTGCCATCTTCAATCTACCTTGACTCATTGTTTGGCTTTCTATACGTCATTGACTCTTGTTTGCTTGCGAGATCTATAATTTTTAGTTCTAGCCCCTCTTTTCATTTAATTTGGAAGAATTAGCACCAAAAACCTATTATATATAGCGATCACTAAATGTCGTCATATAATATTGTTAGATCCAAACGGTTTTCACATTTTCAAAACATGTACAATTTTAAAACACACTAAATTTAGCACAAACGATGGATGTCAATTAATATCACTTGTACACAAAAATTGCATGATGGGCCGCCTGTAAACTTTCCAGATCTCTCTCTTCTCTTATTTCTCTAACATGTAAGAGTTAGGGTTTTTCAATCATTTTCCAACCCTAGGGATGGATGTAAGAATCATATAATGAGAGTTTTAAAAGAGACGAGCCTGTTGGAGAATGATCGGTGTTACAGGAAGGAGCAAGATAGAGAAGTTCTGCAGCAGATTAGCTTTGACAATCCAATTTCTCTCGTTGACATGGATCTTTTTTTCGGCAAGGACTCTTATGTAATTATTTGTTTTGTTTTTTGGTTTATAGTTTTGTATGTAATAATGGCGATGTCTTTGCCGTCTTTAATCTTGGTATTGTATTTCAGTTTGTTAATTCTAATAATAGAGGTGGTCTCCCCACCTTACACATTAATTGTTTGTTCGCCGATATGAGTCTTGGCATTATTTTGGTCCTGCTAAAATTGCTTCTATGCAAAGTTAGTGGTGGCCCTAGTGCTATTGAGTCTTGGCCTTCGATTGATCGGAATATTCCATTGATTGTTGGGATTTTGTCAAAAATAACCTTACATATGCTCAATTTTAGTGTGCCAAGGTATGACCCCGTTATCGGTCCTCAAATATACATATTTCCCTTTAAGCGTCATCATAATTTACATCTTATTGAAGGATTTTGTTTTATGTAATAAGGGGTTATTTATTATGTTTTGTATCCTTGTATCTCCTTATTAAATTTAATAAAATTTCTGTTTAAAAAAAAATCTCTTGACTAATTTTTTTTTTTTCAAAAAAGGACACAAATTAAATCACATTTTCACTAAAATAACAACGCAATTAAATTTTTTTTATTTTAATTTTTATCTGTCTTTAACTAGTATCATACTATCATACGGTTAAGTCCACAAAGCTGAGCTTTATAGTGGTATGGTTGATTTTTGATTCATTTGGAATTTTTAAGTTTGAAATATGAATATATTTATGTTTGGTTTTTTTTTTTTTTTTTTTTTACCTTCATGAAAATTTTCATTAAAAAAAGTTAAATTTTTTAAAAAAGGATATAAGAAAACGTTTGTGAAAAAAAAAAAAAAAAAAACCTTAGGGTAACAGTTTAATGGGGCCATTAGGCGTGCATAAAGTGTTCTCCCCCTTGGATGTTCTAAACTTTTTAAGAGGTAAGAGCTCTTTTTTTCCTTTTCTCTTTTTTATTTTTTTCCCCTCCTTGTTAAAGCCAATTTAAGTAGTGTTTGGTGAATGAGTTTAGTTTAAGATTTTTAAGTTTTAATAGCAATTTTTCATAAAAAAAGACAAAAAACTTTTTCAGAAAATACAAAAAACTTTTTTAAAAAAAGACAAAAATCATGATGAAAAAAGTACAATTTAGTTTAAAATAAAATGGTAAACAAACACCCCATTAGTCTTTTAACCTTTTATTTGAAAATTTCTAGGAAGTAATCAAGTACCAATCATGTGATAACTAAATTTTTCGTAAAAACTAATTTTTTTTGTAAAAATAGTTTATTCGAGGTAAAATGCTCCAATTTAGAAGAGATTTAAAGACATTCACCAAAAAATAAAAAAAAATCTAAGGAGAGATTTAAAAGCCATTAAAGAGAACATATCATAAATTACACATTAAATTAACACACAACTAATTCTGTCAAATTTTTAATAACTCATTGTTAAATAATTCTGCTCAATTACTAATTAACTAAAAAATAATAATAATAAAGTTAGAATCCAAGTCTAGCTACAAGAGTTCGATCTTTTAGGAAGTAACAACCACGTCGATCAAAGTCATCGGGGCTTAGCCAAATGGTAAGGGAAAGAGCGTTTAGAGCTTAAGGCTACATTACACTCAAATTATATTTTTTAATCTCAGTTTTTATCTTTTTCTTATAAAATTTTTATATTTTTCTGAAATTTTTTTTATTTTTTCTAAAAAATCAACAAAAATTTTCAACTCAAATTCATTTATCAAACGAACTCTAACAAATATAAGTTTAAGATTCAATTCTTTACCGTGGTAAAAAGAATTAATAATAAGTTAGTTAGTGTAAGACAGTAAGACTGAAACACATCCGTACTTACATGAAAAAACAAAAACAATCACATCAATCATTATATCTTACTTTTGTCGAGGTTAAAATCATCTTTAAGATTCCTCCTTTTTTTTTTTTTTTTTTGTAATTATTATGAGGGTGTCATGTGTTTATGATAGTATTAGAACGAAACCCGTACGTGTGACAATACTATCATTTTGATAGCCCAATTGATTTTTTGAACATGAAATGTCGTTTAAATCATTGTTTCTCTTTCAATTTAACTGTCTAAAATCAAAAGAAATAAAAAATGATGATTTAAAGACTGAAATAACAATTTTGTCTTTACCATCCTAATTTTGAGTCCTTTTTTTTTCTTCCTTATTTTCGAATGGGTTAAATGAAAAGATAAAAAAGAAATATAGATATAAATAAATGACAGTTTATTTCAAAAATAAAATGAAAAATATCAAAATTAAAGGATTATGATATTAAGATGAATTTTTTAAAAATATACTTTAATATTATATAAAATATAGGGCCCTTCGTAGTATTTGTAAATGAAAATAAAATGCAGATATAATTTAAAAATTATTTTATACTTGGATTTCTCTTGAACATAAATTAGAATCTCTCCATTTATAAATTAAAAATTAAAAATTAAAAATTAAAAATTAAAAGTAAAACGCAAACGTCTTAACATTTTAAAATCCATTAAGTACCATACTGATAATTTCACATGATTTTACAAAAAAAGTTTTGATGAGTTAATAAAAAAAACTTATATCATTCCACTTGAATTCAGGATTGAAATTTTACGTGTGGTTTTTTTTTTAAGAGAAAATTTTATTAAATTCACTAACAAAATATAAAAATATCAAACATAAGAAACCTGTATCACATAAGACAAAATCTTTCAATAAAAATGGATCACTAATAAATCTGATGACACTCAAAAGGAAAGACACATGCTTAAAGTCCAATAATGAGAATATACCTTAACACACTAAAATTAAATATATGTAAGGCTCTTTTTGGCAAAATATCAAAGATTAATGGATTTTCTCGATCAATTGATGGCCAAAACTCAGTAGCATTATGACCACTGCTAATTTCGCATAGAAATAACTCAGTAGGACCAAAACGCAGTCAAGACTTAGATCTAACAGATAAACAACTAACTCGGAAGGTGAAGAAACTGCCTCCGTTAATATAAACAACAAAAAGAAAAAAAAAAACAAAAGAAAAGACGACAAATATATTGTCATTATTAGACATAAACTTACACACTAAAAAAAGATTTCACACAGAACGAGTCATTGTCGATAGAATAAACCACATCATCAGGAAAAACTGGATTGCTGTAGCCGACTTGAGCGCTACAGGATATCCCTGATGTGTGACAAATACGCACTACCATCAACTATTTCATTCATGTCTTGTTCCTTCCCACAACATTTATCCTTCTACTATGGGCTTACTTCTGTCAGGATCCTCATCATATAATTCTCACATTCATCTTTACGGTCAGGAAACCAAAAAACTCTAGCCTTTACACCTCACACGTTAGAGAGAGAGAGAGAGGGAAAGTGAAAATTATGGATCCGTTTGGTGAATGAGTTAAAGTTAGAAATTTTAAGTTTTAATAGTAATTGTTATTGATTTTTCAGATAAGATAAAAAATTTATTCAAAAAAAGATAAAAATTGAACTAAAAAAATATATTCTATTTAAAATGAGACAGTAAACTATGCTTATGTAATTGAGGTACGTGTGGTTTTGTCCTTTTATTTCTTTATTTCTTTTTTCAAAAAAAAAAAAAAAGCGTTGTGAGAGAGAGAGAGAGAGAGAGAGGGAGAGAGAGAGAGTAGATCCACGAGAAGTTAACAACAACAAGCGTGCAAGTTGCAAAGACGTGAACAGTAAGTGACAGTGAGAACCTTGGAGGAGAAGAAGCTTTGGCGGGACAGTCTGGCGTACTTATCTTTGTACCTCGTTTTCCACGCTTAACTACCGTTGTACCCTTCTTCCCTTTCATTTTACCATTCCGCCCCTCCTTCTCTCTGCTTTTCTCTTTTTCCCCCCCCCTCTTGGTCAACTAAACTTTACTCCGTTTTACATTTACACCCCTGCCTGTCTCTGTCCATAAAATGTGTCCGTACTATTTGGGCCTTCAGGCCCCCTCTCAAGTTCTTCCTGATCCTAGCTCGTGTTCTTACTAAAAAAAAGAAAAAAGAAAAAAGGAAAAAAAAAAAAGGTTATTGCGTGCTCGTGAAAATGACCAATTCCAAAAAGAAATTACTCTTTTTAGTCAAACGTCAACGCCTCATCACGCACGCCGCCCTCCAAATCAATATTATACCCTTTAATAATCCAATCACGGTGCACCGGTCAATTATATTTTTCCTCACAAAATCAATTCAACAAGAATTTATTAAATTTAAAAATAATTATTATATTAATTTTCCTTTACTTATTAAGTCTAAAATGATTGTTTTAAAATAAATGAATTTTAACAATCTTATGTTGATTTGACCACAACGAATACGAGCTGCCAAAATTTAAAAAAAAGTCGTCGTATCACATTTACGTTAGGGTTCCGTTTGGACATTAAGTTTAAGGGCTAGTTTAGTTTCACACTTATTTTAAATTAAATTATACTTTTTTATCATGGTTTTTATCTTTTTCTGAAAAAGTTTTTTATTTTTCTGAAAAATTACTATTAAAACTTAAAAATCTTAAACTAAACTCATCAACCAAACACCCCCTAAACTTAAGGTTTAAACTCAAATTTTTATCTTTTTTTGAAAAGGTTTTTTATCTTTTCTGAAAAAGTTTTTTGTCTTTTCTAAAAAGTCAACAAAAGTTACTATTTAAACTTAAAAATTTCAACTCAAACTCATTCACCAAACGGGCACTGTAATATTATTTGGGTAGATTAGTAATTTTGTCTTTAACTTTTTTGTGAAATTATAATTTTATCTTTTTTTTTTTAAACTCCATGAGCCCTTTAAAATAATCATTTTTGCTAATAAATACTTAAATTTAAACAGAAAATATCACGTAAATAACAAATGATTCCCTGTTTTAGATAATTAAGAAAAAAAATCTGCATGATTTAATTCACAGATGTCATACATGTGATTTATTCTATCAAATTGTGAATCATTTCTAATTTTGCAAAAATTTTATTACCAAACGAGCAATTTATGTTTTCCTTTTTTTTTAAATAATTATTATCTATCTTTAATGATTGCCTTCTGTTATTACAGCCAATGATCAACAAAAGACAATCACTTCAATAGACACACTGGGCTTTTATTTAATGCATGTTGGGGCCTCTTGTGATCTTTTTAGCATAATCAAAATCTTACCTTGAAAGCACAAAATCTTTCAAACACACAAAAATACCAAATTTACCCACCAATTATTATATAGTCTCTTCACGACTATACAGTCTAGCATTGAGATTCCATGACTTCCAATTAGGAAAAACGTTTTTTTTTTTTTTTTTTTTTTCAACTTTAATCAAACAACACAAATAATAAATCTTTACATTAAAAATAAAAAATATATATATTTAAAAAAAAAAAAAGCACAAGTAATTTCCTTTTTTGGCTTTCCAAAAGTGGAAGTGGCATGTGGACTTTTCAAGGGGGTTCAATTGAGAATATTCCAAAAGCACCACTCTTGTAAAATGAAAGCCGTATCATAAGGATGCTTATAACAAACCAAACAAACAAACAAAAAAAGACAAACAAACGTAGAAAGGGAAAAGCCAAAAGCCAAAAGCCAATCCTGAATGTAGGCTGTCTTCCTCTTTTCATTGCAGTATCTGGTCGGGACACCCCCCCTCTCTCTCTCCAATTTTGAGCAAAAAGCTTTGATTTTTAGGGTACCTCTATTTTTTAATTTAATAAATATAAATGTAAAAAATGTGATTATGAATAAGATGTAAAAAAGACCTACACTTTTTTTTTTTTTTTTTGCCTCCTTTCCATAACTGAAGTTATTTTGCAGAGCACCAGCACAAAATGAAAAGAGTCTTGCCTTTTTCTCATTCAGAGCCCTATATAGAAGAAAGAAGACAACAAAAATAAAAGTAACGTTCGTTTGTTTATTTATTCATTTTGATCTAAAGATAAATTAAAAAAAAAAAAAAAAGCTGTCATAACATATCTGGCATTTCCTTGGATTTAAGGTGTTGTTCGGTACATTCACTCCAAAATTTGAATTATTTTTTCTTTTTTTCTTCAATAATAAATTTAGTTTAACTATTCACATTTCACGCTATTACTTAGAAACTCAACCTTTAGAAGTCTGTAATTATATTATTTTAAATTGAAATAAAATGGGTGTTTTTATTATTATTAGATTACGTTGAATTTCGAGAAAAATGAAATAAGATTTATATTAATATTTTTTACGAATATATTTTAAATTTTTTTCACTTTTTAACTTTAAACCGTTTATTTTCAACCAAACGTATAATTTGAAAACTCAACTTAAATCAAATCAAAATAACTCAAAAACTGTAACTCATGTAAACTAATCAGACGGTCTTTAAATTTTCCCAACTTGGTTGACCATCATCATTATTCAACATAATACCAAAAAAAAAAACTAAAAATCTTTGATGATATTCTATCAACTAATTTGATGTAATATACATTTTTTGTTTTGTCGCACAAATACAGAAGCTAAAATAATATACTAAAATAAATAACTCCACTTGGTTATATTTCCAACGACGAAAAAAAAAAAAGAAAAAGAAAAAGAAAAGCAATAGCTCCACTTGCTTATCCGAAATAGGAAATGCATATAATATGCAGCTATTTTCTCTCTCTCTCTATTACTTTTTTTTTTTAATTATTTTGACAGAATATTAAATTTGCAGGTTCGCAAGGTGGGGCCCACTACACTGCTTCGCCGTTAAAGACAACGTTCGGGTAGGGGGGTAACATCGTCATTTCGATGAAAATACTTGAGAATTACAATAGTCTCGGCCAACAAGTCGAGCTGTACAAGCACAACCATTCCAACACGAGGCCAGGGGAAGAGACAGCTGTAGTGGCAGTCCCGTAAATAACGGTGGAATCGGGGGGTGAAAGACAAGCGCCTCAATAATAAATAAAATAAATGAAAAAGAATGAAGATCCGACTTTGCCATTCTGAAATCCCCAAATTTCCCCCCCTCCCAACCTCCAGCGACGACTCCACGAGGGGAATCTAGGGAGAGAAAGAAGAAGGACAGAGAGAGAGAGAGAGAGAGAGAGAGGTGGAGAGAGAAAGCTCGAGCATTATTAATGGCGGAGGCGAAGAAGGAGAGGAAACCGAGCGGCAGCGAGGAGAGCGTGAAGCTCTTCGTCGGGCAGGTGCCGAAGCACATGACGGAAGCGCAGCTCCTCGCAATGTTCCAGGAGTTCGCTCTGGTCGATGAGGTCAACATCATCAAGGACAAGGTCACGCGCACCTCCCGAGGTCTGGGCCTTTCTCTCCTCCTCTCCAATTTTGAATATCTCCCGCGTTTTACATTCCACCGTCGCTCGCCTCTGCTCCTCCTCCTCTTCTTCTTCTTCCGTTTCCAATTCCTGAAAATGCCTTTGATTCGCGTGATTTTGGAGCCTTTTCCATGGGGATTTAGGGTTTCTCTTCCTCTTTCGCAACCCTACGGCACTCCGTCTAACTTCCTTTCTTCTGATTTCTTTCTTTCTTTTTTGGATTTTCGCAGGTTGTTGTTTCGTGATATGTCCGTCGAGACAGGAGGCTGATAAAGCGGTCAATGCGTGCCACAACAAGAAAACTCTGGCTGGGGTTAGTGGAACTACGATCTCTGTTTTTGTGTTCCTCTGTTCATTTTTTTGGTGTTTTTGTTGATTAATTAGGGAATAGTGTTGCGATTTAGAGTGATCGGAGTCTTCATTTCCCCAACAGTCAAATGTACTGATTTTGACTGCCTCTTAAGAAAATATCAGTTTTACCCTTCTGGCGACATTTAGAGACCAATGTGGTAATCATGATCCACAATTAGAAATAGCAACTGATTTCATCATTTTGGATATTAATTGACAAATTTATTGCTCTTTTTGCCGTTGACCTTGCAGAGCTGATCTTCGTAACCGATAAGTTTTTTTTTTTTCTTAAACCACTTTTTAGTTTTGCGTTAGTCTTGGGAATAATCATTTTGCATGCTTCTTCATTGCATTTTGGAAACAAAATTCAGATAAATGATATTGCCATAATTAGAAGACATAATTCTGTTAAAAAGTTACGAAGAGTGATTGGGGAGGTGTGAGTCAACCCAAGTTCGTAGAAGATCATTTCAGTAAACTGTTTACCAATTTTATTTATTCTACATTTTAGTGGGTATTTTTTCTTCTTCTTTTTTAAATAATTTAGTTATGGAATGGCTTCTCCAATGAGAACTGTTTCTATCAGCATAATGTTTGGACAACTCTTGTGCGATATATATGCTTACGCAACTTGGCATTTTCCTGGTCTAGGTATTAGAGTGACTTGAGGAGCCTATATAGGCCTTGCTGGACCTTCAAGTAGTTGCTCAGGCACGCTTCTAAGTTGGGTTCTTGCCTATGCCTGCACAATTAATTGTGATTTGGTCAACGCAAGACAAACTTTTGTTAAATGAGCCCGACAGAAATGTAGTGAACTTAGATTTAGTCGCCTGCATTATTGCCTTAGACTAGGCACTAATTTTGTGAAACTTAAAGTTCCTTTATTGTTTGATGTGTTCATGTTTTCTCTTAGTCGGATTGTAAGGCATCCTGTTCTTTCTTTCTGTTTAATTCAGGCATCTACTCCGTTGCAAGTGAAGTATGCAGATGGCGAGTTGGAAAGGCTAGGTGTAATATAATTCCATATGACGTTGTAAATTATGCCCTTTAGATGGTTTCTTTGAGTTGTTTCCATGTCAATGCTGTGAGCTCTGTTTATTTCAGCCGTCATTAATGCTTTATATTTCATGGTTTTTGATGATTAATATCCAACTGTACTGCAATCCAGAACACAAGCTTTTTGTTGGTATGCTTCCAAAGAATGTTTCGGAAGCTGATGTTTCTGCTCTTTTCTCTGAGTATGGAACTATAAAGGACCTGCAAATATTAAGAGGCTCTCAGCAAACAAGCAAAGGTATATATTCTTTTTATTCAGAATTAATTTGTGGCATTAATGTTTGGGTACAGGTAAATCTAAAGTCGGTTTCTCAACTGAATTAATCTGTTCTCTAAACATTTCTCTATGGAAGGCTGTGCATTTTTGAAGTATGAGACAAAAGAGCAAGCTCTGGCAGCCCTTGACGCCATCAATGGAAAGCACAAAATGGAGGTATGTGTTTGATATTCATTCTAGTCTTTGAAATTTCACTTTTGAAAATGTTAGGAAGGCATTGGTGTTAACTCTTTTACTTGTGGAACAAACATAAAATCAAGTATACGTTTTGTATTTTAAAAGTTGTGCATCACAAGGACATTTTAGGGAATGTTTTCGTGCACGAGTAGTCATTTTAATTGGAAAATGCTGTTGCAGTTTTATTTTTATGTCAAGTCAAATATTTTTGGATTATCATTTGTATGTGAAAGGTGTGGAATTTGGATACCAGTCTGGCCATCCACAGGAACATATACTGTCCAAAAATCACATGGTTATAGTCCAAACTTGTGCTATTAGCTTTTTTATTTTCTCGAACTACACAACTCTTTATCAATCAAAATTTTTTTTCTTAATTTTTAATTTATGGTATCCATGTTTTTTAAATTTCTGGCATCATGATTCCTTTTGTCATTAAAATGTTTTGAGTAAAATTGTCGGCTCTCCCATGCATGTTTCCAACAGTAATCTTGTTAAAGCACCAAAATTTTTTTAGGGACTATGAAGCTTTTTGGATCTTGTCAAATGCATTTTATTTCCAGCATTCTGTCTGTCAAAAATTACAAGGATCAGTTTGCGTTTGGGCTTCTGGGATGTCTGGTAAAGGTCTCTGTTATCTGACTGATATCTTTGCTTCATCAGGGTTCGAGTGTTCCTTTGGTTGTCAAATGGGCAGATACAGAAAAAGAAAGGCAAGCTCGAAAAGCACAGAAAGCTCAGTCCCAGGCTTCCAATGTGCCAAATGCTGATTCACAACATCCTTCATTATTTGGAGCCTTGCCAATGGGTTATGTTCCGCCATATAATGGTTATGGTTACCAGGTTAATCTTGTTATCTTTTACTAGCATCCATACGCTAAAAGACTTTTCTTGTTTAATGGCTAGGAACAGGAACATACTAGCATATACTATAACCCTGCTCCAGCATAAGTATTCGTGATGCCTATGTGGAATCTCTTTCTCATTGTTATCACGCATTATCAATCCTATGCATTTTGAAACATTAAATATATGACGACCTGCATTCTTTCTAGGCTCCTGGAACTTATGGCCTCATGCAGTACCGCCTCTCACCAATGCAGAATCAACCTGGTTTTCACAATATGATACCGCAAATAAACCAAGGAAATGCATTGCGTGGAGTCAGTCCTGATCTCCCCCCAAATATGGCCCCTAGAAGTTATGGTATGCCTCCTGCAAATTTTGTGGGATCAACTTATCCTGCGATTCCAGGCATTCAGCATCCAATGGCATATCACGGTGGAATGATGAGTCACCGGCCTTTAAGTGGTTCACCTGGGTCGATGCCACCAGCAGTTATGAACAGTAACGCTGCAACATCTCCGGGGACAAGTAAAGGTTCTGTGGGTCAGGTTGAAGGTGGTTATATATATTATTTTTATTAAACGAAAAGACTTAATTGGATGTCAAACCTTTGGTGGTGGTATTTGTTAATCATTCTATGTTCTATTACCTAGGTCCACCTGGTGCTAATTTATTTATTTATCATATACCTCAAGAATTTGGAGATCAAGATCTTGCCAACGCTTTTCACCGTTTTGGTAGGGTCGTGAGCGCTAAGGTTTTTGTCGATAAAGTAACAGGCGTCAGTAAATGTTTCGGTGAGGGCAGTCGATAAATTACTCTGAAATTCATACAAGTTACATGGCAATCTCTATCTCTTATTGGCCTTTATATGCAGGATTTGTAAGTTACGACTCCCCCGAAGCTGCTCAGTCTGCCATTAGTATGATGAATGGATACCAATTAGGTGGTAAGAAATTAAAGGTTCAGCTTAAAAGAGACAACAAACAGAACAAGCCATATTGATTTGAACGTGATTGATGGAGGAGGCAGGATTCTTTATAAAAAGTCGTTAAAGCAAAAGCTCGATAATCAGAGTCAATGCGGTATCGGCGTCATGGGATGGGTTGAGATGATCTGTTCGTTTCTGCGGATCTCCATCCTGCTTGTAATTGCCTTGACAGGATTGCGATTCCTGAAACCTGTAATTGATGGTGCATTTTGTGCCGAAGAAAATTGTAACTTGTGTATCATTGAAATTCACTTAGACAGCCATTTATCGATTTATTGATTCTTCTTTCCTTCTGAACCACTTCTTATTGTAAAATTGATGGAAAACTTTCATGATAGAATGATACTGGATTCTTTTCTTTTTCACAATTGGTGAAGAAATTCTTCATCTGGTTCTCTTCGTTTTCTTTCTATATCTCAGAAAAGTGGATCTACATTCAACTGTATATTCTAATTGACTTGTAATGGGTCACATTGTTCAATTATTTGCGTGATGTCGTTTACTGGCCATAAATGGTCTGTCGAAATTATAATCTTTCTTAATTTTCCTTTTCCCATGTGTCAAATATAAAGTTTCAGCCACTTGCACTGTCGTTAAATATTGCATAGTAACATTCTAGTCTGTGTTGTTCATATTTAAATTTTATGGACGTGTTATCTAAGTTCTTCGGTAAGATTCAGGTAATGTTTGTTGAAGTTTCCGCATCCATCGATTTGCTGTTGATTTTATTAAGAACCTGAATGAACATTGTTTTTTTTTTTTTTTTTTTTGGTAGGTTCCTACTGTAATCCTCCAACTAAGGTCAACCTTACTGCTTGCCTGCTTTGCTAAGTATATCCCGGCCTCCAGGATGTGATGCGAGGCGTTTTCTTTGTCGTTGCTGATGATGGATTGGAAAGCCTTAAAGCTTGCTGTTCATGCAGGTTTAATGCCATCAACCCTTTTTCACTATTAATTCCCGTTGGTTTGCTTCACTTATTAGTCAATCAAATTAAATTATTCTTATCATAAATTTAATTTTTGACATTCTTAATTTATTTTGAGGAAAAAGGATTAATTCACAAAAGTTGAACATACCAACCATTTTGTATGCAGGACGGTAGTTGAATATGATTCTTTTGATCCGGTTCCCTTATTTCTTGTAATGATTCCCCTCATTTAGCATCTTTACTACTTTTGCCTGAGTTTTTTGAACTGGTCCATTTCATAGACTTTTTACCACTTTTCGTTGTTAGTTATTGAGATAGAAAGATAACAATTATTAGGGGTGGCAATACGAATCGCGACACGACGATACGAATCGAAAACGACACGACGACACGAATCGAAAACGACACGAATAGTGGACGGGTCAAATTCGGATCACCCGAAATTGACACGGAAAAGAACGGGTCGTGTTCGGGTTGGACTCGAACACGACACGAATTGCCACCTCTGGTAGCGACACGACGACACGAATCGAAAACGACACGAATTTTGCAAATCGAAAACGACACGAATATTGGATGGGTCAAATTCGGGTCACCCGAAATTGACACGAAAAAGAACGGGTCGTGTTCGGGTTAGATCCGTGGACCCGAACACGACACGAATTGCCACCCCTAACAATTATAGTGTTTGCATCCCATGTTCCCAACTTGTGTCCACTGCTGTTCAGGATTCTTCCTTAAACTTTCTTCGTTTTTTTTTGTCCCCTTCAATTGTGCTCCAAAGAAATTTGAAATCGTTGAGGTCGTCTGTGTAGCTCATATCCTTAATCCATTCTTTATTCTTTGCGGAATGCTTTTCGGTGCTTCGAAGATGCATTCCGACCCCTTGAGACATTCTAGCTAATACTCATTGGTTCTTGTGACGTGTCTGACTATTTGAATTAGCAATTCCGTTGAGAAGCAAAGTTGAACTGAATATCAAAACAAACTTTCCTTTCATGCATTGCGCAGAAGGAGCCTTGTTTTCTTTATTTTCAGTTTTTCACGTCCGGGATATATAGCTGGTCCTTTTTCTCCAAAGGACGTTATTTTTTTTTTTTATTTCTCTTGAGGCAACCACATTCTAATGATTCAATTTCAAATGCTGTTTTGCCTTCTTTTTCTTTTCATTTCTTTTTTTTTTCCCCCTTTCCGTTTTCTTGTCCATATTCTGATTTTCTAACATTAACTTGAGTCCTTGACTGACTTCTTACTCGTCGTTTTGTGGTGGAAAACCTTGACATGTGGGTTTGGCCCCTTTGGTCCCCAACTTCAGATCAAATCTGAAAATTGTTTTTTTCCTTTTCTTCTCTTTTCTTTTTTCGTCACAGTCATTTACTCGTTTCTGTTGTCTTCATCCAATATCTTTTGCCAAAAAAAAAAAAAAAAAAAAGAAACTTGTTCAAAGATTGACCAAGCAAGACAACATGTTTTCCTTGCCCTTGATTTGACCGTTACCTTCCCAAAGTATCTTTCGGTTGCTTTTGAAACCGATGTCTCTTCCCAAAAAAAAAAAATTATATGTATATATATATATCTTGTTTTCAAATTTTGAATCCCGATAAAAGGCAGCGTACGAAATGGTTCGGACTAGTGAAGTTGTGCATCCCACTAAAGTGTTTTGCCGTCCTAGAAGCAGAACTTTTTAATTCAAAAATTTTTTTTTTTATTTACGTGAGATAAAACACTTCAGTAAAAATGTTTGATCATAACTTTTAGGGTTCGTTTGGTGAATAAGTTGAGATGAAATTTTTAAGTTTGAGTTAAATTGACTTTTTAAAAAGTAGTTATAAGCTTTGTTGACTTTTCAGAAAAAGACAAAAATTAAGATGAAAAAATACAGTTTAATTGGAGTTAAACTTTATTACTAAACAAAACCTTATGTTCGAACCTTTATCCAAACACAGTACCAAGGCTTTAATTGGAGTATAATATTTTCTCTGTCTATGAATTCAAGGATTAACTCAGTGCCTGAGAATGACACGTTTAGGTAACAGCTTTCATATTTTAAATTAGAAAATATTTTTGTTTCTTTTTAGTTACAATAGATGTATAGTTTCGTTTTTGTTTTCTTTGTTTGCCCATTTTTCTCCTTCGAAGCAGTCGTTGTCTTAATATTCTCCATTAGCAGTGATTGGTTTACCTTTTCTTTAATGAGAAATTAGTCGTTGGTTAGGTAGGAAATAGTTGCATACGAAATCCAACAACGTACATCACGTTTTAGGCGGGAAGAGTAAAATAATGGTACACCACGACGGTCAAAACCTTCGATGATTTACGTGAAAAGCCCGTCTCCACTCAATCAAGAAACTGAAAAAAATAACTGGGATTTATTAAAATAATTTATATACTGATTAATCAGATATGTTTAATTAATATTTATCCACGATATTGAATTATAAATCATTTCTTAATGAATTATAGACAAGAATGTCAGAAATTTAACACTTTATTATATTTATGTTCATCAAAATTTTAAAGATGATAATTTCATGATATTAAAATTATCAATTTTAATATTAGAATGAATAAAATTATAATAAGATATTTAAAAATATGATTTTTTACTTAATTTTTTCTTAATTTAATTGACATCGATATATTGATAATCCACTCACTTACTCATCATTTAAAAAAAAATGATCATTTTCTTAATTATTAAAAAAAAAAAAACCACCACAGTCTAGACGTTTGTTAAAAGAATATTTACCAAAAAAAGATCACTTTCACCCACGTGTCTCTCTATATTTATTACGTGTTTTCTTTGAACAAAATGTGGAAATTATTAAAGCCGGTCATCTTGAAAATAGTGTGGAATTATCGACAGCTGGTGCAATATCTGCCGACTTCCCATGTATCGTTGAAATTGGTGGGTCCATACTGGTTTTTTTCCAATGTCCATCAATTTGACGTTAACCGGATGAAACAGTCGGGGTTTATTTGACATATAAATTTAATTTAAGTTAAACGGTATTTTTTTTATCTTTTATTTTATTTTTTTTATTTTTTCTGAAAAATTAACAAAAATTACTGTTAAAACTTAAAAATCTTAAACTAAACTCATTCACCAAATACCCCCTTAGTATCAATTAAGAAAATTGGGTGAAAATTTATGTTTTGAGTATTTTATTATAATTTTGTTCATTTTAACATTAAATTTGATAATTTTAATGATCTGAAGCAATAAAATTATCAACTTTGATCTTATGGTGGACATAAGATATGAGGGTGTCTCAAAATTTTGACATTCTTGCATATAACCCTATGTAACTAAGGGCTCGTTTGGAGATGTCTCCAAACCACATTTAAAAAAAAAAAAATTTGTCCTTTTTTTCAACTCAAATTTATTTTTTACTATTCACATCGTCAAATGTTTATAGTAAATTTAAACTTTAAAAGTTCATAATTTTGTTATCTTAAGTTCACATGAGATTTTTTTTTTCTTTTTAAATTACATAAAATTTCGAGAGGAATGAAATAAGATACATATTGATATTTTTTCCGAATACATTTTAAGTTTTTTATATTTTTTCAATTTAAATGGTTTTTTTTTCCCTCAACCAGACACATATTCGAAACTAATCTCAAATCAATTTAAATATCGCCAAAACTCTATTTTCGTTGCTTTCTCAAATGGACCCTAAATAAAGCTGATTGCTCCTTATTATTTTATTTTATTTTATTTTATTGTATCTGGAAAGAAAAGCATTCAAGCTGACGGTTTCCTAGTTGCAACTTGCAATGACAATGGTGTGCTGCCAGCCTTCCATGAAAGTCAAGTTTCTAACCCTTTTTTGGACCCCAATTTTATATCAATTAAAAAAAAAAAAAAGTACTGCAAGCATTAACTCTAACTCCCGTATGTACATCAATTTATATGATATGTAAATCATATATTGATGAGTATTTAATTAAACTCAATTAACTGTATCTACAAATAAATTTATTATCACGTATATATATTAATATTCAAAATTGAAGTTAAAGTATGTGGCTAATATTATTTAAATAGTATTGTGTGATTGGCATAAATGGGAAGAGAAAATAACCTTTAGCCCCCACCAAAGCAACATCCTTCTCTATAAGTGCGGAGGAATGTGCATCATTTTCTTTATTTTGATAACTCTAGTTGCTAATAGCACATGGGTGGTGGTCCAATGGTGTTTTAGGATGGTAATTTAACCCACCCACTTGATTTTTTGTATTCTCCAATTGAGTGCTTGAAATGGATACGTTTTAATAATTGGTGTTGTGATTCTTCTTCTACCGTCATTGAAGACGTAAAAAATAGTATTAGAGGTGCTAAAAGTGGTTCTGTTGGTTACAGGAGAATAATGCGATCCACTTTCTTGTCCGTTATACTTTCGCTTATTCTATTTGTTTTTTTGGTTTCTTTCGACTCTAACAATAATTAGAATCTCAGTTAGACGTGATTTTATTGGTTCTTAACAATATTCCATTTTCCCTTAATAAAATCCTAGTTATCTATCATAATGTGCGATTATTGTTTATTTAATTAGAACGTATATGTGAATGATGAATCGAAATTTAAGATCATACCAAACAAACTTTAATAAACACGCACCTTTGGGTTACTCTAAACGATGTGTCTCCTCTAACGGGGTAAGGGACCAAGGGAAGGCCACCGCATCCTAAAACGCGTCTCGTTATCATCCCTAACCCTATCCCAACATCTATTTTGGCAGATGATTCAGATTCCTCCTCCTCCTCTAGTAAATTTAATGTCCAGTTTTTGCTAATCATCACTTTTGTTTTTTTGTTTTTCCGTCGTCAACAATGGGGGCTCAAGAAAATGGACGTGAATATAATCCGTTCTCTTTTGGGTGCTAATTTCTCTCTCTATCTACACACACAAATACACATATATGCTCTAATAAAATTACGATTTACACAAGATATAGAAAAAATCTGCGAGCGTTCAGCCATAATAGATTTAGGACATCAAAGAACAAATTTATCTCTCATGCAATGCATACATAAAACCAGTTACGGATCCATAAATTTTTATTATTAGTAGAAGCACACATAAGGAGAAAATTTTTAAAATTAATAACTTTATAGGATAAAAAGTTTAATATAAGAATTAGGGCCCGTTTGGTTTGCTAGTTTGAGTTGAAATATTTTAGTTGTAATAGTAAATTTTTTTGAATTTTTAGAAAAGACAAAAAACTTTTTGAGAAAAAGACAAAAACTTTTTGAGAAAAGACAAAAAAAGTTTGAGTTGAAACGGAGATGAACTCGCGAACTAAACGGGCACTAAGCTGAGTGTTATAAGGTACATTTGAGAGGAAAAAAAAAAAACTTGAGTGGGGACACATTTGAGGGATAAAAAAAAAACTTTTGAATGAGACAAATTAAATAATTTTTAAAAAAAAAATAGAGATATAATTTAAATTTTAAAAAATTGAGGGGAACATGTGCCTCCGACCCTAATGTAAATCCGTGCATGCATGAAACTATTGACTGAATTCACGGTCTTATAGCCTTTTAGAACAGATAGTGTAAAATAAACGTGGTTATGATAAGATTTGATATTTAAATGAATAAATAAATAAATAAATAAAAACCTCTACAATATAGTACTATCGTTCGTATTTGACTTTGACTAGTAGATGGTTATGATGCAAACTATTTATAAGTCAGAACCAGAAATTTCTTCAATGCACAAGACACCACCGTCCACCGCAAGCCATCAAATTCAGCAAAAAACTGTTTTTGCTTTCTTGTTCTTGTTCCTTTCTCTTAAGTAGAATTTTGGTTATAGATAGTAATACTTTACCTTCCTAATTCCATTTTATTAGATTAGATTGCAATAAATCAAAGGATAATTTCATGATAGGATTTGAAAATATACTTCTATTTTTTTTTTCACCTTTTTTCAATTTTTTCTTTTAATTTCATTTCAGGCAAAGAAAATTGCCCATTCTTTCATCTAAACTGAGGGAAAAAAAAAAAAAAAAAGAAGAAGAAAAGAAAAGAAAAAAAAATCCAATTCTGTGAAATACAAAAATAAGTTAGACGAGACAAATTCAACATATATATATATACACGTCTCCATGACGAAATCGTCACACGAGAACGAGGACGTTTTTTTTTTTTTTTTTGGGGGGGGAAATTATACGGATAGTTTTACTTTTTAATTTTTACTGTGATTTTTTCTTTTACTAAATCTAACTTTCAAAGAGTAAATTATTGATAGGAATATCCAAGCCTAAAAAGTCTATTTCTTTTTTCTTTCCCTCATAAAAAGGGGTCTATTTTTCAGGTTTTAGAAAGAGAGACAATTCATCTTATCAAAATACTTTCACAAAGTGGTTGGAGTCACAATTTAACAGACTCGTTCACAAAATATAAGGCTCTGTTTGGCATTCAGTCTTAAACCAAAATTTTCAGTTCAGTTTTAAATTTTTTGTCTTTTCTGAAAATTTTTTTTATTTTTTCTAAAAAATAAACAAAAATTACTATTAAAACTTAAAATTTCTAACTCAAACTCATTTATCAAATGGACCCTAAAATTGTTTTACTGACGTTCAAAGGATAATAATAATAATAATAATAATAATAATAATAAAACCTCCATGAATACTAATTAATAAAATGTTTCTATATCAACAGTCAAAAAAGACCCTCTCAAAAAGGGTTAGAGAAACAGAAACAGGAAAAGGCGTCATTTCCAACAATTCCTGCTCCAAGTTGAACAATAAAACATGAACATCTTACCCTCCTAATATAATCTAATCTAATCTAATCTAATCTAATCTAAATCTAAACATCAAATACAGGAATACGTAAAGACTCTTGGCAGACACGTGGAATAAGAAAATTTGTTGAAGTTCCTTCTTAGATGACGAAAGCAATCGATTCACGTAACCCCATCTTTTTTTCTTTTTTTTCTTTTTTCGTTTTCTGGTAAGTTATTTTTTACTCTCCAAACGATATACAAGGGGTCCATAAATTTTTTTAATTGAAAGCTCTCTGGAAAAATGATATAATTTAATCATTTTCGTTAATTTGAGGTTAATAGTTAACCTAATATATGTATTTTATGTGCACATTTTCGTTAATTTTAAACATAATTTTAACTGAAAACATCAAATTGCACCCTTTCTAAAAATTTAAGAGTTTTTAATCAAGGGGGAAAAAAAAAGTAGAAACCAAAAGCGCAATTTTGTGTATGATCTAAGGACCACATAACTAATAAAATATATTGGGTATGTTTGTCTACCATTTCATTTCAATTCAAACTGTACTTTTTTTTGTCTTTTTCTCAAAAAGTTTTTGTCTTTTTCCCAAAAAGTTTTTTGTCTTTTCTGAAAATTCAAAAAAATTTACTATTACAACTAAAATATTTCAACTCAAACTAACGAACCAAACAAACCCATTATTATTATTTGTTTGTACGCTTCTAGAAGGTGAGTTTCTTTTTTTTTTTTTCCACACATTAAAGTAGTTGTTTAATTGTACTTTTCCTTAAAAAAAAATATTTAGTACTCTTCCTTCTAGAAGAACGCCGCATGCTTTAATTCATGGCTTCCCTTCTTTCACATCTCTTCTAAATACTTTCATGTCTCAAAAACAAGATATTCCTGCGTTTTTTTTTCTTCTTTTCTTTTCTTTCCTTTCCTTTCCTTTTCAGGGCAACTAAACACTTTTGTAGAAGAAAATATCATGGAGGCTACGAGCTTTAGTGCAGCGAACAAGAATAATGTCGTCGACGTCTCGTCCTTCTTCCTGTTCGAAGCCACCGGCGACTCCGAGTTGTGCGGTAAGTCAGATCCCGATATCGCCGGCGACGGCGACGGCGACTGCGAGGACTCTGTTTCTCACGACGACGACGACGCCGAGTCGTGTAGCTGGGATCCGGCCGATCGGGGACCGTTGATTGGCGACTCGATGGACGGCGGTGATGCGATCGATCAAGAAAGCTGGAACGGAGGAGATGATGAATGTGATCGCAACGACGACGGCGTTGGAGAAGAGGAAGAGACTGGTGGAACGTTCGGGAGGCGTAAATCGGAAGTCTCTGTGAATTCGACGACGACGGAATTCGAGTCGTTGAATGAGATGGAGAAGAACCGGCGCTTTTGGGAGACATGCTTGGCCTCCTAATTCATGTCTTTTTCCTTTCTTCTTTTTTCTGAATTCTTATTCAGTTTTTTTCTTTATTTCTTTTTTTTTTTTTTTGAATTGAGAGTAAAGATTTGAACTCTCGACCTTTTTTAAAAACAGGTATAAAATTACCGATAAGTTATATTTGCAATCACCTTATTGAGTTTAACGAAAGAAAAAAAAAGTATACAAAGTTTAACTAGTGTATATTTCTATGAAATGAAAAAGTGTACATAATATTTCTTTCTTTTTTTTAACAATTTTAACAGAAATGATATTTGTTTTGTGTTTATTCTAACTTTGTTTGTTCCTTTAAAGATTCTGATTTGGGGATTTTGGTCATTTTGGTCATTTTATAGGGAATTAATCAGTATAATTTCAGTTTACTAAACACTATAAAAGAATATGCGCCTTTAGAAATCATATCCGCCTCTCTTTTTTCTTAGTCCAAGGAATTTTGGATTCGTAGAATCTGGTTAAGATTTTGGAACGATGCTTTTTGAAACATGTGGGTAAACTGACATCTTTAATTAATTAGTTAAAAATCTCTTGTTAAAAAAGCATTTGTGACAATGTCACTGGTTTCCACTATCTATAGTTAAATTAATTTTAAGGCTTGTTAATTAACTACACTACTTGCTTAAGTAACTCGTGTTTGACATAATTTAAAAAATGATATTTAGGGATACTGAGTTGTCACGTTTTCATTGGTAAATATATTCTCACTGATCTGAGGGAGGTGATGTCTGGGTGGAGGTTGGAATGGAGAGAGAGCTGTTTCTAGCGCTGTGCTTGGGATGTGGTTTTAGGGGAGAGTCCTCTGCGGAGGAGTTAGTCTATCCTTTTAGGTATTGCGATTTGTGAGTTTCATTGGACTCAGCATTTCGCTAATGTTACCGCTCATCGGCCGGCAACAGGCTCCGTCTCTCCTAGAGAATGTGTAAGGCCCTTTCGGAGGGGTATTCTATAGCTTTAAGAATGAGTTAGACATACATCATAATCTTATTGGCAAAAAATTCCAGCTACCTGTTTATTCAAGTACTATTAATTCCTTTATGTAGGACTCCTTTTCTTTCTTCTTTCGGCCTTGTGTCCTTCTAATGATTTTTTTTTTTTTAATTTAATAAAGGCCCTAATGAAGTTTATAAGTTGCATCAAGGGAAAAGGGGACAGAATTATAAATTGGCGATTCAACTTTAAAAAGAGCTAATTATCTTGTCACCTTTTACTTTGGGATACCTTGCACAAAGTTTGAGAGACAATACTAATTAATTTCTTTACTTTTTCTTCACTTCTATTTTCTTTAATGCAAATCATGATAGTGAAAACCCCGCATAGGACCCTATCTATTAAAATTGTGCACAAAGATTGAGACCATGGTTTTTATTTAGTCCCATAATTTAGGATGTGGCTAAATTGACAATTATTAATTCACAGAACCCAACATGATGATCTCAGAGCATGGTTTTCACTTTTCACCTAAAGTTTCAGAGACAAACCTCATGTTTTGTTCATTGTTTTTAGGTTCATTTTGTGTCTTTGATTTTTCTTTTTAAACCAATTTGTCGAAATTCCATGGTCGATACTCTACTAATACTGCATGTTTTTTAAATGTGTATATAGTTCATTGGTTTTTAAATACAAACAAAACCCGTGTAGAGTTTACTGGTTTTTAGTTTTACATTGTGTCTTTTTATTTTTTATTTTTAATTTGTTTAACATGTACCATAGTCTAGTTTAGATTATTAAAAAAAAAAAAAAAAAAAAAGGTCATTCCATAGTCGGTACTCTACTATAGTGTATATGGAAAAAAAAAAAAAAAAAGTGCGCAAAATTCACATTTTCTGATACCCAATCGATAGGTTATTTTTCATAACCTACTTTTGGATTGCATAGTCGGCACTGATTGCGAGCGTCAAATATAATCATGGGGACCGTGTAACTTAAACCATACAATTCATACAAAGTCAAGCCAAGATAACAAGCAAAAGTTCAGAGTCCAGACCGAAAAAGAAGAAGAAGAAAAAAAAAAAAGCTCCCTGAGGTTTCGCGGACAAGACTTTTTTAGTCTTTTACAACATGTTTTACCATAATGTTTTCACCACAATAAGCATTATGGTACGAGGACTAAAGACTTTGACAGCAATTCATTTTCCAATCTGAAAAATTGTCAAAGACTAGAACCTAGAAAACTAGAAATCCTGTCTGTCCTAGTGCTGAACTTTGGCCAAGCTCAAATCAAGTTTCAGCCTAAGCTGAACCCCCCAAAATCAAAGCCCAAAAGCAAATTGTTCCCAACATCAGTTCAGTCAAGCCTTCTTGCTGAACAGGAGACTCTAATAAATAATTTACAGATATCATTTCAGAGAAAATAAACTGAAAAAAAGAAAGAAAGACAATCTAAGTGAAAGTAACTATTGATGAGCTCTGTGTGTCAACCATATTTTCTAAAGATATCAAACTCTTGCCAGAATCGACACCTTCTTCGCCATCGCTTGTGGTCAAGCTAGAGTTTCCTACATTGCTTTCAGTAACTGATATGCTGGATTCCTCCGTTTTGTTGTGGACCGAGCAAGACTCGTAGTAGTCCGCGTAGTTTTCTTTGTACAGATCGTCGGGCAAGCTGGTCGTGATGGCTTTGTTGTCGTCCAATTGTCTCAAGAAGCACTTCTCTATCTCACTGAGTGCTTGAATCACATCATCATCATCATCTTCTTCTTCTTGTTCTTCGTCGTCGTGATCTCCATCTTGGCTGCTGTGGCTGTACTGGGCATTTTCGTCATCATCCGACACCTGCCCTCTCTCACTGCTGGTGTCCATCTCATGCTGACTGTACAAGTCCTCATCGGTGTGGTGATGATGATCGGAGGAACAAGATGACATTGGTGAGTATCCTCCAGTGGTCACAGTCTCTTCGCGCTCTCTTAGTGTTTTGGTGATGAGGGTCTTGAGCAGATTCATCACTTGAACCGCGTGCATCAGAGCCGTCAACGGATCAGACATCTGCATTCATCAACACCGAAAAAGGTACCAAAATCGAGTTCAACAATTAAAAATTCATTCACACTTTTACCACACAACAATAAGTTTTTCGAGTATTTTGTGTTGTTGTTTCCTTACTTGAGTCATGTTGGGGGCGAAAACCATGGCAATATTCCTCGAGTTCATTTTGTTGAATTCCTCCTCCTCAACAACATCAGCCATGAGATCAACTGCCCAATTGAGCAACGCGGTTTCCGTGGGCTTCAATTGCTTAACGAGCTCGACGCATTCTTCTTCGGTGTTGCATTGGAGAACTTGTTCCGGAGAGAGCCCGTCCAACACTCCGGAAGGAAGCTCTCGAAACCAAGCTTTGATTAAGCTTGCCAAGCAATGCACGTCAATGTCATCAGGCACATTGCCCCTGTTCAGCTGGTCCCTCACATGCTCCTCTTGACTGTTTTCCGGGTTGATTCGGAATATCCCCTCTGCCTGCAAAGACAAAACAATTCAATCAATGAAAATCCTAGTTAAAGATAACGAATGGTTGGCACTAGAAAGCCCACTCGTGACACCTAGAAAACGACATTTTTCTTTTTAATATGAAGACAAAATTTAATTACCTTGAGACCTCCTTGTGAGTACAGCCGCTCCTGCATCAGCAAGAGAATGGTCGGAACACTGTTTCCTTTTGAATCGTAAGAACACTGCATTGATTCCGCTGAGACTCCAAAAACACTTGCACTGTAAATTTTATTAAAAAAAAAAAGATAAAAATTAGATTTTTCATGGAAAGTTTGCATGTAAAATGGGTTAAAACTGATTTCTAAGGATATCTCCAACCCATTACACCAAAATGGTGTAACTGTCACGTTAAACAGTAAATTCATCTTCAACTCATTACACCATTTCTAACACCAAAAAAAAAAAAATCAATGTATATTCTTTTTTTTTAATCTCTTTTTATATTCATTTTTATTAATTTCATACTATTTATTGAATTTATGAATTTCGCCCATATAATATTTTTTCACATGTTGATCCAATAAATTATATTTTATTACTTAACAAGGTCACAGAAAATAATAAATTAATAAATTATACCTTCTTAGCTAAAGTGACCAATTTATTATTGATATATTACAATGATATTAGAGCAACTTCAACCAATCTACCAGGATACTAAATTGTTAGTCCAAAAGATGTCTAATTTCATTGCACTATGTTACAAATTTTTTTTTTTTCAAATATTATGTAATTTTAATTATTGTTGGTTTGAATGTATGACTTTTTCTAAATTATGTAATTGCATTTTGTATTATTTACATATTAATTTTTTTTATCACATTAAATTACCTATAAAACAAAATTAACAATGTGGGACACAAAAAAATAAAAATAAAAAGTTTTTTCTTTTTTGGTATAAAAAAAAAACAAATTTGTTAAGAAATATGAAACTGGGGTAATAATAGAAAAACAAAATATATTTTTGCGCTCTTTGTGAAATTAAAAAAGGAAATGGTGTTGAGTGAACAGTCGAAACGCAAATATGCGATTCCACTGTTCACAGCAGCAAATTTCTCACCAAAATGGTGTGAAAATTGCTGCTGAGTTGGAGCACAACCCACACCATTTCAGCCTGAAATGGTTTCTATTATGCTTCAATAATTGTAACTCTAGGCTAGCAAACTAATCTTAAGATTTATTTTTGTTAGAAATTGAGCTGACTAAATCTCAAAATCCAACATCAGATTTCAACTTTCAAAAGCTGAAACAGCTGAATCGCAGCTCAAATGTCTACTCTCTGGGATCTAATAAACTCTTTTTCAACAAAAAAGATGATAATAAAAAATATTTCAAGCAAATATACTTCAAATCTCAAAAATCTAAGAACTCACTGACCTAGCACTGGGAACTCGGCCGGGAATCTCGACCTCGAACTCGACCGGGAGGCCGAGGAACCCGTTGAACCGGTCGAAGGTGACGTGGGTAATGTGGCGGACGTTGGTGGGCCATCCGATCTCCATCTGTTGGACGGTGGAGATCACATCTTCTCCTCTATCGACACGGCAAGAAACCATGGATTTCCTCAAAGCCGTCAAGAGAAACGCCACCAGCGGAAGCTGGCTCTGCTCTTCCTCCGAGCTCTTCGCTCCCTTGTTGCTTCCACCTCCTTTGCCGGCTCCTCCGCCCCCGACGCCGCCACAACCGCCTCCTTTTGTCACCATTACAAGTCCCGTCATCTCTCTCTTTCTCTCTCTTCTTTCTCTCTCTAGATAGAGGACAATATCTTTGTCTGGTTCAGGCACTGCTGGTTTACCTCTTTCACTCGCTCTCTCTCTCTCTCTCTCTCTCTCTGGGAAACGGGGTTTTTGAAAATTTTTTGGGTTTCAGTGGTGAAAGAAAGACGTGTGTGTGGGATTTTTTTTTTTTTTTCCTGTATGGCTCTTCTTTCTTTTAATTGGCTTTTGC
The DNA here is from genome assembly GCA_025413485.1 of Ficus microcarpa. Lineage (NCBI taxonomy): Eukaryota > Viridiplantae > Streptophyta > Magnoliopsida > Rosales > Moraceae > Ficus > Ficus microcarpa. Next base: position 8,624,882 of record CM046384.1, on the reverse strand, counting down.
ATTGAAGAAATAGTGTTGTTTTCTTCGGTTTTTGAACTTCCAACGGCCACTCGTTTCAAATTTTCTCTTTTGAGGGACTATTTTATCCTATGTTTCCCAAACTCACCTCCTAGCTCTTTTTAATAACGGCAATGCCATTTTGTAATTTTGCTCCCTTCTCTCTCTTTCTCTCCCTCTTTTTCCTCTAAAATATTGGCAATCTTTTAAAGGAAGAAAAGAAAACAAAATTCCAATCTTTTTAAAGAGCTGATATTTTAAGTTTGGAATAAAATCGCCGGCTTTAACTTGAAAAAAAAAAATGGAAGGAAAAAAAAAAAAGCAAATTGTTCTTTGAATCATTCCATTAGATAATCTATCTACCTTTTTTTCATTTGGAATTATAAATATAATTTGGGGATATTGAAGTTTTACTGTAAATAATTAAAATAAATATCCAACTTAAAAAAAATTTTGGAATAAATAATCGGAAATATCGTATATTTATTTTAAATATTTTAAAATCATTCTATTTACTTTATTAAGTTTCATAAAAATATTATTTACTATAATTTAATATACTTTACAGGTCGTTTTACATCAAGGTTTTATTCGATAATGTATTGATTGCTACATATGAACAACATCATATTAAAATAATAAACAATTTACATACAAAACAAACCATTTCTTATATAGATTTTTTTTTTTTTTTTGCTTACTAGTGTATTTTATTTTAGATCCTACACTAAGACTTCATTTAGTTCGTTAGTTGAGTTTGAAAATTTTAAGTTTAAGTTGAAAATTTATCAGAAAAAGACAAAAATTTTTTCAGAAAAAGATAAAAATTTTTTCATAAAAAGACAAAAATTAAAGACAAAAATTGAGATGAAAAAGTACATTTTAATTAAAAATAAACTAACGAACCAAACGTGCCCTAAAAGTTTCCATATATGTGTCCAGTCTACTGGCAAAAACAATAATGTTATATGTTGTCACATTTACTTGATGAGTGTCTTTTTTTTTAAAAAATCCCTGATGAGATAAGTGGTTAAATTTTGATATATTATGTCTGATTGGTACCTTTTTTATGTTTAATAAAAAGAGAGCATCAATATCTAAGAAATTCGAGAGGAATTACATTTGGTTCAGGGAAAGCAAATTGGAAGATGAAAGAAGAGAGTGATAAAATAAATATGATCATTGTGATTAGACCCTCTAACCTGGGACAAACTTTGATATTTCCAATATTAAGGCATCCTTTTTATGTTACTGGCGTGATTAAAGGAAATTAAATAAATAAATAAATAAATAAAGTGATTTCATTATATCTTGCTTTAGTGCTTTATAGTTTTTACCAAACATCTTATATATTTGTTTCCTTTATTTTTTTCCAAGTTATTTGTCTCTTTGTGTACAACATTTGGGACCCTGTCACATCTTGGTTTTATTTTTATTGCAATTATTAGACCCACACAAATGAACTAAAACCAAAGTTTGAATTAAAAACAAAAAACAAAAAACATTGAATGCTAGTCCTTGCTTTAACATTTGTCTTTTTACAATTTTACATTTTTACTACGGTATATTTGGAAACCTTTTTTTTTTTTTTTCAAATCACATCAGTATCAATACAGTTCATAAATCCTAACGCATTATTTTTTTCTCTTTAATTTATTTTGATAAAGTCTATAATTTTCTCTATTTTATCACATGTACTGCAATAATATTATTTTTTTCATTTGGCGTTTCACGATAAGTAAAAAACACAAACTTTTTACATCAAAAAAAAAATACAAAATTTTTTTTGTAGTCAAAATGTCACACAAATGTTTCTTTACCTCAATATAAAAATTAAGGGTCCGTTTGGTGAATGAGTTTGAGTTGAAAATATTAAGTTTGAGTTGAAAATTTTAAGTTTGAGTTTGAAATTTTTGTTGACTTTTTAGAAAGACAAAAACTTTTTCAAAAAAAGATAAAAACTAATATGAAAATTTTGAGTTTGAGTTTAAACGCCAAACGAGACTTAAAAGTCTGAGCGCTCTTTATAATTAAAAAAAAAAAAAAAAAAAAAGCAAGCATGAGAATGGATTTGTCTTGCCAATCATTCCAATTTAAGATAAACGTTTTTACTATTTCTTGAGACCAGTCGAAACATGTACTTTACGTGTGTGAAATAATATATTACTTAAATAATATAATAATTAAAAAAACACAAAATAAAAAAACAAAAATAAAAAAATAAATAATGACCGAAATTTTTTACGAAACTTAAAAAAAATCAAAATTCTTTCTAATAATGTAAAACAAATCAAGACGAAACTATCTCAGGAAACTCAAAAAGAGAATTTTTAATTGACTTAGGGCCTGTTTGGTTCGCTAGTTTGAGTTGAAATATTTTAGTTGTAATAGTAAATTTTTTTGAATTTTTAGAAAAGACAAAAACTTTTTGGGAAAAAGACAAAAACTTTTTGGGAAAAGACAAAAAAAATTTGAGTTGAAACGGAGATGAATGAATGAACCAAACGGGCACTTATTCTCGCTTTCATTGTTTTTTTTTTTTTTAAATCTATTCTTACTTTAAATATTGATGATGAATAAATCGAAACCAAACATCATGTTTATTTACTTGATAGGGAAAAAAAAAGATTGACAAAACTCCACAATCAAATGATAATCCCACGATATCATAATTTCTCTAGTGTCTCGTGGAAGCTCACGGCATATTTATTTATGCCTAATCGGAGTAAGCATGAATCGGAGTGGGTAGGATTTGGAATCAGAATTCGGAGTCAGAATATGTTGTTTACTTGAGTTTCAGGAATCGGAGTGGGTAGGATTTGAAATCAGGATTTGGAGTCAGAATATGCTGTTTATTTGGGTTCCAGGAATCGGAGTCGGAATCATTGTCAATCTCATTCATGTGTTTACTTATAATAGAAATCGGAGTTAGTTGCTATAAATTTACTTGTATACCTCTTTATTTATTGTATTTTCAAAAATTAAAAAAATGATTAATTTTTTTTATTTATTATCATACTATTAATCAAAAATAAAATAATCATTATGATATAAAGACAATAAAAATTTAATTGTGTAATTTTTTGTTTAAAAAAATTAAAAAAGGTAAAAAAAAAATTGAATTAAAATAAGTAAAGTTAAAAAAACATAAAAATAGAAACATAATAACATATTATGAAAATAAAAAAGTTCTTTATTTATTATAATAACGATAATAGTAATTAGGGTAGCTGTATAATATTAAGTTAATAAAAATATATTATATTTAGTTAATAAAAATAATTAATATAGGTTATTATTATTTTTAAAATAATTTTTTGTAAATAAACTAAGAATAAAATTATAATTTAATGTTAATAGTAAGAATGAGAGTCACGTTCCGAAAAAAGTATGAGATTATCAATCCTATTTTTTAATCATAAATTAATATAAAATCCATCATTTTTACTCACATTAAAAAAAATAAGCAAGTAAATAAAATATTGACTTTTATTTTTCACTCTCGTTCTCTGGTTTTGAAAAATATATATTCTAATCCGAGCAAGGTGAGAAGCTGGAAGGTGAAATTAATGGGGAGCGAGAGACAGTTGGAGGAAAAGCAAAGGAAGGAGCGGACCAGATTGAATCTTTGCGTGCATCTTCGGGAAGCAAAGTGGGTCCCTCTCTTCCCCATTTCCCACACGACTGACGACGACCACACTTTTATTTGTTACGTAGTACGTAGAGAATCTCTCCTGTATCTCCCTCCAAAACCCACTTTTCGAATTTCAAACATTCTTATTATGCCCCATTCTACAAAATAACAATATTTTATTTGTCTTTTTATTCCCTATCATTTATTTGATCGTTACAAGTACTTTCTTTTCCTCCTCCAGATTTTTACAGTGTCGCCTCACTGTTCCCCTTAATTGTTGGGTTTTTACCATACCATGTTCTTCATTTCTTACGGTTCAGTAGCCGTTGGCGTTTTTTAGTTTTTCTTTTATTTTGAAAATGAATCTCACTTAGTTCTTTCTATTGCACACCAAATTTCTTTGTGTTCTTTAACTTTACTACATCATTAAATGACTTATTAATCTATTAAATAGTCATTTTCTTCTTCACAACCGTTTAAATCCCGATTAAAAAAAAAAGGCATGATTTTATTCTTAATAATCATGACCTAACATATAAAACTGCACATGATCCTCATGTATCTATTTCTAGCTAGTTTTTAACAATTGGATACACATAATAATAAATTTGTGATAAAATATACTTTTTTGAACATAATGATTGTCTTCACTGGACTTTTAAAATTAGATTCTCTTAAAATTTTGTGAACGGGAATTACTTATACTGCCATTTTATAAGCAAAAGTATAAATGTGCTCCCACATTCTACTTAGCAATTTAAATATGCCCTTTTTAATTTTTTTACATTGTTTTTACTGAAAAATTTTATGATCTCGTTTCTAAAGACAAATTGACCTCATTTTGTTATTGTTATTGTGCGTGTTTGTGTGTGTGTGTGTGTTTTTTCCCCCTACTATGTTCTTTTTGTTGTGGTTCATTAAAGGCGCGATTTCGACTCTGAATTTTTCTCTTCATATATTTTTGGCATTTTCGGATAGTGGGTTTGAAATCAATCAACAAATACCTAGTATTCCCTCCAATTGATTAAACAAGTGGGTCAAGGACTCAAGATTTTTTTTTTTTTTTTTTAATAGTAAAATGGATTGTTGGCCTTGTTGAAAATGACAAATCGGATCCGTTCCCCTACTTCCAATATCTTACCATCCAAAGGGGCTTCTTCAATTCACTACGCCGTCGGGCAAAGCAACAAACCTTGGCAAAAAGAAAATTTTGAAAATAACAATAATAATAATAATTTGAAAGTAAAAAAAGTGAGAAGAAATTAAAAAGAAGAAAAAAAGAAAAAAAGAAAAATGGTGGAGCTCCCGATTACCTACTACCTAGTATCTAGAAAATAGTAATTAACATAAATAGAAATTTTATTGTAGGATATGAAATATTCCTATGTTTTAAGATAGTTTTATAATATTTTTAAATTATTTTAATGTGATTTTGATTATGTTAGATGTTAAAAAAATTTTATGATCGAGAGAACAAACTCTACCATCCAAAGCTTCTTCTTAACTTGTCAAGTGTACTATTGTTTAATGCTTCTAATTAGCTCAATCCGAGGTTAGTCATGCTTTTTCTAAACAAATACTGTTTAAGCTTACATTTGGTTTACCGGTTGGAGATGAAATTTTTAAATTGGAGTTGGTTAACTTTTTAAAAATTAATTATAAATTTTGTTAATTTTTCAGAAAAAGTAAACTGAGACGAAAAAATACAGTTTAATTGAAGTTAAACTTAAACACCAAACAAAGCCTAAGGCTTAACCTGCCAATGCCCTTATCAGTGTAGGTGAGACTATCCAATGGATAAACTAATTGATGCTTGGTATTTACTTTTAGAGAGTGATAATTAAAGTATTAAAGTTGTAGTTAGAGGTTGTTTTCAGCGCACGAGTTTTGAAAAATCGACCACAAGACCGATAGTGGCTAGCGGAAATTTGAACACCCTCATAATTGTATTAATAGTGGCTTTAAGGAATAAAAACATGCACGTTTAAGATGCGTTGAACACGACGCATTTAACTTTGGCCTTTCTTCTTCAACTGCTTAAAAAAATTTTATTCGTTTCTTTGCTTGTTTCAAGGGTTACCTTCTTAAGCTGGAAACGGACATGTACCGGAAGGCATATAAATATATATATATATATATACATGTCACACATATTTATATATTCTCACCTGGATAGAATCATTATTTTAAGTAGTTGTTTCATTATATTTATGTGGATAAGCCAAAATTTGACCATGTCAAGTGACGCAAATTAGATGCATGATATAGCAAGATTGTTGGGAAATCTAAATTGATTTTCATTCTTATATGATTTTCCTTCTTTTTTTTTTTATAGATTTAATAGGTGAAAATTCAAACTCTACATCTTCATGTTGACATTATAGCTCTAATCGTAGAATCCCTCGCAGACTTTCGAAACACCTTGTTGAAGAGATTCACACGGTCTGTAGACTACATAGACCTTCTTTTTGCCACCATCTCGCTAAAGATCTCCACGCGGGCCACCAAAAACACCGTCTCCCCAAGCATGGAGGAGATTACACCAAAGATCTCCCATCTGTTATAATGTGGCATTGGGAAGATTGCATGTGGGGCGGTCCAGAGATCTCCTTTCGCGTTGCGGTGGCTGCGTGAAGGAGATCTCCTCCATGGATCGGGAAAAGATTTTCAGAGATCTTCAAGGTCCCCCACGATCACCGTGCGGAAAAGATTTCTTTCGCAGTTCTTTTGTGCTAGAGATATTTCTTCCTACTGGCGAGATCAACACGATTACTTTTTTTTTTTTCTTTTAATTCTTTGTGGGTTCATAGAAAATTTTTTTTTGTGAGTATCTTTTTGTTACTTTGGTGTATTTTTGTGATTTTTTTTTTTTGTAATTTAATGCGAAATCTGGTAGATATTAACAACTACTAGTAAAAAATGTGAATGTTTATGATCATCGATTGATATCACAGTGGTTATTAGTCAACAAAACGTTGATACCGATGATTACAAACTACTATGATAGTGGTTACCAAATAATATCAAAATAAATACTGATGGCTATTATACGATATCTCAAGGGTATGCTAGTCGAAATATAGGGGTTTGAAATGTCATGGCATTCTCTGAAATGCCCCACGGCCCCCTCTCTTTTCTGGTGACAACTGGTCAATCCAAAGGAAGAAGAATGGAAATGAAAATTGAAATATAGCAAATTTTTGTTTTGAAAACATTTTGGAAATAAAATAATTATATAGTAATTATTATGATGACCACATTTTATGTTACAAAAATACATAGCAATTATTATGGCAATGTGAATTGTTACATTTTGTAAAATTATTTAAAATTATTTTTACTATATTTCAATTATGCCATTTCCCTAAACCAACCGGAATGAGAAACTGTGGGATAGGCGTTGCTTTGACGCCAGCCCAATTCAGAAATTGTCACATGAAGCCCAAGATCTGGCCCAACTCAAACGTCAACTGAGACTAATGAAGAGCCCAAAATATTTGGCCCAATACACGGCAGAGTCCTGAACCGTGAAGAACTTGGTTGATCACCGCCAAGCCAAGTCTTCTTCCTAGTCCAATCCAAACTCGTCTCCGACACAATCTACACTACTCGAGTTCTCCTCCTCTTCCGTCTCACTCCACTCACCCTATAAATTCCCATTCCCCGGTTCTTGCCCACTCCTCAAGAAAAGTTCTGTAAATTCTCCAATCTCTCTCTCTCTTCTTTCTCTCTCTAAATCAGTACAGAAAATTTAGGTCTCAATTTTCCTCTCTCTGTCTCCAAAACGACGCCATTTATTGATCGGAAAGCTTTGCGAAAGTAAAGATGATGCTGAGAATCCGCAGCCGAGACGGCCTGGAGCGAGTCGCCGTCGACAATCCCCACGCTACGGTCGGCGAACTCAGAGCCCTAATCCAGTCCCAGCTCCGAATCCCCTTCCAAAGCCAGACCCTCTCTACCAACCAGAACCTCCTCCTGGCCAAGACCACCGACGATCTCTCCCGGTTCGCCGACATGGCTGACCCCAACGCCGCCCTCTCCTCCCTCAACCTCTCCCACGGCTCCATCGTCTTCCTCGCCTACGACGGCGAGCGCACCGTCGCCGGCCCCGCCTTCCACCCCGCCGGCTCCTTCGGCCGCAAGATGACCATGGACGACCTTATCGCCAAGCAGATGCGCGTGTCCCGCCAGGAGAATCCGCATTGCGAGTCCGTCTCCTTCGATCGCGACTGCGCCAACGCGTTCCAGCACTACGTCAACGAGGAGCTCGCGTTCGGCGTCAAGCGCAGTGGCTTCATGTACGGAACGGTGTCGGAGGAGGGGAAGGTGGAGGTGGATTTCATCTACGAGCCGCCACAGCAAGGGACGGAGGAGAATTTGGTCCTCTTCAGAGATCCGGACGAGGAGAAGCTCGTCGAGGCGATCGCGCTAGGGTTGGGGATGAGGAAGGTAGGGTTTATTTTCACGCAGACGATAAGCCAGGACAAAAAGGACTACACTTTGTCGAACAGGGAGGTTCTCCAGGCGGCGGAGCTTCACGCCGAGAGCGGGCTTAAGGAGTGGGTCACGGCGGTGGTGAAGCTGGAGGTGAACGACGACGGCTCCGCCGACGTGCACTTCGAGGCGTTCCAGATGAGCGATATGTGCATTAGGTTGTTTAAGGAAGGCTGGTTCGTGACGGAGATTGGGGAAGATGATGATCCCAAGTTGTCGAAGATGAAGAAGGATGTTGTCGTTGGGGTCAAGGATACTAGAGAAGTGGACAATGATTTTTTCTTGGTTGTGGTTAAGATTTTGGATCACCAGGTATGCCCTTTAAATCTTTTCTATTTGGGTATATTTTATTCGTTTCTATTTGAATTGGTTATCTTTGTATCTCTAGCGATCAGGTGATGAAATTGAATGCTTTAGTGCCTTGTAAATTGTGATCTAAATGGGAGTGAGATGATGGAATATTTAAGTATATTTAAGGTTAACCATATTAATATTGTTGCATATATGTATGTGTATTGTGAGATTCATGGTTGTTTCTGGAATTGGAAATGTTAAGTATGACCTTTGGTCTATGAACAATTGCACTTGTGTATATGTTGATGCTTAGATTTGATCTAGGAGTGAGGACCAGGTAGAATTTGGTACTTGGGGCTGTGTGTTATAGCTCTGTCGTTCTCGTCGGTCAGTGTATGTCTTCTATTTATTAGGATTCTTAAGGATTATTATGGGCATTGAATTCCTGTTTATCTGATCCTGCAAAAATTGGACGGAGGATGATTTTAGGTATTTGAGATGGGGTTTGTCATAGGAGGGTTGAGCCAATTCCCGAGCCATCAAATTTGCACCTTACGTCTTGTTCTCGTTTAGAAGTTTGTGAGCTTTCTCTCAACTCTAATGGCATTAACCATATAGTTGCATTGCCTTATGATTTGTTTAGTTCGGGGTTCTATAGTGATAGACTCGTGTCTATCTAGAATCCTCATTGGGGAAAGGCTGCTCTCGTTGAGGGGAGGCAAGGAATTAGGAGATCCTTGAATCAAGTTAGACAAAGATTGTGTTTTCACTTTAGGTTTGTTTACAACTCCACTCCATCTTAAGATTAGGGTCTGGTTGCACTTGTTGGTTTGTTTCCATAAGAGAGAGGAAGGATGATAAGATTCCCCGAAACTGAATTACTATCTCAAAAATACTTTCGAGAATACGCCATTTGCTGTTCCAAGCCACTCACTATTTAATGTTCATTGAATAGCTTTGATATGATTTTAAGCCGCTAGTTGCTTGTCTTATGTTTCCTTAAATCTTTAAAAGAATCATTAATATTGCAGCGCTGCATGGTTATTCTAGCACCGTGTTTTATAGAAAATCTCTATTACCTAATTCACTTTTGTTTCTATACTCCAAGCAAATATCATTCTCTTGCTAATATGATATTGTTTGCCAATTACAGGGCCCTCTTTCATCGACATTCCCTATTGAGAACCGGAATACCACAGTAACAATGAAGGCACTAAAAAGTCATCTGGACCGTGCAAAGAATCTCCCATTCGTGAAGCGAATTTCAGATTTCCATTTGCTGCTGCTGCTAGCCAGGTTTCTAGACCTCGGTGCTGATGTTCCTGCTTTAGCCGAGTGCGTGCACACACAGATGGACATACCAGAAGGCTACAAGATATTAATCGAGTCGTTGGCAAATGCTTGATTTTACCCAACTTGCATATTTATCTTTAGGATGATTTTAGGCAAAGAGATGTGCTTGATTTGACTAGCCTCTGTGAAGCAGTCTCTGTTGCTTTCTGGGTGTGCATCACCCACAATGTGGCTTTTAAGAGTTTTTTAAGTTCTGAAAGGCGTTATTGCAAGTTGCACATTTGAGATTTGTAACTCAAAATTCAAGCTTTATGTTGCACATATTTTTTATTTTTAGCTGGATTTTATTTGTTTATTTATTAATAAACTTGCTGAAACAGGTTAATGGATTTATACACATACATATTAGTTGTATTATACGTGCGCTTGGTACATAAAGAATAGACAAAAAAAAAAGTGACGTTGATTGGGTTGCCATCTAAAAAATTGTGTGGTGTTGATGTGACTGTTACATCATAGTTGATTGGGTTACCATCTAAAGAGTTGCGTGGTGATGATATGACTGTTACATGATAATTTAAATAATCGTGTAGTGTTGATGTGATTGTCACATGATAACTGTTCAATTGTTAGAAGTAGGACAAAAAACATAAATATTTATAGTATACATATAAAGGTAATAGATATACATACATATATGTATAATATATCAGTATCTTGCTTTGAAAAATAAAAATTCCTTGACAGGCCTACATGATAGTTTGTGCACTTTTTTTGGTATTTCCACGAACAAAAAAACTACTTTTTTGTATTATAATTTGTTCACGAACCACAAAATTTCTTAAAAACAAGAGTATATAAGGAATTTCACCAACTATAAAAGAAATAACTTTCTTTTTTTATGCATTTAATGTCCATTTGTTTTTTAGGGACCAGCGGCTATAAAATATTTATTTTTTTATAAATTATTTATGCTACCAAAAAAAGTAAAAAAGCTGTTAGCTAAATATTTATTAAAATCAACAAATAAAATTATACATTTAAGTGCTATGCAATGTCTGCATGACAACATATTTTGTTTTGGAGCTTTCATTTGGTTTGTTGGGTGGAGATAAAATTTTTAAGTTAAAGTTGGTTGATTTTTTAAAAATTAGTTATAAATTTTGTTGATTTTTCAAGAAAAAAACAAAAATTAAAATGAAAAAATACAATTTAGTTATAGTTACATTTAAATGCCAAATAAAACCGAATTTTTTTTTAATTATTATTCATGTGGAGTCAAAAGAAAGTTAGCAACTGCCGAAAATAAAAGGACAAATTACATTTATTCTCTCTGAATTTTAGACATTGTCACAAAATGCCCCATAAATTTTAATTTGTAATATTTTTTCTATTTCAACTTTAGAAAAGTTTACGAATTTTACCCTATAATTAAATTTTTGATGAAAAAATACATCTAACAGTCGTTGGAAGTTTAGTTTGGGGTATTAAATATAAAATTATGAAACAACACAAATTGATAGCGCTCCTAGCACTCATTACCCTTATTAAATGTGAAATAACGAAGTTACTTATAAAAGAGAAATACGTGAAAAAAATGATAATCAATTCTAAATATTTACTTTTTTAATTTAATTAAAGTGTGTCACATTTAATATCCGTAACTTATATTTCAAACGAGTGTTATGCCTATTTTTCGTTAAAAAAATTAATTAAGAGAGAAAATTCATAAACTTTTTTAAAATTTAGGAGAAAAATATTATTAATTAAAGTTCAAGAGGTATTTTCTGATAAAACCTTAAATTCAGAGGAAAAAAAAATATAACTTGTCCTAAATAAAATAAAAAGAAATTGGAACTACATAAAACTCCGCCGAGGATTTAGCCATGTCCATTAGCTTCTGAACTTTTCATTTCTTCTTTTGGCGGGAGTTTCTCTCTTCTTCTCCCGCTCTCTCTCTCCTCCTCCTCTCTCTCTAACGGTCTAGGGCAAATCTTTCCTGTCTCTCTGCATCTCTGTTATTTGGGCTTGATTTTGTTGCGCTCGACAAGCTCTAGGTTATGGAGGACCAAGCTCCGGCGACCGAGCCGTCGATCCGTCGCTCAGTGAGTTCAATCTCCCCCCCTCTCTCTCTTTCACACTCTCGCAGAAGAGAATTTTGATGTAATTCTGACTTAATTTCGGTGTTTTCGAGCGAGCAGAAAAGAACTAGGGCTCAAACTCAAGTAACCGAGAACCAAAAGGAAAAGGGGAACGGCGCTACTGGTGGAGAGAACAGCGATGGCAGTAATCAGGCGGACCGCGAGAGTTCGCCTGATGATTTCGAAGAGGCTCGTCCCAGAGCGAAGCGCTCTCGCCCTCAGGAAGGGGCTTCCGCTGCAGCGGGTCACAAATCTACTGAGCAGAGTTTGATTGGTGATTTGATTTCACTGAAACCCTAGACTTTTTGATTTTCCAAATTATAGGTTTAGGTTTACTTGCAATTACGCGTATTGTATAATGCGAGAGTTCTTATTTGCTAATGATCTGCTTTACGATCTACATTTTTTGCTTAGATCGTTTTAAGAAATCCTATTTCTGGTTTTTTTTTTTCCTTTTAATTTTATCTTTTCCTCCAGTGCGTTTCATAATTACCTATGTAATAGGGTTTAGAAATGTTACTCAGAAAATGATGCATTGAAAGAAGTAGCATTACCTGATTTATGTTGTATTTTTTTTTTTTTTGTCTGAGTGCTTTATTTATGTTAATAGATCTGAGCTTCAAAAATTTTAAAGCATTTGAATGCTCCTTTTTTTGGTTTGGTTTTGTTTTGTTTCGTGTTTCGTGTTTTGTTTTGTTTTGTTTTTTTTTTTTTTACAGAATGGTTAGTGAGGTTTTACATCTGGATAAGGAGGGATAGTTATTTTGTTGTGTTAATTGTTCTGCAGAGGTCATTAAAGGTAATGGGAAACATATTAATCAAGCAGTCAAGCTTTGGGTTGAACAATATGAAAAGGATCCAAAACCTGCTATCGTTGAACTCTTGACAATGCTCTTTGAGGTAATATGGAAGTTCCAAGATTGGTCTATTTAATTGATTATTAGTATTTGCAGTTTCTATTTGATTGTTCAGGGGTGGAAGATAGGTCTTCAGAGAACAAAAATAAATAGTTCAGTTTAATGGGAGTTTTTAGATTTGTTTGAGTATTACCTAGTTGTCAAATAAAAAAAAAGTCGCATTATATTAGCATTTTTTTTAACTTTCAAATTTGAGTGGGGACTGATGAGATATATGAGTGTACGCAGGCATGTGGCGCCAAGTATCATATCAAAGGAGAGTTTCTAGATGAGATTGATGTTGATGATGTTGTGGTTGCACTTGTTGATCTTGCTAGAAGAGTATCCTGCAACGTTATGTCTGCCATTATTTAAACTCATTTTTATCTTATGTCTTTTGTCAAGATTCTAGAACCTTTTCTAGATTTTCTAATAGAGTACTAAAAAATTTTACCAAGATTTTGTACCCAAAGTTTTGGCTTGACTCCTAGTTAGGGCGAAGTTGAAGATTACCAAAGTTCAAAAAAGAAGGAATTGAAGAATTTCAAAGATAATCTTCAATCGTTCTGGGACACATTGGTTCGTGAGTGTCAACATGGCCCTCTATTTGATCAGGTTCTGTTTGACAAGTGCATGGACTATATTATTGCTCTGTCATGGTTAGTTGTCAAATACTTTTAAATTTCAAGTTAAAGTTGAAGTTGAGCCTTTCACGTAACTTACTCTGGATTCTATGAACCCGCCTCGTTTCCATGCTAACCAGTACTCCTCCAAGAGTCTACCGTCAAATTGCTTCATTTATGGGTCTCCAACTTGTCACATCCTTTATAGCTGTTGCTAAAGTGCTTGGTGCTCAACGGGAAACTACTCGTAGACAGTTAGATGCTGAAACAAAGAAAAGAGCTGAGGGGCCTCGTGTGGAGTCGCTAAACAAAAGATTTTCAGTGACTCATGAAAAGATCACTACGTTGGAGGAGATGATGCGCAAAATCTTCACTGGGTAGGAGTTTTTAACTTGGAATTAGAGAGAAGGCAAATAAAAATAATATGAAGATAAAGTTCCAAACCTGTAAACAGTGTTGGAAGTCTTGTTCCGGAAATTCCAAACTAAAATAATGTTTCTGTTTTGAAGGTTATTTATGCACCGTTATCGAGACATTGATCCAAATATCAGGATGTCTTGCATAGAGTCCCTGGGTTCATGGATTTTGTCGTACCCCTCTCTGTTCTTGCAGGATTTGTACCTAAAGTATCTAGGTTGGACACTGAATGATAAAGTGAGTTTTGAACTTTTGATGAATCATGAACTGATTTTGCGTTGCTTATTATGTGCTGCACAAAACTAACTTCTTATTTACCTTCTGCTGTGTATAAAGAGTGCTGGTGTCCGGAAAGCTTCTGTCCTTGCGTTGCAAAATCTATATGAGGTGGATGATAATGTGCCAACCCTTGGCCTATTCACGGAAAGATTTTCCAACCGGATGATTGAGCTTGCCGATGATAATGACATTTCTGTAGCTGTTTGTGCAATAGGTCTTGTAAAGCAACTGCTGAGGTAACTGCCTGCTTTAAACTGTTGCAAACCTTTTGATTCAAGCAATAGACTAAAATGATTTTTTTTGAGGCAATAGATCAATGATTCCTTGTGAGTTTTTATATGTAAAGATTCATATAAGTTTGTGCATTTGCCTCTTGTATGCTGCAGACATCAGCTTCTGCCTGACGATGACTTGGGTCCGTTGTATGATTTGCTTATTGATGAACCAGCAGAGATCAGGCATGCCATAGGGGCATTAGTGTATGATCACTTGATTGCTCAAAAGTTCAACAGCTCCCAATCCGGTACCAAAGGTTTCATTATCATTTGTGCTCTATTCCATCAACTCAATATGTGATTGTGTGCCAAAACAATGTTCTTTCCAGGTGAAGGAAGCGATTCATCTGAGGTCCACCTCGGCAGAATGTTGCAGATACTAAGAGAATTCTCCACGGATCAGATTCTGAGCATCTATGTGATTGATGATGTTTGGGAGTACATGAAGGCCATGAAGGTATTAACTTTAGAATAATGGTAGATAGGAGGTCAGACCACTGGACGTGGGAGTTGTCATTTGAACCTTGAACTTGAAATTATTTGTGGATTAAATTTTCCACATGAGTTGAGGTTGGATAAGATTAAGTAACCAGAAAGGATTTGACCCAAAGTAACTCATTCTTGCAGATTTTAGGTATAGGTTAACTTAATACTCATAATTTATAAGTGCAGTGAAGTTTTGCTGCCAACAAGTTTGGGTGAAGGTAACAACTAACAAATATTAAACTCTTAAGGGGCTATTTTGAGATATCTTTTAATGAAGTTATTGATGGAGAGATAAGGAAGCAGGAGGTAACTATTTGACCTAAGCAACTGATGCTTGAGATAAATGAACAAAACTTAGGGTTTGTCTGTATCATCTTTTACCTAAATACAGATGCTGATTTGCAATCTGATAGTCTCATTAACAGTTGTATCAGCTTTAAGATTGAAGTATCATGGAATAAAACCAACTGATATTTTATCTTGATGTTAGTTGTTGTTGTTTCTTAGAATTGCAGTTCATTCTTGCAGGACTGGAAGTGCATTATCTCTATGCTTTTGGACGAAAATCCTTTAGTTGAGCTTACTGATGAAGACGCTACTAACTTAGTACGACTTCTCAGTCAATCTGTCAAAAAGGCTGTTGGAGAGAGGATAGTTCCTGCAACTGATAACCGAAAGCAGTATTACACTAAAGCTCAAAAAGTGCGTATTTTTTCAGATTATTGTTTGTTACGTTCTTTTTAAATAGATTTGTTTCACGTTGTCAATTACAATGATGTTTCATATTTATTATATGCTTTAAAGTCCAATAATGCTTGTAGAAGTTCCAATTTTTTGGGGGGAAATTTTATGTTATGTAATTTATTTTTCTCTGCTTTTGTAAAATTTAAATAAGAGAATTGACTTTATTGATTGTCATTTTTTTGGTACTTGTTCTGTTTAGTGATACTTCATACGATTTCATTGAGTTTTATTGCCTCGATTTCCTTGAGTGATATTGCCACTATGGGTATACACTCTACATTGATTTTGGATTAACTTTTTGTTGCGATAATCATTCAGGAAGCATTTGACAATAATAGAAAGGACATTACTATTGCCATGATGAAGAACTACCCATTACTTCTACGCAAGTTCATGGCTGACAAAGCAAAAGTACCATCACTAGTTGAAATCATTGTGCATATGAATCTTGAACTTTATTCTCTGAAGAGGCAAGAACAGGTGAGAAGGATGTACCTGATTTTGTTTTCCCTATTGTAATGTTTTCTGTAACTTTCGGAATTTTGTTTCAAAGTAGGGTACTTATGTTGTCATCTTCTTTTCAGAATTTTAAAAATGTCCTTCAGCTCATAAAAGAGGCGTTTTTTAGACATGGTGAGAAAGACGCACTAAGATCATGTGTACAGGCCATTAACTTTTGTTCAGCTGAGAGTCAAGGGGAGCTACAGGATTTTGCTCGTTCTAAATTGAAGGAAGTTGAAGATGAGATTGTTGCCAAACTTAAATCCGCTATGAAAGAAGTAGCGGTATGAATCAACAACGATCCCCATTCCCTGACTGCCACCAGCACACATGCACAAATACAAAAGTAGATGATCGATGTGATTAACAAGTTTAAAATTGCAGGATGGTGGTGATGAGTATTCCCTTCTTGTAAATTTGAAAAGATTGTATGAACTTCAGCTGTCGAGGGCTGTTCCAATTGAGACCTTATACGGAGATATAGTCAACGCTCTTCAAAATTTTAGAAACACTGATTATGAGGTGTGTAAAATGTAGTTAAGAATCACAAATTGCACCGTTCCCACCCTCCAAATTTTTCCTTTCAGTTGCAATTAATTTGTTGTTTATGTTGTCGTCCAGGTTGTCAGTTTTCTGCTTCTTAACATGTATGCACATTTGGCCTGGTCTCTGCATTCAGTCATAAGTAGTGAGATTGTCTCTGAGGCATCTTTGTCTTCTTTATTATCGAAACGAAAGACTTTGCTTGACCAACTAGAGTACTTTCTTAATAGTCCTCCGCAAATGGAGGGAACGGTTAACCATGGCAATCAACTAGCCTCTAGGGTAAGTGTTTTTTCCCGTGATGTTATGAAATATATGCAAGTGCTTCTTTAAAATGTAATATAACGAGTTACAAAATGTTTCAAGTGTAGTATGATCACGCATATTTTGTACTCCAGGTTTGTACCATACTTGCAGAGGCATGGTCTCTGTTTGGAGGGACAATATTTTCTTCAACAAAGCTGGAAAGATTAGGATATTGTCCAGATGTGTCAATAGTCCAGAAGTTTTGGAGACTTTGCGAGCAACAGCTTAATATTTCTGGTAACTCAATACTATCATATACATTATATTTATGCATATACATGTTTATAGGTACATATATGCAATGGGGAAGCCTGCTTGTAACAAAGCTTTAAGTTGTCTCCTTTTAGGGTTCTTAATCGAAAGCTCAAGCTGCTCCTTTTGAGCTCTAAATCATTGTTCCTTTTTTATTGTTTTATTGTTTTTTTTTTGCCGTTGAAGTTTGTGGACTCCACTCCAAAAGCCAGAAATAGTTAGGAAGTACCACCTCAACATTGAGTGGTGTAAGCCTCGTTGTTCTTTTCCATTGAAGTTCGTAACTTCACCCCATAAGCCAGAAATAATAAGGATAATCCCTCAATACCCACCTAAATTTTGAGTGGTGTTAGCATTATGTATATACGTCCAGCCTCAAGCCTCAAGGCTGAAAAAACGTCACCTCTTCTTGAGGCATGCATGAGAAATGACTACTTAAACCATTGAGGTTACATTTGTGAGTCAGTATTTGTATTTACTACCTCGCCACATTCTATAAATCTTTGGCTCTGTCCTTAAAGTTTTGCAGTTTATTTGGATTCCGAATCAGACTTTACTACTTTATGTTGTTTAGTTTTGTGCTTTAAGAAATCTTAGTCATATCCAATTTCTTATTTCACAGATGAGACGGAAGATGAAGATGCCAACAAAGAGTATGTTGAGGAGACAAGCAGGGATATGGTCATGGTTGCTGCTGCAAAATTGGTTGCTAATGATACGGTCCCTAAGGTGAATCTACAATATCTGATATTGAAGTATAAATGTATAATAAAATTTCCCACTTTGTGGAAGAAACCTTTTGTGAAACATGGGAAAGGTGGTCTTGCATGCGTATCTGTGATCTATTGATTTGTGATTTCCATATGAGCATTTGAATTCTGATTACAAAAAATGCATTAAACTTAAATCATCGTAATATATTTCTCTTGCTCGATGTTTTACCTGAAGTTCATCCAAAACTGAAAATAAGAGGCATTCAATGCAGGAGTATCTTGCCCCAGATATCATTTCCCATTATGTGATGCATGGAGCAAGTGTCATGGAGACCGTTAAGAATCTGATCAGTGTTCTAAGGAAAAGAGATGATGATCTCTCCAACATTTTTCTCGATGCACTGAAAAAGGTATATTCTCAAAAAAAAAAAAAAAATTTTTTCCCTCAGGGTGGGAGTTTAATTTGGTAATTCACATGCCACTACAAATCTATTCTTATTAATGGCAGTGGAGTGTTGAAGTGTTTCTCTTCTTGACACGTTTTCGATTGGGGTTAAAGTTTTATTATTGTTGTTTCTGCTCTTTTGAAAAGCTTTTCCTTTTCTGTCGTTTGTCTGTTTTGTCTTCTCATTTGGATGTCACTATTAATGGCCTTGGATTTTAACAGGCTTATGATCGCCATATGGTTGAACTTTCAAGAAGTGATGATGAATCTTTAGCGACTAAGTATTTTCAGGACTGTAAAGAACTTTCTGCCCGGCTATCTGCAACATTTGTTGGTGCTGCTCGGAACAAGCATAGAGTAGATATTTTAAAAATTGTCAAGGATGGCATTGAGCATGCTTTTGTAGATGCACCAAAGCAATTGTCCTTTCTTGAATGTTCCGTGCTCCATTTTGTTTCCAGACTACCTACACCTGATATCCAGGACATGTAAGCATTTCTCTTTTCTATTATAGTCTTTTAAAAGCATTCCGAAATTATGCTTTCATAAATGTTGCGTTGTGCGTAGCATGAAGGATGTCCAAAAACGAACTGAGAATGTGAACATGGACGAGGATCCCAGTGGCTGGCGCCCCTATTACACATTCATCGATAGTTTACGTGAAAAGTATGCAAAGAACGAAGGTCTCCAAGGTAATTTTGCAATTCATTTCTCCGTGAATCTTCCTTTGTAACATGTAGCGATTACTTGTGTTGTTTCCTCTACTCTCCCTGCTTGTTACTTCCAGTGGTGTTTTCTCACCGGTGATTCTATTTTTGCTTGGATAGGCAAAGATAGGAATTTAAGCCATGTTTTCTTATATCTCACATCTCACCAAGTTCACAATAATACTGGTTTTGTCTGTATATTTTAGTGATACTAATCTCCACTCATATTTTCGCCATAAAATGTTCATGTCTTGTCCCCCTCAATTATTATAGAACGTCGTATTTAATTCAAGAATGGATATGGCAGATGAAAAAGAAGGGGCGGTGGTGAAGCGAAGGGGTCGTCCACGTAAACAGCGTAACATGGAGGGAAGAAGACTTTTTGATGAGCAAAGTTCAAGTGAAGAGGAGGATTCTATCAGCACATCTGACCATGAAAATGCTCAAGATGATGACGACGAGGAAGAAGATGCTCCTTTGATACATTCCATTAGGTCATCCAAGTTGAGGTCGTTGAAAGTTTCAAGAGAGGAAACCAAAAGCCAGTCAAAGACCAGAGAGTCCAGTAAAGCTAAAGATTAACCATGCTTCTTGAATGTCAGGTACTAATGACTTTGTTCTTCCCGTCAAAGCACATCTTGATCAACATTTTCTTCAAAATAGAGTAATATCTTCTCAATTATTGTTTCATTTGTATATCATTTCTTGTGCCAGGTTTTGTTTTCGCCTTCTAGCGGGATATGCAGTATGGCTTGTACGTAAAAGTCGAGACAGTTATGGAAATTAGATGATCCTGCTGTATTGAGTTCCATCTTTAGGATTTTGGCAGGGTAAGAATTATTGTTTTCAGAGCAGGTGTATGTATATATTCAAGTTGACAAAACTGTTGTAATGTTTCTGCAGTTTTATTTCGACGACCAGCCCTTTTTCTGCTTTAGTTTATCCATGAAAAAATTGCAGTGGTTGGACATTCTAATGTGCTTGTTTGAGAAGTAGATAATAATATAGTTTCAACCATCGACTGCTTAAGCCGTCAACAGAGTGTGGGATGGGCTTTGCGGCAATGTCTATAACAAGGACTTTTCCAGTTGCGTTCGAATCTAAAATGGCCTGTTTTACTACTTGCACGGTGAATATTGTCGTTTGCAATAGAGATCGCAAGTTTTGATTTGACTATGACAACAGGAATCAGCTTCTTGGCCAAAGGCATTTACTACTCCACTTGTGGTCATAAGTAGCACCTACGAATGCTTACCTGCTTTTTCTTTTCTATTTTTTAACTTGGGAAGTAGGAGAATCCCAATCTTGTATCATACCGTTTAGTCACAATGCTGATAATGATGATTTTTTTAAAAGAACAAATAGTTATACAGTCATCCTTCACATGATGATAGGTCATCAATTGTCACGTGACAGGTGATAATTTTTTTTTTTTTCATTAATATTTGACAAATATCAATTATCGCGTGATATATTTTTTTTCTCCTTGTCTATTCTACATGTACGTACCGTCAACAAGCATATAATAAAAGTGAGGTTCGTGTCAAAAGAACATAAAAAACCATAAGGAATTCCAAAAAGTTACTACACTTGAACATCTACGGAGAAAAAATACATCGCAAAATCCAAATTATCCTTGAACGGGAGATCAGCAAGTATACAAAATAATAGCATTTCTCGAGTTCTTATGAGGAGACTTACCAAGCTACCTCATAAAGGAAAAGAACAAAGAACAAGCAAAGGTATATGAGTTAAACTCACCGAGCAAAACTGCCAAAATCCCATTGTAAAATTTGGAAAAAAGAAAAAAAGAAAAGAAAAGAAAAGAAAAGAAAAGTACAAGTGAACGACTGGGAAAAACTTCCATTATAAAAAGATGTCTGTTTGTTTCATCTTCTACCAGCAAGCCTTAACAAAGGAGAAATGATACCCTGTATCTCCTGCAAAGACTGCTGTATTCTTATCTCCTCCTCAACAGACCTCTTGAGGTTTCTAACTAGACTCTTCAACTCATCAGAATCTCTTATGTCCTCCGCCCTCAGCTCCACAACCTTCTTTGCCAACCCCATCAACAACGCCGAGTACGCCGGCACGGTCGTGTGCTTGTGCAAGAACGCCAGCAATGCTCCGAGCTCTCCTGAATCCAAATTCTCGACGCATTTCAACAGCTTCTTCCTCGCCACCAATTCCTCCATCACTGCCACCACATTCGCCGGATTGTTGCTCCCCAACGCCGAGACCAATGCTTGCTTGTGCCTGAACTTCTTCAACAGCTTGTCATGCTCGGCCAACTTTCGCATCCTTTCGCTTTGTTACCAAGTAATCTCCCTCCGACGGCTTCTCCCCTTGCCCTCTCTGGAAGTACCGGAAATACGAAGGCCTTAAAGCCCGCCTCCGTGAATTGTCCTCCACCACTCCCAACCCGGCAAAATCCCCCAATCCTTTCCTCTCTTCTTCCTTACTCTCCTTGGTCTTTCTCCTCCCGGCGTAGATTATCCCATTCGATGTCCCGATCACCCTCGCCGAGGAATCCAGAGAGACCGCCACTGACATTAACGGAGCTGGAAACCGCATTGAATGCGTGACCTTCATTTTCGAGTAATCGAAAACCTTCATGTAACCATCTAGCGCCACACTAAGAATCCGATATTGCTGCGACTCCTCACCGGAGTTTTTTCCAATCTTTCCGATGCAAAGCGACGTCACGGTCTTGTTGTGGCTTTCCATCGAACACATCATCTTCCCTCCTCCGATCAAATCCCAAATCTTCACGGAATTCCCGCCCGCCGTCGCGACCAGCCCTCCCGACGGCAAGAATATCACATCCTCCACCGGAGTCCCGTGGTTCACCTCGATCACCGGCCTCCTCGAATCCGTAACCCTAACATCCCAAAGCTTCACAGTGTGATCGTACGAACCAGTGGCGAACATCTCCGAGCTCACCGGCGAGAAATCGCCGCACCTGACGTAGTCCTTGTGCCCCTGCATTTCCGAAATCACGGTTTCGCCGGCGACATCCCAATACTTCACGAGGGCGTCGTCGCCGCCGGAGATCAAATGGAGCTTGTCGGCGATCGGGTACTTAACGAACCGGGCCGGGCGAGTGTGGGAGCGGAGCTTCCGGAGAGGAGTGCGGGTCTTGACGTCGAAGACTTGGACAAGGCCGGAGAGGTCGGCGGCGGCGAGGAGGAGGCCGTCGCAGCGGAAGGAAGCGGAGGAAACCACGTCGGAGAAGGAGGAGATGGTGGCGGTGGGGGAGAAGGTTTGGGAGTTGAAGAGGGTTAGGGAGGCGGAGTGGGCGGCGGCGAAGGCGAAGGAAGGGGTGGGGGAGAAAGAGAGGGAGGTTATGGAGGAGATGAGGTTTGGGATCTGTTGGGTCTTGAAGGAGGACCAGTATTTGGACTCCGGTGTTTGTTTCTGGGTCCTGGCTTTGGTTTTCAGTTTCGGTTTTACGGGGAAGGTCTTGGAGAGCTGGTGGTCCGCCATTGGAAGAGCTCGAGAGAGACAGAGACAGAGACAGAGAAAGGAGGCTCGGTGGTTTTGAGGCTTTAGGGTTTTGGCATCTGGCGCAAGCAAAGGGTTTTTGACAGGGAAACAAGAAAGGCGCGTAAATAAAAAATAAATGAAAAAAAAGGGCTAATCAGCTTCCTCCTCTTCTTCTTCGTTTTTTTTTTTTTTTTTTTTTTTTCTCGGGTAAACAATTACGGCCATTTAGGGCATTAAGGGGGTGTTTGGTGTGTTAGTTTGAGTTGAAATATTTTAGTTGTAATAGTAAATTTTTTTGAATTTTCAGAAAAGACAAAAAACTTTTTGAGAAAAAGACAAAAAATTTTTAGGAAAAAGACAAAAAAAAAGTTTAAAATGAGTTGGAGTTGGAATGATCTCCAAACTCAAGACGAAATTTTCCAGTTATTATTATTTTTTTAATCTTTTCTTCTAAAAGTAAATAAGATGATTTTTTTTTGTTTGTTGTTTTTTTTTCCGAATATATCTTAAATTTTTATACTTTTTAATCCAAATAATGTATTTTCAACAAAATGTATATTTTTAAAATTCAACTCATTTTCAATCAAATTATTCTCGAAACTTTATCTAGTTGGTGTTTTAAATGGGTATTAAAACAATATTTTTTCCTTGAACTAGACAACAATACAGGAAAGAAAAAAAAATGGAGGGGAAAGCCAAGTTAAATTCTGCTCTTTCTCCGTACTCCATAAATACGTTTAATAAATTGCTCTTCTAGTTGTTTGTTTAATTTTCTAAGGTTCGATTATGATTAAAGTAATAATGTATGTTGCATTATAAATTTAATTTACATATCAAATTCTTTAAAAAATTAATTTAACAGTTAAAAATTAAGCGTCAATTAAAATATTCAGCCTTAGAAAGCTCGAATGGCTAGTGTTATTTTACTTTATTTATTTCTTATTGAAGGAAAATAAGTTGAGAACATACAATAATACACTTAAAAGTTATTGAGATTAGAGAATCTGTTGTTTCAATTTAATTTATTTTTTTCTTTTTAGAGTGATTGCAGATTTGTTGTAGTGATAAATTCACATCCAACTATGATGATGAGATTTTAGAATTTCAATCTTAACTAAAACTAACTTGGAAGAGATAGTTAATGATTAATAAGCTATTTAAAAAAAAAAAAAGTAAATCAATGTTGTTACATGTTCAAGTTTCTTATCCAAATTTGACCCCAAAAAAAAAAAAAAAAGTTTATAAAGGAGTAAGAACATTCCTACATGTTGGAGAAAATGTAAATTTGATACCAAGCATAAATATCTCGGATGTCAAATTCTTATGGTTGGAAAGCACCACCACATACATAAATTTCTTTACATGTTTGAGGTATATTTGGGATATAGTCCTCTAAATTGGACAGCAAAATACGTCATTTAACACTACATAAATCTCTTTGGATTGAGGGTGTGATTCATCACCAACCAAAAATTCATGAAACTCACCCTCTATCTCTATCAAGCTACGGCCGGGACTCTTCTTGACGCCCTGTTCTCTCATCATGCTCCTAACCATCCTCACATCAGCCCATCTTTTGTCATTAGCAAATGCATTTGCCAGCAACACATAGATTCCGCTGTCTTGAGGATCCAATTCCAAAAGTTTCTTCGCAGAAAGCTTAGCGAGCTCAACATTTCCATGCATCCAACAAGCGTTAAGAAGAGCACCCCATGCTGATTCACTTGGTTCCAGCGGCATATTTCTGATCAAATTGTAAGCTTCTTCAAGAAGACCAATTCGGCCGAGTAAATCTATCATGCATGCATAATGTTCCCCTTTGGGCTCTATTCCATAGTCTTTTACCATGCTTTTGAAACGCGCCTTGCCTTCAGAGACTAATCCACCACGGCTGCAAGCTGACAAGACGGCAACAAATGTTATACAGTCAGGCTCGAGTTCTGTACGTTTCATTTGCTCAAAGAGGATAAGAGCTTGCTTGGCATAACCATGTGAAGCATATCCAGCAATCATTGTGTTCCAAGAAACCAAATTCCGGTCTGACATTTCGTTAAAGAGACTTGCTGCTGAATCAATACTCCCACATTTAGCATACATGTCTATAAGTGCATTACTTAATATCACACTTAGTTGAGTCCCTTTACGATTGATGTGGTGATGGTGGATCCACTGGCCCAAATCCCGGCAACCCAGTTGACCACAAGCAGAGAGCACACACGCCAAAGTATGCTCGGTTGGAACCAAACCTGCTTTCGTCATGTCATGAAACAATTTCACAGCTTCCTTTGGTTGATTATTCTGAGAATAACCTGCAATCATCGCATTCCAAGATATTGCGTTCTTTTCAGGCATGCCTTCGAAAAACTCCCTTGCAGAATCCAACTTGCCACATTTAGCATACCCATTAACCATGCTAGTCCATGAGAAAACATCCCTGGTTTTCATTTCAGCGAAAATCTTCCTTGCTTCAATCAAGCAACCACATTTCATAAACATATCCAAGGTAGCATTGATCAGATTTAGGCTGCAATGTACATTCTCCGTTATAATGTAATCATATATACGCTTTCCCATACGAATATCCCCTTTACCACCACAGACTGAGAGCATAGCAATCATGGTAACCTCATTAGGTCGAACATCACCAACAACATCGACTCAAACACTCTAACAGCCTCATCCAAAAAACCCCGCTTCGCATAGCCATCAATCATCGTGGTCCAAGTAACCACATCCCTCACAGGACTTTCATCAAACACCCTGCGCGCGTGAACCAGACACCCACGTTCAACATAGTAATGCATCAACCCATTTCGCACCAGCTGATCAGCATCAAAACCCATCTTCCATATCAGACAACAGACCGAGTTCCCCTCCAAAAATCTCGGTATCTGCCGCAAGCCTTGAGCGCGTAAACAAAGCTCAGCCCGTCCATTTCAACGCACCCCCGAGCCATGTCGCGGAAAAACGACAACCCCATCAGAGGAGCTTGAGCTTGAGCTTGAGCATATCCTCTTATCATGGTGTTCCACATGTAAGTGTTGGGGTTCTCAATCTGGGTGAAAAGAAGGTGCGCGTAGCGAATGTCGCCGGCGTCGGCAAGGGCGCAGAAAGCCAAGACCCGGCTCGCCGGAAAGGTGTGGGTGATGAGTCCAGAGCGAGTCATGTGCGCTTGGATTTGCCTCAACTCGAGCATGGTGGTGCAAGACTCCATGGTTTTCAAAGTTGGGTTTGTGATGATGACGTTGGTCTTTGAGTTCCATGGTCTGGTTCTGTGTTTATGATCTCTTGAGGTCGATGAAAACCGCCTCAGAAGTTGATGAAATCTGAGCGTGAAAGAAGAAGACAGAGGGAAACTAGTTGAGTTTTGATGATGAAAAAGGCGTTTCATGTAAAGTTCTTTTTAACAACTTGGTGATGAATGATGATTTTCTATGGCATCTTGTAGTTGTTTAAAAACATAATGATTGGAATTGGAATTTGGGATAATCTCAAATTCAGATTTCTTGTTCTCTCTTTGGAAAATGACATGAAAAAGAGGAAGATACGGTACTTGTTGTACTTCGTCCAGTTGGTTGGTTGTCTAAGTCAAAGCTCGAGGAAAAGTTACAAACTCAACTAATAAAGAGAAATCTTTCGTTTGATTTATTAATTGAGTTTAAAAATTATAAATTTGAGTTAAAAATTTTTGTTAATTTTTTAGAAATGATAAAAATTTAAAAAAAAAATAAAAATCTTTTCAGAAAAAGACATAAATTGAGATTAAAAAGTATATTTTAATTTGAAATGAGATAGTGAATCAAACGAAGTGAAAGTGTGTGGTTTTTTGTTTTCCCTTTCAATATAAGTAAAGAAGCCCTTATTATTAAATTGAGGAATACAAAACCTAAAAAAATCCAATGTATTTGATCAGAATATTATCATTTATTGTAATTATAAATATATCACGATTTGATTTCATGTTATTAACTTTTTTTCTTATAAAATGTGACCATACAAAAAGTGCAAAAACTATTTTGGTAATGTTAGAAATCTTATATTCAATCAATTTCGTTAATTTTGTGGTTAACATGTTCTCTTTAAGTCTGAAAATTTGACCAAACTTCATCAAAAGAAATGTTATTAAAATGAAACTAAAAACACAGTTGGTGGTTATTACTGAAAATATAAGATAAATTGATATTTTAATAAAATAGAAAGAGTTAGGTATTGATTATTTACTTTAACATAAGAGAATTGTCTAGTTATAAGGATTTTTTTAGTTTTGCATGTTTTTAATTTGTTTTTTTATCGTATTTTCACAAATAGGTGGAGGAGGCTTTTTTTTTTTTTTTTTTTTTTTTACCTGCTGTTTTTTTTTTTTTTTTCAATATTAGCAATAAGTAGTAACAGCATTAGACCATGGGTGGAGGATACTGCTTTAACTAGGCTGGGAAAAACAAAAAAGAATCATCTTTGATATTAAAAAACAAAAAGGATTTACAGGTAAATAACCTCTTTTAAATATATTTTTAACAACTGCTCGAAATTTTTAAAAATTCATTAAAAAGATTTCTTTTTTAAGTAATCAATTAATTTTTTTAAATAATTAATTAGTGATTGTTCATATAATATTACTAATTTAATAAATCAGTTATTGACCATAGTCAATCATTAACTAACTATAATCTAAAATCATCAAATTTTAAGTCAATAACAAATTGATCATTTCAATAACTAATTGACCTAATCTGAAATAAAAAAAATGATAATCGACCCTTAAAAACAGTTGGGTCATTTATTAAATTGGGTGATCAAAATAGGTTATCCATCATAGTTTTTCAAAATAATAAATACAAGTAATGATCTAACGGTAGCGTATTTATTCTTATGGACTAATGATCGAAGATTCCAATTTTAATTACTCTTCTGAAGATTTTTAATGTGAAGACCTGTTTTTTATCAATTTAGTAATACTCGATATAAATTATGTGTAGAGGATCGATCACAGACATTCGATGGCGCAGAAGTGATTTGTGCGCGCAGACAAAAAAAAGAGAAAAAAGTTTGGAGGTGAGGTTAATCGAAAATCACCACCAGCGCACATTAGCGCTAAGCATCGGTCTTGGTGACAGACGAGCAAGAAAATAAAACGGCAAAGCAAACTATATATATATATTTACATATATTATTTCTGACGTGGTGGTCCTCATCAATCCCTTCTCTCTCTCCTTTTAATTTTTGCACTTTCTCAAATCCAAACACATTAACCCCCACACACTACTCTCCCAAGAAAACCCGCGAATTCTTTTTATTTATTTAATTTTTTTCTAATTTATTTTCCGTTTTCCATTTTCCCTTCTTCTCTCGAATCTCGCCTTCCAAGCTCGTCCATGGTAAGCTTCCTCAATTCTTCGGATTTTTTTTTTTGTTCAAATACTACAGTTTTTTTTTTTTTTTTTTTTCTTTCTTGCTTCGCCGCTCATATTGCACTCTACGGCCTGTCAAAGTTATTGCATTTCATAGGTTTTAACGTTCAATTAGCTTCTTTTTTTGTTTAAATCTAGGGTTTTTTGGAGTGGGTTCTTCAAGATTTTTTCATATTATTATACGTCTAACTCTCTATTGGATATGAGTTTATTTATTTACACACACACACACTTGGTATCTGTCTTATTTTCGAATTAATACCGTAATTATTCTGAAAATATTTTCACATTATTGGAAGTTGGAACGTTAGTTTGCCTATGGTTTTTTTTTTTTTTTTTAAATAGATTTCTGAGGAGCATAAATTATTTCGATTACTATTGATATAGATACATACCCTCGAGGGGGGAAAAAAAGATATAGAGGATATATATATCTCAGAAAAAAAAATCTATTTATATATGTGTGTGAATTTCGTATGTTGGATTTTTGACAAATATGCAAACCTATATGAGCTACATTCACATGACAGGAATGTTTGGTGAACATGACTTTTCAAAGTACGGTATTGGGTTGTTTATTTTTTAATTTCCAAATCTTTTGGGGCTGTATATAATGAATATTAAAATTAGCCGTGCTAAAAGAGTGAGACCGAAATATTATAGCGAATGAGGCATTTGAAGTACAGGAACGTGTTTGTTACTTTTTGAATTTTAGTTATAAACGTCCATGCAAATTTCCCAGCAAATTTTAACACATGTGGATAATTAGCTCATACTTGGTTCTATGTCTTCCCTCTTTGTGCAGCTAAGATGGAGTCGCTTCGATGTATTGATTATTGAAGTTTGCAGAGTTCCCAGTGTTCGTGTTGATGAAAATCTTTTGATTATTATTCCAATCTGCTTAACTATTTTTCTACTTTTCTTTTACTCCCCTTTTCCTTCCCCCATTTTACTGGGCTTAGGTATTGAAGAATGAGAAATAATAAGGAAGAACCGTCAACTAGTGCTACACAAGTAAGTCTTCTCGTACCGTTCTTTTGTTTGTTTAGTTTTGGTTGCTATGTATTCCGCTCCCTTGTATGTCAACTCCTGCATGTTCATGGGACTCGATTCATCTCCCTTCCTCAAGCCACAAGAGTTTAAATTTAATTCTGTGAACAGGTCGTTGACTTGATTTCAGCTGTAAAGGAGTTACACCGACTCAATTCTCAAGAGCTTAACAAATTATTGAGGGACTCTGAGAATTTTACCATTCAGTATGTTACCGAGAAAGGCTCAGTATTAAAGGTTGGATATCATTCCGTTCCATCGACCTTCTTTTGCTATTAAGTTGTTATTGTTATTCTGATGGATGTTGTCTCATCTTTAAACCGTTTGTCATACTTGATGTTTCAGATTGATACGGAAAAGTTTGTGGGCTTTCTGCCTTTGCACCTTATTGCTGTGCTTACGTCATCAGGCAGAGATGAAGCCTTGTTCAGATACTTGTTGTCTGGTCTTCGGCTCTTGCATTCTTTGTGCGAGTTAGCACCTCGCAATGCTAAGCTTGAACAGGTTGGAGGGTTTTCTGACATTTCACTTTCTTCATATTTATGTGATTTTCTTGTGCTATAAGAACTTCAGGTACTGTCAGATATAGATGTAAATGCCTGTAGGATAGGCTCTCCAGTGCAGCTGCCCCCCACTAGCATATTGCAACAAACCTGATTTTGGTCTTTTCAATTGGGTTGCTTTTTTTTTTTTTTTTTTTTTTTTTTGTTTCTGATATGTTTTGAACCTTGATATGGTGCTTGAGATTGTCACAGTCACTGTTTCATCATATTGAGAAAACTTTATGTTTTAATCATATTTTAGATTCTTTGGAGTAGAACGAAAGGTCGATCGTAACCTTTTTTGTATACTTTTCTCTGAGTTGCTGTTACAGATTTTGCTAGACGATGTTAAGGTATCAGAGCAGCTTCTTGACATGGTGTTCTACTTGCTAATTGTTTGCGGTGGAGTTGAACAGGTACTTCCAAATACTCACTTTTGGGTTCTATTTCCCGTTCCGTTTGTGTATGCTGAGATTTGCTTCCACATTGCAGAAAAACCATGATTTTGGCGCTATTCCCCTTATGCATTCTGCTTTGGTGGCATGCAGTCTACATTTGCTAACAGGATTTATAGCTTCTCAGTGGCCCGATCTCGTTCATGTTTTACTCGCACATCCTAAGGTAAATTTGGCTTAAAGGGTTCATTTTTGCTGCTGCTCGCTGAAACAAGCTTTATCAGTCTATTTTCCAATCCATCTGTCATTTTACTGGATTACCATGCAGATTTCACTTTTTTATTTTCTCTTATCTAATCTGCCTTTTTTCCCCCCCTCCCTTTTCTTATGCTTTCTGTGATGCAATCTTTGCAATTATTGATCATAAAACTTTATGTGACAGGTTGAAATATTTATGGATGCAGCTTTTGGAGCACTTTGTGCAGCCATTAAGTTTCTTGATATAAAGCTATCAGCTCAATGTTCTCATTTTAGCACGAACTCAAGTTTGAGTAGTGAACAAGAAGTGAATTATCTCTGCCAGCAATGTGAGGCCTCTTTACAGTTTCTTCACTCTCTGTCCCAGCAGAAAGCATTTCGTGAGCGACTCCTGAGGAATAAGGTTTTCAAACCGGACACTTTACACTAAAGATTAGACCAGATTTTTTGTGAAAAAATAAAATTTCATCTGCTCTCTACAATATGAAAGCTTGTTCCCTTGTATACTAGAATAAATATAACTTTCTCACAAGTGCACTTGTATTTAGAAATCATATAGTTAGTTGGCGGCACTAAAAAGGCCAAAGTTTCTGTTTGAATAAAAAAAAAAGACCAAAGTTTCTGTTTTACAGAAAAGGTGATGATTCAATCTCTCTCTCTATTATCAAAATGCCTTGACGGAGTCTTTGGAAGTTTTATGTCTGACTATATGTCGCCATGCATCTTGAGATATTTGGTTCCAATGAGATGCAGGAACTCTGTGGAAAGGGCGGCATTATGTTTGTGGCTCATGCTATCCTGAGGTTAAACGTTACGTCGAATGTTATAAAGTCTTCCAGAGTAGTGGCTGCTATATCTAGGATGAAAGCCAAAATTCTATCCATTGTGAGTCTCGATGACCTATGTAGTATTAGATGGAGGATCGAAAGCTACTTTAGAATCAACTATAGCTCCCTCTTGTAGATGCCTCCGTGCATACCCAGTCATAACTACTTTTTTGCAGTTGGTGAGTCTTTGTGAAGCGGACAGCATTTCTTACCTGGATGAAGTTGCCAGCTCACCGGGTACCCTGGATTTGGCGAAGTCTGTTGCATCAGAGGTTAGATTTCTGTTATTTATTTTGAGTGGGCAACCTTCTCATCACCATCTGTAATTTCATTGGCTTTTTTATGGAGACCAACATACCAGAGTGTGTATATGCTTGAATTATATTAAGGAGAATGAGGAAACCTTTGGGAGATAAAAAAGTTATTGGGTTCTTTATTCTTACTGTGTGCACTACCCATTTTATCTGTCGTCCTTCTAGATATTGATTCAGTTTTCATGATGTAGGCTTTAGATTTGTTGAAGACTGCAGTTGATAGAGATCCCAGACCTGGCTCTGACAGAAGTTATCCAATGGGATTTGTGCAACTCAACGCGATGCGCCTTGCTGATATTTTCTCTGATGACTCAAATTTTCGATCTTATATTACCATATCCTTTGTAAGCGCCACTATTCTCCCTCTCTCTAGTTTCAGTGTTATCTATTTATTTATTAATCTTTGCTTTAGCAGTTTCAACTTATTTTTGTATTACAGCTATTTTTAAAAACACTGATGTGTTTTTATACTTTCAATCTCAAAGAAGCCATAGTTTCTTAATCAACAAGAATTCAATGCATCGTATACAATTCATACAATGTAGCTTCCATGCATCGTTTACTTGCGATAAAAAAATCTGTCTTGAAGAAACTTGTGACCATGTCTTTTACATTTTCCTCCAGACTAGAGTGCTGACTGCAATATTTTCGCTCCCTCATGGAGATTTTTTATCCAGTTGGTGTTCTTCGGAACTCCCAGTAAGGGAAGAAGATGGATCCATTGAATATGATTCATTTGCATCAGCTGGATGGGTTTTGGATATATTTTCATCAACCAATCTACAGAATCCAACAGACATAGAATTTACAGTTGTCTCGAATAGTTTGCAGCAGGCCTCCTACGCACATCAGAGAACTTCGTTATTTGTCAAAGTAATTGCAAATCTCCATTGTTTCGTTCCGACTATCTGTGAAGGTTGACTCTTTGCCTAATGTTCTCAGTTTGTTATTGCAAGTTTATAAGAGCGCACCATTTGTATAAATGTACTAATATGAATTTCCACGTTCACTCACAGAACAGGATAGGAATCTCTTTCTTAACAAATTCATGGAGTGCTTGGAAATGGATCCATCTAATGTACTGCCCGGTTTTTCTTTTACTTCTGATGCTTCTAAAGCTGCCTCGATCTGCAGAAATTTGCGTGCGTAATTATCTTTTTCCAATGACTTCCGTTAATCAACAGAATTGCGGAGATTATTTTCTTTCATACAATCTACTTTCTTGTGCAGGTTCCTTGTTAAGTCATGCAGAATCCTTAATTCCTAACTTGTTAAATGAGGAGGATGTACAGCTGCTTAGGTGATTTTATTCTCGGTCACTTGTCTTTTGCAGAATCATTTTGATAAATTTTCTCAAGGTTTCCTTGTATTTTATGTCATGCGGTGATTGTAGAGATATCTTCCTTTTGATTTAATACATTTACAAGTGAAGCTTAACGTTGGTTAGTCTAAAATGTGGAATTGATTTGTCCAATCTTTCCTCTAAGTTATAAATATCTTACCATGTGTAACCCATTATGATGAGAGTTAGACGTGGTGCAACAGTTGGAATATAAAAGCCAAATCCATCAAAATTAAACACCTACTTTGGCCAAATCTTAGATTCTCTCTGTAAGATGGCTTATATAAGTACATGGGAGCTTCAATAACTACGAGGGGCTTTCAAATTCTACATTTGCTTTGCATGGGATCCAGCTATGGTGATTTAGAATAATAAATGGCTAATTCTAGATGAATTCTCGTTAGATTTTTTTATATGTACATATATTGCATTTTGTTGGCAGAAAGCTTATGTCTATCCGTGCTGTATACTAATCTCTTGTTTCCTTTTCTCACCTCCGCTGGCATGCAACAAGGCTTACTTGTTTTGTTCATATTTTTATTTGCAGGGTTTTTTATAACCAACTGCTATCATTACTTATTTCACCCGATCGTGAAGAGAATCATGCTGAAGTACAATATTTTCTTTTCACTTTTTTTTTTTGTTCCATGTTCTGTTTCTTCCTTCTGTTTTGCAATATTTGAATGTTTCAAACCACTCTGCTGGAGCAATTCAGGAAAGAAAATACGAGGAGTCAATGTCGTGGGATGAGTTTGCTAAACTCAAGCTCAGTGAGCATCATAAGGTGAATTCTGAAAGTTCCTTTCATTTATTTCAAACTTGACTTTCGAAATAGATAATTTGCTGGTTAAACTGATGATACATAGGAGAGTCATGAAGTTAATGGTTTTGTAAGCAAGTTTGAATTTATTGGTGAATGCTATATGATCAGTTGTTGTAAATGAAATGACTAGCCGAATCTTCCCCTTTTTTTGAATAACCAATTAGCACCTTTAGTTATTGTTGTTGGGGTTTCTTCTTCTTCTTCTTCTTCTTCTTCTTCTTCTTTTCACATGCAGCTATTTCTCAGCTCAGTTAATTTAATCAAGTAAAATTTGATTCCTTTTAGGAGGCTCGGAGTGCAGGGGGAGGCTCATCTCCTTTGCTGAGGAAGGAACCTCAAAATCTTAATAACCGAAGTAGTAGCTTGAAGGAGGAGATGTCCGAGAATTCTGCTTTTCAAGATGCTGACCAAAAACATCTGAACATCGAACATGCATCCCAGGGCGGTGATGCAGTGAGGGAGGACAAAGGTAAATCCAGCAGGAGTGCATTTGGAGGCACAGCAGAGATCGACAAAGATGCCCAAAATGTTGAAACAAGTGGTTCAGATACTAGTTCCACAAGAGGAAAAAATAATGTTGATCAAATGGACAGCAGTGATTTTCCAAAATCGAGTGTGCCTGGTAAAGAAAGTGGGTACGGAAGAAGTGCAGCAGAAGAAAAAAAGGCTGAAACTGTTCAGCGTGACGAAAAGCAGAGAAGAAAACGGAAGCGAACTATAATGAATGATGAGCAGGTGGAACTGATGGAGAGGGCCCTTCTAGATGAACCTGATATGCAGCGAAATGCTAATTTAATTCAAACCTGGGCTGAGAAATTAAGTGGTCATGTATGTCGATTGCACCCTCGAACTTTATATACTGCACAAGTGAACTTTTTTCTTTCTGAGTGAATATTAGCACTTTTTCTTCCCTAAGAAGTTCCTCCATTGATTTTTTCAGGGTTCGGAAGTTACATGGTCGCAACTGAAAAATTGGTACGGAAGCCACGTGACGTAGTACTAAATCATGAATTGTCATTTACTCATTGCATTTACTGTATCTTAATGTGTCATTGTTAATAGTTTTTAACTGGTTTGTTCTGACATTGAAGCTATGCATCGTTTTATGTTTGATAAACAGGTTGAACAACAGAAAAGCCAGGCTTGCTCGCACAGGCAAGGATGTCCGTCCAACATTGGAGGTGGATAACTCTTTACCGGAGAGACAAGGTGGCCCAGTACTGAGGTCCAACTACTCACCCGAGAGTACTGGTGAAGATGCTTCCGTCCAACCAAATGCGGTTAGAGATCCTCAAGCAATCATGTGGAGAAGCAGTGCAGCTGAAACATCCGAGGCTGCCCTGGCAGAAGGTGCCTCGGGTCCTTCAGAATTTGTTCAATGCGAGCCTGGGCAACAGGTAATTCTTGTGGACGCAGCTGGCGAGGAGATGGCTAAAGGAAAGGTGTTTCAGGTGAACGGCAAATGGCATGGAAAGAACTTGGACGAACTACGGACATTTGTTGTGGATGTTAAAGAGCTCAAAGTAAAGAAAGGGACGAGGCTTCCGCATCCATCTGTGGCCACCGGTGGCTCGTTCGAGGAAGCTGAAACTAGAATTGGTGTAATGAGAGTGTTGTGGGATTCAAGCAAAATTTTGGCTTTGCGTTCTAAATAATTGCTAACGATACCCAAGTTGCTGTAGTTTTTATTTTTTATTTTTATTTTTTTCTTCTTCTGTTGAAGCTGTTACTTGTTGTATCAAGTGTAGTTAGATAATTTTTTTTCCCTTTACAAAATGAAGAAAATTTATTTGCTGGATTTTAGTTTATGACATCACTTAATCAAGTTTGCTAAATTTAAGATATATTTGAGCTATCTAATTAATTAGATGCCTTGATTCATGAAACCAAGATTTGGCTTCTTGTATCTACTTATACTACAAATTTTTATCCACATTTTGCGTTTTAAGGGTCCAGACTCTCGTATCAATTCGAGGCCAAGTATTTCGTCGTCTTGTCAATTAAAAGGTATTTCCTCGTCTCAATCTTTCAACGATAATGATTTCGAGACGATCTTAGTTTCATTTCATTAGAAGATACGTTACACAGAATTTCCACTTCTGTATTTACTCTATGTATTTTGTTGTGCCTTGGGAAATTCCTTGAGCGATCGTGATGGGTTTTTTTTTCTCCGTTAATTTTATTTATTTATTTATTTTTGTTCTTGCGTTGGAAGATAAATTTCATTGTTCGTATGTAAAGTGAAATTCTAGGTTACAAATCTCGGGTTGCTGGTTAATAATCCTTAATTTAACCTTTGACTAACTGTGTTAGAAGGGATACCTAAGGCGATGTATAGAACCTGTTCGACGAAATGCGTCCGAGAGATCTTTAACGCTTGCTCTCTAATTCTTGCACTTTGTCATTGTGATTTAGTTCATCCAACAGCTAATTGTTGGTCTACTGTTCGAATCATGTTTGCTGATCTCCTAGGATCTTCCTGTCAGTTGATGAATTACGGGTCTGCCACCGAATGTCAGAGAGCATACATAGGCTATAGCTAGTTCTTTCTTGTATACACATTTTTCCCATCTCATTTAGCTAGCTATTTTCTGCTAATCTACGTACAAGCCCTAGTTTTTGCTATCTTAATTTTGTTTATCAGTCAATGGGCTGTCAAGAAGAACCGCTTGTTAAATGTTTGTTTTAACGAGTTGAAAGTTTTGCACGTTTCAGCTCTTGTAGTCACAAGGCAAAGATGCTCTCTCTTAAAGACATTGTTCCTGCAGCTCAGAACAACATAAGCACACAATTCATACTTCTGGAGAAAGGCAGACAAACGACAATTGCAGCCCCGGAAGGTCAGATTAAGACATGCTTGGCGCTTGCTGCAGACGAAACAGCTGCCGTTCACTTCCAGTTCTGGGGAGACGAGTGTGATGCCTTCGAGCCAGGCGACATAATACGTTTGTCAAATGGGATTTTCTCTTACAATAGAAACAATCTTGTGTTGAGAGCAGGCAAGAGAGGGAAGGTAGAAAAGGTTGGAGAATTCACAATGACTTTTGTGGAGACACCTAACATGAGTGAAATCCGCTGGGTTCCTGATCCTAACAATTCCAAGAAATATATGCAAGAAGCTGTTGTTTCTCCTCATTCACGCATATTTCCACCAAAATATTAATTTTTTTTGTTTTTTTGGTAAGTGTGATGAAAACATCAATGATGTGTTTGGATCTTATATTTCTTTTACATTGTATTCTAATACAATACAATGTGTATGGTACCTCATTGACTATTTAAACAGGACACCACTCAATTTACTATTTATCTTTTTTTTTTTTTTCCTAAACATTTTAATTAATCATACTACATTCTCCTTCTCACCAATACGGATTAAAATGACTATTCAAATGTAAACATTTTAAACACACATCCCATTTGAATACATCAGTTAAAAGGAAACATCTAAACACATTGGAATACATTCCTCAATTAGAATACAATGTAAAATGAATGTGTGATCTAACAAGCCATTGGTATTGTACACTTTGTTCACTTCACTTTTAGGAAAGAACAAAATTGAGATGCAGATACCATAAAGTTGTGAAGCGAAGAAGAAATTTGAATCTTTCCAGTGACAACAAACTGCAGAAATTATACAACAAATATTAACGTGCCTCACCAAGAGAAAAATAAATAAATTTAAAGGAAACAAATGGTATACAATAATAATCTATATTACATTGCAGAAAACTAAATAACCAAATTTCCTCGAAGTAAGTTATCTCTATGTTGGCCGGCAGAAAATACATATCTATAGTGGACTAAAAATAATGTACATGAATTACAAACTCAATTTTGAATTGTAACGGATTCCGCTAACAGCTAATTTTCTAGTATTTCCAAACCTATGTAACATTCATCTTCTTCTTCTTCTGTAACTTGAATTAAATACAAGAACCAAAACACAGATCCCGCTTGAGGCTGAATCGAGATAACATCTCCAGAGACGTGTGGATCAAGGATAGGTAGGGCAATTTACAAAGATGCAAAAATCTGTCGCTTGGGGAAACAAGTCATATATAAGCAAGAGAGCTCCGGTCAAGGTCAGGCTGTGGGCGACCACGGGTTGGAGTTGGTGGTCTTTGAATGTTGAGCTCCTATAGAACACCAAGATATACAAAAAAAGTGAGACAAATGACACTGCAAGGTAAACTTACACTCCCTAGAAGGGCAAAAGGTTGAACATCATCGTAAAATCAAATTAAGTCTAACCTGCATCCATGTATCCTCAACAACACGCTCAGGAGATGTCTCCGGTGATTGCAGAGGAGGTGGCAACGGATGAATTAGTTTTGGAACCACAACCAATCCCCTGCCAACTACTAGGATGGCACCAGCGTTGTTTGCCGTCCCTGTTTGAAAATGTCAAATGAAATTCGAATTACAAGCATTGCAAAAGTTTGGAAACCCAAAAAAAAAAAAAAAAGAGAGAGAGAGAGAGAGAGAGCTCGCTTTTTCTTTCCTTTTTATAAATCCGTTCCCTTTCTCTTTTTAGGCTAAAAGGCGAGTTTGCTTACCACAGTAGTTTGTTGCAGAGAAAAGAGTGATCAACTGTCCCTGGGCAAATCGTTCAAACCCATCCATGACACATTCATGGGCTCTTATAATTAGCTGTAATTTGTTTTTCTTACAAAACTCTGTGACGCGATCCGGCTGCAAGAAGAAAGTTCCACATGAACACCACTCTAGGCATGAAATATAAACGTCCCTTGAGACTCGTTCATATGTTTTAAAACAAGCATACCCCAAATGTAACAAGACCGGGCCCTCTAGCATTTGGTCTCAAGCCCTCTACACTATCATTCTCTGTAGGATCAGACCTGTTTACACAGATGCTGTAAGACCCAAAACTCCAACACGGATAGTGGTGATTGAAAAGTTTAAATGAAAAAGAACATACCATAGAAGGTCCATTAGAATTATTGATCCAGCGTCCATTGTTATAGGTCTCTCAAGCTTCTCTATCTGTTCTACGGAATGTATGGACCTACCAATGCCACCATGCATACAGATAATTTTCTTTTCAATGAGTGCAGCAAGAGGAAGGTAGTTGAAAAGTTGATTGAATCGCGTCCAAGCCCAAATTCCATCATTCTCACCCTAAAAGTCAAATCAGTATTAACATTATTATTAGCACTCTCAGAACTAGAAAGGCAACATATTGTGTATAAATATACGCACCATTCTCTCAATGCATTCAAGACGGAAACCAAAAAGTGCATTTATGTCAGCAGCCTCATGGTTTCCACGTATTAAGTGAACATTTTCGGGATATTCAATCTGCAACATCATGAGGATAACAAGTGAGATGCAGGACTTTATACCAAAATCAGAATGCTGAAAAACAGAACCTTGCCTTGAGTGCAAGGAGCAAAGTTATAGTTTCCAAGCTGTGCTGTCCTCGATCCACATAATCTCCCAAAAACAAGTAGTCAATATACCTGTTACAGACAGACTGGCCAATTTAAAAACCACTCCCAGTTCTCAAAGATTCTTTGTATAGAGAACCTTAGTCTACTATCAACTTAGCATAGATATCAAAATAGACGAGATAAAATAAATATTTTATAGAAAAAGGGATATCCTTACAAAAGGTCCCGCTACAATCAATCCTTTACATAGGCCAAGGTTTGTACTTTGTACGGGCATTAACGATACAAGTCAGACACAGTATGGGAACCATTTCCAAACTTACGTTATGTCTCCAGCTGTCGATGGAAATCCATATTCATCGAACAGGCGCATCAAATCACCAAACTGTCCATGAAGATCACCAAATACTTTAACCGGAGCTTTGAGCTGAAGAACTGTTGGCTCATGCATAAAGATTTGTTCAGCAGCATAACAAAGCTCGCCCACTTCATAAGAATCCAAGAAAAACCTCCTGTTAACAGGAGCTTTCCAGTTTCGGGGCCTCAGCAATGCAGAAATAATCTGCAAGGAAGTGGCAAAATGAGAAACCATAACAAAGAATAAGTAAAAGAAAAGGAGTAATACACATTAGAATTCTACTTGCCTTCTTATGTAAGCCCTGAGGAGACCTCTGCCTCGTGAACTTTTTGGGAGGATACAACATGTCATTGTTTGTTGGAATCATTCTCCTGCTCTCATTTTCAAATTGATCTAAAGATAACTGTCTCACCATCCCACCCAGGTTACCTACAGCCTCTTTAGCTACTACAACCTGTAATACAACCGTGCATAGTTTATATATTGTGATCTCTCAGCAACGAAAAGTCTTTTCAGTAGGAGATTGATGCAAAGAACATACAGCTCTGGGATGAAGCCGAACATCTGCCTCACTGTCGCTACCATCTGAAATTGTTTCTGCAGCTTGCGAGTTGTCATCAGATAGAGATGTTTCTTCAGGAGCTGCAGATGAAGGCTGCAATGCCTGCCACACAGCAGTAGCTGCCTCAGCTTCAGCAGCAGAAGCTTCCCTTAATTTCTCCAAAGAAGTTTTGTCCATGCTGCTTTAAATGGAAAGCACACCATCAAAATTATATAGACATAAAACTGTGTCAAGTTATCTGGGTGTGAAGATATATATTAAAGAACTGAAGATGGGAAAATACCTCACGCCACCAGATGAGGGAGTTTCAGGTCCATTATCTAAAGTCGGCGTAGTTGAAAAAGAAAGGTTGTTAGAGTGGTTTATTTTAGGACTTGCTATAGGCGATGATCTCTCGGATGTCAAAATAGGAGAATTTATTTCAGACGGATATGATGAATTCTCAGCAACCAGGAAATCATCTAGCAGCATATCTGTACAGAAAGTAATACTGATAATATAACATCACAACATAGTGAAACATAATAATAATAATAATAATAAAACACATATATTGAAAGATTGGACAACATGAAACTCATTCTACATATAGATGGAAACTACAAACCAGATAGTTTTCTCGGCCTCTAGCAACCAATCAAAACATCAAGCCATATGCCTTCAATAATTGCTTCCTAAAGTTTCATTTACAAATTAGTTTTCAGCAATTGCAATTCCTTTATTTCTTTTTCTTTTTCCCAATTGCTTGCAATTCAAAACCATTAAAATCTCTTGCAAGTCTTCCTAGTTATTACCCAGCCTTTTTTCGTTCAGTTGATCCGACAATACCAAGACTGCAGATCACACACATTTATATAGCAATTAACTATCCAAATTGTTGATACTTAATAATGACTCTTGAATGTGAGAGAGAGAGAGAGAGAGAGAGTAGATATTTTCGTTCTTTTCTAGTAACAATATTCGTATCTTTACCTCCTCTTAGACCACCATATATATAAATACGAACACCAATAGATGCAGCAGCATGGCGACAACGACGCATAAGCTCCAAGGCAGGATCATAGTCAGAATGTCCCTTGCCAGTGCGTGAGGAAGTCACGAGTCCATTCCTATCCAACCAAACTCCAGCAGCAGTGTCCAATACTACCAACACAGTCAAAAGGTAATTAATATATTTTGAGATAACAAGCATATTAATCGTAACAAGCTATTAAAAGCACTATTAACCAATTCATAGTTAGCATTTGCCAAAAGCTTACCTGCAATAGCTGCTTCACCTTCTACCCCACGTCCTCCCCTTAGAGCACCTCCCGTAACATGTAATCTTGCACCAACAAAGACCTGATAGCAAATAATGCTGAGTTTCATGATAAATGTTGGCTCAACAGGATAGGCGATCTCATTAATGTGAAAACCAAGTGCACGCAAAAGGAAACACATATCAAAACCATAATTCCAAAGCATTAATGCGTTTCAATGCCCATGTCGTCAGATAAAGGACCTAATATCTTTGCTTCACTTCATAAGATACATCTAAAAAATGAAAAATATACCTACTCTATAGAAACAAAATTAATATTAAAAAAAAAAAAAAAAAAAAAAAAAACCCACACATTCTTTATGCACGTCTAATTACTTACCGCAGCATGCTGGTATCTTGGTGAAGGAGACACTCCAGGTGCAAGGGTCCATTCCCATTGACCATTCCTATGCATGAGCAGCCCATAAGCATCCGCCAGTGGCTGTCAAAGCAAGCACCCCATTACAAGACCCAAACGTCAATATTTCACCAACAACCTCAGGAAAAACTTAAGTGTGCTGATGCAGAATAAATTAAATTAGTCTTGTCATTTAAAAGGTTCAAATCTTGTGTCCGATTCCTCTATTGTTCCCCTTTACTTTAAACAAGATTCACCGCGGGTCCGCAGTCCTCTATAATTCCTTAATTTTACATTAGTTCATACAAGTTTATCTTTAGAATTCCAACTAAAACCCATTTCTAGTTTCCAATATGATTCAGATTTCCTGCTCTATATTCCTTTCTTCCATGCCTAGAAGCATGGCAAAGGCACACGTCCAATTTTTCCAACTGTATGAGATGCAAAAGTATGACAGACTGAATTACACAAAAACACACACCCACACACACATGGAGCGAGAAACAGAGTTCTAGTTCAAACATTTTATTCATAGAGATTTTTAATGCACATTTCACAGTAAGACAAACCAAAAATAAAAAAACAAAAGATCTGATGCGTGAGTTGAGGATAATGTGCCATGTATTCGTTATTAAATTGGTGCTAAGCTTCCTTCGAAATACTCAAAATACCGTAGAAATACTCAAAATACCGTGCCAGTAGCATCTCTTCCACCGCAAAGTAAAAACATGCCATCTGAGCGGGCACTAGCTGTAGCATACCTACAAAATGTGTTTCGTTAATGAATTGTCCAAATTCAAAAGTCTGAAAGAAGAGAAAAAGAAAACATAGATCGTCAATATGGCAAACGGTACTCACATTCTAGCAGAAGGCCTATCACCTTCAGGATTCAGCCTCTGCCACACATAAGGTTTCTGGGCAGTATCCAAAACCCAACCATCAGACAGCACTCTTTTTCCTAAAAGAACAAAAAAACACCACAACATGGTTTATAAACATACACCAGAAAAACATATCAACAGAGACTTTTCTGGATAATGATTTATGGACAGAAATACAGTATAAACTTAAGACTATTTAGCATAATAGAGCAACCACAGAAATTTAATGCTACCAAGTACTCTTTCTCTTTTGCTATTTGCCAGGTTCACTTTTGGCCAGCCCAAATTTATGCAGTAAAGTTCAGGAAAATTTTGGTTCTTGAGCAAGACATTAACATTCCATGCTGGTTGCTCTAGCACCTATATTCAGCAAATACTTCATACATGATCCAACAAACTTTGGCTGAAAAGTAAACCTCTTCGAAAGAGCATAAGTTTAGTACCTGTTGTGAAATAGGACCTCCAAACTGTCTATCTATAAAAGGTCTTTTAGCCTAAACAAGCTTGCATAATAAAAACCACTTATATAGGTAGTGCCTTTGGAAGACAGAGGTCATCAGTGCATTTAACAATGTAATTCCATCAAGTATTATAGACTTGCAATGTTAACACAAGGCACCAAGAAGATTTCCCAACGCACTCACTAAACACACAACTTACTAAAAAGGCTACTGACAATGCTTGATAAAGCCCATCCAGTTAAAAGTTTCGACAAAATAGAAATTCATGTGTCTCAAGATAGTCGAACAGGAAAATACACTCACCGTCATTGCCACTGACAGTAACAAGGTATCTTTGAGCAACCAAGTCCATTACATGGCCATAGCGAGGGCCAGGTCCTTGTCCTTGCACCACCACTCTACATTTCACATTCAAGAAAACCAATAAAAGCTTAATTATTCGATCAACTCCAATCCCAAATTAACAAAGAATTGAAAAGGAAAGAAAGCATGATTTTAAGTTTTAACAATAAAATCTCACCTGTGCCACTTGAATTTCTCGTTTGTCAAGTCGAGCACGTAGAGATCATCCGTGGAATGCCCAGCAGGACCTATGCCTCCCTAAAACATACATCACAAATTCACAAATTGAAGCTAATATCCAATGATACAACAAAAACCCTAAAAATCCTTCCGAAAAAGAAATTCCTATTCTCAAAAGCCACTGCTTTAAGCTAAGCACCTGAAAGACAACCATTGTGCCAACTGCAGCCGCGGCGTGCGCTGCTCTGGGAGACGGCGGCTCACCAGCCGGCCTGACTCTGCGCATCCACGACATCGAAAACAGCACAATTATCAACAATGTCCTAATTCATAAACAAAATTACAAAATAATAATAATCCAATTTTCCTAGTTACCTGGTCCATTTCCTGGTGAGAACATCGTAGGAATGAACGGAATTCGTCACACCGGCCAACCCTACAGCAAGCCAAAAATTCCGAAATCGAGTTTATTTCGAAGAAAAAGGATAATAAACTGAGGAAAAAAAAAAGCAAGAGCGATAGCAAAGAGATGGAGAGAAAGTAAAGAGAGAAAGTACTGATGCCAGGGGCGGAAGAGGCCGCGCCGCCTTCGATGGCGGTAGCGCCGCCGAAGAGGATCAATCGGGGACCCTGGGTCTTGGTGGCGGCTACGGCGGTGAGAGTGTGGCCGCAGCGAGGACCAGGCGCGTCATCGTCGGTGTCCCAGTAGGTCTCCAAAGGACGATACGTCGGAGCCGGGTACAGCCACGGCTTCGAACCCATCCCAATCCGAACAAAAACGATCAGATCACGATCGGATCAAATTCAGACCCAATTACGCGATTGAGAAAGATAGAGAGACGGAGAGAAAGAAACCGGTCGGAACCCGAAGATCGAAGGCGACGACGGCGGCGGAAGGGCCCGGGCTTAGGCTCCGGACCCTCTGATTTGGCCGATAATTGTTTTTCCTATTTTTGTTTTTTGGTTTTTTTGTTTTTTTTCCTGTGAGACCAGAGATTGGGGAAGAGAGTCGAGACTGTTTTTAAGAGAGACGGTTTTATTTTTATTTTTAATTTTTTCGGTTTAGTTGTAGCTCATCCCTGTAATAACGAGGAACCAAAAAGGAAGAAGAAGAAAAAGAAAATACCTCGTTCTCAGTCCCAGCGTCAGCGAAAACAAAAATGAATAAAATAAAAATCAGAAAAGGGGTAACGGAAAAAGAAAAAAAGAGGAGGGAGAAAATGATGATAGAATGGGGCCCACAATCTCCCTAAGTGAGAGTCACCTGTTATACATCTTTTTTGGCTTTT
The DNA here is from genome assembly GCA_025413485.1 of Ficus microcarpa. Classification (NCBI taxonomy): domain Eukaryota; kingdom Viridiplantae; phylum Streptophyta; class Magnoliopsida; order Rosales; family Moraceae; genus Ficus; species Ficus microcarpa. The sequence continues at coordinate 8,580,249 of CM046384.1, read as the reverse complement.
GGGACAGTTACAATAAAAAATTACGGCTAATGTCAAAGCCTGCTGCAGACCCGTCTCTAGATGAAAATTCAATATGAAAGCTACTTTTTTTTTTTTTGTTTTTGCTAAAGATATTACAGCTCTACTTGATTTATTAAAAATGTAAAATAATAATAGTAGTAGTAATAATGATAATAATACCAAGCACAATAATTTTAGAAGGGCGGCATCTTAAACAAAAAGGAATAAGGTGGGGTATTTGGAGATTAAACTGTTTTGGGGCAAACAGTTTGGTAGAAAGTTAGAGCCTATTTGGTTCGTTAACTCGAATTTAAAATTTTCATCTCAGTTTTTATTTTTTTCTGAAAAAGTTTTTTATCTTTTCTGAAAAAGTTTTTTATCTTTTCTAAAAAGTCAACAAAAATTACTATTGAAACTTAAAATTTTCAACTCAAACTGATGAATCAAACAGAGACTTAATTTAGATTTTTTTAATAAAAGAAGTTGTTGATGTCAAAATCCTTGACACAACACCATATGGGATCGCTTAACGTGATTAGTCCAACACAATCGTGTTTCGTATGGTCGCATGTAAAAGAGAAGTATCTCGTAATAAAGAGGACATTGATAAGGTATCTGTTAAAGGCACTCTGATGCTTAAGTTAGTAAAAGAACTAAAGAGCAAGCGAAGGATAATCAAAGTTTTGACAAGGAAGAATGGTCATACCTGGGGGAGTGACACACTCCACTGTTTATAGGTGTTCCCCAAGTTTGGGTGTTCCAGGTGACCATTGTGGGTTGTACTTCACGTGGTCCCAACAGGTCAACCCACACCAGGTGCACAAACACCCAAAGTCCACTAAGCAGGCGCCACGTGCCCCAACTCAGGCAAAGACGGAGCACAGGAGCAGACCACATGTATTACTATCAAGTGATGCCAAATAGTGAAGAGGGGTCGAGCCGGTGCGAGCACAAGTATCGGCGTCAAACATCAAGTGTTAGGTAGTACAAGGTGGTGGAAGGAATGTAGGCCTTGACATATTACGGCCATCAGTTGGCGCATGGTGGTAGGGTCCACGTGGACCGGCCTATTTAGGAAGGGCTCGGGGGTAGCTAGGGTACAAATGCAACTTCCTAGTCGGAAGTGGTCTTCCACTAGCCCCCAGGGCTTGTCTTCGCTACGACTTACTTTGTGGGATACATCCCAGGATGTTTTTGGTCGATCATGATGCTCACACTCGTGTGAGGTTGCCATGCTCTGTCTGATTTGGTTGAAACAATTTGGTTCCTCGAACTCAGTTATGTGTTCGAATATGCTCCGTCGACCCGAAATCAACTCAAGCTTATAGTGGGGGACCTTCGGTGGTTCTCGAAGGTGCTGTGTTCAAGGCCCAGAGGCAATTGGTGATGAATTTGACCAAGACAGTTAATTTAGATACATCCTTTAGAAAATGAAGCTTTTTATGAGCACGGAAATTATCAAATGTGATTTTCCTAAATATTTTTCTTCTTTATTTATAAGAATATTAGATTTTAGGAGACTTCTACTATGGAAACTGTCCTTTTTCCCCATTAATGGGGTACAAAATATCAACCGTTGATTAAATCTTAAAGGTTGAAATGATGAGGGTTCAAATAAAAATTATAGACCATACCATAGAATGGTTGTTCCTATATACCGTTTTTGCTTACGTCATCTCCCTTCCTTTTTCTTTCAATTTTTACAAAAATCCTTTTTTTTTTTCCAGGCGATCCCTTCTTGCATTGCTATGATTGAGTTACCAACTATGTTTCTTGAGTTGCTTGGAGAGGCCCAATAAACTCCATACACATGATTTCCTTTAGCTTTTTATAAGAAGTTGAAGGGAAAAAAAAAAGGAAAAAAGAAAAAGAAAAACCAAAATGAACCAAGAAATTTAAGGATTCAAGGGTTGATCTTTTTCATCTAAAAGAAACGATAAGATAATTTCAAGGAAATCTTGAAAATAGAGATCGAAGAAGCTTGCGTCGGTTGGAGGGAAGGTTACGGGTTTTTAGAGCCGTCGTGAGGAGGGTGGGTTGGGTGGTGGTGGGGGAGATCGTGCCAGAGAGTTTCGTCGTGTTTGGTTTGTTGTAGGGAAGAAAAGGGAAAATCCAAATAACGCGACTCCATGGGACTGATGATTGTGCTCGCCGTTTGGGGAAGCCGAAGATTTCGCTTGTTCGTTTTGTTGTCAGGGTAGGTTTATGTTTCCTTCCATGGAAGGAGTTCAGTGATGGAGATTTTACGATCAAGGAAAACAAAGTTTTTTTTTTTAATTTAATTAATCAGACGTCAATAGACCTGATTCAATGCATTACTTCCCATATTTATGCTCTATTTTAATGGGCCCCACAAAGGATCCAACCACAAAGAGTCATCAGATCTTACGTCATCCAACCACAAAACTATGGTAAAACCCTTTTTATATATTCTATTAGTAAAACTCATTTTTAAACCATCTAATTTAATCAAACAGTTAAGATATTATTTGTGTATGATAACTATAATGTACCTTAACTTATAATACTATATACTTAAAATAAAAAAATTAGAAATTCAAAAAACACTGGTTTCTCAATCAATCAACTAACGACCCCCCGATGCCGACGAAGAAACCGAGGATACCCCCTTTTCTGATGCTGACCCCCCTAAACATTTACAAGCTTCAGGGGGGACAGGGTTTGTCAGCGTTGCAGGGAGGGGAAGTAGGGCCCCAAACATCAATCTGGCTTCGGGGGGGGGGGATTGGGCTTGTCCACATTGCGAGGAAGGGGTTTGGGCTTGTCAGCATTGGGGTGAGGGTAAGGGCTCGTCAACATCGCCTAGGCTTGAATGCGGGGGGTTGGGGGAAGGGCGCTTGTCGACGTCGAAAGGGTGTCGCCTGGGCTTAAACATGAGGGGTGGGGGTGGCTCGAGTTAGGGCTCATCAGCATTGAGGGGGTGAAAGAGAGTAGGGGCTTGTCGATGTCGGGGGAGGGAGGGTAGAGGTGGCTCAGGTTGGGGTTCGTTGGCATCAATTGGGGGGGTCGCCAGGGCTCGAGCGCCGAGAGGGCCGTCGGCATCGGGGGGAGCCTGGCTCGTCAGTGGGGGGATTGTCAACCGGGGAGCGTTGCTTGTGGCTAGGGAGGGAATGGGTGTTTTACCCATTTCTTTTTATTTTTTTTTATATATTATTTTTAAATTTTTTTGTTTACACTAATATGAAGTTAGGTGCATTATAACTATCATACACAAATAACATGTCAACTGTATGATTACATCTTAACGGTTTAAAAATGAGTTTTACCGATATTATATATAAATGAGACTTTATTTCAGATTTACCCTAGTATTTTATACATTCTTTTTTAGACTCTCTACAATAGACCTCATATTGTTAATGTATTTTTTTTTCCTCTGTTAAATCTAATAAAAATTAACTTAAAATAAATAGTATAAAGGGATATAGAAATAAATATCATTTTTTAAGAAGTTTTTTAACAAATTACTGAAGTTTTTCTAAATTAATTAAAAAGTTATTTTTTTAAAATGATCAATCAGTGATTGATCTTAATATTGTTAATTCGATAAATCAGTTATTAGTCATAGTAAATTAATGATTGATCATAAAGTAAGTCACCAATTTTCAAGTCAATTAGTAAATCTAGAAAAAATGAAACATGGTTATTTTGCTAAACAAAAAAAATTCAATTATCTAGTAGATTGGGTGAACAAAATAGGTTATCGAACCTAATTTTTCTAATACAAAATGAATAATTTTTAATACAAAGGTTAAAATAATGTTTTTGTTTTAATAATTGGCCCAAATAGTCCTTGAATTTTTTTGAAGGAGACAGTTTGGTCCCCTTTTTTTTTTATCGAAGGAGACGGTTTGGTCCTTTTTGTTTTTGACGAGAAGACCCTGAACATTTAAAATGTTGGTCACTATAATGATTTCCGTCTAATTCTGTAATTTCTAACAAAAAGAAAGCGTATTTTAATAATCTACTAATACGTAATTTAACAAAAATTAAATAAAATTACTATTTTCTTTATCTCCTCTCCCTTTCTTTTTCTATCTCTTTTCATTTCTCATATTCATTAAGGGTGGTTGGGCTCCAGGGGTCAGGGCCCGAGCTCAATAATGGCTAGGGGGAGGAAACCCAGTTCAAAGTGCTCGGGCGACGGCGGGTGTGGGGGGGACCCAGTTCGATGTTTAGGTTTTGAGGTCAAGCTTAGCGATAATGGAGGGGGATTGGGGTTCGTAGGGTCTGGGTTTGGAGGCTAAGTTTAGGGACGGTGGGGGAAGGGGGTTGAGGTTTGTGAGGTCTGGGTTTTGACTCCGATTTGGGTTTGCGAGAGGGAGGGACAGAGAGAGAGAGAGAGAGAAAGAAAGAGAGAAGGAACGATGGTAAGGGCGTGACAATGTCATTGCGGAAGGGGGGTGGTGACACAACCCTAACCAGTTTGTGCCGGTTGAGTTGCGAGAGGGAGGGGGCAAGATAGAGAGGGGGGAGGGAGGGAGGGAAGGAGATGGGGAGAGAAATGGGGGAAGGGCGTCGGGGGTTAGGGGTGGCGGCGGTCACGCAACCCAAATCTTGGTTCGTGTTGGGGGGTTGCGAGAATGAGGGAGCGGGAGAAAGGGGGGAGGGAAAAAGGGAGGCTATTTTAGTCTTTTTATGACAAAACTGATGATTTTAGTAAGATTCTGTTAGATTTCTAAAGGAGCTTAAGGGCAAGGGCCATATTTATCAAGAAAATACGAATTTAAGATCATTTCAATAAATAAAAAAAGGGACAAAATCGTCATTTTTAAAAGAATTTAATGATTATTTGGATCAAATAACACTTTTTTTTGGGTGCAAAATCTGACCAATAATAAATATTATTTTGAAGTACTTATTGAAGTTTGAACGGATAAAGATGAGAATATAATTGAAGATGTGCTTTTACTAATTCCTGCAAAGGGATCTCATCCAACTTGCACGGGGCCGTCGATGAGGAAAGAGCAAAACGGTCTTCTTCTAGAAAGGCCAACACCCAAAGCCCCAACGGCCTAGTAGCTCCTCTTAAATATCATGTCCAATTGAAAGTCTAATGGTTAATTTGGAAACGCCATTTATTGTATATTGTATTTGTATTTATATATAATATATCAGAATACAATATACATTTGAATATTTGGTTCTTACATTGTATTTAAATATATCGTTGGTGAGAAAGAAAACATGTGATGTTATTAATAAAAACAAATAAAATAAATAAATAATTATTATTTTGAGTTTATTATTTAAATATATTTTCATCTAAATATGAGACATAAGATACCCAGAAATACATTATATTACATTCGAACGTAATAATGTATTTTCAAACGGATGCTAAACTAAAATAGAGATTCCCCCTTCTTCTTCTTCTTCTTCTTTTTTTTTTTTTTCTGTGAAAACATTTAGGGTGGTTTTTTTTCATGGACAATTTATTATAAAAAATCTATTTTTATTTTATCAGTATGCATTATTATTATAGAATAGTCTAATTTATAAGTGTTTAAGTTAAAAACAGGTAAATTTATTTTTAATCATAAAATATATTGTAGAGCAAAAAAAAAACAATTTTCATAAAAAATTTTTCCTTCTTTTCTGTTTCAACCGTTTCTTTTCCAACCTTTGACATTGTTCAAAAACTTATAAAATTATATTTGGAAAAAACAGAAAAAAACACGTACCCAGTTGTGACCTGATTGCCAGTATTAATACCCAGGTTTTAATGGATGGATTAACTAATTGAGATTTAGTTTTTACACGAAAAAATAATTAAGAAAATAGACTAATTGAGAAAGGGGCTAAATGCCAAAACAGCTGACAGCGATCGTAAAGAATACCATCAAATTGAAGACCACTGAAATACATTTGCGGACAAAATTAAGTCAAACTTTTTGAATAGGAAACAGGTGGAAGGCCCATTTTTACTACGTCAGATTTTACCAAACTAAAAATACTCACCAAAAAATAATTATTACTATTTTATTTGATAATAAAATTTAACTCTAATTAAATTATATTTTTTTCATCTTAATTTTTATTTTTTTCTAAAAAATTAATAAAATTTATAATTATTTTTAAAAAATTAACTCAATTTAAATTTAAAAATTTCATCGTAACTTAAATTCAAGTCATTTACAGAACCGATCATATGTTTTACTGTGGCATCCAATAAGACTCGGTCGCGTTATATTTTCATGTCCATGTACTTGCATCGTCAATGCCGAGTCATGATTGAATTCCAGTCTAGAAACAAAAAGATAACTTTAAGAAAGGCAAGGAAAAAAAAAAAGAAAAAGAAAGAGAAGGCTCGTTTCTTAGAGAGAGAAAGACAGAGAGAAAAAGAAAAGGTGTAGGTCCTAACTGGAGTCCCCCTCCATGCTCTGAGGCTATCTTTACAATCTGTGGAAGTAGAAGCCCCTTTCTCATATAGGTGGAGCCACATGGGAGAAGCCAACCTAATTTTTAAATGATTACGTACCCTAAATAATAAGGCCTCATTTGGAACGTCCATTGAAGATGATATTTCACAATATAAACATTAAAGTCATCATTTTAAATTAAAATTTTTTTTTTTTAATTTAAATTTTAAAAGTTTATAATTTTTTTATTTTAAAATCAAATTGAGATAATTTTTATATCAAAATACTTGTAAAGACGAGACGAACAAGACATGATTCATTTTGCATATAAGACACGATTCATTTTGCATATTTTTTCTGAATATATTTCAAATTTTTACATAATTTTCTGTATCATAGAATTTTTTCAAAAGTTTTCGTCTCAAATACATATTTCTAATCTAACATTCAAAACACAATATCTAGATGTTCCCTCAAATAGACCCTAATAGTGAAGTTTGATTTTAATTTCTAATGGGATGTTTGGTGCAAACATTTGAATCATAAATTACAATTTAATTTTTGTCTTCTTCTGAAAAATCAACCTTAGTTTTACTATTCACATAGTTTTTAAACTTAAACTTTAAAAGTCTATAATTTTAGATATACTAGTCCAAATGAGATATTTTTTTTAAATTGCATAGAATTTCGAGACAAATGAAACGTGTTTCATATTGATTTTTTTTTTCCGAACACATTTTAAGTTTTTTTACTTTTTAACTTCAGCAATTCAAACGCCTCACCAAACGCAGATTCAATTCAAATTCAAGTACTACAATCCAAACTTTAACATCAAACGCATGTTAAGTGTTTTTGAAAATGTTCTCACACATTTTTTGAGAAACAAAAATGAAAACTATTCCTAATTAGCATCTGTTTAGCGAATGTTTTGATAATGAAAACAAAAACAAAAAATGGTGAGAATGATTTTTGGAAGAAAATGAAAAACAGTTGAAAGTTGTTTGTTCATTTTCATTTTTATTTTTAAATATTTATAACTTAACAGATGTTTTCATAAACCTATCCAAATACAATTGACCTTATTTTTTTATACCCAATTCAAGCACAACTTAAAAAACAATCTCAACATCATTTTTAAAGTATTCTTATTTATTATTTCATACCAAAAATAAAATCATTTCTGAAATGAATAAAACAGTTCAAACACTACCTAAAAGGATTTATATAAGGATATTCATTTTTCAGTGGGAGCAAAATAAGAAAATTACAAAATTTTTAAAGATAAAATTGAACAAAGAAAAGCTCATTGGGACTGAAACCCGTGCTCGACCATGAAGCTCTGTTCCTGATGACAAAGATAATTTGAACCATCAGATTTAAATCTGTATAATTATACAATATTATAGAAAGCAAAATAAGTGCTTCCCTTTATCCGTACGTCGTCCAAAATGGTTCGTTTTGGATGAAAAATTTTTATATTTCTTTTTTGATTCTCCATTTTTTTTTCAAATCGATTTTTTTTTTTCATTTGTCATTTTTTTACTTTCTTTTTGTCCTCCGATTTTTTTTGGACCAATTTTTTTTTTCCCATTTTAGCTCTTTTTTTTTTTTTTTTTCATTTTAGTCCTTTTTTTTACCTTTGTAGTTATTTTTTGGTCCTCCTTTTTTTTTTTTCCGGATCCATTTTTTTTCAATTTTTTTTTGGCTCAATTTTTTATTTTATTTTATTCCTTTTTCATGTTGATAATTGTTTTCCCTTTAGTCCGTTTATCTTTTTATTCTTTTTTCGTGTCTTTTTCTTGAATCCTTTTTTGTATTTTTTTTTTTACTCATTACTTTAATTTTTCCTTAGGTAGACAAATTTTCTCAAATTTTAGACAAGTATAGTAGTATTCAGAAACATGGATTATTACCAATAAAAAAATGTATTATTAAAAAAAACGTATGTTTTCAGTAATAGACATGTAGAAGGTCTCGAATCCCGATAGATATAGATGATTATTACATGTCGTGATTTTGTCAAACATTGTGCCCATAATTTAAAACAAAAAACAAAAAACAAAAAACAAAAAACAAAAAAACAAACAACGTCCAAAGCAACGGCGCTCCTGCTTTTCATAAAGCCGAGTGGGCCTCTGTCACACCTAAATCCGATCTTAAATTTTTTTTTTTTTTTTGGCTGAGAAATGCTTTTTTCCATAATTGAATGCCAAATGGAGATTCCAATCTGAAAATCTGAAAAGTGGTTGTTTATTCATCCGCGGTTATAGGCTTCAAAAGCTCAATTAGTGTCCCTATCTACAACAATAATAGCATAGATATAATTTAATATTCAAATTTAACTTTAATTAAATTAAATTTTTTATTTCAATTTTTTTTAGAAGTCAATATAATTTGTATTTAATTTATGAAAAGCCAATCTATTTCAAATTAAAATTTTCAATTTCAATCAACGAATCAAAGTCAAGCTAAATCTTTTAGCCACTTCTATAACAGCAGAAGAAGATCTGTTCTGTTCTGTTCTACTTCAAGCTTCAAAGTTCGTCCCCATTGTCTGGATCCACTTGGGCGTCGGCAAGAGTGGGAACAAAAGTGAACAAACGCTAATTAATAATGAAATAATGCTAGACGTACTAGTAATAGAAGTCAAATTTTTGGCATATTTGTATTTGTAAACTACCTGGTAAATTTTAAGTTTATGCGCCATAAAATCAAATGACGACAACTAGTAAACATCTCAACCACAATGTCAAATTAGTGTGTCAATATCAAATTTTAACACCTGACAGAAAATCCATTATAATTGATATAGTGTTATTTAACATATGACAAATTCTAAAATATTTCAATATTACAACAACATTGTCATTTTCAAATTATTTTAAAACTAAAAACTTAATTTTATAAGTTACAAAGCTAATCATTAGAACAAAAAAGTAAATATAACTTTCGAAATAATATTATGTATTAAAGCACAAAAATAATGTGACATATCAAATATCAAATATGTTATTTTCAAATATAGCATTGGCATCTACGTTGCAAATGGTCCAAGTTAATTGAATTTATATTAAAAAACTAAATAAAATTTGAAGCTCCTAGAGTTTTTAGTTTGGAATTACCTTTCATGAACTCATCTCATTATCTTTTTATTATTAATATTATTATTATTTTCTAAATAACAACACCAAATGGAAACATCCAGTCGCAGCCTACAAAATTGTGAGCTTGTTTGGTCTTCATAAAACCATCAAGACAGAAGAGCATGTACTTTGAATATAAGATTAGGGGCATGGATTTGGAAACTTCGAGTGGACTTTGTTAATTTCATCATTTATTTCAGCTGTTAAGTCAACCTTGCACGCATCTAGAATCTCCTGAAGCTGCCAAGTCTTGGTTGCTCCGAAAATAACACTTGCAACAAGAGGGTGTCTCAAGACAAATGCTGCCACATATTCCCAACAAAACACACCATCAGAAATATGGTAAAATAATTGACAAAAAAGAAGAAGTGTTTGAATTTCTGTCTGACTCCTACAGATTTGTTGAGACGTACAACAAATTCGTAGCAGTTAGAGAGAGAGAGAGAGTGGGAAACATCTAACCAATTGCAAGAGATACCGGATGAACACCAAATTTTTTGGCAACGTCCATGTATTCCTGTGGAACATACATCAAAGTCAATGTGGCTAAGTGAAACAAAATGTCAGAATGGAAGATTCTTCAGCAAAACAAACTCGATATGTTTTCACATTATTAGCTTTTGTAACCCCGCATTCTTTTGCTTGCAGTTAATGATGGAATTGCCAACATTGAGTTGCAACTTGCAAGACAAAAAAAGGAAAAAAAAAATGCATCCGCCTATTGATCCCCAAAAAAGAGCACAAGTTGCGTAACATATATATATATAGAGAGAGAGAGACACACACACACAAACGTACAGCTGCGTTGTCTCTTAAGAGTCTCAGATATACACACACACAGAGTTGCACAAAGAGAATGTATTGCTGAAATTCAGACCATAATTCCAAAAAATTCGTGTCTTAATTCAAAGTGATCATTAAAGCCTTCAATCAGACATATTTTATGAGAATATGTCATAAGCAAGACACGGAAGAATCTGCTTACCATAGTGGCTGCTTTTATGATTTTGTTCGATAGATTATATCTGGATTCCCCTTCTGAATACCGTCCTGGAAAAAATAAATAAGAAAATGGGCTACCTCAGACATCATTACTAGCCTAACGAGATTGCCATATATTCAATGATTATTCAAACAATATGACACTTTCACCTCTAAAAACATTTAACCGAGCATCTCCTGGACCTCCATCAGGCAAAAAATACTTCCCAGAAAGTATACCCATTGCGAGGGGGCTGTATGCCAGTAAGGCGATCCTGAAAAGGTTCGAAAATCCAACGATCATTAATTAAGCAGAGGATGAAACACGTAAATGATCCTTCGAAAAGAAAGTAATTTGATCATATAAGAACTCAACATAATTAGAAAAGAAGCTGGTTCCGGTAGAAGACGCTCATTTAGATAAGAGATAAATCTCAATTGGAAGTCGTAAATGAGAAGCCAAATTTCACCAACTGCCTTTATTATGTTCTACATTGAAAATTGAATTTAGAACACCGGTTTAATCTTGCTCACGCTAACAGTTACAGTGTCAGGTGAAACATCAGATATTTTAATAAGTGTTAAAGCACCGGTTTACAGAATGCAATTCTTCTTTTTCTAGTGGTTTCATAAGGTGCCTCTGAACTATGGAAAATTAAATTACAATATTATGCATCCATCAAAGCTAAGGCCAAATGTTACAATCTGGTGAACTCATCAAATACCTCTCAAGATGACAACATTCCGCCATTCCAGAATCAAAAGTTCGGCAGAGCAAGTTGTATGAGTTCTGTCGCATAGAAAACAGGTTGCAGCAGCCAAGAATCCAGAAAAAGAGAGAGGGGAAAAAAAAAAAAAAAGCCACGATGTTTTGAACCAGAAAGGACTTATATACAACCTGCACAGATATGATTTTTGGGTTGCAAGGATCTCGTTCAGCTTCCTGAACAAACTTCATAATCCCATATGGTGTTTCATTGCTGAGACCAACATATCTGATCTGCAAACAAAATTTTCCTTCTTACTTGGAGATCCCACATTCTTAAAACGGTAACCACAAGAGCACAAGCCATGCAATCACACTTACCTTTCCAGCATGCACAGCTCTACCAAGAGCATCGACTTGTTCCTCTATACTAATTGAACAAAACTGCCGGGTCGGATCATAATCTGTTTCTCCAAACATGGGAACATAGCTACAAAAGAAGTAACGGCAAAGAATCAATTTAAGCACTTTCAACATCCCATTAAGCACCAAAGCAATAGACTCCTCAATCTATGCACAAAGTAAAATCTACTGCCTACATTCCAATAAAGGAAAGATCTACGTACAAACCGATCAGGCCAGTGAATCTGATAAAGGTCAATATAGTCTGTCCGCAGCCGCAGCAAACTGCATCAAATGAAAATATAACCATCAGACAACACGAAATGTTGAGGTATGGACTCTGAACAAATATTTATTCATCAGCTAAGCCAACAACAACAAAGAGAAGCTCAGAGAAAAATTTTTAGACAGTATACCAGAGACAAATATGAATCATCAGTACACGCAAATTGCCGCAAACAAATTTTAAATTGGTACCAACCTATATATTTGAGCTCAAACGACAATATCACAATACAATATAGCCCATGTGAAAATTTTCAAAAAGAATAAAGAAATCCAACCTATTGTCGATGGCGTCCGTGATATTTGCAGCATCCAAGGACTCTGGCCCACCTCGAATCCAATTCATCTGCCCAGATGGTCCTGCGACCTGCATCAAACCAAATTTTCAAAAGTGAAAGCGAAAGAACAAGAATTTCTTCTGTTTTGAGGGAGGCAAAAGAGAAGACCTTGGTGGCCAAGACGAGGCGGTCCCGGGGGATCTTCCGATCACGAATCCAACGGCCAAGGTAGTCTTCGCTCCGTCCCTGAGTTTCGGCACACTGAGGAACTGGATACCTACAAAAGGGAGGGAAGAAAGAAAGAAAATGCAATCATTGAAAACCTAGAAAAGCTGATTCTCCAATGAATTACATCGGATGGAGAGGGAAGGAATACATTTCCGCGGAGTCGAAGAAGTTGATTCCGGCGTCGAAGGCTTGGTCGAGGAGGCGAAATGATTCGTAGAGGGAGTTCTGCTTGCCGAATGTCATGGTTCCTGAGGAGTGTTCGACACGGGTTGAGTTCGTGATTCAAAGCAAAAGGGAAATGGAAGAGAGAGGGCGAAGTGGAAGATGAGGAACCAAAGCAGAGCCGTGAAACGGAGAGTTGAGCGGCCAGATTGAACAGAGGAACCGCCGCCATTTTTATTTCTCCTGCAGCTCGAAATTTGGCGGGAATTGAGCGCCGTCCTCTTTCTTTTCGGGAATCTTGAGGGACCGAGGAGCGAGGAACTTGGGATAGAAGATAAAGTGACGCCAGCGATATTAAAATTATTCAAAATTAAAAATTACAAAATAATAATAATAATAACAAATAAGAAAAGTGGAGATGCAGGGGATCGAACCCTGTACCTCTCGCATGCAAAGCGAGCGCTCTACCATTTGAGCTACATCCCCGTGATGCCAAAACGTCACTAACAATACTAATTAAACGTTTCTTAAAACTTGGGACTCCTACAATCTGTCGTCAGAGGTGTCGAGGTTCTCGAATGAAAGCTAAAATAACGAGAAACGAACAGGGAAAAAGAACAAAAAGTGTAAACCCCAAGTTGTAACTAGAAAGAGTTTCCTTGCCAAAGAGGAAGCTGGCAATCCTGAGAAGCACAACACAATGCCGCTTCCTCTGTTAAAGACACAAGCATGTAGAGCAACAGAGCCCAGTCAGAGGATTTGTATCAGAGGACTGAGGACAGGAATTAAAACCACTTCACAAAAGATTTATAAAAAAAAAAAAAAAAAGTGGTAACCGAGAATAATTATTTAGCTTTCTGTATTCAAACCATAAAAAAGAATGTCCCAGAATTTGAGTTTTCAGGGATGGCATCAAAAGGGTCACAAGCCATTCAACAAACAAAACGACCCCCATTCTGTAATCACTGTTGAAGACCCAACATAATCTTCTCCTTTTGGGATTTTATTAAATTTCTATTACATATTAAATAATAATTATATTATAAGTTATTTATTTAATAGATCAAATAAATGATTTATTAGTTAAACTCTAAAAATATCTATTAGATATGGATTTTAATATATAGAAACTCAATATTAATTAAATTAGAGTCGATGAGAATTTAATTTAAGTTAGCATATAAATGTTATTATAAGGATTCTGCTCCCCAAGTCAAATCATATACGTAATATTTACTCTCCTCATCTTTCTTCATTAAAAGAGAAAATCTATAGAACATATTAGGAATACAATAAGATTAGATTGCGGAATACTCTTTTCCTATTAAGGAAAAGAATCCATAAAGCATATTAAGAATAAAGAGATTTGACTATAAAAGATTCCATCCTTTTTTAATTTGTTTTCATAAATTTAAATACGCTTTCCATTAATTTTTCTTGATGATTTGACAAAAGATATTAAATTTAGTAATAATTGTCGTCAATTAAAGTTTTTTTCCCAACATCCCCAAGATGGAAAAGGAAAATAAGAAAACCCTACTAAGGCCGACTTTCGTCCCTGCTCGATGAGTGGGTCTTGCAATCAAGCTCCCTTCTGCCTTTGCACTCGAGAGCCAATCTCTGTCTGGCCGAGGAAACCTTTGCACGCCTCTGCTACCTTTTGGGAGGCCTACGCCCATAGAAATTGTCTACCTGAGACTGTCCCTTGGCCTGTAAGGCCTGACATAAAGTTAAAATTCTGGCTCTTTCAGAGCGGTATCTCACTGATGGCTCGGGCCCCCTCGGAAGGAGGCCTTCTTCGCCTTCCACCTAAGCTGCGCAGGAAAAGCCCAAAGCCAATCCCAAGGAACAATGAAGTTTCATAGGGTCTTTCTGTCCATAAAACTCTTGTGAAGCAGAGCCCAAATCTCCTTTCCCTTTGCCGACCTTCTTAGGCAAGATGGTTGGGCGAATGATCGGCAAAACGCCTCCATTAGCAATAGTAACAGTTCCCAAAAGCTTGCTCAATTCCTCGTCATTGCGCACCGCAAGCTGTATATGACTCGGAACAATGCGGTTCTTGTTGTCTCACGCAGCGTTCCCAGCGAGCTCCAAGTTGGAGTCACGTGCTTGTGAGCAAATATACATTTATATCTAATATTCATTTATTTAGAGTTTGTTTGGATTGTTAATTGGAGTTAAAGTTTTTAAATTGAAATTAATTAACCTTTTAAAAACCAGTTATAATTTTTGTTCAATTTTCAGAAAAAAAACAAAAATCTAGTAAAAAAAGTATTAGTTGGAATTAAACTAATTTGCCAAACAAAATCTTAATTTATTGATTTATAAATCTCAAATTTTGAATTAATTATAAAATGTTCCTTCCAAGTATAACTTTTGTAATATTTTGCCCCACAAATTTTAAATATAACATCCGTTCTCTCAAAAAAAAATTATTAGGAAAAAAACACTCATAAAGACCGCATTACATAAAATAACACGTTAGAGGATTATTATAGAAGAAATTAAGGTGAGACATACTTAAGTTACTTTGACAGAAAAAGAATTAAAAAAAAAATACTAGAAGAAAAAATATTTTAATGAAAAACATTTTAAAATAGGGAAAAGCTGTGGTAGAGTTCAATCAAGGAGCATTACCATAGCGTTTGATCCAACAGTCAACCGTGGATATTATAGGAGGAACTTAAGTATTCTGAAGCTAAGTTTACAGGGGTAGGGCAAAAAAGAAGAATAACGATATCCAACCTTCAAAGTGATATTTTCTTGAAATGGAGAATAATCTTACCAAAGAGTATTTAAGAGCTGAAGCAATCCTCATTTGTGTTTACAAGATCCAAAAGGTAGGTTTGCACGTACCTACTAATTTTATAAATTACGTAAAGATAAAATCAAACATGCAAATTATAAAGGAGTTCCAAATGGATGATATAGCCAACACCGAACACAGTAACGCAAAAGGACTTTTAGTAGTTACCACAAAGAAGCAGCCTGTTTTGAGTACTTGCAATCCTAGCATCAGTTAAGATGTCCAAGCCTGCATACAAGCACATTTTCTAACAAAAGAAAGGAGAATTACACTGATAATTTTACACCCCCTTAATGGTTTAATTGTTGTTCATTTCTTATTTTTGTTTAACTTTGTTTAATTTTTATGTTAATAGTTTAATCTCGTTAAATTTCGTTAAAATTTAAGTTCAGAGAGAATTGGTTTCTATCTATTGCAGTATTGATAACTATTAGATTAGTTTTATGTTTTTTTTTTTTTTTTAAAGGTAGTTTTGTTGTTATGATGAAATTTATTGGTCAAAGACTCTTCTTCTGTTACAGTTGACTAAATTGTTCTGGGGTGTTTGTTTTGGTAGTTTTGTCTTTCAAAGGTAGGTTTGGGAGGTGTTAAAGCAAAATTCTTTGGTCATGGGGTTGGTTTTGTAATTAGTAAAACACAGGGGTGTCAATTTAGTTCTCCTAAAAAAAAAAAAAAAACGGAGTCTACAATGCAAGCACAGAACTTGTTTATTTTCCCACAAAACTCACATGTTTTGACGCTTAAATGTACGTCTCCGCAGCAAAATGCATTGCACGACCATTGATTTCCTTCATCAAACAAATCCTTTCTGTCGGTCATTCCAATGAGCAGAACTCTGTCAGAAGACTCTGCACCATCTGGAATGCCAGTAGTCTCTCAGCCACAGAGATAATGTCGTAACTAACAAGTACGGAAATATATGATTACAATAACTAACTTAAGCACATTGCAATTGATTCAAGAAATATGACATTAAGAAGACAGAGATTTACTTAGTTCTACTACAATAACGATGAGTAAGAGTTTGAAAGAAAAGAATCCAGAAATTCTATACTCACCAAAACATTGAGCTAACTGCGTTATTACGTGGGTGGAATCATGTGAGCACTCCCACGCCTCCCTGGGTTATCTCCAGTAAGTTACATCCTCATCAGCCTACAATCATATATTTCCAACATACAAATTTGTGTACTTAAGTAATTATATCTACATTTTGAATTTTCATTCTATATATCAGTCATGAGACAAACCAATTGGTATATTGTAGGAAGTAAAAAAAGGAACAGAAAGATGGCCCAACTTACACATATTATGGCTGAAGAAAATTTACAATCGCTGCAAGACTCTTTGCAAATAGATGGTTCACAATACTGCTGTGAACCACAGTAGCGCCTCTTCTTCATCCTCTGGACTATATTCATACATTAAAATAAAGTCACTCGCTGTACTAATTGCCAAGAAATGAAAAAGTAGGAGCACTGCCAACTATAAAGTCCAAGAAAATGAATCAGGACTAAGACAATAATATTAAGTACTTATATTTTCAAAAGAACATCACACTCTAAAATTCTACACACCACAAATGGATTTAAAAAAAGAAAAAGAGAGAAAAAAACAAAAAGGGTAGACAACTCTTATTCGACAAAGTTCAAGGTAGTTTTGAATACAGTTTAACAACCTAGCACATGTGTCCATTTATAGGAGGAACTTAAATCTGAAGCTAAGTTTAGAGGGTTGGGGGGCAACAAAGAAGTATAACAACATGGATGAACTTCAAAGAGATTTCTAAAGAAAATAATCTTACCAAAGGGTTTGTATAAGCCAAAGCAATCCTCATTGTGTTTGCAAGATCCAGAAGGCAGGTTTTGACGTACCTAATAAAATTATAAATTTTGTTGTGATAAATTGAAAATACAAAAAATGAAAAAACAAAAACAAAAAACAAGAACAAAATAAAGGCCATAGCCTACCCCGAACACAGTAAAGCAAAAGCGCTTGTACTAGTTACCAAAAAGAAGCAACCTCTTTTGAGTGCTTGCAATCCTAGCATCAGTCAAGATGTGCAGCGTAATTGAACTCAGCCTGCATAAAAGCATATTTTATATTAAAGAAAGGGAGAATTACAATAATACCACCTATATCTTATAAAACACCCGATTGATGCTGTTTCTTATATTAAATGTTTAATTTTATTTATTTAGTTTTATGTTGATAGTGTAATTTTATTAAATTTTGTTAAAATATAAGTTCAGATAAAGTTAGCTTTTATGAATTGTGGTATTAACGTTTTTTAAATTAGATCCATGTTTTTTTAAGTTAGTTTTGTTGTTGATATAAAATTAAATCAAGGACTTCTTCTGTTATAGTTGGCTAATGGACGGGGTGTTTGTAATATTGTCAATTGTTCTGGGGTGTTAACGTGAAATTCTTTGCTCAAGGGGCGGCTCTATAATTAGTAAAACACAGGGGTGTCAATGTAGTTCTCCTGAAAGAAAAAAGAGAATGAATTCTACAATGCAAGTAAAGAACTTAATTATTTTCCCACAAACCTCATGTGTTTTGACGCTTAAATGTATTGCAGACCATCGATTTCCTTTACAGACCTGAAAAAATATGAATAGAATTAAACACAAAAATAATTAGAATTTGGAAATTAGAAGTCATTTCAACAAGAAGAAGGTTTAGCCCCTCCATCATCCTACCCAAGTAACTTTTCTTTATGATTTCACAAAAATCTAGTCAGGCCAATAATTATGTTAAATTAATAAGACAAAAATATAATGACTGAACAGATCACAAGCACTTACAAGGTGCTTGACCACCATTATCCCGATTATTGCGGAAAATATGTCACATTCCCTGTACAATCAGACTTGAGTAAATTATACAGTATAAGCAAAACAAAAAAATACGAGCCAGAACCAAAGTAATCTTCCTGCCAATATTAAAATATTTCGACAAATAAAGATTGAATATATAAATCTGACAAGTACACATTATCGATGCACGTTCCAAGCTCTTGAAGCTTCACATCTCTTCTTCATTTTGTTTGTATAAATCTGTAGATGACCATCCACGTCAGGAAGGCTTATCTCAACTTGAACTTCTAAGCATCCTGGTCCATATAAGAGTCAAAAAGAAAAATGGAAAGACGCTTTTTCTTAGCAAATGTTTAAAAGTTTGTCACAAGAATAGCTTGGTAGAGTTATCAAACTGTCACCAGAAATTTCTCATAAATAGTCTCTCAGCCTAATGTTGCATAGTGACGTGTATTATGGCGTGGAACCACTCTCAGCAGTTGAAACCATTCTCATACCTTTGCAAATCGATGGTTCACAAAGCTGCCGTGAACTGCACCTCCACTAGATCCTCTTGACTGTACTCACAAATTAAAAGAAGTTCAATCATACACTCCAAACAACATAAATCAGGACTAAGGCAATAACATAAAGTACCGATACTTTCAAAACAACATCACACTACAAAATTATACACATCCCGAATGGAAATTTAAAAAAATAAAAAAAAAAAGAGGAGGAAAACTCTAATAAAAACAGCATGAGAATAAGGAGACAGATGAGGTAAACGATCAATCCATATAGTATCAGTAATCCAAAGCAGCAAATAGATGATACTAAAAAATCCAATTCAAAGAAGAACAAAATCTAACAAAAACAAGTGAAAATACATTCCTTACCAATAGCATCAATCAAATCACTCTGGTCCCCTGGAAAAGAAAAAACACGCATTAGTGTCAGAAAATAACAAAAAATCAATTTCATACATTTTGGGGACATATTTCTGCTTGAACAAGTCCTTTGGTTGTTCCCAGCATCAACAAGCAGAACCCTAACAATTGTTTTCCGTCTAACCAACAAATTTCATTTCTTTTGGGCGATGCGAAACAGAAGATTTACTATAGATTAAAAAAAAAAAAAAAACCAAAACAAAACAAAACTCAACTCAAGACCATGTGACACTATATATAATCCATCCATGCAATAATTTTTACCTTACCGCTGATACGATGCCTTATGACTGGGAAGACATATAAGGCCTTTTCTTGAAAAATTGCAAAACATTAACCCATTTTTGGCCACTAACCAAGCAATCACTTGAATTTTGGTGGGAATGTTTCCTTCACAGATGACAAGAGTACAGTTCATTCAAAGGTGAAGTGGTATCATCAATTAGAGAACAAACTTGAAAAAAAAATAATAATAATAAATAAATAATAAATAAATAAATAAACCAAAAACCAAAAACAAAAGGCAAAAACAAAAACTCCAGAATCTCTTGTTCAAAATAAAAGACTTCAAATTGAAAACCTTGATAGCAGTAAAAAGAGAAGCCAAAGAATTGTCTCCTACCTGAGTTAAAGCTAAGCCTTTTAGTTGCAATGACACTATTCTCTATCCACACTCTTCAAGACATCTATATAAATAATTGTAGAAATCCACAAGTTATTACCTTAATTCTAGGGTTAGCTGTTGTGAATTATTAGTTTGTTTTGTTTCCTAGAATAAAGGGATACTGATTTGTTTCCCTAAATAGCTAGTTTCCTGTTTTTTTTCCCCTTTATTACAGGAAGAGATTTCCTTCTTCCTTTGTATATATCCGTGTATTGTTTTCATCAGAATAGAATGAGAATTATCAGTATTATTCTCAATTTCTTCAATAATCAATAACAAAGTTAACCCCTGAAAATTACTAAGCCACATTCACGTTTCAAGCTAAAAAAAAAAAGAATAACAAACAAGTCAATAATAATGCAATATAAGCAACATACCAAGACAGATGTCCCCCAATGAACCACTAGATCTTCTTTCCTAGCCAGAAAGTACATGAAAAGTCCATCTTTGAGACAATTTATCTAACAATAAGAGATCACGTGATCAGTTAGCTCTTGGAGCCAAAAAAAAAAAAGGAGCTGAAGTCCAAGTACAATTATCATAACAAATAAACGTTATTTTATTTTTTTATATAAAACTTACCTTTAACCCAATACTATTTTCGTAATGCATGTTCCATGAAGCAGCTTGCACTTTGATGTATCGATTCAACATCCCAAGTTCTCTCCAGACAAAGGCATCTAAAGATGATAAATTTCTTCAGCCAAAAAAATAAATAAATAAAAAGAATAAAAGGGATGAAAAAGATTTTTAAAAAAATCTTAACCCGCAGGGCAAGGATGGCAAGCTGTGTATTCTTTTAAACATCAATCAAAACCCAGTTACCCTTTCTGCAAGCAACAAAAAGACAAGTTAATCCATGCAATAATATACTTAGAAACTACGCAATAAACATTAGTCGAAGTCTAAGGATCGCATCTTTAAACATGCTATACGAAAGTAAAGGCAAAAGGAGAAATTGTTAATACTTAGCTGAGAAAAATTAAAGCAAACACAAGTACTTGACAACACAAAAAAAACATTTGACAAAAAGAGAATAATTTTCAGTAATAATAACAATAATAGCAATAACAAGCAAGACAATAATCAAGGAAAAAAGATCCCCATGAAGAAAGTATACTACACAGTTAGAAAACCAGAGTGGGGAAGGAATATGTTATTGACCAAGAGCTCCAAGGACTCAACCGCTAAAATGTCCTGAAACCACAAACAGAGCATTTATGTACAAATAAGTTATCATAATCTGCTGCATCAATAAAAGAGAAATTACGTGAAGGAAAATAATCTTGCCAAGAGCCTAACAAGTGAAGTAAAAAGTGTGTTTAAGTAGTTACCACAAAAAAGAAAAGGAAAAAAAAAAAAAAAAAAAAGTAACCTCTGGCGAGTACTTGGAATCCTAGCGCCAGTCAAGATGTGCAGATCTAATTTTGAATTCAGCCAGCAACAAACACATTTTCAACTAAAAAGATAAAAAAACAAAACACAGACTAATCTAAAACTCATTCCTGGCCATTGGTGATCCTTTTGACTGTTTTCACAAATTAAAAGAAAGTCACTACACTCCAAAACTCTTCCCTAATTTGCTTTGGTCCTTGAAAAGGAAAAAAAAAACGACAATATTAGGAAATACCAAAAGATCTATTTAATATAGTTTGGGGACAGCAAGTCTTTTGGTCATTCTCTTCTCAGTATCAGCAAGAAGATCCCCTAAAATTTGTTTTCCCTTTCACCAAAAGTTTGCTCGAGACTTCAGTTTCCTTAACAATCTGCTCCAGATCTTCAAAGACAAAAGAGAGAGAGGATTTATCATCAAAATAATCAAATCAAAATCATATCATTAAATTATCAAGCCTAAAGGAAGGCTAAGAACAAATAATTGTAAGTAATTGATCTCAAACAAAGATATTAAGGCAACTAAAATTTGAAAGATCCACATACCTATTCGTTTTTAGTCCTCTTTTTCAAAAACTCAACTCTACCGTGACCAATGCTTGGTTGAACTTGTCCGGCACAACAAACCTAAATGGATTACCATCACCAAGTTAATAAAAGAACAGTAAACAAATGCAAATCATCTGAAAAATAGAAAATCAAAGACAAAAATATAAGCTGTTATTCACTAATAACCTGGCAAAAGATGCCACATTGCTGGTGACATTACATCCTTGAGATAAACAGCAGTTGCCCCTCCTTTTCCAACATAGAATGGTGCAGCCTGCAGTACAATTCCTTCAAGCATGAAATTAAACAATTCCTTCATTATCAGAAAACTGTTTCAGATTACATACCTTCCCAATGAGAATTTAGGTGGAGTCCACGCCATCAAGTCCTTTTTCTTTGCCTCTCTCTCTCTCAACAGGAGAAGTGGTACGGTATAAGAGAATGTTCTGGAGCTTAGACAAAGAAAATTTATATGGCTAACAATCACAAAATCTGTACTGCAATAGTCATCAGACTGATAATAATGATAAGGTAACCAAAAACAACTATTCTGGCTCAGAAATAACTCCCAATTTCTTCCCTTAAATGTGTTCACAAACAGTGGTTATGAGCCGACCCACACAAACAATAAACCCTTCATAGAAATTAGAAAACATAAAGAAAAATTCACAAGTAAGATGAGCACAACAAATTCAGGAAACAGCCAAAGGTTAGAAAAGGAATCATGGTATAAGCCATTCACGTTAGAGAACTGGAAATTACAAAATTGTCAACCAAATCTCGAAAATTAAATTAAAATTAAAAACAGAAGATATCACTCATTGGATTCACCCATGCTTCTAAAAAAAGGTAGCAGCATTAACTATAGGAGAAGTCATAAATTATCTCTTCTCCAATACGTCTTTGTATGTCAACAAACCTCAAAACATGGAGGAGATGTTTCAGCACTAGTATGTGGAAGATTAGTGCCAATTTGCTGCCCAGATGATTCCTGCAAGAAAGCATACAGATCAAACCCAAAATGAGATTCTTAAGAACTGTAAAAATATATCAATAAAAAGGAATAGAAAATTAAATTCTCGCCAGAAAGCAACAAGTGCAACAGATAATCCCATTACCCTTTTAGAGCTACTTTGTGAACGCCTCTGCACAAAATGGTGCTTGAAGGTCAGTTCTGGAACTCTGCCTTGGACTAAACTTCCACCATAGGAACCCCGAAAACAAGAACAATGAGCAGATGTGTCAGCTATGAAATATTGAAAATTCATCCACCGTTAGAAAATGTTTCACATCACTTACCTTTCCGCTTTTTCTATGCTAACTCATCCATCTCCCAGTTTTCTCTTTTTATCTTTTTCCCCTGTTGACTAGTCTTTCATTCCTTTTCTTTTTAATCCTTTTTACCTTGCTCTTTTCCATAACCCTCCCTCCCTTTCTTCCTTTTCCCCTGTTTTTTTTTACTCTTTCCCCCTCTTATGCTTCTTTCTCACTCTTTCTTCTTTTTTTTCCCCAACATCTTTCTTGTTTTCTCTCCCTCTCTCTACGTATTTGTTGGAGTTAGAGACCATTCTGACCAAAAATTAAAAAAAAAACGTACCCAAATGTTTAAGAAAAAAAAAAATCAATAGTGACCACAAACTGACGCTATTGGAACCAAACTCGAAACCATTCTTTCGCTGTTATAAGATGCAGTTTTGGGGAAATAACATCAACATATAAGGGGGGCTGAGTATGTAAATTGTCGCAGTATACTCCCTAAACCAAAAGCATCAAGATTTATGACATAAAAGTCAGAAAAAATAATAGTTTCAACAAACAAAAGGAAATCCTAAACAAGATAAACAAAATAAAACTTACCAAAAACATACATCATTCTGCTTTGAGCTTTTCTTCCTCCACTCCTTTATTTCCACTTTTTTTTTCTTTTTTCTTTTCCTTTCTCTTCTTTTTTCTTCCTCTGTTTTTGTTCTCTCTCTCTCTCTCTTTTTTTTTTTTTCCTGTCCTCCTCGGTTCTCCCCTTGTTTTTTTCTGTCTCTCTCTTTTTTTTTTCTTCTCTTCATTTTCTTTCTCTCCTTGTACTTTTCTTATTTGTTTTTCTCCCTTTGTTCTCTGTACATTTTGGAGTCCCCCCAACTAGAAAGATCATACATTTCCTGAAACATGCGGATATTCTTAGGTCTAGATACAAAAACTGACACAAAATCTACACTTTTTCATACGAAACAACATAAAATTATCAAGATAAACACATTAATAATTTCTGTCAGAAGAGGAATTTCAGACAACATAAACCTAATTTTCTTTCTGGGTAAGAAAATTCAAGAAATCTTTGAAATTCAATAGCAATTGCGGTGAGTAATTTTACCTCATTTTCATCAAGACCTGGTGAAGAAGAAGAAGAAGAAGAAGAAGAAGGCAATGAACCAGAGAACAACACGACCTTCAATTCCTATCCTAGGGCTTTGCGGGACCTTGAAGCAGCGGAAATTGACGCCATTGGAACCAAACTCGAAACCCTTCTTTTGCGATGTGGAGGTCTCGTCAAAGGCGTTGCCTTTGCGATGGGTTTTGTGAACAGAGACATTCTCTCTCTCTCTCTCTCTCTCACACACACACAAAATGGCACTCTCTCTCAAAGAAGTTGCCATGGCGATGGGTTTTCTGAGCAAAGGTGCTCTCTTTCTCTCTCTCTCTATATCTTTCTCTCAACGGCGATCTCTGCGTATATATTTACTCCTGCCTTGACAATAAATCTTGCGCCAAAAGCACGCTAAGTGCCCCAACGGTAACATTTTCGCTCTCTTTCTCTGATTGGCGCTCGCTCGCTCTCTCTCTCTCTCTCTCAACTGCGATCTCTGCGTATTAATACTCCTATGAATCTTGCGCCAAAAGCACGCAAGTGCCCCAACGGTAACATTTACGCCCCCTTTCTCTGTCTCTCTCTCTCTCGCTCTTTTTTTTTTTTTTTTAATAATCTCTCTCTCTCTTAATCTGGCGCCCAAAGTAACTTTTTTTCTTTTCATTTTGAACAGGCAAGTAACATTTTTAGCATGCCTCTTGAATATGAATTTAAGATAACATTTTTAGGGATAGTTTAATTGATTTTTTAAAAGCAAATTGTAATTTTTATTAATTTTTTAGAAATTGAAAAAAATAAATCTAAAAATTTAAATTCTGAAGGTGTCAACCAAATAAGTCGTTAGTGATTATATAATTCAATAAAAAGAAATATCACGAAAGCAAATTTTTCTTTTTCTTAAAAAATGAAATGAAATATTGTCAAAAAAAATGAAATGAAATAATTATGTATAGTAATTATTCTTAAGAATGATGTATAGTAATTATTCTAAACTCTTCCAACAAAGATTTATAAATACCCATTTTAAAATCTTTTTCAAAAAAGTGAAAAACCAATAAGCAAAAAAGGCCAAAAGAAAAAAGAAAAGAAAAGAAAAAAGCTTACATTTCGACAATATTTTTAAAGAAGAAAAATGAAATAAAATTATAAAAAATATATTTTTCTCATTTTTTCTTTCACTCGAGGTATTGGTTGAAAGTAGTAGTAATGATGATGATGATGATGATGATGATGATGTTTGTATATTTCAGAAAATAAAAATACCGGTTGAAATTCCCTCAAAAAAATGTAACTGCTAAAATCAATGCGTTTTTTATTTCAAAAAAAAAAATGAAATCAATATGTTACCATTACTTTAGAAACAAAAAAAAAAAAAAATTGTTGCTCAAAGTCAAAACCCAAAAAGAGTACTGCTTACCATTTTCCTCGGAATCGAGAGAGGAAAATGTACCCCTACCGTTCTTAAAAAAAAATAATAATGAAAAAAATAACGCATAACGATTAAAAATATATTTTTTTACTAGGAACGACATATAGCTTATGAAAATGTCCTTTAAATGTTTTTGCCATTCATTTTTGTTTTTTAATATCACTATAAAAAAATTAAAAATACTATATTTATGTATGGATCCCTACGTCGTTATATTCTATTTAAGATTAAGAATAGACATAATCTGACCTGTTTTTTATAAACCTTTCGTTATTTTGAGACCCTATTCACCTCTTTGGACTTCTATTAAATTGAGAAATAAGTTTGATTGTCCATCTTTTTGATATAATATATATAAATATTAAGACATTCTCCAAATAATTCAAATCGAAGTAATTGAATATCCGACTCGGGCCTATATGACATGACCAATCAATAGAAATACTCTAATACTCCACTTTGTCATATATTCCATATATTACACTGGATAGATATCATATTTATATAATATAATTCACTTTCAAGATGCCTTGGTAGTAAAATGATAGACACACGAGACTCAAAATCTCATGCCAAAGAACATGGAGGTTCGAGTCCTCTTCAAGACATGATATTGAATATCAAAAATGCTCATTGAATTGGAGGTTCAAGTCCTCTTCAAGGCATAATATTAAATATCAAAAATACTCATTGAATTAAATTAAATTCGGCAACGAATCACGAAATCTTTAAAATTAAAATTAAAATTTAAAAAATAAAAAACAACAACATATCAGTTCAGAAGAATGTTGTCTTTTGTAAAAAACGACACGCCTTTTTTTTTTTTTGGGGTAAATAAGTAACGGCATGCCTTAATCCACATTAATGGCACGACAAATGAGATGTAATACATTTTCTTATCTTCCTTGATGTAATACTTTTTCTTGTCTTCCTTTCCTAAGTTGATTGGATTTAAAAATAGCGAGCCTTATTTCGTCAAGAGAAATTGTTTTCATCTTTGACCCCATTTGAATTATAAAATCAAATTCAAACCAAAAGTTTGCTAGAAAAAATAGTGTAAAAATTTTTTGAAAAATGAGTTTAGAACAAAATGACAAATGACAGCTTAATTTACTCCCAACAGTCCAATATTCTCCATTCTTCAAACTCTCAGTTCTCCAACTACTCTGACTCATAAATTTTCACCCAACAAAAGGTATAAAGCGTTAAGGTAAACCTTCTGACTAACAAGCCCAATTACAGAGCCTCAAATGATTTCGTAATAATACAATCTAAACAACGTATCTAAAGTCAAGAAGATCAACAAAAATGATGTTTTACAGAACATTCATATAATATCTTCCATTGATAAATGTCAAAAGGGGCGACAATTTGATCTTCAAATCAAGAGAAGCTATCCGTACAAGGCAGGAGCTTTACAAAAACAAAAGGACCTAATTTCATTACAAGAACCACCAGATCTAAACAACCAGTTAACTCTTTTTCCGTTTTTACGAAATCTGTACTTAGCAAAAAGAACACATGATGAAACCTAGAACTCCTGAGACGCAGATCCAAACTCGCCCTTCCCTTTGCCCGTCTTCTTCGGCAGCAAAACCTGGTGAATGTTCGGCAGAACGCCTCCGTTGGCTATCGTCACCGATCCCAAAAGCTTGCTCAACTCCTCGTCGTTCCTCACCCCCAGTTGAATGTGCCTCGGAACGATTCTGGTCTTCTTGTTGTCCCGAGCCGCATTTCCAGCCAATTCCAGAACCTGATCGGAAAAAAACAAAGAAACGAACAAACGATCAAAATCAAGACCAGAAATCGAACGGTACGGAGTACGAAGTACGATCGAGGAAGCGAGAGGGGACAAACCTCGGCAGCGAGGTATTCAAGGACGGCGGAGAGGTAGACCGGAGATCCGGAGCCGACGCGCTGGGAGTAGCGGCCTTTCTTGAGGAACCGGGCGATTCGGCCGACGGGGAATTGGAGGCCGGCCTTTTGAGACCTCGACACTGCCTTGGCGGCCTGCCTGGGCTTGCCTCTGCCTCCCTTGGTGCTCGCGGCGGCGGATTCCATGGCGTCGATTTGAAGGTTTTGGGTTTTCTGGAACTTTTGTTGAAGGATTGGAAGAGGCTTTGGCGGGACGAAAATGGCGTTTTGAGAGTTTGAATCATGAACACGAAGATTGGGTTCGTGGACATATATAGGGGAAAAGGGATGGCGCTGATTGGTTGAGTGGGTGAGGCGCGGATCGCCAACGTGGCAATTTGCTTTTATTTTGCTATATTTCGATTTCTTTTTCTTCGGAAAATTTTAAAATGGCGGGAGTCAAATTGGTCAAAAATTAATTAGAAAATATGTTGACACGACGTCGTCTAAAAAAAAAAACGTCGCGTTTGGCAATTGGAATAAGATAATCTAGTACAAGCGTTGGGCATAACAAACCAGAATTTATCTGAAGCGAATGTTCTCGATTAAAAATGAAGTACAATATTCTAAATAGCAAGAACTATGAAATAACATTGCTTTAAAAAAAAAAAATGAAACAAGACATTTGTTTCTATTTTGTTATGCCATTAAAAATAAAACTGGAGAATACGTGTTCAACTTTTGTGTAATTTAACTTTTGAATTCAATTAGCTTCGCAAAATTATAATAAACAGACTATAAAAGGTTCACGTGTAATAAAATCTAATGAGAATCTTAATAAGTAAACACATTATGATTAATTTTCATCTCCTTTTATAAATTATAGAAAAATCAGTACTGAGAACTTTATATAAATATCAAATTGATGTTTGTGTCACATTGTTAGTTACACAAAAAATAAATAATCAAACTGATCGCTTTTTGTCTTATTGCACAGATTACCTTTTAAATTGGACAGTATTCATTCCATGCTATCTTATAAAATATGAATACTAATACTCAAAAATATTTATGTTTATATTTCCATTTATTCAGTCAAATTCAGAGCAATATTGATGTGTACTCTGTCAAATGATCAACTTTTACTCTTCGATAGAAACTTGTGCAGTCGAAGGGGGTGTTTGGTGTATGAGTTTGAGTTAAAATTTTTAAATTTCAATAGTAATTTTTGTTGACTTTTTCAGAAAAGACAAAAAAATGAGTTTAAATCCAAATTTTTTAAGTTAAACTTTTTCAGAAAAAGATAAAAATTGAGTTTAAATTCATGAGTTTAAAATTGGATGCCAAACTCACCCTCAACCCGAGAGCTTATTGTTGAAGCAATCCGGCCGTCACAGTCGTGCCGTGGTCAATGACCTGCTAAGGTGTATTTTTTCCTTTTTTTTTTTTTAATTAATCGAGTTTTTTTTTTCTTTTTTATTGTTGGAATCCCACATACATACCATTATTGTCATACTTTATTATTTGTTCAGAAATGAAAACTATATTTATAGAGTCAAGTATAATACCAGCAGCAAATAAGTGAAATATCTAACACCCATTTATAATCTTGAACATAGATAATATTTGATATAGCGATTTATAGTCTATCAGAAGTCATTATCATCTCCAATTTGCAAAAAAAATAGTATTAAATTAAAAAAATAAAATAAAAGGTCATAATCAACTCCAAGCAAGAGACTCTCCGATTAGAGGGGCCAAAAAAAAAAAAAAGAAAAAAAAAGGCCCTTACTGAGTTTAATTTCATAACTAAATCCAAAGTAAGAGACAAAAAGAAAAAGAAAAAAATAAAAATAAAAAAGCCCTTCTGAGTTTTATTTCATAACTAAATCCAAAGTAAGAGACACCAAAAAAAAAAGACCCAAGTTTTTTTTTTCCTTAAAAAAAATTTTGAAGCGGGAGATCGCTGTCAAGAGTAGAGTAATACAAACAATTTTGAGAGAGAAAAATAAAGTAATATAAACACTAATAACAAACTTGAATAATCTTAAAATACAAGGTAATTCAATTCTTGATAATAATTGGATCCATCAATGAAATCAAATGACGCTTAAGAAACATATAAATTGAGTTTTGACAATACAGTTAATTGAAGCTTCCGATCAAATTGATATTAAAAACCTATAGCACTAAAAACACAAACAACACCAAATAGAAACAAATACAGTGCTCCAACGATGGTCATAACTAAAACCGTGTATTGTACTTTGAGACTCAAAGGACATTTAGGGTGTGTTTACTAATGAATAATCCAATTCGAGGAAAATGAATTAAATTCCTAATTTTAAATTTTAATGTTTACTTTTGTATTTGAAAATTAGATGATATAGGTCTTACTTAAAAATAGGGAATTAATTTCCTTAATAAGGAGAACTTGTCTCCCACCTACTACCTACGAAAATAACTTCATTTCCCTAAAAAATGGGAAGTAACTAACTCTTTACCAAACCCTTATTCTTATTTGTTTTTTTTTTTTTTCATCATTTAAGAATAATTTTGTAACTACAATAATTATATTCACAATCCTTCTAACTTGTAGAGAGTAAACAACATATTAGGAATTTAATTTATCATGTAAATAGATTCTTTGAATGATTGGTAAACACTTTTATCTAATTTTATAATTTAATTCTGTATAATATAAATAGTTTTTTCATTGAATTAATTTTCTATTTTTGGAATTCTCGATAAATAAACAAACGTACTCTTAGTTAACAAAACATATCAGCTAAACATGTCAAAAACAAAACAAAAACAAATAAACAATAAACCCAAAATATTGCCGTGAAAATCATTTAGCAAAAGGATACCTAGCGAAAGAACTGGTAGGAAAAAACGTCCGACTTAGAAAGGCACGCGGCATAGTTGAAGAAACAATGCCAAACTTCACACGCTACCACCACCGTCACCAAAAGACAATGCTGCTGCTGCCACTGCCCCTGCCAAAATAAGCCTACCACTACTCATACCAAAAACACGAAGCAGTTCAACTGCATGACAATGAACGCGCTATAAAACACAATTTCATTTGATGTTTAAGTTTAACTCCAACTAAATTATATTTTTTTTTTCGATTTTTGTTTTTTTGTAAAAAGTCAACAAAATTTATAATTACTTTTTGAAAAAAAAAATCAACTCCAATTTAAAAATTTTATCTCCAATCAATGAATCAAATGTAATTTAAACATTTAGCCACCAACCTTAAACCCAAGTTTATGTATCCGCTATGCCACACACTATGACCACTATTGAGAAGCCCAAGACGAGAAAGCCAGACGCACAAGTTTCATGGCTGGGGGCATGACAACCAAGCTCTGGTCGAAATTTTCCCGTCTGAGTTATTTCGTTTGGAAAGAGATTATCATTTTGAAAATTTTCTGTTACGACTATGTTCGGATACTCCATAGAAAAAAATTCAATTCTTGTGTTAGAATTACTCTATTGCCTTTATTACATTAGTGGCGAAAGCCACAATTTGAAAACTGTTTTTAGCCTTCATAACTTTCTGGCATTTGAATAAAGTGGCATTTTATTTATTAAAAAAAAAGAACAAGACCTGTGTACCCTTAATTCATTTTTATAAAACCCAATTATATTTTGAAAAAGTTACTTGAATAGTCACATTTTTTTCTTAATTGATCAACATGACATAAACTACTCATTCTTCACAAATATAATACATAAATTAGTTTTATTTTTGTGTTATGTTAATCTAGTGTCAAATTTTCTGTTATATTGCTACAATGATATTTAAATTTATATCAATAATTAAAATATATAATTATATTTTATTTAACGAAAATTTCTAATTTATTTTGTTTTTACTATCTTATTTAACAAATCGGGTGGGGTTTAGAGGTCCTACAATCCTAAACATGCTTTTGTTTTTATAAGTAATATAAAATCACATTAGGAAAAAATCAAGTAAATAAGACAATAAAATCATGCCATTCAACTCATCAATTCCTTACCAGACACTTTTTGAAGTTTTGACAATGGCGGCTAATCCACTGTTCTGTCCACCGTCCTCTTATACACAATCAAATGAGAAACTGCTCATCTTTCCCTCACCTTGCAAACTGTTAAAACAGAAAAAACAAAATCCAAAAACGCCACGAAAATACTAAACACTACTGAAGAACAAAAATCGCAGTTCATTTCATTCTCTGCTTAAAAGACTTGGGTTCTCATATTGTACATGTTACATGGAACTGATTCGAGCTTCAGCGGTTGAGGAGCGGAACAAACATAAAACGCAATCCGTTCTCTTTCTCTCTACCCCAACACTGAATAGAAGAAGAAAACAACATAATTATACATATATATATACACATACACACACATACAGATTACAAAGCATTAGCAGAAGCAATTCAACAAGCACGTCAATGGCGTCTCAAGGCCGCATTTTCTCGCGACAAATCGACCGAGCAACAAGAGCCGGATGATTCTTGAACCGATCCGAGCTCAGAGGAACCATTCCCGTCAGGCTCTTCGCGTTCGCTGGGGCCCCGTGGGCGATGAGCAGCATCGCCACCGCCGCGTGCCCCGCCTCCACCGCGCAGTGCAGCGGCGTGTACCCCACGTCGTCGACGGCGTCCACCGGAGCGCCATGGCTGAGCAGAACCCTCGCGCACTCGACGCTCCCCTTGAACGCCGCCCTGTGCAGCGGCGTCCACCCGTTCTGGTCCCTCCCGTCCACGGCCGCTCCCTCTGCCAGGCAGCTCTTCACCCCGCCGACGTCGTCCAGTCTCGACGCGCGGTGGAGCGCGTCGTTCAGCCGCAGCAAGGGGAGCAGCTCCGCGTGGCCGTTCTCGGCTGCCAGAGAGAACGCCGTCTTTCCCTCCCCGTCGACGGCGTATTTCGCGTTGGAGTGCTCCAGTAGGGTTTCGACGGCGTCCCGGTGCCCCGCCGACGAAGAATAGTGAAGCGGAGTCCATCCTCTGTCGTCCGCGAGATCGGCGTTCGCTCCGATCGAGAGCAGGAATTTTAGGGCTTCGACGTGGCCGCGAGCGGCGGCGACGTGAATCGCAGTCCGATTACCTGAATCGACCGAATTCACGTCGATTCTCGACCTACTTTTGCAGAGAATCTCGATCAGATCGACTCGGTTCTTCGCCGCCGCTTCGTGCAAAACCCTATCGATCGAGTTATCTATTTCGCAGCCGGAGGCAATCAAGATCTTAACCAAGTCGATATTTCCCAAATCAACGGCCGAAGACAACAACGATCTTCCGTCGGAATCTCTGTGTTTCACATCGGCACCGGAGTCGACCATAGCAGAAACCAAATCGGCGTTCTCCGATCGTACGGCTAGGTTCAGCAATTTCGCGAGCTGAGACTCGGAACACCCCAAGATCGCCTTGTGCAGAGAGGAATTCACGTCCGGGACTTTGGCGTGATGTGAAATGATAAACTCGACGACTTCGGGACCGACGAAGGAGACAGGGATGGTGGCGTCTCGGAAGACATGGCGGCCGGGGACGGAGAACAGACGGTGGAAATCGTCCATGTGGGCCTTTCCGGTGGGGAGCATGGCGGAACGGACGGTGATGACGTCGTGAGGGGAGCGGAGAGGGGGATGATCCGATGGCTGAGAGAGAAGCGTGTACGTTGCAGAGGAGAGAGGCGGGAGTATGGAGAAAGGTTGGGGGAAGGAGAAGACGGAAGGGTTTGTGGTGGTGAGAGAGACCGCGACGGTCATGGTGTGCATGAGGTTCGTCAACCTGAAGACTGCGCTGCACTTTTGGCCACTCTTGAAGTTCATCTCCACCTCCTTCACGTCTGGCTTCACCAGCCTATCCATGGCGAAACCACCCTGTTTCTCAAGTTATGTTTGGAAGCTGGGAAAATTTTCAGCTTTCAGAGCTTGGTTTAGGTGGACAAAGCAGAAGAAAAGGAAACGATGAAGACCAGAAATGGTGATGTGGGGTGGTGGGTGCGTTGATCTCTCCCTTTCCCTTTACTTTTTTCTTTTTTTTTTTTTTTTAACGAATATTTTGGTATTGTTTATATTTCTGAATTATTTAATGCTTAAAACTGATTAATTAATGAAGAATTCTAGTCACCAGTTGCGGGTGGCTGGGTACTGATCGAGATAGGAGGAGAGAGAGTTGAAAACGAGAGAGTCGTTGTTGGCTTGTTTGAATACCGGAGCGCCCCATTTTTATTTTTATTTTTCCCTGCCACTATTTGAGAACATAGAAAAATTGATACTCCTCTCGGTGGCTTTTTATGGGGGGTGAAGCTAAGCGGAAGACCAACTCAAATTTTCTGACCAATAAATATTTCCAAATTTCCTAGGTCAGACCTTTCTCATTCCTCAAAAAGTGGACCACTAATTATAATGGGAAGCTATGGAAGAAGCTGTTATAAAATCTCATTTATATTACTTTAATATAGTCGAATTACTAAAATATTATTTTTTGTATAATAATTATATTACATCTTATCTTATAGTAATATAGATTAATAAATTAAAAAAACAATAAAAGAAATTAACAAAAAAAATTAACTTTTGACTGGTAGTAGACGTCGCCCCCCTCAACCCAGGCAACCAACCCACACCAGCGATGCTAGTGACGAACCCCCTCCCCCAACCAAATTTGTGCCCCCCACCCCCAACGTAGATGAAGAGGTCCCCCCCCCCCCCGATGCTGCGACAAGCCCACCGGTCCCCCTCCCCCTGACACCAACAATAGATCCCCCCCTCCCGACGTCAACAAAGACCCCCTCCCTGACCAGATCCGTGCCTTGCCTCCCCCCCCATAAAAGATACCGTCAACTATAAACAAGGTTAGTTTTCTTTTTTAATAATTTTTCAATTTATTAATCTATATTAATATGAGGTAAGATGAATTATAATTATAATACAGAAACAACATTTCAACCATTCGATTACATTTTAACGGTTTAAAAATAAGTTCTATCGATAGAACATATAAATGAAGTTTTGTTGCAGCATCTCCCAATTATAAGTCTGTTTGTCTTTTTTTTTTTTTTTGAAAATAAGTCTGTTCATCTTTTTTTTTTGGAAAATAAGTCTGTTCATCTTTTTTTTTTGGTAGAAAATAAGTCTGTTCATTTTAAGGGATAATCATGGATAATAAGAGCATTCTATGATATGATCTTTCATTTTATATGATTGGTAGAAAATAATTTTTACTATTAGTTTTTTTTAGTACAGAGTTTACAGTATTCCAAGCAATCAGTCAAACTGTTAAAAATTAGTCAAACTGATATTATTAATAAAGCAAAATGAAAGGTCCTATAAATTCTCTTGACAATAATGAGAATAAAAATTGTCAAATTTAATCTAACCAAACTGGGTTGTGAAACATCTGAGAATATCTTTGTGCTTTAATCTGTCACTACGACATAGTTTTATAAATTGTTTTTCTCTACCAGTGTTGTTAGCTGTAGTCGCATTTGCATGTACTTTCTTGCATATACCCTTTTTTTTCCCCAACATATGCTATAATTATTTGAGCCAATCCTTTTAATAGGAAGGGTGATGACCAGTTTACATCATTGCCATAGCCGCCCATGATCTTCAATTCGTGGCATAATAGAAACATTTATTACCATTTGGTATATGAGTTGCTCAGTTTCTATGTAGAAAACTAAAGGGCCAATTAGACAGAGGTAACATTGCCGGAGTCCCTAACAGCTATTATTGGATTAAAAGTGAATTATGAAGACAAAAATTCTAAAAGCTCTAGTCCGTTTTAATTTCTTTGGTCAGTATGTACCAAGTTATTGTAAGATTATAGTATTACCATTATTGTTGATAAATGTGTCTGAGGTATTATATTATGGCTCAAACGGTATGAATATGAAAAACACAGGATTTAATGAAAAAGGAGAGAAATGGATATCTGCGGTGTGGTTCATTTTTTATAATAAAATTCCCAATCCTTCGGAATCCACTCTTTCCAAACTCTGCCGATAATTTCGCGGGAATAGAGCTGCAGCTGTAGTGCTGGGGTTTTAAAAAAACGTTTTTTTTTTTTTTATAAAGAGCTGTCTCTGCCCAATTTTCAGTTAAAGTTGCATGGTTTGCACCCATGTTTTATGTAGGCTGTCTGTACATAAGTGTTACCTTACGATTCGACTCATGGAATAGATTATTCTTTTTCATATAATAGACTTACATTAACTGGACCAAAAAAAACATAGAGAGAGACAAGATATAAACACACACACACATATATATATAAAGAGTAATTGAATTAAATAATATATCATTTAAGCTCTTTTAAAGATAACAATTTGATTTCTTTTTTTTTTTTTTTTTTCAAAATGACCCTAAGCTTTTAATTTTTGGCCGTTATGGTCATTTTTGTCCAAATCTGTTAATTTGTGAAGGTATTTTTATAATTTAATCGTAATTAATTTAAAAAAAATTAAAAAAAAGCATTAAAACCCAAAAAAATTTCCTCTCCTTTCTTCTTCCTCTCTCTCTCTCTCTTCTTTTTTCTCAAAACCCAGTTTGACAGCACCCCGGGGGGGGGAGGGGGGCAAAACGCAAATATGGGGGGGCCGAAATTGGGACTGGGAGTGGGAGGGAGGCGAACGGCAGTGGGGGGCAAATTAAGAAGGGGGGGTGGAAACTGAGGGAGGGAGTGGGTGGGGAGAACCAGATCAGAGGGGATGAACGGAGGCGAGAGGAGGGGACCCAATCGTAGGGTGGGGACGAACGGCAGCGGGAAAAGGGCGACGAAACTGAGAAAGGGAGTGGGGGGGACCAAACCGATAAAGAGAGAAAGGGGGGGGGCGAAACAGAGAGAGGGGGGGAGAGAGAAAGAAGAGAGGGTATTTTAGTCATTTTGTTATAAAAATACTTATTTTAATAAGATTCCGTTAAAAATTTAACGGTTTTGAATAGAAATGACTATTACAGTCAAAAAATAAAAGTTTAGGATCATCTCAACTGAAAAAGAAAAAAAAAAACAGGAATCAAACATCATATTTGAAATAGTTTAACGACTATTTAGGTCAATCATTCGTATAAATTGACAGGCTCATGTTATCAATTTTCATATAAATTGATGAGCTCAGGCTATCAATTTTCATGGGCCAGATGGTGGTTGCTTCGTAGCAGCAAAAGACATTTTAACCGTTCATTTGTTTATTAATCATGACTATGGTTTACTTATTTTTATATAATCCCTTGGTCTTCTGATGTCCTTTTTTTTTTTTTTTCCCTGAAAAACATGCTGGTTAGATAATTAATATTTGTCTTTGTATTTGTTTTTTGGGCGTGGGTTGGGTTTGAGGTCGCAAGTTCTTTCTGTTAGTCAAGATCTTTCTGTTAGTCAATAACTATTGTTTCGAAGTTAGTGTAACTTCCAAGCAAAAAAATAAAAAATAAAAAGTTGTAGTGCTACTCATATTTTGTTCACCTACGAAGTAGTGTCTACTATTTTATAGATTTCTTCAAAATATAATGTAACGAATAACATGACAACGAGATAAACAAAAGAAGAGTATATCAAGATGGATGATAAGCATCGAATGCACTTGATTTTGAACAAGAAAACCTTTTGTTTTAGAACATCGAAAGGATAATAACAATGATTTTAAAAAAAAAAGTACATAAATTAGTTTCTTGCGACATAATATTTTCTTTTTGTATTTTGGAGGTCATTTCTTTATCATCGTTTTGGGTGGCAGGAGTTACGGAGTATAGTTGATTATTCATTTACATGGTTTACGTTTGTAAAGATTTTAATCTGACGTCACTTCTGTAAAATCTGTTGTATCTCTAGTTCATTGTTAGCTTGAAAAAAAAAAAAAAAAAAAGCCATTTACGTGTTACGGGGGGTAATATTGTGGGCATCCAAGGTGTTCTTGTTGAATTAGTTTGTCGTGATTTCTCGTAGGATATTATTATATGTCCATTTGACCAG
The DNA here is from genome assembly GCA_025413485.1 of Ficus microcarpa. Classification (NCBI taxonomy): domain Eukaryota; kingdom Viridiplantae; phylum Streptophyta; class Magnoliopsida; order Rosales; family Moraceae; genus Ficus; species Ficus microcarpa. The sequence continues at coordinate 8,542,909 of CM046384.1, read as the reverse complement.
TCCAATCATCTAGAGGTCTACTGGTCTCTCTGGAAAAAATTTTAAAACTCCACCAGACCGTTGAACCCAATGACATTGATATAGTGTGTTTTATTATTATTATTATTATTACAAACCATATAAAAAAACGTACGTTTGATTTGATTCATTCCAAACTTTGACATCGTAACAAATTGCTATTCAGCGTAGATAAATTGACTTGCCATGTGATAGAAGTGCACTTTTTAGGCTTATTTTTGTAGATGTAGCTTAAGGTGAGATTTCCATGGTTAGGTGACCAAGTTAGTTCATTTTCCCAGTTGCAAAACCACCCAATTTACTTGCTCCAATGCCAAATTCGAGCATAGGAGGCATCCTAGAATTAGAGGCCAGTAGAAATTTAATTAAAAAAATAGTAGAATCTAATTGATAGTTTAAAGATAGTGGGCATCTATGTTATTCATTTTCTCTTCCTTCCTGTCACAAAATTTCCGCTAGAATGCTAACCTATATCTTTAGTAGGTCGGTTGGGTACTCGTTCTTATCACAAAGAGTATTATCATATTCGAGTCGTTCTCACTATATTGATTAGAATATGTCAATAGATCACATAAATTGATGCGGAGTTATTTTATTTTATTTTTTTCATTCAAGATTATCTTAGAGACTCTAATCTCTCTTTCCTATAACTATTTTTCTTTATTAAAAAAAGAAAAATCTCTGGTTTAGTTGGTAGTAAGCGGTAGAAATATTTATATAGTCATAATTGCACAGCAAATCATTGATACAGAATCTAAAAGATGACTTGAAATGCATCCTCAAGTTATAAGAGCTCGTTAATTACAACGAATGTGCTTTACAGCTGATTTGTCTAATTGAAATGTTGATCATTAATTCTATCACTGGCATCATTCGATGACTCTCTCTACCACACAATCCTAGAATTCCCTTCTGTTTCGGTCGTCTTATGATTTTCATAGTGACAATTTATTAATTTCCATAATTTGTATATATATATATATATATAATCGCCATAAGCTATTTAAACATCGCAAGTTAACACTAAATGAACGTAAAAAATTTAGAGTAAAGCATATTACTTAGTTTTTTTTTAAAAATCATTTATTAAAATTTTAACGGTTTAATTTAAAAGCATTTCTGTACGAAGGAACATTATCTGTAACATAAATACAAGGTAGTTAGTTAGTTACAACTAACTTCATTAAGTCCTAACTAGTAATCTTCACAATAATATATAGAAATTTACATTGCAGACAGCGCATTAACTTTTATGATAATGACCACAATAATGACGCAAAGCATTTTTTGTTGTTTTGTGATTTTTCTTTGTTATTGTTCTCGTAATTAAGTAGGAGATTGATCTTCATAACTATCCATATTTTCTTTTGCCTGAAATTGTTAACTCATTATATATAAAGTCCTTTTGACAAATATAAATTAATGACCTAGTAATTATAGTATTTCAATTGATAACTATAAAAAATATATACACTTTCACCAAATATGGACCAATACCATATTGACATAGTCATAAACCATAAAAAATAAATAAATAAATAAATAAATAAAACAATTGTATCAGTATTATCAATTCAATAAACACAAAAAACAGAACAAAAAACTCACCATAATGATAAGGTCAATAATATCAACTACAGTCATTAAAATCAAACAAAGTCAATAAATTGAAATATACAAGTGCAATAAAAACAATGACTGGGTGCAAAAACCCAAAAACTACGCGATTTCAAATAAAAATCAAACCCCAAAATTACAATAATAGTACAGACATTATTACCAATAACAAAAATTTCCTAAACCGGAAGAAAAGAAGAAAAACCTATAATAAAATAAAAATCATATAAAAGATGTATTGACTTGAAAAATATATGTATAAACATTGACTCAGAAAATAACAATCAAAATCTTGTTAAAGAAAAACACTACAGTCAAAGTCATTAAGATATTAACTCAATCGATAAACACTTGTAAATCAACTCTAGGAATTACCGTCGATTCTTCTAAAGCCGAAGAGATCCGCGGTGAGCATCTCGGTGAGGGAGAAGCCGTCACCTCTTTAGATGTGTTTGGGTGATTTTCTCGTGTCCTACTTTTGTGGAATTTTTAAACCTGATTTCAAAATGACAAAATTAAGGGGGGTCGGTTTTTTTCCCCACTAATTTCGTAGAATTACGAGCCTATTTTATAGGAATGGATCCAATCTGTTATTTACAGGTATTTTGGTCTCTATAAAACAGTCGGTTTTCTTTTTTTTGTTCAGACTCCGTTTGATAAAACGATTTGAGTTGACATTTTTAAGTTTAAGTTGGTTGACTTTTTAAAAACTAGTTATAATTTTTTGTTGACTTTTTAAAAAAATAAAAATAAACACTGAGATGAAAAATTTAAGTTTAAGATATTTTGTCTAACGAGCATCAGTTTTATAAATTTGTTAGTTTTGTAGACTTTTTTTAAAACTAAGGATCTGAGCTTGGCAATCTAGATAAATTACCCAAAATCAATCGGGAAAACCCAAATGGTGAGAAAGACTAATCCAGGCTGAGCTATCCACTGGGCCAAAACTGTCATCTTGGGCCATTTTCACTAACGCTTTCCGTTAATGTCTGTTTCCCCAAAAATAAAAAATAAAAATAAAAAATGAAAAAAGACTATTGGTTAATGGACACTCCCGGTCCATGTAATTACACGCTATTATATTGTCCTCCATTTCAATTGTTATTTTTATTTTTTTAGCTTTTGGGTTTCTTATTGATACACATCATTTTTGTTCTGATTTTTTTAAAATAAATAATAGTGATGTGAATAAGAAGATGTACTAAGACATCCTAATTAAGTCGATAACATCTTAACATATTAATTATTTATTCATTTCACTCCATTCACTTCCTTTCAAAGTTTCACTCTACCGATGCCTAAAGCAGACCTTCACGCATTGGGCTCACTTTTATGGTTCCTCAAATTTGTTGGATTTTATTTTTTTGTTGCACTGTATGTTTTGAAAAAAATATAATAAAATAAAAGAATAATAAGAAGAAGAACTTACGGTAGGATAAATAAAGAAGAATTTTCCGTACGTAAAAATAGTTATATGTTACATTTTTTTTTAATTCGAGACATTAAATTCAAACTCTACAGTACAAAATAAAATCAAATGTAAAATTGTAGTTAAATTACATGTGTAATCACATATTAATGCAGTTCTAATTTAATATTTTCATTGGAGTCTATTAATTCATCATATCTAATATGATTTTGACATTTTAAAATTGTGTCTAAAAAAATATTTCATTGAAACTACTCAGTTTTATGTCGAATTTTGATTGTATTTTATTTTACGATTGTATTTGTTATGATTATTAAAAAAAAAATCGGTACAAATTTCTCTAACTCTAAAGTAATAAAAAAGAAAAAGAAGATTTCGGGGGTGTTTGGTGGAGTAGTTTGAGTTGAGATTTTTAAGTTTCAATAGTAAATTTTTTTGAATTTTCAGAAAAGACAAAAAATTTTTTGGGAAAAAGATAAAAAAAATTTTGAGATGAGTGTTTTGAGTTGGTGTGCCAAACACCCTCGAAGAAGGTAAAAATCCTCTTAGCAAGCTACATAACCCATCAAATGACACATCTTCCTATTTAATTGGTTCTTTACATCCCTAAATTGAGCTGACAAAATTTTAGAAAAAAACTAACTTTTTTATAAAATTAAAAAAAAAAAAAAAAAAAAAAACAGTCAACCAGGATCTTAATGCTTTTCATTTTTCTTCTTTTTTCCTTTTGTTTTCTTTTTTTTTTTTCCCCCCCCCCCAACAGTAGGAGCGTGTTGATTAATCTTTTTTTTTTTTTTTTTTGATGTAAAGGAGCGTGGATTCTAATCGTTAGTCTCAAATAATTCACACTTTAAAATTCTGAAAAAACGAAAAAGATAAGAGAGAGAGAGAGAAGAGAGAGAGAGAGAGAGTTCCCTTTTTAAAAAAAATAAAGATAAGATAAAAAGGAGGGGAGAGCGATAATGTCAAAAGTCAAAACGGAGGCCAATGGGATTCTCCCATGCCATTAACAGCCTCCAACCAACAAATCTTTAACCCAAAATAATAATAATAATAATAATAAATAAAAAGGTTAAAAAAAAAAAGAGTATATTGCTGTCTCCAGTTTGACTATTCAACCTTTGAAAAAAAAAAAAAACAACTATTTTCACTTTATAAAAAAAAAAACATAGCAAGAGTTTTATGTTCATGTTATCATATATAAGTTTAACTCAAATTTAAACTGTAATTTTATTTTATATTTTTTTAAAAAAAAGTTTTTTTATCTTTTCTAAAAAGTTAACAAAAATTACTATTTAAACTTAAAAATCTTAAACTAAACTCATTTATCAAACACCCTCTTAAAATAATGTACTCGGTTTCTTTCAACCAATCACACGAGAAACATAATCAAATAGAGCATCTTAAAATTTGTCAAAAATGAAAATTCTTTATGCACCCTTCATTTTCAGAAAATTTTACGGTGGGGAGCACCTTCACTATAATATCTAATGAATTAGTTGATAATAACCGTAGACAATATCTCTTTTATAAGGTGATATTCAAAGATTTTTTTTTTTTTTTTGTTTTTTTAAAGTAATATCATTACATTCATTTTATAAGTACCGTACGATTAAGATCGACCGACTCCAAAACTAAGATGTCTTCCTTTATTTTCATTTTTCAATATATAAATTTTATATTGCAATTCAACTTTCATTATGAATATTTTCCACTAACGAAAAAAAAAATTGGCTTAAAATTACTTTCTTTAAAAAAGAAAAAAGAAAAAAGAGAGAGAAAATAATTTTGGATGGTGGGTTTTCTTACGTAAGAGGGTACACGTAATTAGAGAAGTTCTGCCTTCGAACATCTTGTAAACGTGGAAATACCCGTTGCACTCAACCGGGGGAGCCACATTATGCTCATCCGCGCATCGTTTTCTACATTTTTGATTTTTGTACTCTTCTCTTTTTTTTTTTTAATTTTAATTTTTTTTGGTTAATTTATTTTTTCTTTTTCTTTTTCTTTTTCTTTTTCTTTTTTTCCCTAATCAAATCCGTCATGGATGTCATCATCCCTTCTCCAATCATGGTTTTTATAATTAAATAATTAAAAATTTTCTCCTAATTACAAAGTCCTTATCCTTGGACCTTATGCACTAGACACACACACAAAAAATAAAATAAAATAAAATAAATCAAACAAGTTATCCGTTGATACAGGATGATAAAGTTGAAAAAACAATACAATCACATAAATAAAATTACACCTTCCTGTTTATTGCAAGAAGATGCCTATACAACTAACTTTGATAGGTACATCCACTTGGGACTTTTTTTCGCCTTGGCCGGTTTTGCCTGCGAAGTGCTTCGTGGGGTAAGATTTTGAACCAATCGGAAAACAGTATCGTATAAAGAAGTTTTTAAGTAACTAACCATAACGATGACGTTTAAATAGAACTGAAAGATGAAAAATCAAAGAAGAACTGATTTCGTGCTACGTCAAATAAGAAGAAGACACGTGTAAGACAGATGATTACATAATTTTAATTGAATTATTAGTCAGATAGGATTATAAATAACTACTAAAATATGAGATTTATACGCTTTTAGATAGATATGAGAATTGCGGATAAATGAGTTTGTGATTGATCAGATTCTAATACAAACGTGCTTGTATCTAACTCCTTGAAGTGGTTTTGGAGTCTAGACATGCTCATTTGTAATTTAAAAAAATATATATGACTTTTTTTTTAGGGAGAAAAATATGATTGTGTTAGAGGTACTTTGTCGAAAGTAAACCTTTTTTTTTTTTTTTTTGGTCGATAGTATACACTTTTTAATGTTGGAAAATGAATATGTAAAATCAACAGAAACAAAACTAACAAAACTGATGATTAAAACTGAATATCAAAATAATCTCGTTTTCCTATTATATGTGTATATGCTTCATTTTGTCCTATATATAATATATAATGATTCATTTTCTTCCATGGATAGACTAGATACAGGCTCTCAATAATGAGTGTTTTTTTTTAGGGTGTATTTTTATTCCAACAGAAATTTGTTACGTACATTCAAGCAAATTAGGATGTGTTTCAGTGCTTGCTTGTACCAACCCCTTTAAGACTAGCCTTTTTCAAGTAAATAAAAATATAGTTCCGTATTTATATGTTCAACAATTCTCACCGTTCATTTATAGTCGGTGCTCTTTTATTGATTGGTCTTTGTATTTGCTTACTTAAATAATAATAATAATAATAATAATAATAATAATAATAATAATTCTCCCAATGGTTATACTTATGCAAAGGTTGCACCTTGTAGGTACAGTGCCTAAAGGTTTTTTGTGGCTACAAATCTGCCTAGCCCATGTAAATTAGGTTTACTCATGTTTAGTTTTCTCATTTGCAATATTTATATATATATATATAGAGAGAGAAGGAAAAAAAAAAAGAAAAAGAAAATTGCTTATTTATTTCTAGTTACTAAGCAGCATCACAGTTAATTTACAGGTCTTTTCCGTTATTGACCTTAAACATATGTCTTTTCTCTTAAGTTTCATCAACATTTACTAATGAAATCAATCTCAATAATCATGTCTTACGAATTCATTTGTACTCTTTATTATGTTTGTATTTTTTTAGTTAAATGAAAATTTTTCTTTAAAAAAATGACATCACGATTAATTTAATAGACTTGTCTATACTAACTAAAAAGTCAATTTTCACCCCCACTTAATAATTAGAATTTTGATAATCATATTGGTCTCTTCTCTTGTAGACTAGTGTTACTTTTTTTTTTTCCCCTCCTTAAAAAAATGTCAATGTCCCGCTTGGAAGTCGCCACCGAATACCAATGACTAAAATTATCCTTAATTGATTAACTAACACATGCCTCTGTTCTCTAATAATTGTTTTGTATAGCCTACGGGGACTAGGTCGGTAACATTATGTCACCTTTTTATTATATTCTACAAACCATTTGCCCAACATTTATAATCTTTATTTTATATGCCATTGGCCAAAAGAACATAAAGGTTAATTTTTGTTTATTTTCATTTGTTTTTTCAAAAAGGAATTACATTTCAGTAAAAATAACCATCTATCTATCGAAGTGTGTAAAATGGTTCCTCCAATTTTATATGCCATGTATGGAATCAAAGGGTTTTCATTTTTTTTTTTTAATTTTTAATTTTATTTTTAAATAAGATCTATCATTGATTTTGATTTTTAAAGATGTAGTTTTGACTGTACTTTCTGATGTTAGAATCTGCTTTATTTTATTTTTCACATGTATTTACTTAATTTTTAGTTAATTTGTCTTTTATGTTTGGTTTGTACTATGTTGAACCTGAATTATTGTTTTTTCTTTTTTAATAAAATATTGGAGATGAGTAAGATAAGGGTAATTAAGAAAAACCAATATAATTGTGATGTCCTGTTACATTTACTGAATCGAGAATTCTTTTATGAAAACAATATATTTACATAGGGTTTATGAAGTATATTGTCTTTTTTGAATCGATCATGATGAGTTTATAGGAATCGGTTTGTAATTTAATTTGAAATTGAATCATGAGAACCTCTTTTTAAAATAAAAATAAGAATAAGAATCATACGTATCTTATATGGATTAAAAGTTGCATACGGCACATTTTTTGCCCAATTTTTGTTATTGTATTGTATCGTCGTTCATGCAACGATAAAATCGTGAAACCATAAATAGAACTACAAGTCTTGCTTAGAGTTTCCCGGAAAAAAAAAAAAAAGAAAAAAGTAATAATGGCATCCCAAAAATATAATTGGCAGCCAAAATGTATTACTTTTCATTTATCAAAATATATCAGTACGTTTCAAAAAGGAAACAAACGAAAAATAATAAAAATATAAAAAGAAGAGAGAGTACTAGAAATATGTCTGTAATTGCATTTATATTCATTAAAAAAAATTATGAAACGTCGTAAAAGGAAAACATATATCGTCAAACCATTATCGAGAAATATGCATATCATCATTCGTTCTTCAAACCAAGACTTTCTCTTGGGGCGGAGAAGGTGGAAGTCAATTGCGAAGTAGGTTCACTTGTCTCAATGGTGGTGTTGGTTCAAGAATGACCTAATTTTAGAATCAAATTTTAAATGCAAACGAATCTTAATTAATAGAATTGTAGATATAATTTAGTGATAGATTCACATTTAAATTTATCATAAATTTTTTCATAAAGGTGAATATTTCTCTGATCTAAATTCAAATATATATAATTAGACTAAAACATGTCCTCTTGTATATTTACATGAACTCAAGGTTTGTATGGTTTAAGATCAAAAAGTTTATTCTTATAAAGACATTCTCCAGAAGGGGTCAAGTGGGGGACGGTTTTTTACTTAAAAATTTACGCCTCCGTTTGGCAAACCATCTTAAACTCAAATTTTTCATCTCAGTTTTTGTATTTTTCTGAAAAGTCAATAAAAATTATAACTAGTTTTTAAAAAGTCAACTAATTCAAATTTAAAAATTTCAACTCAAACTATTTCACCAAACGGACCCTACATTTGTAATAGAATTAGCTACAATGACTCATTTTTTGAAAAAAACAAAATTTCAATGACCTCCAAAAAATTATTCTAAAAAATAAAAAATAAGAAAACAAACTTATCACATCAAAGAATTTAATACCCTTTTTAACCGAAATAAATAAATATTTTTAAAAATTTACGGTGAGGAGATTCGAACCCAATTCCTTATAATAAAGTTAGGTATAAAATCATAATATATGGCTTGTTTGGTGAAACGATTCAACTGAAGGTAAACTGTATTTTTTTATCTCGGTTTTTGTCTTTTTCTGAAAAGTTAACAAAAATTATAACTAGTTTTAAAAAAGTCAAACTAACTCAAACTTAAAAATTTCAACTCAAACCGTTTCACCAAACGAACTAGTAGTTATATTATGCCTATAATCATCGAAATGAACAAAATTTTGGTCTTACCTAACAAACGAAATATAATCCAATCCAAGAAATCAATTGTTTGGTGGATGAGAACATTTTGGAGGGTAAAGTTGGTTTGAAAATTACACGTGATAGTTGTTTTTACTTCAAAGAGAGAATCTAATCACCGATCGAATAGTTCAAATACAATGTACAATGGCTTTGGGTGGTGGCTTTATTATTTTTGTTTTTATTATAAAATATATATGAGCCAAGCTAATCAATTAATCTAAACATTCAATGTACGTGGCTTTCTTTGTCTTTGCATCTAATGAAAAAAGTTAAACATAGTGGATTGTAAAGGTAACCCCAAATTGCAACATTTTTATGCAACCCAACCCAACTATCTGTTTGTGTGCGTGTATATATATATATATATATATATATATTCATATTTATATATGTGTGTGTGGATGCTTTTCTCAATCCCTTTTTATTTTATTATATTTGTCAGTGCCTACATGTGAAGTCATTATTAACAGTGTTTTTTTAATCTGGAATCAGAATAGTTAGTATTTAATTAATTTCCCTAGCACCTTGTCCAAAACGGTTCTCTTGAATTTGTTATATATATATATATATATATATATATGAATTTGTTAAGTGTTGACAATAACGCCATAATTAGCAATTTTCCGTGAATAACTTGAAAGTCAATCTCGATTCTGAACGACAAGTTGGGAACAAGCTAACTAATTTGCTAATCAATTTTAAAGGTTTAATAATTAATTAGATCATGACTTGTCAAATAAAGTCTAAACATATTGAGATTAAAGTTTGCTAGGAAAGAAAAAAAAAAAAACTTTACCACCCTATAGATAAAAAAATGGAGAATTATGTAGTAGGTTTGAATAAATATCTTATCTCTATAAGATATAATTAAAATTTTTTAACTATTTGTTTAACTGTAAATCACATCAGATAAAATCAAATATGATATCTAATGAGTCTATGATAATCTTACATTTAAAAACCATGTCTTGCTAATAAGATATTTTCTCGTACCTTACCAAAAAAAATTTCTGAAAAAATATATAAATAGTAACCATATGGTCCATTGTATGTCAGGTATAAATTTATAAATAGAGTGCCCATTAATGTGTATAATTCCATAAATGTAATTTTTAAGGGTGCATTATTAATAAGGAATTGAAAGAAAATAAAATAAGTTTTAAGAAAAAAACAATTAAAGTTTCACCAAACGAAGTTACAATATTTTATTCAAGTGTTTATTGATCTATTGAGGACTTATTATCCTTCTAGTAGTGTTTATTTTGCTGAAAATAGTAGAAGGAATCACAATGAGTAAATGTAGTTAAAAAAAATACATTGATGCAAATTAAATGATAAAATTAAGAATTAAAGGCATATTTTGGTTGGGCTAGTTGGTCTCTATTTTTTTAGGGAAAAAAAATTATTTATAGCTTGGAGGTAAAAAATAAGTTCTCATTATCAAGGATCTTAATTCCTCATTTATAAATAGGGGCCATCTCAATTTATTTCTACAGGAAAAAATAAACATCAGAGTTTATAAGCATGAATTTTTTTTTTCTTTTTCTAAAATTGAACCGATTAATAGAAACATTCTACATGAATATCATGGCATGTTCACTAATCAATAGTAGGGATATACATCAAGAAAGCGAGTGAGATTGATGGATCCCAAACATATCTATGATTGAAAAATGGGATTAAGCAATCTCATATCACATATTCAAAAGACTTCCTAATTCTAAAAATATTATTAAATTTCTTGCTCCTATTTTATTTGAAAAATATTGGTAAAAAGAAACTGCAAAAAATACAATCACAACCTAAATTTATTATATTTAATTTACCTAATGTTACATAGTTATCCTATTTATTAATAATTTTGTCATAGTAAGCATAAAGTCTAGTTTTATTATAATTTTTAATACTTAACACTTTAATTTTTAGTTGTTTTAATTATATTTTACATATTAATTTAATTTTATAAAACAAAATAATTACCCAACTTACATAGTATTTCATTTTTCTACTACTAAAGTGATTATTTTAATTGTATTTAACATTATTATAATAAATATACAATCCTTTCAAAAAAAAAAAAAACAATTCAATATTTAAATTGGAAACACAAAATTTATTGGAACGATACGTAAATTTATAATAAAACATTCTTAATTTGAGACCAACTAATGAAATTCGTTTGTAAACAACTTATTATAAGTCTGAACCCTTGCTTCATGTCGTGTCCCTGCCAAATCTCTAATTCATGTATTCTCTGATTATGTCCGAATAAACACGTCATTAACGTAATTGAAACTTTTGTTTTTTTTTTTTGGGTGAATGTCCTTGAAACTATTATTGCTAATGGCATTCCACAGAGATGCTCACTGTTAGAAAAGGTATCGTTGACCAAAAAATTTGCCAAATGGGTATGGAATGATTGACTGGGTTAGAACTGGATTTTTTTTTTTTTCCTAATTATCTCATCAGACAAAAACTGAAAAAAAAAAAATTAAAACAAAAATAAAAATAATTTTGGCCAAAAAAAAAAAATAGGGTTGCATCATCTCCAGAGGCTAGGAATTAAATCCTAGAGAGAAGAAAGAGGAGAGAGATAGAGAGAGAAAAGGGGGGTTTGTTTTTTTTTTTTTTTTTTGGGAGGGAAGAGAGAGAAAGAGAATTGAGTCATCCAATTAGTGCGTTGTCTGAAATATTTGGGACTCACGAAAGAAGAATGTAGAACACACGTATATATATCAAATTACTCGTTTTTCCATTTTGTGGCTTGACCCAATCGGCACTACAAGCCAAATGCTGTTCCTAGTTGTTGACCTAACGCGCAAGCGGCCAAAAACCATTGTGGCCCGCATGCTACTAGACATTTCCCTTTTAGAAACCAAATAATGTTCATATTAATAATTAAATAATAAATGAGCTTCCAAAATATGCAAGTGCATTGTTTGGAGGATGTCTTGTCCAGTCCCTTCCAAAAATAATAATAATACTTTTAGCTCTGATTTGATTCATCATTTCAATTCAAAATTTTCATCTCAGTTTTTGTTTTTTTTGAAAAAGTTTTTATCTTTTCTGAAAAGTCAACAAAATTACTATTGAAACTTAAAATTTTCAACTCAAATTGGTGAACCAAACAGACCCTTAGGGTTCGTTTGGTGAATGAGTTCAAGTTAGAAATTTTAAGTTTCAATAGTAAATTTATGTTGACTTTTCATAAAAGACAAAAACTTTTTCAGAAAAGATAAAAAACTTTTTCAGAAAAAGACAAAAACTGATATGAAAATTTTAAGTTTGGAATGGTTTTCCAAACGAAGCCTTAATTTAAAAGGTTACAATAAATAGTTAATTAACATACAACCTTCTACTTAGAATCTTGTTATTATTTAAATATTGGTTTAAATAACAAGTATATCACTATAAATTATAATATCAGACTTACTTAATTGTTATAATATTTTTAAAAAAATTACAGATGACGTTTTATAAAAGTACCAGATAGCAACTCATCTTTTATGATTTGTATTGAGAGTACATAAATTTTAAGTTTGTTTTAATCCTTCGTAAAAATAAGTTCTTTATCATTAACAAGATATATGTATTTACATTATTAAAGCATATGGTAAATAAATGCCTAAACTAAATTGTAGAACCGAGTTATTATGTTGATACAAAGACAATACACGAATTGTCTTGGTGGGAAGTAGATTGGAGCCATTCTCTATAACATGTGGAGTCCTTTAAATCTATATTTATTGAAAGTGCGTTTCGGGGATTCATTTGTTATTTTAGTTGTCTTAGTTTTTTTATATATATATATATATATATATTTTTTTTATAAAGAAAGTTATCATTTGAATTTTCAATCAAAGAGAGGTTAGAGAAAAATATAAAAATTGAGAGAGGTGTGATTTTTTTTTTTTTTTTTTTTTGTGTAAGATTCTTAATCATCACAATGAATTATTATAATGAATGAAAGAACAAAGAGGTCCGAGTTAAGGCGAATATTTATAAATTTTACATACTCTTGTTTATTTATTTTTTATGAGATTTTATTGCTCTTGATTAGGACTGGCAATTTGGGTCGCGGCATGACAATACGATACGAAACTCATACGAAATTAAGGGGTTTGGATTTTCCTTAAATAGGTTTGGGTCAAACGGGTTGAACCAGCTAGACACGTTTAAATAAAGGTCAAAACAAGTTGAACCCATCACCCCATAATAACCTGCTTAATATACGGGTTATATATGAGTCGTCACAGACACGACCCATTAATAACCAATTTATTAACCTTTTAGTTTTATATTATATGGTTTTCAAAAATATTTTTTCTATTATTTTGAATCTTTAATAAAATTTGATGTTGGAAAAAATATAAAACCCAAAAAGGCTGAGTTTCATTTTTCTTTTATTCTTCAAATATCATAGCCGCCTCACCTCATTCCCTTTGTTAGGGTTTTCTTTTCCCTACCTACCCCATCCTCTTACTTGATCACATTCACATTAACCTAGCGACCCTCTTAGTTTTTCGCAATCTTTCGTCTTATCTTTCCCTTAGTTTCATCTTTCTCGTTTTCTTGTTCTCTCCAGCCCTCGAATTCAAACTCGGCCTTCCTATGAGCATGTTCGGACTTGTATACTTTTAACTGATGTTGATAACTAAAACTTTAGTTATAAATGGATGAACTTGCTAATGAAGTATTTAATCATGATTCACGTTGGTTTAATAGGTTATGAACAGGTTAAAATGACACTTTAATAACTGATTAGTAAATGGATTTGTAGGTGGACACGACATGTTTATAACTCGTAAATTACACGGGTTAAATGGGTTGTATCTGTGTCAACCTTTTAATTAAAGGGTTAGGTTTAGGTTTAGTTTTGGACATGATTATTTAATGGGTTAGGTTTCTATCAAGGGTTTTAGTATCAATTAAAAGCTTAAACACGATATGAACACGACCCACTAATATGAATTGTTACTCCTACTCTCGATAACCTGAAAAAGTTAAAACATTTAATTTTAACAATATCATTTAAAATAATTACTAACTAAAATAAACATCATGCATGTCTATGTATGACTAGTCTCCAAAGAAATATCATAGCCTTTGCCAGTATTTTTATTGTGTAATACAAAAAAAATTTTTTTTTTTGTGCTATAATTTTTCTTGGCCTCACCATATCATAAATGAGATTGTATTGAATGCGTAATAGTTTTATCCACGAGTCCTTTTCCCTTCAATAGGGAATGAAGAGCTGCTCATTTATATCTTTGTGGATTTTGTTAGAGCATACAAATAAAATAAAATAAAATAAAATAAAATAAAAAACCAAAGTGAGGCCACGGCCATACCGGGATGGATTTTCAACGACATGTGCTGTAGAACTTTCCTTTTTTTTTTTTTTTCTTTTTAAATGGAAGAAAGAGACAGAGAAGCAATCAAACAAAGAGGGGGGAAAAATATATATATATATATATATATATATAGAAAGGAGAAAGAAAAGGACAAAAAGGGTATGCGGGAAAAGAGAGAAGGTGAATGCAACACGGCAAATACACTTGGCTGTGTGTGTGACACCTGCTTTAGCCATCCAAATATACAAAGCACTATCTAGGTTTTATAAATAAAATATTTTTTTTTCTTTTAAAAAAATGCATTTTTGAGTAAAAACAAAAGAAAAAAAGTGACATGTATATGAATATATTGGATTGTTCTTTGGATAATTATGAAAGGAAATTTGGATGGGAATATGTGGAGTATTTTGGGTATGGTTGCTTAGACCCTTTTTTTAGGTCCCTCCTTTATTTGTCCAAAGAGACAGGACCTAGAAAGAACTTCATGATCTTTTAGATTGTAGAAATGGGAAATTGTTAAGGTTGCCAGTGCCTTGAACTTGCTTTACCACATGATGTTTTTTGTGATTTATGATTTTATGTTATCAAATGAATCACTCCATATGCGACCAATTGGTGGCATTTCAACTTCCGGTTCATGTTCTATCAAAAAAAGAATTGGAAAGAAAAAAAAAAGTTGTGCTTGATTTTGTTTTAAATGATAGAGAAATATTTGATACCCATATTATTACAAACATTTCCTTTTGTATGCGAGAGTCGTGTGTTAGAAAAATGAAATCCGCTTGAAAATAGTCGACAGTGAGGGATAACAATGAGATGACAACTTTTATGATTTTGAAAGCTTAGTTCAGGAGGGGATGGGGAAATTTTTTTGGGAGGGGGCTTTACAAAAATGGAAACATAAAATATATTTTAAATAATAAATGGGAACACAGTTGTAATTTTTTACAAACAACGATGTCATAACTAAGATTAGAGAGGCACGATTGAAATTTTACATAAAAATTGAAAGTAAAATCAAAATGTTTAAAATATGAGTGGAGACACGTGTTACTAATAGTAGGTGGCTCCGCCTATGTTTGGTGGGAAACCAAATGACAATAGCATAGGGAGTTTTCCATGGTAGCGTATTTCTATTAATAGTGTATGTTTGTAGACGTTAGATATGATTTTGAGCATATTAAAACAATAATGTATACAAAACATACCAAACTAGGTACAAATTTGATAGTTTAAAATATAATCCCACTGATAAAATCTGCTTATGAATTCTTTATTAATTGAAAAGGTAAGATATAAAATGATTTAACAGAGCTATAATAAAAATGTCGCATGGACATTTGATTGGAGTCTTTTATCATAGAATATTTTTATAGATAGTATATGTTTCTCCATATCACATATATTTAATTTCACATCAAAATAAAAAAAACGTAACTTATAAAACATGCTATATCAAATAGATCCATGCTAATGATTTAATTTTATTTTTTCGAAACCCTAATGTAGAATTCTTGTATTTAATGTAAAGTTATGTTAGTTAAAATTTTCATATCAAATGTTATTTATGCATTGCCAATGGTGTAATAAGACACATTTCCAAAGAATATAATTCCACATTATCTTATTAAAACAATATCAAAGAGTGTTAGTGATATTCAATATCATATATTAATAAAAAGTAGATTTTTACTTTACTATTTACTATATTTAATATCACTAATATTCCATAATATATATATATATATATTTGTCTCTACAAGGTGTAGAATTGAAAGCATTTCAACTGACGTTCAAAAAACAAAACTTTCATGAAAACGGAAAGATCGACGGTGCCCATTACTTGATAGTACACAAGACGATTGTCTCCAAAGAAACACAAGAAAAAAACTCCTACTTTTGTTTTGTTTTGTCTTGTTTGTTTTCATTTTTGGTCCGAGCCATAGCCCAAGCGCGGCACACCGGAATCGGACCTTTAAACTTTTTTTTTTTTTTTTGGTGATCAGACAAATCCAACGGCGGGGCATATCCCCCACCTAGTGGGATCCACGCCCACTATTAAGAGAGAAAAAAATCCAAATAAAATCACTCAGATCACAACCCCAATCGGAGCAAAGTACACCACGTGGCGGTCTCTCAGACATCCACAGCCCCATCACCGTGGAGGGAAAGGGATTGGAGGGGAAAAGAGACGGAGGTCCCACAAGAGTTTTTTGATCATCGTATCAGCTCGTTTAAAGAATACGACTTTATTATGAGAGGGACCCACCCGGACAAAACGTGAGCTATATCCGTTCTCCACGTGTCCGTAGCCCGAGCGGAGAGAGAGAGAGAGGGATAAGAAGAAAGAAAGAAAAGAAAGAAAGAGAAGCGAGCCCCAGATAATACGACAAACTTTAATGCCCACATTAATCTTTTTTTTTTAATTTTTTTTTTTCAATCATGATAAAAAAGGTATAGTTATTAATATTTTTTTAATTTTTCAAAAAAATTTTTTTTTATCAATTTCATTCCCACCCCCCAGGCTCTGACAAAAAACATGCCGTCACGCGCTTTTCGCTAGCTGACAAAACACGTGTCGTTCTCAAGGGCAGTTTCGGCGTTTCGCTGGGGGAGTAAGGGCAGTTTGGGGATTTTGCAGAGGGAGTTGGGCAAAAAAGAGTCCAGACGGAACCCCGTTTGTCGTCACGTGCCTTGGCGTCGGCCGCACGCAGGAAACTCTTGTCTCCTTCTTTTTATTTATTTTATTTATATTCATTTTTTAATTAAGACTTAAAAAAAAAAAAAAATTCATCACTTTGTCTTGGATTTTTATTTTTGTTTTTGTTTTTGGCCTCTTTCCGCTTGGAAAATTGAATCTGTTTCTGCTACTGCCACCTTTGCCCGATTTTGACTAGTTCCAGAGCTGTTTAAAATAATTGCATTTCTATTATTTTTCCCCCAGTAGCGTGTAGCAATTTGGAGAGTTGTTTAAAATTGCGAGTTTATATAATTATACTATAATAAAAAAAGAGAAGGAAATTGCAAAATGAAATAATTTTAAGTTTCTTCTTGTAGTGTCTAATGGTATTATAAAACGTTTACTTAAGATAATTGAATAATTAAAACGTATAAAAATCCTTATCTAGATGACCTCAAGCTACAAGTTTCTGTAATTTAAAGATAATAAATATTACTTCATAACTTTGACGAATAGTACCGATCTGGTCTTAAACTTTCTATATATATATTATTTTTAAAAAAATTATAATAATTATAATAAATTTGTTTGAATAAGAACAGCTTTTGCTCTTTAACCAAAACGAGAGTTGGGGTGTTGGCTTCATCGTACTTATACCGATGGAAACTTCAAAGTACAAAATATGTTGAAGAGACATAAAGGAAGTACAAAGAGCAAAAAAAAAGAAAAAAAAGAAAAAAAAGACAGAGAAGCGCATTACACATGAAGATTAAGAAATAACAAAAAAAAGTAAAAATACAATGCAAAAATTACTTTTTTCTTAAAAAAAAAAAAAGGAAATAAGTGGCGGTAAGCCAAAACCGGTGTGTCAGTAGCCAACCAACCCAAAAACACCCTTTATCCCATCCACACAGGTCAGAAAAACACAACACTCTCTCTCTTAGCCCAAAAAAAAAAATAATAATAATAAATAACAGTGTGGTCGTACTGGAAATAAAATAATAATAATAATAATAAATTAAAAAAGGCTAATATAATTTTCAATATTAAATTATAAAAAGGAAAAAAGAGGAAATTGGTAGGACCCACTTGAACAGTATAATTCGGCCGCCCGATTTGTCGTCTCCCTCGTCTCCGTTCACCTCCGTCGTTTCCTTTGCGTTTTGACACACTCTCTCTCCTCTTTCTCTTTGTCTTTCCCTCTCTTCTTTTATCGTGGAACCCATTACAAACACACACACACGCTCTCTCTCTATATCTATTCTCTATGTGTACTTTCTCTCTCTATTGTCTTTGATCTTTCTCTCTCTCTCTCTTCTCTCTCTGCGTGGTGTCTGAGCGAGGGCTGCTCTTCTGTTCCCCCTTATTTCAGAGAGAAGAAGTGTCTCTTCCTGGTTCGGTGACCCCAAAACGAGGAATCAATCCAATAGCCTATAGCAGCGCGTACGATACAATAGACATATAGATAGATATATATATATATGTAGATAGATATATAGATAATAGATAAACATACACATATAGAGAGAGAAAGAGAATAGAGAGAGAGAGAGAAAGAAACCCACATACACCCTCCAGTCCAGAGACAGACCCACTAGTGCTGTGCGTTAATTTCTTCGCCCTTTTCTCTACATACGTCCCCCCACCCGTTTGAGAGAGAGACGCCGAGCCAGCTTTGTCACAACTACTGCACTGTTGTTGTTATGAGCAATGTTTCTTTGAGGATCAGTTTTGGGCTCTAACAGCCTCTCTCTCTCTCTCTCTCTTTCTCTGTCTCTGTATTTCGGGGGTGGTTTCTGAATCTTCTTCTGAAGGGCCTCCCATGGCCGGTGACAATGAAGTCAACCTCAGTGAATGTAAGGTACGACGCTCTTCTTCTCCAGATCAAGTGTCAACTTTTTTATTTCTCTTTTCGATTTTTATCGTCTTGGGTTTTGTTTTCTGGTTGTAAAAGAGCGGAGAAGAGACATGGGAAAGCTGTTTTGTTTCTTTAATGCGATTTTTCAAAGCCATTCCTGTTCATATCTTGGATTTCTCTGTCTTTTTTTTTTTTTTTTTTAAGATATAGGCAGAGCTGTAGACATTTTTATGTTATGTATGTATTTCCTATAAATTCATTCTTCTCCCCTTCTTTTCTCGTCCATGGTGTATTATCCAAATTTCTTGCTCGACAAGCTAAAAAGTTCCCATAAATTTCCTTCGTTTACTGACTTTTTTCTGTAATGATTTGGAGTTTTTCCCAATCTGTGCTTGTTTTTTTTACCCGCCTTTCCCTTTTCAACTACTCCCCTTCCTCCTTTCTGGCGGTTTCCGTCCGCTTTTCTTTACCAAAATTCTCTCTCTCTTCATTGACCAAACTTCCAAAATTCTATTTTTTTTTTTCTTTTGTTTCCCTAACTTTTTGTTGTTAATGTTTTGCAGAGAGTAGTTCCTCTCAACACATGGGTCCTCATCTCCAACTTCAAGCTCGCTTACAATCTCCTCCGGCGCTCCGACGGGACGTTCAACCGCGACTTGGCGGAGTTTCTCGACCGCAAAGTCCCCGCCAACACGATCCCCGTCGACGGCGTCTTCTCATTCGACCACGTCGATCGCGCCACGGGGCTGCTCAACCGGGTCTACCAGCCTGCCCCGGCGAGCGAGTCCCAGTGGGGAATCGTCGACCTCGAGAACCCCCTTCATGCCACCGAGATCATCCCCGTCATCATCTTCTTCCACGGCGGTAGCTTCACCCACTCCTCCGCCAACAGCGCCATCTACGACACCTTCTGCCGCCGCCTCGTCGCCATATGCCGCGCCGTCGTCGTCTCCGTCAACTACCGTCGATCGCCCGAGCACCGCTACCCCTGCGCCTACGACGACGGTTGGGCCGCCCTCAGGTGGGTGACGACCAGGACCTGGCTGCAAAGCGGGGCGGATTCGAAAGTCCATGTCTACTTAGCAGGTGATAGTTCTGGCGGCAACATTGCCCACCATGTCGCAGCCCGGGCCGCCGAATCGGGCGTGGAAGTGCTCGGCAACATCCTACTCCACCCGATGTTCGGCGGCGAGGCTAGGACAGAATCCGAGAAGAGATTGGATGGCAAATACTTTGTGACAATTCAAGACAGGGATTGGTATTGGAGAGCTTATCTACCCGAAGGGGAGGACAGAGATCACCCTGCTTGTAACATATTTGGTCCGAGAGGTGGAAGCCTTGAAGGGTTGAATTTTCCGAAGAGCCTCGTCGTTGTGGCGGGTTTTGACCTTGTACAAGATTGGCAATTGGCTTATGTTGAAGGGCTTAAGAATTCAGGTCAAGATGTGAAGCTGCTTTACCTAAAACAAGCCACAATTGGGTTCTACTTCTTGCCCAATAACGAACATTTCTACACGTTAATGGAGGAGATAAAGAGCTTCGTGAATTCTAACTGTTAATACCTACAAAACCCCCCAACTTCTACTAGTGTTTTTTTTTTTTTTTTTTAACTTTACTTACAGGCAGTCAATACATAGTCTAAGAAGAAGAAGAAGAAGAAGAAGAAGAAGCTTTGACAATTTCACCTGGGTTTTTTTTTTTGGGTCCCCTCCCCTACTTTCATAGTTTTATGATGGTGTGTAGATGAATGTAAGATTGTGTAGTATTTTAATTTCTCACCTTCTGTTTTTCTTTTTTTTTTTAATTATCAATTTTTGGTGGTGTTTTGAGAGTTTCTACTGCTTGGGAAAACTGGTTTTGGGCAGCTTGGAAGGATCAGAACTTCATCAATGGGGATTTTCCAGAACCACCAAGATTTCATATATAAATATATATATATATATATATATATATAGAGGATGATGGGGGAGAAAGGGGTAACAAAATTTGGTGGGGTTTGCTAAATCTGTTTTTAGTAAATTGATACATATAAGAAGCACTAATTTCACGTCATGAAATGGAATTATCTCCGTTCTGTTATAAACTTTGTAATGTTATACGTTGTGTTCTAGAGTTCATATATATATAAAAATCCTCTGTTTTTGTTTTTTGTTTTTTTGTTTTTTGTTTTTCTTTTTCTTCTTAATATTTTCTCCAGTTAGTCTCCTGTTCTATGGCAGAGCTTCCTATGCCCTTGTTCTTTTTCTTCATTTTCTCATTTCTTTTTATTTCGCTGATAAACATTTGGCAAATGGTCAAGAGAACGACACTGTAACTCCGGAAATTAATATTTTTGAAGGTTTTTATTGTGGACTGATTTTTTTGTCTTTTGTGTCCTTCTTTGTTCAGTGAGTTCAGTTGGGTGCATGTTTCATGGCCAACTTTCAATCTTTCAAATTTTGTTGTCATGAGAAATCCGCATCAGGTTACATATTCCTAGGATTGCCCCTCAATATATATATATATGTATATATATATCTCTAAATCATTACTCTATTTACAATAGTTTCCATCTTTTTGATCTTTAATTAGAATAGTGTCAGTGATTAAAAATCTAAACAAGCATTAAAGGATGACAAAAAATAAAAATAAATAAATAAGATAAACTAACATGTCTGTTTACGTGGACGGTATCCATAATTTTCTCTTAGGTCTCTATTATATATATATATATATATATATTATTTTATCTTAATTAAATTTGTATTCAATTTAATATTTAAAAACATGCGCTGTCCTTTAACATGCCAATGAATATGCCATAACCATAAAAGCCTCATCTATGCATTGGTAGTTATTGGTTTGTCAAGTTGATCTTTGCCTAAATTTTTCTTCTCTCCTCTTTTAATGACAAATTAAGAAGTCAATTTGTCTCTCCATAGAGTATTTTATCTTTGCTTCCCATTGAGGACTTAAAAATTTTGCTTGGGAAAGGCAATACCAAAAAGAAAAGTAAAAGGAAAAGGAAAAGGGGGAAGAAAACAAAAATAGTTGGTGATTTTCTTGGCCGTCTAGTTCTTAGACGGTCCAAGATCTTCCATGGCGTGACCAATTCCCAAAGACCAAAACATAAGAAGTAAGGAAAAAAAAAATCCATTCACCAAAAGGGAGTACCAAAATTTTATTTTGTTGAAAGCCATTATTGGACACGAGCGAGAATCATTGGTCTTCTCTATTCTTCTACATCACTCTTGATTAAATTGTTGTCATCTCGTGATTGCTTGTTTAGTGGTTGAGTTTTGGAGGTACTCTCAAGGACCACACAAGAAGAAAAATTTTAAAAAAAAATTTTAAAATAAAATAAAAACGAAGAAAACGATTAAAATTTAAGTTTTTGTTGGGATTGCTTTTTTGTGTGTTTTTATGGCCACTAAGTGGTAAGAACAGCTAGGCTTGGACAAAGACATGGAACCCTGTCTTTAATTGACTTTGTAGGCCTTTGCTTAGAATATATGCTTTAGTTTGTATCTGCCTCTCACCGAGATATTCACTAAATTGTGCAATTTCTTTTTCTTTATGTTTTTTATTATTATTTTTTTTTTAGGTTTTAATTTTTTTAATTTAT
This sequence comes from Ficus microcarpa, assembly GCA_025413485.1. Classification (NCBI taxonomy): domain Eukaryota; kingdom Viridiplantae; phylum Streptophyta; class Magnoliopsida; order Rosales; family Moraceae; genus Ficus; species Ficus microcarpa. The sequence continues at coordinate 8,520,367 of CM046384.1, read as the reverse complement.
TTTATCCAACCTTTCTTGTTCAGGTTGTCATGGTTTTCCCGTGTCTTATTATGAAGTTTCCCCTGCAAATTAGCTGTTTGTGTTTCATTTGCTTTTGAAAGCATTTCCCTAATACGACAAAGAGGGAAGTCGTTGTCAACAAAAGGATGGTTTTTTTTTTTCCTTTTAATTTTTATTAAATATTAATTGCGATTATGGACAAAAAACCTTTTAATTTTCTTTGGCCACTCACTTTTACTTTTTGGGCATTAATCTATTTCAGTGGGTCATTGGTTGCGGTTTTGTGTGTCCACATTTGGTTTCCTCTCATCAAATGTCTTTGGTGCTTCCTCTCAAATTATATATTCTATTCCAACATGAAATGCATACCCTTTTTTATTTTAATTTATTTTTATTTTGAAAAATCAAAGTCATTATATTCGATCCTCTTTGTTTTTATACCTAATCAAACTTGATTGGACAATCAGTTATGGGAACCCTGCCAAAGATAACGGGTTTTATTTATTTATTTATTCATTCATTCATTTTAAGCTAATCGGACAAATCCTCACTTGACCCACCTTTCGTTTTGTTTTTCTAAGATTTTTAGGGTAAGAGCTTAAAAATATACATTACGGATGGGATTATATTTTTCAATCATCTTATATGTATTAGAATAATTTATTTGTATATCTTTGATCAGATTTAACAATTAAGACCATACATTATTGTTTCATATATATATATATGTTGTCATAGAATTTACCGTAAAATCTTTGTTTTCTATGACACAGATTTCTCAGAGCAAGGAAATTGAACCTGTTTAAACAAAAAAGAAATATAAATAATTTACAATTCATTCAAAAGGTCCGTAGAAGCGTATCATAGAGACAGAGGTCAGAAAATCCATATTGGGATATTATTGATTTTTAAGCACTATCTTTCGTCCCCAAGGCTTTGGATTGGCAGGAACATGGCATGTATTGACAAATTAAATTTAGTTAGAATGTCAAAATCTAAGAAATAGTGAAACCTACTAAAATTCAAAAACTTGAGATAGACATGACGGTGCTATGTGCATATGGATGTGGACACCTAAATAATAATAATAATGATGAATTGATGACAAGAAAAGCTAGGATTTTCTGTTCTTTTATGCTCAATTAATTGTTTGTTTGGTTTTTTTCCCCTTTCTATTAGTGGCCAGAAAAACAAAAGAGTTAGCATGAGCTCACTTCAAGATCGAAAGGAGCTTGGTATCGCCTTTCCCAAAACATGATTTGCCCTTTTTTTTTTTTTTTTTTACTAAATAATAATAATAATAAAGAGAAAATTAGAGAAATAATAATAAATTTGATACCTCCTTATAATTTTACCTTTTATCATAATAACATTGATAATTTTATCATTTCATAATATTTAATTAAATAATAAATTATAAATAGACAAAAATACCTTTATCCTTTTATTTTATTCTCTTTTTTATTTATTGAAATAGTTTTCATATATCTTCGACTCCGTTCACCAGTTGGTCTCTGATTGCCGACCACCAGCAGATCACTAGTCACTGGTTGTTGGCCAATCTCTGGTCGCCGGCCAGTTTTCGGTCTTCGCCCGAACTCCGGTTACCGACCAGTAACCAATAGAATGCAAAATGAATTATGATATAATACAAAATGAATTCCGATAGAATGCAAACTGAATTCTATCAGAATTTAAAACGATATTGGATTATATCAGAATTTAAGAATGAAAAACGGATTTTAATTGAATGCAAAACGGATTCTATTATAATGCAAAATAGATTTTACCAGAATCCGATAAGGCAAAACGGATTCTGATAACATGCAAAACAAATTATAATAAAATGCAAAACTTCGGTACAGAGAAAAGTATTTTGAAGTTTCTGCTTTGAAAATCGATATAAATTTATTTTGTTTTTCACTTTACTTGCTTGATTCAACGAACTGTGTTATCTGTTCAGTATTGTAAATTTATATATATTATATACACACATACTCACTCACACCTATACATATGCACATATATGTATATAATAACATATAAAGTGGGAGAGATTTAAAGAGAAATAGGACCCTAATTTTTGAAGGATTCTATTGGGATCATTGGTCACAATCTAATCAAGACACCAACCAATTGTAGACTATCTCTTTGATATGGAACCAAGTGTAACAACAAGCACAATGAATTTAATGATTTTAGTGTTGTGAACTTTGGAAAAGTACTTGAACATTTAGCTAGAATCCATTGGAAGCATGTGTTATTTTTCTTGTGGATGATTTGCTTGTTTTCGGTGGTTTGTTTGCCGAGAAAATTTATTTTTGTTGGTTTGGTTTGTTTTTTGTGATTTGTTTATTGGTTTTCTTACTTCTATTTGTTTGCTAGGAAAATTTTTGGTATTTTAGGGTGAAAAGAAAAACGTTAACGATTTTGTATTTCAATCAGATATGCGAAACAAAAAATTATGCGAATCCGTTTTGGATTATATCAAAATCCGTTTTGCATTTTATCACAATGCATTTTGCTTTCTTGGATTCTATTAGAATCCATTTTAAATGTTTTATATTTTATATGAATCCAATTTGCCTTCTCGGATTCCATGATAATCTGTTTTAAATTCTATCAGGATTCATTTTGCATTCTATCAGGATGAATTTTGCATTCCATCAGAATGCATTTTGCCTTGTCGGATTTTAGTAGAATCCATTTTGCATTATGATAGAATTCGTTTTGCATTCTATCAAAATCCAATAGTTTTGCATTCTATGGAGTCTTTTTTGCCTTCTCAAATACTGGTAGAACTCATTTTGGATTCTAACAGAATCTCTTTAGGCATCTTTGGTAAACCATCTCATCTCAACTCAACTCAAACTTTTTTTTGTCTTTTTCCTAAAAAGTTTTTTGTCTTTTCTGAAAATTCAAAAAAATTTACTATTCCAACTTAAAAATCTCAACTCAAACTACTCCACCAAACTCCCCCTTTGACTTGGAACTGGAGATGTTCAGCCGTATTTGTTGAAATCCAAAAACTATATATATTTGCTAATAGAATCTCTCTGGCGACCAACATCGATGTCGATGGCCGGATCGGATATATTAAATATTATAAAATGACAAAATTATTAACTTTACCCTTATAGATGACAAAATTATAAGGAGGTGTCAAATTTAGAGCATTCTTAAAAACACCCTACTAATAATAATAAAGAAGTAATTATCATTTTTACAATAAATAATAATATTTAATAATATTTAAATAAATAACAGTAAATAATAAATTTACTAAATAAATAATTTATTTACTCCTGTTATTTACTTCCTTTAATTTTGTGAAAATGCTATGCACTATCATTTTCGTAATAAACTTTCCCGTTTGTCCTTGTGTGGTCTATAATGGGTGCAAATTAAGCAACTATTAGCCATTAATAAGAGGGATTTTCAGATTTTCACAAAATAAATAAATAAAATGATTTTTTTTACAGATAATTTATTGCCTTTCTTTGACCAAAAAAAAAAAAAAAAAACCAAGTGAGATGAGTGTGTTGGGAACACGTTGAATGGCAAGAATAAAAACATGATGAAATTGGGAGGCGAGAGAGACAGAGGGAACAAAAATACAAGTAAATCAAAACAAGAGATAAAACAAAAGCGATTGATGCCAATGCCATACAGAGTGGACAATTGGGAAAAAAGTGCAAGATAAGGTCGTGTTTTGTTTCTTTTCACAAAAGCTTCTGGAAAAAGGTATTTCTCACAGCCACTTGTAACGTTTGAAACTTTGAGCGCACTTTTTTCTTTTTTTTTTTTTTTTTTTTTTGAGGGCACCTTTGAAGTTAATTAGTTTCCTTTTGGAGTTATTTTTTTTTAATTTAAGATGCTTATAATTACATTTTTGTCTGTTTATAATAGCATGAGAACAATAATTCTAGACTCCTCGACGTCAACATAATAGCATTCTAAGGAAGATTGTTAGCGGTTAAACGACGGTGTTTCAACAAACGAATGTCAGATGGTAGAGTTGCTAATGTTGAGATACTAGAACAGTGTCCGTTACAAAAGAAAGAAAAATTGAGGACATGAAGTACTAGAGAAGAAGGACAAAAAAAGAAGCTTTACTTGAGAAGAAAAGATGGGAAATTCTACAGTGGGACACCCTAATCATAGATTTGATTTGATTTGACTTGACATGACAGGATTGCATATGAAAAATGTATAGGATTATCTTAGAAATAAGAGAGCTTTTGTGGTAAGAACCCTTATTTCGCATCATTCATCGGAATAGTTTTTTAACTGTTGGATTAAACTTTTGATGGTTTGATTTATAAGTATTCATCTTAGAAATTTACAACAAGCAATCTAGAAATGATCCAACCATATGTCAGTGTTGCAAAATTAATCCAACAATTAAAAAAAAAAAAAAAAAAGAAAAACAGTTCTTACTTCCTACGGGTAGTAGGAAGTGTAAATTATAGGGTCTTAGTGGTAGAAACTCCAAATAAATAGTTGAGACAATATGGGACAGTCCACTCAAATAGCAAAAAATTATCAAACCTGACAACGGCACAAGCCCGTGTTTCCAACTAGTATTAACCGGATCCTTTGTTTCAGTTAATAATCCGACAACACCTTCGGTGCTTTCAGGAATTGTGCTTGAAGAAAACAATAACCAATAATGGGATCTTTATTGCATATAGCTGTATCGCCAAGAATACAAACCGCTTAATAGTTGCATCTTCTCTGTCAATGGTACTCTGCAAAAATTGTCAATCTCGTTCCAACACCCGAGGCGACCCGGGACACTAAGCAGGGGAAAAAAAAATGTCGTCTGTCTGGTCCTGGCACAACCTTTTTCTCTCAGCTTCTCTATGCATTCATTTTTTTTTTTTTTTTTTTTTTTTTTTTTGTAGTGTTCGGTCCATCAGATAATATACATTTCTGCAATACAATATAGGTCAACAGGTTAGCCTTAAAAACATCAAGAAACATAATGATATTAGCCAATAAATGAAAAACATAGACACAAGTGGACGGGCGGGCCTCTTTGGGAACATGTTGTACATAGTTTGGTAGTGCGGGGGGGGCATAGATGAAATTAATCCTTTTTTTTACGAGTAGAGTAAGATCTTATCAGGATCACTTGAATGCTAATGCCAATAATCTTCCCCCACTACGTATTGAGACAAATTGAATGGACAATAAATGAAAGGATTCTGCTGTATAAGGTGGGCCTTGACAAACTTATTATGGTTTTAAGGAGCATGTGCACCATGTGCGAGAATTCTGCTTGATAAAGCTCCACATTGTCAAAGTCGTTATCGGTTTTAATAACGAATGTGACATTCTCCAGCAGCTGATGGTGTTAGAGAGTTTCAAGGTCTCCTATCTCATTCCGAGAGAAAGAAGAAAGTGACAAATATTGAATATATACACATATATTAAATCATCATATGTAATAGTTCCATGATGAAAAAGAATTCTCTTTATCAACTTCAACTAGGCAAGAATACGATGTACGAGACCAAAAAATTTCAGGTGAGGACAGAAGTAGGTTTGGGAGTTAATAAGAAAAGAGAAATAAGAGGAACAAGATAACCAGAGAAATAAGGAAACCACTAAATGATTCAAAGAAAGAAACTGTCAAAACAGTAACTACTTTTGCTGTTTGTAAACTAAAATACTCACTCGAGGGAAGTGATTTTTAAGCAACCTACTTCAATATGCAAGAGAAACAAGAATTTTGGGTTTTAAATGAGAGTGCCAAGGAAACAGATAGTTCGCATGCCTCTAGATTATGAGTCAAATAGTGGGGCAAAACCTTGCCTTCCATTTTTTGAACTCTCCTATTTCCAACATCCAAACAGGTCTACAACTTAAAGAGTACATTACAATTTCAAACCGAACGAGTTGATACTTTGATAACAAAGATTATTCCTATTCGTAAGGATTATTTGTAGAAGTCCCTTTCTCCTACTCAACAACATTTTTCTTAGGCAAGCAGCTAAACCAACCAGGTAGTTGGCATCCATTCATCGAGAGTGCATCAGAAACCAGTCCCAAGTATTCCCCAAACCATTCTCATAAGTATTTTTATTTCCCGAAGGCCACTTCCAATAACCAGGAAGAAGATTGACAGTCCCCCCACACACACACACACACACACACACACACACGAGAAAAGATCACTAGTCGTACGGGTTTTACGAAAGATATCAAGTAACGAAGCAGCACTATAGTGGGTCAATGACACCTTCTGACCAAAGGAGCTGATTAAATGATGTAACTATGCAACTGACTTTTGTTTCAGGCCTCACCTATGTTATAAATATCTAAACCTAACAAACTATTAGCTGACGTTATTAGCAGAAAATGTTAAGATGTGTAATAAACAAAAAAGACTAGTAAATAAATAAATAAAAAGAACAAGGAAAATTTTAGAGCATGAACATGATTCTAGAACGGATGCGCACCTCTGATTGATATTGAATCCCCATTGCATCTCTCAAATATTATGAACCGTACACAAAAATGGACTGAATGCTTTATGCATTATGCAATGGCTGCATCATGATGGAAAAACATTCATTGGAATTTCATACCCATGCTTGAACATTAATCCTATTACTTGTGCAGCCTTAGTTCTTTGACCCCATAATAAATACGCTTTATGCAAAATCCAAAATGTTTTTTTGGTTCTGTCCAAGTTAATATTCTCCATCTCGTCAAGGACACTTTCCATTTCTTCCAAGCGTTTTTCAGATGCATACAAAATCATCTTACAATGGTATAAGGACCGACATATTCTCCATCCAGCAGATTCTGCACGCTTTACAAAAGTTGCAAGTCTGTCCACTGCCTTACGACGGAAGTAAGTAGCCGTGATGGATCGCATCACATTCACTGAATGTACAGCTGTTTTATGATTGAATGCCTCATTTATTGATTCCTCCATTGCTTCTAATGAATCCTCTTGAGCATAGACCTTAATCAGCAAGACGTTGAACCAAGGTCTGTAGTCCTCTTCTGGAATATGCCTCATTAGTGCCTCAATCTTTTTAACTCTTTCTTTCCTGGAACTCTTGCAGTACGCACATATCATAGTTCTGATTAACGGGGTATACTTCTGAGTAATGTAATCTTTTGTTAACTCATACACCTGTTCCATCTTTTCTAAATTACCAGAATTTGCATACCCCCGTAGCAGTAGCATGTACGTACTAGCATCAGGCTTAACGGGCCCCTCCTGCATCAGTTGAAAAGTTCTTTCCATATCATCCCACATCCAAGCTGTAAGATACCCAGCAATTAGACTATTGTATGTACTTATGTTAGGGACGAGATTTGAATCCTTTATCTCCCTAAAAGTTGTCTCCATGTGATCAATTAGCAACAATTGTCCAAAGACCGAGATAAGAATGTTGTACGTTACAACCGTTGGACTGCATTCTGCTTCTTTCTTAAGGTCCCGAAACAACGACTGGCACTTATCAGCATAACCACTGAACAAACAAGCACTCATCAAGGCATTGTAAGTAGAGGTCGTCTTCATTCTCTTGCTTGCAGCCTCGGAAAACAGCTCAACAGCAAGACCAATGTTCTTGACTTTACCAGCAAGATTAATACCCTTGGCAAATTCCTTTTCTGTCATAGGAAATTCACACTTTTCCTGCTTTCTCCTCCAATTAAAAACCTAACAAACGCAACAAAAATCTACATTATTCCACGCAAAAGCAAATAAAGGTAAGCTAGTGTGGATTGGCCATATACCCAGCCCGCTCTAGCGGGACCAACTCGAGCCCAAGACTTTATCGAGGACAACGAGCAGCCTCAACAGAACTACCTATGTAATGCTAATGCTCTAATCAAATTCTTGCAATCTTCACCGGAATCAAACAGATCCATATACAGCTAGAACAAAACACAGAATCAACATATAAACTACCACAAAAACACGATTCGAAATCTCCTCATTGCAAACCAAGAACCAATTGAGATTATGTTAATTTACCGAGCTTAAAGATACAATTTTTACAACTAAAAATGTCAAATTTAAATCGATACAAATTTAAACCAGGCATGCAGAAGAAAGCGAAATACCTCTAGGGCTAATTGAGGGCTTGAATTGAGCAGTTTGAGCAACTTGAGGATGGTGGATCCATTGTCGTACCTCCGGAGCAACAAATCTCGCTTCTCTTCCAGAATCCTGACGACCTCATCGGAGTTGTGAAGGTTATGAGAGAGCAGGGCCGCGATTCCGGCGAGCTCTTCTTCATTGAGCATCTCGTTTTGTAGCGGAGGTTTTTCCGTGAACAAGCGGAGGACGTTGGGGTACCAACCGGAGGCATCGGCAGGAGACGGCGGCGGCGGCGGCGGAGATTGAGGTTCGACGTTGAGGTCGCGAATGAGGCCGTGATTTGAGGATTTGTTGAGGGTGAAGAGGAAGAAGGGGGTGGAGCTTCGGGAGGGCTTGGCGGAGCGGCCATGGATATGGACGGAGAGGATCTCTGCTCCGGCGAGCTCTGAGATCTTCCACGCTCGCTTCATGGGTCGGTGGTGTTGGAGGAAAGCTTCATGTCAGGGGTTTATGGAGGGTTTTTGCCAAGGAAGATAAGGTGGAAGAAGGAAAGGGAAAGGGACGGCTAGCGGCGGCTGCGGTTGGGCTTCGAAGTGGAACCACTTGGGGGGCTCACTATGTATTTTTCCGAGATAAACGACATCATTTTTGACGAATTGTCGTTTCAAATCATGTTAACGACACGTCGTTGTACTGAAGTTAGCCCGCCAAAACAACACCATGTTGAACTGTTCTTACGTCGTTTGATCTTTTGATAAACGATACGTCGATTTCTTTTGGAAGGAGATGTCCTTTGAGTGTGTGAATAAACAACTGGTCGTTTTCAAGGAAACGACATCATTTCAACGCATTGTAGTTTTAAATCACGTTGACATGTCGTTTTATCTTGGAAGGAGATGTCCTTTGTGTGTGTAAATAAACAACGGGTTGTTTTTAAGGAAACTACATCATTTTGACAAGTTGTCGTTTTAAATTACGTTGACAAGTCGTTTTATCAATTTAGCCTGTCAAACGACAATACGGTAGCTGTTCGTACGTTGTCTAATCTTTTGATAAACGACATGTCGATTTCTTTTCGAAGGAGATGTCCTTTGTGCGTGTGTGTGAATAAACAACGGGTCGTTCTCATATTCCTCGTTCTCATATTCCTTGAAAAACGACATCATTGTGAGAACGTTGTTTCAAAGTTTCAGGCAAAAAAGGTCATCATAAAAACGAAGTTTCCACATGTAGTTCACATATAAACGACAGCATCTGTCGTGAAACGAAATATTACCTTATGTCGTTTTTCTGTTACGTTAATAACAAGTTGTCGTTGGACAACTGTAAGTAAGGAAAGGGCGTTCATTATTTTTGAATCAACGTGCCATTTTCCATGTAGAAAGATACTCACGAACAACAAGACTACATGTTCTTTTTCCGTGGCAAAACGACACGTTTGCAATTGCAAAAGGATATTTTATATATATATATATATATATATATTTTGGGTTGAACCTCCTAAAGTAGACGCAATGACATTATAAAAAGCAACTGGGTTGTTTCCATTTTGTATCAGTGACTAGTAGTTGAAAATTTTTTCTTTCTTATCAAAAAAAGTAGTTGTAAAATATTATTAGCAAAAAAAAAAAAAAAACACTAAAATTATACTAAGATGTCAGAGTGTTAAATAAAGTGTTTTTGTTCTTTAAATTTCAGGAGAAATGACATAATCTTCTTGAACCACATGTATTTTTCTTTTATTTTAGTTTCTCGAGCAGCTCAATAAAACGACTTGTCGTTTCAGTTTTCATGACATGAATTTTTGACTATTTGTGGCCAGCCATGTACACTGCCGTTCATTTCTCACCTATGAGAAAGGATGCGTATTCAGTATTATTGATGCCAAAAATCTTTGATGTAATATCAGATAGGATCACCTGACGTGATTCATCTTGTATTGTCATGCTTTGTCTAGTCGCTTGTAAATAAGAATTACCTCGGAGTTAGGGGGACACTAGTAGGGTGTCTATTAAAGGCACTCCAATATTTAAATCAATAAGGGACACTGACGAGTAAGCGAAGAAGCAGAGTTTAGACAAGATAAATTAGACTAAACCTGAGTAAGTGAAGCACTCCTTTATCTACAAGTGTTTCCCACGAGCCCGGGTCCTTGTGTGACCCTGATGGGTTGTATTCCGAGTGATCCCGATAGGTAGACATGCTCCAAGTGTATGGATACTTGACTTCATTAAACAGATGCCATGTGCCCTATCATTCGGGTGACAGGGGGACATGGGTGTAGGTCATTAGTACTAGTACAAGTGACCAGTATTGTGTCAGCTCGGTCAAGTGGTGGAAGGTGTCGTCAAGTAAGGACAAGGATAGGTAAAATGATTGGTTCCGGATGTCAGGTATCAGGTGGTGCAAAATAGTGGCTGTGGCATGCCCTATCACTGTACGGTAGTCAGTCAATATGAAATAATGTGACAAGGGTAGCATGGGCTGACCATATCAAAAGGGACTCGGTTGTGGTTAGGAAAGTGTTGCTTGGGCCAATACCTTGGAGTTCGATGGCGATCGGCTTTAGGTTCCCAAATGAGAGCTAATTTGGGGATTAATAGCCCAATGGAGGTGCTAGTAGGTCAACTCGATGACCCGAGAAGAAACTCCTGTTACAATCTCGACCATACTTATTTGGTTTAGTTAGGTTTCATCGGGTGATCTGATATTCTCCATTGACGCGAACATTAGGGCTTGCTGGTTTTAACACGCCTTGTTCCGTGATGAATAGGTAGTCTCTAGCGAGGGAACAATTACACTGTCGACATTTAATGTTCACAATTCACATTAGACAAACAAACATGTCGTTTTTAATATCTTTGACCCGTTCTCTATAACCGACATTAGTGTTGGGTGACGTCTCATCTGACGTTGTAAATTTAGGCTGACAACTTTTTTTAAATTAAATTTTCTTTACATTACCAATACAAAAAACTTATAACTCACAAATATGTTTCTTTTGACATTTCAATTCAATTTTAATTAAAGTATACTTTTTCATATAAGTTTTTATATTTTTTAAAAAATTAACAAAAATTATAATTAGTTTTTAAAAGATAAACCAACTCTAATTCAAAAATTTCATTTCTAACCATGGAACCAAACACAAGTTAAAACAAAAAAAAGTTCAAAAACCAGTTAAATTAAAAAACTCTTATTTTACTGTTTATCAATATCTTTTTCCATATATTTTTATCAATTAAATCATATATTTTCTTTCTCTTATCAATATATATTAAAATTACTATTTAGACATAAACAACCAAAAACTTGTTATATTTAAACATAATATATAGACAGAGCATCCAAATATATAATGTATTTCATATTTTATATCATATTAGAATATAATACAAAATTGACGTGTCATTTAACTGAACCAAAAATTTAACTGTGTAAAGATACAACCACAATATTCAAGGGGTGTTTGGTGAAGTAGTTTGAGTTGAGATTTTTAAATTTCAATAATAAATTTTTTTGAATTTTCAGAAAAGACAAAAATTTTTTGGGAAAAAGACAAAAAATTTTAAGGAAAAAGACAAAAACTTTTAGGGAAAAAGACAAAAAAATTTTGAGATGAGTGTTTTAAAATGGTATACCTAACACTCTGTCAAAAGCAATCTAATCATATCAAAAAAAGAAAAGAGGGCAATACAATCATCATGTGAGTACGTGGCGGTCACTGGAGGCGAGTATAGATAGTGATAGTGGGCGATCAGTAGTACCTAGCAAAGCTACGATAGAGCTACAAAAGGTAAATTACTTCACGTCTTCACCACATCCTCCCCAGCTTCCTAAACAAACCCCCATCCATTACTCACACATTCTTCTATTTTTATTTTTATTTTCATTTTCATTTTCATTTTTTTCCCCTGTATATTATCCTCTCGTCGTATGTATAACATACGAAAATCCTGAGACCGACAACAATCTCAAGCTTCGGAGCTTACCAGGATTCGTAAGTTTCTCTTCAATCTACCTACCTTGTTTATCGAATTATCTCTTTCTACTTTTTCACCTTTTTTTTTATTTTTTTTTTTGGTGATTTTAGTGGCTGGCTTTTGCCTTGAATTTCAGGGTTATTTATTTATTTATTAGAAGCGATCTAATTAATTGTGGTTTCTCTGATTGTTCAATTACGTGATACAAATGTTTTATGATTTTGCGGTACTGGTGAGGATTTTTGTTAATTCAGTTTTGTTTTCTCTCATTAGCTGCTGTTTGGATTAGTGGGAAAATTTTTTATTTTTCCTGAGAAAATGTTAAGGAAAGCAGTTCACGACAAGGATTTAGTAGGAACTTTTTACCCCATGTGATAGGGACGTTAGCATTAAATTATTCGTAATCTCTCTCTCTCTCTCTCTTTCTTTGTTTTCTTTTTGGTGGCCTGTGGCTTTTGTCTTTGTAGTGTTCAAATGATTGGATGGCAATTCGAGGTGATATGAAGAAGGTTCAACTTCATTTTTTAGTGGTTTTGTTGTACAAAAATAATGTGTGTGATCTTACCAGAATAAATGTTACAGCTGGCGCAGCTGAAGTTGATGAGATGGGTTATTCGATGAGTAGACTTGAGTTAGAATCCGATATCTATGACGGAGGGAATAGCATCCCTGGAGTCGGTAGTAGTAGTCAAAGATCCAACAGGCCTTTGAGTAAGCTAGACCATGAGATAGCCCAGATCACGAAGTTAAGATCAGGGCCTCATGAGCTACTAAGCCATGTCAGACCGGGGAAGAGGGAGCTGCCGGTTTCCACGGTGAAGATGCTGGCGCGTCGAGAAGGTAATTACTCAGGAAGAGGAAGGTTCTCGTCCGCAGATTGTTGTCATGTTTTGAGTAGATACTTGCCTGTTAATGGTCCATGGCTAGTGGACCAAATGAATTCCCGCGCCTATGTCTCGCAGTTTTCTGCAGATGGTTCTCTGTTTGTTGCTGGGTTTCAGGTAATTTATCTAATCACAAAAAAGAGCAAGTTAAATGCTTTAAGGGTTAATAGAATAGCAGCTATTTTGTTTCTAAAGATCTCCTTGGCAATAAAGTTGAGGAAAAACATCCCAAAAATGATTTTATGTTTGAATATGTGCTTGTTGTAGTTGTTGAGGAGTTTTGATTTTTCTGAAGTTGGAGGTTGAAATCTATATAAATATGATCTTTCTACTCTAAAATTGTTGTCTATCTTTCCCAATTTGAATGACTATTCCTTGCAGGAAAGTCATATTAGGATATACAATGTGGATAAAGGTTGGAAAGTGCAGAAAAACATTCTTGCGAAAAGTTTGCGATGGACTATTACTGATACATCTCTTTCCTCGGATCAGCGTCATCTTGTAAGTATGGTCATTTGTATTTCACGTAAAAATGATGTCTTTTGTCCTTATAGCTATAAAACTGTGTACAAAAAAGGTTTTTAGTAGCTGGGATGCTTCCTGAAACTGGGTCCAATTTTATATGTTCCCTTTTCCTATTTACTGCTTAGTTTGCCAAGTTAGTGACAACTACAATAAAAAAAAAAAGGTGGATTCTTAATTCTTCATATTTATTTTTAGACGGCCTCCACATTTCGCATGCAATCTTTCATTACTCTTTCGGTCATGTGCTAGCAATTTCATTTCAACTAGATCTTTAGTAATTTGAGGAATTTTCTTACAAAAGACAAAAGTGTACTCATTTTCATGTTTCCATTTGTCGATAATCTTATCTCTAACGAAGTTGTGTTTTGCCATTGCAGGTTTATGCCAGTATGTCCCCTATTGTCCATATTGTAAATGTTGGGTCTGCTGAAACAGAGTCACTTGCTAATGTTACGGTATGCCTCATATATATTCTATCGAATGATAATATCCAAAATTGCCATTCTCTTTATAATTGGGCAAACATTATGGAAAGTATTAAAGGCAAATAAAAATGGATATTGCATGCATATTAGCAGTCGTTTCAGCTTCATCGTTGAGAACCTATTGCAAGAAGTGCAATTGTAATGACTACTGGTACCTATTTGGTTATATGAAATATCATCTGGAATTCTGGATTTTTCTCTCCTTTTGTAGTAACCTTGCTTGATATTTGAAAATCTCGTTTCTTTATGCAGGACATACATGATGGTTTTGATTTTTCTGCTGAGGATGAGGGGGGGTATTCCTTTGGTATCTTTTCTGTAAAATTTTCAACAGATGGAAGAGAACTTGTTGCTGGAACTAGTGATGATTCCATATACGTTTATGATCTTAATGCAAATAGGGTGTCCCTTCGCATCCATGCACACACGGTATAGCCTGAGCAACAGAAGTCTCGATTACTTATAGTTGACTTTTATTTTTATAATTTATGGTAAATGTAAAAATTTTCCTATTGCGTGTTTAATCTTCCCATATGTGTTGGAAATACTCGTTCTTATGCCAAGTACTATGTTTGTGTGATTCGATTATATTATAACTTGTGAATATAAAGGTTAATGCTATATTTGTGTGTTTTCCATGTTTGCAGTCTGACGTGAACACTGTATGTTTTGCCGATGAAAGTGGACATCTGATCTATTCTGGGAGTGATGATGCTCTCTGTAAGGTAAATTCAGACCCCATATATCACGCACACACACACACCGAGAGTGTTCCATTTCATGTGCTTACCAACAAATTTTCCCCTTACACTAAAAATAAAAGGCTTGCAGTACCAAACTCGTAATCAGTACAAATGGCTCTACCAACATTTCCATCCCTTGTATAATCTGTAAAACTAATTGCCAGACCACTCTTCACAAAGCTTAAGACGTGCAAGGATAAATTTTTATAGAGCTTAATACTATTAGGATCACCCTTCAAAAAGAAGCTTCTCTGGTTCAATTTTCTTAGGAAAATAAGGTTTGTGGGACCCTGCCACAGCCTCATGTCTTTAACATTTAGGTCAGCTGACGAAGGCCATTTCCATTTCCAGTAAAAAACAATGGTGTTTGTCGAAACTCAAAAGGTTACATTTTAGGTAGGGAACACTATCATAAAATGTTTCGACCGCAATGGTGTGGACTGTCCATGGATTTTGACTTAGAAAACAGTTGATGACCCTGTACGAATGGAATGGAGGAGCTTGGTAAAAGATTTTGGAAAACATTTCCTCACCAAAAGTAAGGATTATCCACAGTATGACCTAGTTACGTTTGCTTGTGCTTTTCAATTATATGGGACATTGTTGAGCAATCTGGAACGTAATCGTTTGTTCGCCTTAATCTCTCTTTTATACTGTGTTGAAGTCTCCACTGTTATACTTAGTATGTGACAACTTATAAGATGTGTTTTTAGTTGGCAAGCTGAGCATACACCAATGCCATAACGAGAACACAATAGATATCAAAGATAACTTAAAGCTTTTTGTAGGTCTGGGACAGACGTTGCTTTATTGCCAAGGGGAAGCCAACAGGGGTCTTGATGGGACATCTAGAAGGCATTACATTCATAGACAGTAGGAGAGATGGTCGGTATTTCATTTCAAATGGTAAAGATCAGAGCATCAAACTTTGGGATATCCGGAAAATGTCGGCTAATACTGGTACTTGGTAAGCGTACATCCTAACTATCCATGTTTATCTCGATATCCTCCTTTTTGTTCATGAAAATGTGTACTTTTTATATTTATATTTATATTTTGTTTTTTGTTTTTTTTTTTTTTTCCCTTTCTTTCTTTTGGTGGCTCGAAGTGAAAATTTTGACCTCAGTACTCTAATTTAAACAAGTAACTTCAAAGAGGAGTTTGCATGAAGGAGATGCATTAATAATTGGAATTTTCCATATGCTTGCATTCTCATTTCCTTCCAAAGAAGGAGCTTGTCACCCCTTGCCACTTTGGTGGCTTTTCTGTCGCATCTCATCCACTTTTTCCCATATCTTCTGTCAATAGAATCCCTTTTTCAATCTTTATCCCTACCGCTACTTTGTCCTGGCATATCCTTGGTCCTTGGTGATCTTCTCACGTGAAGGTCAAAAGGCTTTTGTGGGAAGGAAACTGATAGTTGAATTCCGATCCACAACATGATTATCAAAGTCGCATTAGCTTTCCTCTGTGTCACTGATGCCACCCCTACTTCAATTAAAGGTCACTCAGTGTCCGGAATCAGGACCGGGTGGACCATGGTAACTCGGCGAGTCACCAACCAATGAGATCCATCTTTGCCTCCCATACTCACCTTAGCCTGCTTTTTATTTGTATTGTTTTAGTATTGTTTCTACGGGCCCAATCCCTTATCCCTGCTTGAAGGCTTCCTGTGATTGTATTTTTGTTTCCATATTAAGCAGTATTCCAAGACTGCAAGCAATTACTGGTTTTCTTTTATATTTTTGCATGTTCAGCCTCCCTGCCTTCCGGAATTATGAATGGGACTACAGATGGATGGACTATCCACCCCAAGCAAAGGATTTGAAGCATCCGAGTGATCAATCAATCTTTACATATAGAGGACATTCGGTGCTGCGTACTCTCATTCGCTGCTACTTTTCGCCAGCGCATAGGTAAGCAGTAATGATGTGTAAATCAAATAATTGTTTGTTCAACCGTTCAATATTAAGCTATTATATCAATGCACGAGTTCCAGAGATCCAATTATTTATTTGGAAGTGCTCAGTTGGTTTGACACATTTTGGCACTACTAATGATGGTTCAATCAAACTTCGATTGACATGTTTCTGTTTCTTGAAATTTGCAGCACTGGGCAGAAGTACATATACACGGGTTCTCATAATTCTTGCGTTTATATATACGATTTGGTACGCAATCACCTTCACTGATCTGAGACCAATCTTATCTGATCAGAGTGGAAAATGGGAATGCAATTTTTTTCCCTTGTTCATCTACTGTTCATTGAAATATTCTTAGTGAGGGTCACCACTTAGAGTACCGACAGAAAACTTACTATTACCTTTACTTTTTTGACGATCGAAAGAGAAAAAGTAAAAATCAAAAAAGTAAAAATCTATAGACGGCAGCTAAAAAAGTTCATGCATGTCAGTTGCAGCAACTAGCAAATGTTACCCAACTAACCAAATGACCTGATAGTATGTGTGTGTGTATGTTTCCCTTGTCTCTTCATTTCAAAGCGTCCGTCGTTTCACTTCACGGGTTACTCATGTTACTACTTCTTTTCAGGTAAGTGGAGCCGAAGTTGCTACTCTTAAGCACCACAAATCCCCTGTGAGGGATTGTAGTTGGCACCCTTATTACCCCATGCTGGTCAGCGCTTCTTGGGATGGAGATGTCGTCAAGTGGGAATTCCCGGGGAACGGCGAAGCTCCGGTCTCTTTGAGCAAGAAGAGAGGTCGGAGGAGACCTTACATCTGAGAGATGGATCGTCTTGTTTGTGCTGCAGTTCAAGTGGTTTCAAAATTATAAAGTGAGGCGTGGTTGCTGGGATTTGTCAATATTTTACTAAAAATCTGTTTTCTGTACAGAAGTATTTTCACTACTTGTAACTATCAAAATCTTGAATCCACGCTGTAGTAAATTCGTGAATAAAAGCTTCAACAAATGGGATTGCAAGCTCTGTTAACTTGGTCAGTTCTTGTTTATTTTTCATGTATCCGTATTGGGTTATATTCAATTATAATCACGTCAAAATAAGAAAAAATAATTCAAAACTGACAGTTTCTGATACAAAATTATAGTCTTACTGCATGCTCATAGGAGAGGAAAAAAAGTATTTTTCTGTCTTGAGAAAGCAGAAAACGAAATTGAATAACATCAAATTTGTGAGGGGGACCCACAAAAGGGTACTATGAAGTTCTAATTTGTGGGAAATAACATAATGAGGGCATCAAACTTTGGAAAAGAAACTTAAAGAAGGTAAAAGTGAGGGCCCTAAGAAAGAATGATAATGATGGTAAGTTAATGAAGAAACAAAAAAAAAAAATTGAGGATTTCCAGCAAAAAAAAAAAAAAAAATTTTTTTTTTTTAGGACCCCTCTTTAGTAGTGGACAATTTTCTTAGAGAGAGGACCAGAAGTCCCACTAAATCAAAGGAGACAGGAAGAAATTGACATGCTTAGTACACAACTAATCATTTTTTGGAGTCACCAAAACAACTCGCTCGTGTACTACAAGCCTTGTGGATATTGTCTTCCTAACGTATCTTAGCAACTAATCTTAATTGATTAGCCCATCTTTCGAAGATGTTTAGGAGAATTATCTTCATGATCGTGAATTTAGTTTGAACGTAATACACGAACTTCAAATTTCACATCCAAATTCGAAAAATCAAATATATGTTTGGCATTACATGTTTGTTTGATCATATGAGATTGGTGGCCAACTAGATAGTTGTGGGGTGACAATTAGTAACAAATCATGACCGAATCTCACATATATCAGAAATGGAAGCCAAAAGAGCTCATAGTTGGTCTCATGGAAATTGCATTGGGAATTTCTGGCAGAAGACAAGTTGTATAACCCCCAACAAGAAAAGACAAGAAAGCGCAAATAAGATAAAAAGAAGAGTCTCTTGGATATAGACACTTTTGCAAACTGATGATGACTTGGTCTCACTCTCATCCATGTGCCACAAGATTTATATCATCCAACCTCCGCCCACCTAATCTCACCCTCTTCACATGCACCTTGCATTAGAAGACACACAACAAAAAGGCAAAGATGACCCTAGTCCAGAAGCTTCATAAAATGATACAACTATCATTACTCCGAAGTCATATTTTTCGTTTGAGGGGAAAAAATAATAATAATAATAATGGTATATTCATGTTTTCTGTCAATTGTCATTATGCAAATCTAATAAAATGATAACAAATCAATATTTAAAAATCCACATATCGCAAGTTAGGACCCAACCCAATTCCTGTAAATAGACCGGGTTTTAAAAGCGTGCTTCCGTTATAACCACAGATAAGACAGATGAGAAAAGAACCTAAACTGAAAGCCTGTAGGAGTTTTAAGTGGACTTCCTCAACCACTGTGTTACCATCACTAGTAGTCATTACTCGTGAGTTTTGCTTAACATATTCATACAAAAATGATTTTTGTTCTAATTCTTTTTCAGAAATTGGTTAATTAAAAAAAAAAATTTCTGTGGTGCTTTTTAAGTGTGTGAGATGAGATGAGACCAGACCTAGAAACAAGCATTTGATTAAATGTAGTAGTTGGCTCCAATGATGATATTTTTCATCCACAAGAACCCGTGCGTATCAAAAAGCCGAAAAGCAGAGGGCCATGATTGGAGTCCCACATATCTCACCTTCTTCTCTCAAAAATCAAAATGAAATGAAATTAACTCTACATGAAAAAGCATTTCAGCCTTTTTATCATGCCAAAGAACAGAACGCTAAAGATTTGGATCCCCTCAAGGTTGTGTACACATGTCACTGCCACGAACCTAAATAAAACTTGGACCTATTTCTTTATTATGCAGTTAAAAACCCAATCTGATAATGATCAATTCACTAAAAGAGTATGTAAGTAATAGTCGGAAGATGATCCAAGTGAATGCGCTATAAGCATATATATATATATATATATATTCTCTCTTCTAAAATGAGGATATATTTATGTATTTTAATTAATTAAAATATTGAACATATTTGTATACTTAATTATTGAGTATGAGCACAATGATTTATATATATATATATATAATTTTATATTTCAGAAGTATAATTAATCTCAAAATTTAGAAGGACATAGTTGTAAATTTCCTTATAAAATAAGACAACTGAAATTTCACAATAATTTTAGAGTTAAAAATCAATTAAAAAAATGAGTGAGGGTGATTGCCTCCATTTACTTGCAGGTGACTCTATCATTGTAAATAATTTTCAATAGTTTAATCCGGACACCATGCCGTTTTCGTTTGGATCATTTGTTGGAATTGAAACTTATAGTCGAAGTTCATTGACTTTTAAAAAACTAGTTATAATTTTTTTTTTTTTTTATAAAAAGATAAAAATATAATCGAAAAAGTATAATTTAGTTAGAATTAACAAACCTTTGATTCTGAATCCTACACATTTTGGATTTCATACGCCAAGTTAGTAAACATGCTAACTCAAAATATTAACCATGTCATTGACTTATTGTTGAAGCTATAAACAAAAAAGAATGTGGTGTAGGTAGGTCTGGTAAATGCCACGCACTGCCAACACTGACACTTCTTCCACTAAAGAAATACAAAAACGATCAAGTTCGGCAGCAAGAAGTAATAAATGAAAAATACATTTTTCAAGCCACACACGTAAAAGCTAAAAGGCATTATGATATGCAGCATGAATTTATATATAGATATTAATTATCATAATTAATACCATACCTTACACAAAAATATCATACACCAACAAACAACACGTATCTTTGTCCCCAAAAAAGATTTGTCTTACTCCATATTAATAACATCATCGATTTTTTTTCCCTCTCATATCCACACTTTTCATAGAAAATGATCTTATTTTTCTTCATCATTTGCCCACAAATTAAACAAAAAATATATAGATATTAATATTAAAATTAAATAAATGAATCAAAAAGAACCCCACCACCAGTCCACCACAACCACAAAGGATTTGCCATCCAAAATTCCTAATCCAAAAAGAGCCACTATTGGAATTCCCATTTTACCCCCGGATAAAATACGAACTTCCAGATTTACCCCTTCCACTCGATGCACTGTGATGTTGGTCTTGTCTTCTGCGTCCCGGCTCTCAACGGGCAAGGCGTCTGTACGGGCGGCACCATGCAGTTGTACTGTAGACACAGCGAACTGCTCAAAGGAATCTCAGCCGTCGGATTAATCTCAATACCGGTCAGATAGTTGTGTTGCAGGTAGAGTATCTGTATACTAGCCGCCAAAAGCCTGTCCACGAAACTAGCCGGTACGTGGCCCATGAACCGGTTGTTGTTGAGGTAGAGATTCTCTACGGTCGAGAACATCGGCGATATTTGACCGGACAGCCTGTTGTAGCTCAGATCAACGGTAGAGATCGTGACTTGATCGACCGGCTCAACCGGACCGGAGAATTGGTTCCTCTGTAATTGGAGGTTGTTTATCGGGTAACTGAAAACCCGACCCGGGATTTTGCCCGTGAACTGGTTCAGGCTCAGGTCGAGGTAGTTCAGCCTGTCGAGCCGGTTCAAGAGCCGGTCAACCGGACCGCTGAACAGGTTCCATGAAAGCGAGAGGTATTGGAGAGAGGGAGGGAGCGAACCGGGAGCGAACGAACCGGAGAGACCGTTGTGCTTCAAGTCGAGGCGGGTCAGCGATTGGGAGAGAAACGGAGGGACCGAACCGGAGAGGCGGTTGTGGCAGAGCATGAGATTGGTGAGCTCCGGGAGGGTTCCGATCGTGCGGGGGATACCTCCGGTGAGCTGGTTGTAGCTGAGGTCGAGGGTTCGGAGGTTGCGAAGGCGGCCGAGAGTCGCCGGAATCTCGCCGGAGATGAAGTTTCTGCTGACGGCGAGGAAGCGGAGGTTCTTCAATTGCGAGGTTGATTGTGGCAGAGGGCCGTAGACCCGGCCAGGAACCATGGAGAACTCGGCGAGCGCGGAGAGCTTCCCGATTGCATTGTCGATCCGGCCGGTTAGGCCTGGAGACCCGGCCCTCGGATCGCCGAGGTTGAGGGAGACAACCTTGTCGCCGTCGCAGTAGACTCCGGCGAAGTTGCAGGGGTCGGCGGTGAAGTCCCAGGAGGCGAAGAAGTTGGAGCCGGGGAGGTCGTGGAGGGCTTTCCGGATCGACTGGAGAGCCAGGAAGTCGAGCGGGTCGAGAATGGCGGAGGCGATCATTACATTACAGTGAAGCAAGCACAGAGAGGATAACAACAAGAAGCCGAAACCCAGAGAAATCCTCCTCTGCTTCGCCATTGTTGACTGATCAGTGAGTGAGCACTGAAAGAAGGAGAAAGTGATCGAGTGGGTTTTATAGCAGAGAAAAAGTGTTGGGTTTTTGCAAATATTAGCTTTTCCGTGAGAGGAACCTGCTGATATCTCGTGGGACACAGCGTGAAAGCTTTAATGGCGGAACAATCAAGCATCAAAACGAAAAAGCTCTCTAGAAGATTTTAGAGAGAGAAACAAAACCAACACATGAAGCGAATAAAATATATAGAGTTTTACAGAGAGAAACAATGAGTAGAAGAATGGATTGGGATTTTTGGCTTGGAGAAGAAGCAAAATTTCTATGAATCTTCTCACAGTTCGTCGATTTCTGACTCTCACTGCTTTTTCATTATTTTGGCTTCTCTGAGAAGACGCTCGTTAATTTGTTCTTTTTCGGCAACACACTGATATCATTTTATTTATTTTTTCCGTTAATTTATTTATTTTAGTTTTTTAATTACTGTGTTGATGTTTTTTTGCCTTTTCTTTATTGGGTTTGGGACTCGGGGCAAACGGTTGTCCGAGCCTACGTGGGAGGTCAATGTCAGGTTCGGGGGACAGCTCAGCACGTGTGGCTGCGGTGGTTCGGGACGGAGATCACGTGACCAGAGGGGGGATTGTAACAACGAAGCGAATGCCAAAGGGGGCATATTTGGCGCTAGAGTTACAGGTGCGTGAGACCGTATTTAATGTCACCGCGCTTGTGAAGGCGACACGTAAGCATGTGGAATGGTGAAAAAAAAGGGCAGTGTTGTACGAGGACTCGTGGGTGACAGCTAGTTGTGGGTCCCTTTTTTCCAAAAAATATATTGATATGAGCTTGGTTGTCCTTTTGTGGGCCAGAGGGATTCTTGGCTTTTTTATTATTTTTGGTGTCTCAAAAAAGACGAACAAAAGGGAAGTTGCGAAAGCCTTTGGGTGTTGCAAATGAACTCCTTAATAATCTTTGACCAAAAGATAAAAAATGACCCTCTGTTAGCACAGTGTTTGATATAATTTTTTACTATAATTTTACTTCTTTCTCAAAAAAATAAATTAAAAAATAAACAAATAAATAAAAAGGAAAAAAAAAAACCTACAATAGTAGTTCTTTTAATCCATATTCCATGCTGTAACCTAAAATATGTGTTGTGATAATATCTTACCAAGAAAAAAAGGTTTAATAAAAACTAAAAACTAAAAATAAAATTTGCTAAGATAGATATTATAGGTGTGTGTGTATCAACCGGCAGATTCTGCTGGCCACTGTATAATGATCGTTTTTTTGGATTAAGTGAAAAAAATAAAATAAAATAAATATAGGAACACTATTGTATGTGCATTAAAACATGGTGGAATACAGAATTAATAAATCTATGGAAGCCATGCTAATCGCTGCTAAACCATTTATTTTTTATTTATTTTTTTGCTGGAAAGAATTTTGGCTTGTGCTGTCATAGAAATTAGATAGAAAAGGTAAACGAGAGGCGTCGTCGTTTTCATATTGCATATATTCTTTGCAATTCTCCAGGACTTTTTCCTTGCAGCCAAAGGAAGTAGAAACACAATATTCCATAACAAACCCACGCTTTGGAGTCAGAAGAAACTTGGTAAAAATAAAAAATACAAAAAGTTAACTTCTTTCACAATCTTCCAATGATCCTCACGATTTGTCTATTTAGTACTACTATTACTAACTCTACTGTGAATTTGAATTTGCCTTTTGGAGTTATAAAAAAAAAAAAAAAAAAAAACCCATAAGACAAGTGCAAAGAAAATGAACTTTGTTTCCAAGTATGCCAAATCATCTTTTAATGGGTCAAACGACAACCTTAATTTGCAAACGACAATCCAATTGTCCTGAAAACAGGAACTTGAATATTTATGAAGTGTTACTGAAGAGAAGCAAATTAGGTGAAAAAAATTTAATGATGAGAACTGAATAAACAGAAGATCCAAAGGACGGAAAATTACTTATTTGGTGAAAGGAGGATAGAAGGAGATTTTTGGCGGGTTACTAAAACAAGATAAAGATAGACAGAGGTACGGCCAAAAAAATCTTGTCAAAAAATAAATAAGAAATATACAAAACGATTTAAACCATAGGCATTTGTGGATCAATTCTCTAAATGCCAAGGCCAAGGAATGAATTTCAATGTTTTGTTCGAAAGTTGCTCAAGCAAGGCCACATGCGTTTGTATATATACATATGTATGTATGTATGTATGTATGTATGTATACAAGCAACTTGAAGATCATGATGAGTTCAGTTTTACCCGTTATAGTGCAAGTAAAACTTATATATATAAGAAATTTTATTCACAGTTAATAATTGTAATTAGCATCAGCATTATCATGTGACAATACTCAAATTTCATTTCCATGAAAAAACGTGACAACTCATGCGTGATAATTTTCATATGGAAAATGCTTTTGTGCCTTTATAAAAAGAAAAAATCAAAATAGGACTAAGTGAATCTAATATTATTAAGTGACAGCGTGCAAATGACTTTAACGACAGGCGATGTTTTTGTACTTTGAGAAAGAAAAATCAAAATAGGACCGAGTGAATCTAACAGTTGTGACAACGAAATGACTTTAATACGCAACGTGATCCAATTTGCACATTAATCATCTCTTTTCAATAATAGAGTTTTGGTTGGTAACATTTAGAAGCAAGCTAGCCACCCCATATGGAGGATGGGCCACCAAAGTCTGTTAATCTTTCATTGGAAAGGGTGCAAAATGCACCAACTTCAACGACCAAAGAATACCCACTTCATGTTTTGGATTGGATGTTGCTCTAATGGCTCCTCTTTATTTATTCATACATGTGTGTATATACGTATGCGTATATTTATTTATATATATACATCTTCTACTTATAACATGGAGTTACAGGACCTTTGACGGCAAATAATCATCTACTACTTATATCTATCCATATAAACAGCATATGCACATTTATGTAACTTCGAGTGAGATGTCCTTTTCATCCAGCTACACACAACCCTTTTGCAAAAAATAAGCCTTCTACCTTTGTAGTCCCTTCTCGTGACTTTCTCCTTTTATGCATGTAAAAAATGGTTAAAAAGTCAAAAAGTTCTCCAACAAATCACTCCATGACACCCTATAACTTAAAAGAGTTTCACACGAGTTCAGTTAGCTAACGAACAATCAACCAGTACAAGATCAAAGAAACATGCGGGAAAAAATGAAAACGTAACCTACCAATAAAATATCATTTTTAATCATCACATATTCAATAAGTTCTGTCAAACTATTGTACTTTTAACATGATATAAGCATACTAATGATCTAACGGTTAAAAACAGCAATAGAATTGTCGTTGTTAACAAATGTAAAAGATGAACAGTCAATTGATTCGACAGAGCATAAATTTCACCTTCTATTACTAAACCATGATGAATTAGCTGTCTCAGAACCCAGAAGATCATTTTCTCCAGGGTTCAATGATAAACGCTTCTCCGTGATAATGATGAAATCATGTTTCCCACAGGCTGAAGTTTTCTTCAAGCAAAAGGTTTGGAAATTTGGTTATGATTTTACTAGTAAAATTATTTTGAACTTTTAGGGTTGAGTTTGGACCACGAAATGAACGTGGGTTTATGTAACTACAACTGTATAATATTACCAGGCTCCATTATGTTTCATGAATGGTCCCGATTATCAGTTCAGTGAGGATCTCTCTCCTTTGTACAGCAATGGATGAAGTTATAAAAATGGGAATTTTTGTTTTTTCTTTTTTAGTTTTAAATGACAGATGAAAGAGAAAAATTAAGCTAAAGCTCTGCAGATGATAATGCATCTAAGAAATGCAGAGGCTATCAATCAAATAAAGAGAAAGTACTCAATAAACGGGTGTGCTACTTATCATGCGTACATGGTAACCAGTCTAATAAACAATTGACTGTCATGATAACACTAGCAAATCACCTAAATGTCAAATGTTTAGTAAACGGGTGTACCACATAAGCATGATGACATGGTGCAACACGATCTACTAAATGGTCTCCCATCAAGATAATGGACCACGGAAAAGGAAATAATAAATACCTTGTGTTTGAACATACAATTATAAAAGACCTTGAGAAAAGTAACTTTTCAGGCAAGAGTTGTTGCACAAACTTGATGCCATACTATAAAGGAAAACCGCCAAACACCAGCTATATATGCATTCCATTATTTTTCCATGGTTTTTATCTCGATCAAATTTTTAGACTATCATCAAACTGCAAGCAAAAGAAGTTATTTCATGCTATAACTACTCTCTCAAACAAGGTCTAGACAAAAATCTTGCTACTGCTTCTTCTGTTTCAGTCTATAGAAAAAAAAAAAGAAAAAAAAAAAGGGCAAACACATCTCCAGAACTACATAACTGGTGCTAGATTGTGTCTAGTATAAAAGCATTCTTATGAAGAAAAAGTTGCCCCAGTTGAAGTACTTGTTTATTCTAGCACGGGGATTGATCCACCAGCTGCCATGATCTGTCGCTCCAGCTGCGAAAAGAAACAATAAAAAAAGAGTGGAAAAAAAAAAAAAAGAAACAATTCGGAGATGAAGAGTGAAAAAATGTGAAATCCGAATATAGAGATTGATTAAAAAGGATATAATGGACTTTTACGTTTAGCAATTTTTCAAGCTTGTTCTTCAACACAGAGCATTCTTGTTGCAATTGTTGCAGACATGTCAAACACCTGCAATACAATTTACTTTCATTTCAGGATTCGCGTGACAACCATTCACATAATGACAACAGGATAAATCTTAATAATTAATCAGCCTCCAATGGACTATGAATGTGTTCATAGTTTAATCATGAATTAAGTACGATCAATGATGGCGAAAGTTATTATAATTTTTAATTTTGGTAAAAAGAAAGAAGCTAATTGGTCACTAATTTCTTAGTTTACAAATTTGGGGAAGGATTACAAACCGTACCCATAATGGTATCCAATATGGAAGCATCCGTTCAAAAGAAGCAAAGGTACTTTCTTTACTTTCAAGTGTAACATATATTGAGTGTTAGCTAAAGCATACAAGATTTACCCAATCAGTGAGCATCAACAATTGAATTTTAAACTGAAAAACCACTACATACCTCCTTCAATACTTAAATCTAGAACTTTTTTAATGCAAAAACTCCAAGTTTGCCATACTTGAAAGAAAATGGTTCAAATAACAAACTTGAAATCTCATCTTTTCAGATATAACATCTACTTTTGTCATTATTTTTAAGTTTATTTTGACAGTTCTAAAGGTTTTTTTTTTTTTTTTTTAAATGATCTTAAAACTTCAATCTTGTAATTATTAAATAAAAAGTCAATTTATTAACCAAAAATAATCAAACGCTAAATTTTGTATTAAAAAATAACACTACATTGGAGAATGATTTCTTACCCAAACGCTAAAATTTGACACCGCAACTCCAAGTCATGTTTTGAAAAACCAAGTGATCATGCTCATCTCATACCATTTTTATTTTCCAACATTCAAAAATTCCACTATCTTCTTCATATTTATTTCCTTGTAGCCAATGAGTGAACAAGTAATATTCATGATTAACACCAAACATTTGCCAATCCAAGCATAACAATTAAGCTCTGTCAAGATTGAAATTTCCAAAATTCTACACAAAACTATATATAAGTTGAGAGCATACAACTCACCCTTCCAGATTCTGAGCCTCGCAGCAGTCTCTGAAGCTCACACATACATTTTTAATTCTCATTGCTCCTATGCTATCAACCAAATAATCAAAATTTAAAAACAGATCAATTCAATTCATAAGAAAATCTTACGCCCATTTCCCTGAAAAGGGGTTTAAAAAAAACATGGCAAATTGTGCACCAAATAACATTGCAAATTCAACTCGCAGAGAGTTCTTTTTTTCTTTTTTTTTTTTTTTTTTGAAGAAAACCAAATGAAAAATATACCTAGCACTACTACCCTTGAACTGATGAACATGGGCATCAATCTGTTTGAAGTCCACAACCTTTTGTTCACTGCAAAAGTGGAGAATTAGAATGGCCCATTTGGGAAAACAGTTCTTCTATCAACATAGGCCCACATGCAAAAAAATAAAATAAAAAATGATATTTTAATGTATAGTTCAGACAAAAAGAAGGTAAAAGAAAAAGGGCAAAGAAAAAAAAAGGGAAAAAAAAAAAGAGAGAGGAAAAGAAAAGAAAGACTCACAAAGAATTAGCCATGTTATTGAGAAGCTTCTCAGAGTCTTGAAAGAAGAGAGAGATAACCTCGACCACAAAATCAGGGCTGTTCGCATCCTGCAGTTTCTTTAGCTGCACAAACTGGTCGTCCAAGAATCCCTTCTCACCAAAAAAAAAAAAAAAAAACCCAATCAATAAAAAAAATATAAGAATAAGAGTTAAAATAAAACGAATAAAAGAACATAGTTCATAATCATAATGAAAATCCAAAGAGAAATCTCCCCTTCAAATAATAAAAATAAAAATTATCATTATTATTATGGTCAAGAAAATTCACAATTTCGAAGGATAAAAAAAAAAAACCCAAAAAGAAGTGGATAAAAACCTCTTGACGAAGATATTGGATGTAATCAAACCATTGTTTTCGCCACTGGGGAACAGCGTCCATGGTCTCTTCTCACAGTCTTCTCAAGGGTGTTTTTGAAAAGAAAAAAAAAAAATTTCCCTGGGAGGAAGATCTTATCTATCTTGAGTAGAAAAGGCAGAGACTTGAAAGGAAAATGATCGAAAATGGAAGAGAATAAGAGGACAATATCAAAAGGGTATTTGAGTATTTAAGGGAATCGGCGTCTTGTGAGAGGGGGTGAACTCAGTAACTGAGTTGCCAGGAACGAGTTGGACCTGTCGGACTGACAATTTAAGGTCTCTTTACTGAATTGGTGCAGAAATTATTATTACCCAATAATGGAATGTCAACACCTTTTTGGCCTTTTAATTATTCCTTTTTTTTTTTTAACGTCTTCATTGTCGGATTATTTATATAAATATTCAAATTAGAGATATTAATTTAAAAACTATCTATTTTTTTATTTATAAAAATGTCTAAAATAATAGTTATAAAGATAACATTATCTTTTATTTAAAGTTAAGAATTAATAAATAAATGACTTATTTAAAAGGAAACAGAAAAAAAGGAAGAAAAATGTATGAATAAAGATGCCTAAATTTGATTTCGCGAAATTGGTAAACAAACTGTTATAAAAGGAAAAAAAAAATCATAATGATATAGTAATATCATAAAGAAAAATATCATAATGATATAATAATTATCATAAAGAAAAATATCATAATGATTAGTGATTATCATTAAAAATAAGTAATTTCTTATCACATTTAAATTTTAAAAACTAACTGTTAAAACAACACCAATAATAATATAAAAGAATAAATTATCATCACAACACTGTAATTATCATCAAAAACCTAAATCACACTTTAAAAAAATATATTTCTAAGAAACCTAAATCATACTTAAAAAATATGTTTATAAAAAACGTAAATCATACTAATAAGCAATCACTATAACAAAAAAACTAGTGATAAAGATAAAAATACAATGATGATAAATAAATAAGGAAAAAAAATTAAAACATAATGAGGAAAATAATTTTAAGTATAGTGAAAGGATAAAATTGATATTATAAGTGATTGTTTCTTTAATAATGAATATTTACATAATATTATAAAAAAATGAATATATTTTAAAACATGATCCTAAATATAGGTTTTTTATGTAATTATTTATCATTATCATTTTTATTACTATTGATATTATTTTTGAAAAGAAAAGGTTTTTTTGTGCTCTCCTCTCCTCCTTTCGTAGAATGTGGTCTGACCTTGCCATTATTGTTTGTACGGGCATTTATCCCTTACTTGCCATCCATTAACACGGCGTCAGATATTTTCTTACAAGGTGGAAAAAATTAGGAAAAAAATATATATCAGGGCATATCGCTGACTGGCATGTCACTGATGCAGGGTATAAAATAATCTCTAACAGATTTTTCTCTCTTCAAAAAAGAAGGGGAAAAAAAAAAAAAAAAAAAGGTTGTAACCGACCAACCATATTAAGTTGATGTTTTGTACGTCCAATGGAACAAAGACACCGCATAAAACCGTGTGCTTAGCAATAGCCCTAATTTTTTGCTAGAGAAGCAATAGCTTTAATCATCATCATCATTTTCTTCTTCTTCTTTTTTTTTTTTTTTTGGCTGAATAATAGCTTTAATTGTCTTTAGAGATAATGTACTGATTGTTTTCTCCATTTCTTTAAAATATATCTTAAAAAATATAAAAACCCCCTTGGAATATTAATTTCTAAGATACACTGGCATATACATGTTTATACGTATGTATGTGCATGTACTTATGACTTAAACATATAAGCAAGGCCTTCTATTGAATCCAAAAAAAAAAAAAAAAATGGCATAGACACTATGCAAAAAACATCTAAATTATAGTCAAGCAAATGAGATGATTTCTCGCCATCGACAAATTGATCAGTGAAGCGACGTCTTTACTTCTTTTCCAAGTTCTTTTTCAATTAAAGACGTATAGTGGAATACTGGGACCCATGATAGACTAGAATTGTATCAAGTCCATCCTTCCAAGTGGATCAAAGTCCTTCGCTTTGTTGAACCGCACGATTTCTTCTATAAACAATGGGATGAATATAGGATGACAACAATAATCTCCTTGAAAAATGAGATGTAGATTGGAACTGGTCTAATCTTTCTCTTCTAATGATCCATTTAAGTCTACATATATGCGTTTCCATATAAACGCGTCTTCCTTTTGAATCAGGGCTTTTTAAACATCATAATCATCCGTACGTAACACAATCTCATATTCATCTTTTTCCCTTATCATTCCTTTTCATTTCTTAAATTTAAGAACAAATATTGTTATACAACTTGGAGAGAACTTGTTTTCACACTGAATATCATATGTACAAACAAGATTGGCAAGGAAAAAAAAAAGTTTCAGGATGGGGAATGCGAAACCAAATCGGGTTCCAGCGAGAGCAGACAAACTCATTCCCCTTGTCAACACAATCTGCCCCGAGGTTTAGCATCCTCCAGAAAATTTACAGATTTCCATCTACAAAACTTTACAAGAGAAATAGGTTCGTCTTAACACAGCAACAAGCTTCAACTGTTGCAACTTGCACCCACATAAACTTATTCACAATGCGTGTCCGTTGCTCTTTGATTGCCAAAAACGATGACAAATTGTGGCATGATACCAGCAACTTTAATTCAGCAGATCAACCTGCCACCAAAAAAAAAAACATTGAATTAAGACACATGTATGAATGAAAGAATCAGAGATGCAACAAATTCGGGACTTGTTGCAGCTTAGTTTCAGAATGTTTTACCTTCTTCAGAGAAGACAAATATTCCGCCAAGCATTTCGTCGCTATCCCCATCATCAGTTTTTTCCTTCTGACAGTGGCTTCGACCGCAGTCAACTTCATCAGTTACAACTTCAGTGGACCCATGGCATCCACTGTTCTCTGACGTCTTGCAGTGTCCCTCTCGAAACAACTGTCCTAGATCTACTGGATGATGCAAAACAGAAGAACCCTCAACAATAATGTTCGTACTTGAAGCATGTTGGTCAGAAAGTAAAAGTGAGGTGTCACTTGCCCCGGTGCTTAAAGCGGCGGCTCCGTCCCCAGAACCTCTTCCTGGAGGAGGCAACTTACTGCCTAACACAGGCAAACCATTGGGACACAGTTGTCAACTTGAGAGTCGATGTTCTTAAGATGTGCAGAGGGAGTGCAGAGAATGTTCAAGGATTCCTCATTTGCCATGGACGGGTCAAAAGCACTCTCTTTTCTTTCCTGGTGATTTGGAGTTTGACAAGTGGTTGAAAACAACCTCTCACAATTCATTTGTTCAAAATCAAGAAAATTCTCAATTCTTCTTGACGAACCTGACAAAGCCAAAAATATTTGTATGTAAAAATTCAAGAGGACTCCTTTAGTTAAAATAAAGATGTTCAGATAGGTAATGCTATGATTAGCTTTGACAACCTCCGGCAGAGCAAATTAGGCATACATGCTCTGCCGAAGACAGATTTTGTTATTGAGGAAAAGACTAACTTGAAAATGGTAAGCAAAGGATTCAAGTGCTTCTGACGAGCCCCTGACTAAGCTCATAATATGAAAGCTACTAGTTCAAAGCATCCTCTACCTTAGTTCTCAATCCCAATATTGATTCATCGAACAGACAATTGGAGTTGGAAAAGGCTAGTAAAACCTAACATAGAATTTATTTACTAGGATGATTTTCTTAATAGAATTGTAAAAACAAATCCAGCAAAAACATTCAGCATTTTAACAAAGCACTGTCTTCTCAAAATTTGTTTGCATTCTTCTACTAAGAATACAATTCCAAAATTACTTGTAAGAATGCAATCTCTGAAACCATTACTGAAAATTCATTATTCAAAATGGGGGAAAAAAAAAAGAGGAGGAGAAGAAGAAGATAAAAGACAAGCCAATGTCCTCTGAAGTTTCTGTTCTACAACTTATTACTTACCCCCACCCCCATCCGAGCTTTCTGTGGAGCTAAGTGATGCGGGCTTTGAATGACAAATAACAGTCTCTTCAGTGATCTTCTCGTCCATATGATGCGGTCCCGGGAATGTCGAACTGGGATATCTTACCCCGAGAAGGACTCTGAATCATTAGACCACGCAAGTTGCCAATAAATAATGGAGAATGGGAAATCGAAAGAAAAAGAAAAAATGTTCTCTCGTATTCACGACAAAAGCGCACACACGAGGTGCCATATTCAAAAAAGAGACATTTAGCAAGATATGAACACCAATATGTCAAGATAAGACTAGATAAGTGAATATTTAAGAGTCATTAGAATTCAGAAACTGAAAGAAATTTTTATGTTAAATGCTGTCACCTGTCATTCCAGCTTGATTTGATGCTATGAAAATGGTCAAAAACAGGCAACAATTCCTTTTGTCTCATTTCAACTTCATGAACAGGTAACTTTTCAATTTCAAACTCTCCATCATCAAGATCATCAACTCTTTGGCAACCCATCATATCAAAGCAAATCTAGAAAAATGATAAATCAATAAATGGATTACTATTAGCAAAATCTAATTAAAATTAGAGCTCAATACTAGATATACCTTTGATTTCTGCCATATAGGTAACCTCAAAGCACTTATTTGCACCTCAGCATTTGATAGGTACCAGTGGGACCTTTCACAAGCCTTTCCGTTGTAATTTTCTATTATCTTTTTCTCCCCTACTCCAGAATTTATGTCTAAAAAATCCAGTCCATACACATCATTAGAGGCCGATTTATTTTGAAACATTTCAGCTACGTCTTGTCCATCAAAGTTGGTACCTAAAGGACAGTCCTCTCTCTCTGGCCAATCTGATCGTCTACATACATCCCACCATTGAATAGGTTCAACTTTTACCCTCAGTTCATCCTCCTGCATGGACACAAGCGAAGCTGAATGGACATTTGAACCACCTTTACTTGGTTCAACGCCAATTGATGGCCGAAGTTCATGTTGAACCACATGACCTGAGGGAGTATAAACTAAAAGATACTCCAATGAATCGGCCCTTGAGTTACCATGCTGAAGACTGCGAGATAGAGAATTATGAAAAACCGCAGCAACAGCACCAGATGGCACGAAAACCTTTCCTGTTGGCGAAGCAGCAGTGTTGTTGTTCGGACTAAGCCATCCAAAACTACTATATTTTATCCTGCTCACAACAGAAAGGACAGTGGGCTCAGGCGGCGGAAAAGATTGTGGAGTAACGATGTATGATGACATAGACCACCATGGTAGAGACAAAACTGGATAGAGAGATGGCTCTTCACCCTGAGAATTAAGAAGTTGAAATCCAGCATCGCCACCAAATGGGGATAGAACAAAAATGTGGCAGGTCCCCTTTGATGAAACAATTGCAATCCATTGACTGTAATGACTAAAACAAATATCTTGTATCATCTGAGAGACAAATAAACAAGGAAAAGGAAAAAAAAAAAAAGTGAATACAACCTTATGGCATAATTCTGGGATTCAGAGAAATAAATAAATCAAATCCTCCAAATAAGTTTATTTACTCACAGCTGATGTTATTCCTCGATGCAGTTTGTATAGATGCACATGAGAAGAACTCCAGTTGAAATTCTGAACACCAGATCCACTGCGTGTAAATGAAGGCATTATCCGGAAAATATTAATGTTATTTCCATATATAGAGGCAGTAACCAAAAGGGTCCCACTAGGATCGAAACACAGTGCAGATATTGGACTTGTATGAGCTTTAAATTGTGATATAATTGCTCGAGAAACAAAATCTTTGACAACAACCTGCAAGCAAGAAAAAAATGATAAATTAATAAAACTTAAAAATCCCAACTTATACCAGCTTGGGCCAACCAAAAAATAAATAAATAAATAAATAACAATTCCATCCTACTTTTCTTTTTAAATGCTTAATTTTTTGTATTTAATTCCTTTGATTGTCATTTCCACAACCAAAACAGCATATGCCAACGTATAGAAAAAAATATGGAGCTCAGTTTGCTATGGTTCCTGCTCTATAATATAGAAAATTATAACATTTGTAAGTGTTCATCATGCACATGTTTAGGCAGCTTACTGCAAATAGGACAACAAGACAAAAAGGTGATGAATTCCAGCATTTTGCTGAAGTTCTGGATCGTAAACAAAATATACAGGTAGTACATAAGAAACAAGAAAAAAAGATGCCAAGCAAACATAATTTAACAAGAGACCGAGAACAGTGCTCTTTCTAAGTCTATTGAAGTGGTCGAGTATATACGAGTGCGATACTAACCATTCCAGCGTTATCCATTTCAGTGCCAGCAAGCCTGCCAACCTTCCAGCCAGAACTTGATGACACTGGAGAGTTAGACCCATCAGGAAGCAGCTCTTGGCAGTATTTGGACAAAGTCTTGTATCCCAAATCTCCCAGGTTGATTATTCCGGCAGCCAAGTGTTTGCTAGACTCCATTGCATAACGAGCCATCAAATTACCACTGCTTGGTGATGTAGATGGACTAGCACCCGGTGAAGAAGAAAGACTTTGCGAGCTTACTCGTCCATTATTTGACACCAGTGGGCTATTGGACGCATATGCCAGCCACCTTGGACCCACAGCCATTGGACCATAACCAACATTAACACCAATTGATCCTTGTCCCGACAGCTGAGGTACAGGATAAGTAAGAACACTGAACTTATTCTCAAGAGTGAGGGCATCAAAGCAATAAATCTGCAAGTGAAAATCAAGAAAGCAAGTTAGTCACACACCCGATAAATAGTCGGATCAGTCAAAGCCCAAGAAATGTAGTTTGATCATCATATCACATCTAGCCCTGTTTCACATATGTAGAAATCATGAGAGCATACCAGACATACAGAATACAGAACCATTGCTCCATTCCTAACTACTACAGTGGACTTCGAGATATAAAGAACAATTAACAATAAAGTCCACCCCAAAACTCCAAGAACCCCGAAGGAAATTATAAAACACTATTATGCAGTCAATACCCTTTTGTCGGCCCTGTCCATTACAATAGTTGAAATCAACCCCATAAATCAGTATTTTGCAATTCTGCATATGCATTATATGTATATACATTCTTCACACAGAATAATGAGAAGAAATTTGATCTATTTTGTCATTAGATATATGCCAATGCTTACTTGAGTTGCAAGACCCACAGCTACTATCCGAGGACTGCATCTAACCATACACACAGCCGACCGGAATCTGAGAACATGCACATAACAATGGGACCTAAGGGAGTAAAACTGCACATTTGTAGGAGAGCTGGCACAATTTCCTGTCATGAACTCCACACCACCATTTTTGCCTAGCCCTACTGATGGGGTGCCATTTTGACTTACGGTCGAACACTTGGTGTCATCCCCTGCAACAACCAGCAGAAGTGGATGGGAAGTTCTGAATCCTTCCTCACCGTCAGAAGTTAAAGGATAGGGCTGCATCTGTAAGAATGACACTGGACCATCACGCTTCGAAACCAGTTCACTGTAGTTAGAAGCATCCTCCACATCAAAAACTTGAAAACCATTTTGGTAACCCAGTAACAAGACACGTTTGAAGACAGATGGACCAAGCTCTAGCCTGTCAAAGCCAGCCCAGGTAACCTGTTTACCAACAAAACTAAAATCAGGAGCCGTTACCACATCTAGAAGCAGCAAATTACATATCTTATAAAACATAGAATCAAATACAATTGAAGCTAAAGAAAGTCCATCTTTTTATCAAGTTAAGGTTGGTTCACACAATTGTACATTCAGCCCAAGAATGACAAACATAGAGTTGGTCACTTTATGAAGCGTCTGGTTACAATTCAACTCAAAGCCGGTGGATATCGAGGTTCCAAAAGCGATACTTCCTGATACTGTATTCGAAGCAATTGTTTGAATTTTCTTTTTATGTGAACATTCTTCAGATTTCCAACATTAACCATCACAGTTAAGGAGAATTAAGCGAAAAGTTCTTAATTAAGTCCTCTAAAAATATCAAATTGACACACACACACAAGCAACCATGAAAATTGATGCATACATAGTCGTATTAGAACAAAAATTTGAATTCATGCTAGCAGATTCCATCATTTAGCAATCAGCTTCGAGAAATTTATTTTCACGGGAGAGAAACGAGAAAAAAGAAGGCAGGTGACGAAAATAAAAAGGTCAGAGAATTGCCGACCTCGTCCTTATGTAACAAATTACATCTCATCTTCTTCAAAAAAATAGAATCAAATTCAATTCAAGCTAAATTATGCAAGTTGAGATTGGTAAACACACTTGTACATTCATCCCAAGAAGTACAAGCATAAAGTTGGTCACTTTATGAAGTGACCGGGTAAAAATTCAACCTCACACTTCTAAATATGAGCACTTTACCATTTTAAGCAATTTTTTGGTGTGAACATTCCAACTCCTCCAACACTAACCGTCACAATTGATCGGACAATTATTTACATTGCGCCGCTCTTAAGCTAAGTGAAAGGTTCTTAATCAAGTCCTCTCAACAAATCGAATTGTTATATATATATATCCGTGAGAATTGAACCATAAAGAGTCATAATAGAACAAAAATTTGAACTTATTGATAATAGATTCCATCAATTTAACAATCAGCTTCGAGAAATTAAATTTTCAAGACGTAAAAGAGAGAGAGAGAGAGAGAGAGAAGGCAAGCGATGAAAATAAAAAGGTGAGAGAATCGCAGACCTGATCCTTCTGATCCTCGGAAGAAGCGGCGGAAATCGTAGCGGCGACGGACGCACCGGCGGAGCGCACCGTTGAAGCGACCGTGCCGGCATTCGACGACACCGTTTTGAGGCAAGACGAGATGATCCTGAACGAATTCGGCAAGAGGCCGTTGTTCCTTCCCTTCCCTTTCTTCATCCTCCACCTACCGCCACCGACTCACCAGAGCTGCTGCTGCTGCTGCTGCTAGCACTACTCTCTCCACCACCGTCACCACCACCACCACCAGCACCGGCGCTAAGTCCAGCTCCGCAGTCGCCGCCGACGAACATATCTTGTCGCCGACGATCGGAAGAAAGTCCACCAGCCAACCGCCGCACTGATCGCAAGCCTTCTCTCTTCCCTTCCCTTGAATTTGACTTGAGAGAAAAAAAAAAAAAAAAAAAGCTCTCGAACAAGGCTCTTCTTCTTCTTCTTCTTCAGTTCAGCCCCCTCGGTCTCTTTCTAAGCTCTTCAGCCTTTCTCTCTCTACTTTCTATCTCTATGTCTCTTTCTCCCACAGGACTTCTCGCTCTGTGTTTGGACTCTCTCTCTCTCTCTTAGTTTTGGCTTTGGTTGGGTGTCCTTTGTAAAATGTAAGCAAGGCGAGGTTTTTTACTGTTTGTTTCAGTCTTTTCTTTTTTCTTTTTTTCTTTTTTTCAAAATTCAATTTTTCATGGTTTTACCTTTGACGCCGAAGATTGAGGCTAATGGGCGTAAATCCGGTTCCCACCATCCCAAATTCCCAATCAAACTGAGATGGAGGGAAAATAAATTTTCACTTTTTTTTTTTTGAAACTTTTTTTTTTCTAAGGAAAAAAAAAAATCGTTGTTAAATAAATGTAAGATTGCAAAGAGGGTGAACTTTTTTAATGGGTGTTATTTTAAGTTGATTATTATTATTTTTGTCTATTTGAAGAGAAATTAGAAAATGTACTTTGTCAAAAATAGTTGGGTAACTTTTATTTATTAATTATGAGGTCATCATGGGTAAAGTTATTTTCATTTATGAGGATGAGACGTCTGAATTTCGTCTTTTTCGAGATTTCATTGTTGTTTCTTAATTGGGCAGCACGGGAAAGTCTGGAAAAGCTTTGTCCACAAATAAAAAGGCAAAAAAAAAAAAAAAAAAAGATAGTGGACGGTTTTGGTGGAAATGAGCCGGGATTGGGCTGGGCCGTGGCGTGTCGGCCTTGAGTAAATGTTGGGCGTGGACTTGGCGATTCAAATTTGAGAACCCATCCCACAAGAAAAAGAAAATAAATTCAATAGGATGGCATCATTTCGTGCCATTTTGCGCCATTTTCGGATTTGAGATGACACCATCTCGTTTAATAAAACCCAACTCTAATCATTATCCTCTTCATATCTCTAATTTTCCATCTTTTTGTTGATTGGTTCGGAAATCAACTCAAATTATCCTATATCAAAACATCAATTTAAATGCGGGATGGAACTCACAATCTCCTAATCCCGTTCCACCCAATTTGATTTATAGTTGTTAAAAAAGAGAGAGAGAGAAATTTGATTATATGATAATTTTTGTATATTTATTTAAAACGTCCAACTTTTTTTTAAAGGAAAATAATTGGTGATGGTTGATTTGTTGATTGATCAAATCTAGTCGATCATCAATTTGTCATAGAGAGTTAATAATTCATCAATAAATTATTCCTTGACATTTTTTAGAAATATATTATTATTTTATATTGATCAATCATTAATCAACACGATTAATATTTGATTAACTATTAAATGATCAATCATTAATTGATTATTTTTTAATTTAATTGAACTTATATGTTTATTAAAAAAATACTTTAAAAAAGCCATTTTCCCACGTATCTTAAAAAAAAAATCTAAATTGTAAAAGTCAAAAAGTATGCATGGTAACTTTTTTTTTTTTTTTTTTTTTGTGGCCTGGGTGGGGGTGGCACTGGATACATGTGGAAAAAATTTGTACCAAAAAAAAAAAAAAAAACTTTGTAGTTTGCTATAAACAAAAATGGGGCTTTCCCAATAAATTACCCCTAACAGGCTTTTTTCTTTTGTAGTCTATGACATTTTTCTTTTCTTTCTTTTCTTTTTTTCTTTTTTGGCTGAGCTATGACATTTTTCTATTTGGTACCCTATCAATCTTTCTATGTACATAGGTTGAGCAGGCTTTTATTCATCCACTTGTTCTGTTCTTCAACGTTCATGTCCGTACACGTACGTTTGATCGTTGAGAAACATGTAATCAGTCGTTTCTTTTGGACTGAACTTAGACAGACATCCTTAAAACATATATCCAACTCTTAAAAGTCTCCTTTCATGAATCTGTTCGTAGAAGGCTCTGAGAACTGCAAAAACAAAACCTGTCCATTTCTTGGCTGTGTTCTTCTAGACTTCCGCATTGACGAGTTCTTCGCGAAATACCTTCCGGAGAAATGGAATTCGGTTTTTCTTCATGAACTTCAGACAACTAAAGTCGCCGTGCAAAAGCTCTAGAACCTGCAACCCATGTTCCAAATCAAAATCAATTAGATTATGCACATAGAGGAAGCTTCGAAGTCGACTTGTCACGGGATTTGTTTTGTTTAAAATAAGTGCTATACGATTTCCGATAGATTGTCCTATTTTGTAACTTGATACAGGGAAGAAGTTGCCACCATGAACGATTTTTACCGTCCTGATAGACATCAAACTAGGAAGAAACTTCCTATCCAATTACCACAATGCAAATTGCTTAGGAAAAT
Source organism: Ficus microcarpa (assembly GCA_025413485.1). NCBI lineage: Eukaryota > Viridiplantae > Streptophyta > Magnoliopsida > Rosales > Moraceae > Ficus > Ficus microcarpa. The sequence continues at coordinate 8,480,346 of CM046384.1, read as the reverse complement.
CCTAAAATTTCCACATCAAGTTATCTAGTAAAATCATAACGCACCTGGCTCATGCTGGGCCGGCGAATTGACGACTGTTGTATGCACAACGAAGCAGCCAAGAGCATGAGATTCACTTGTCGGGAGTCGTAGTTATCAGCTAAGGAGGGATCAACCAGCTCTCTCATGTCACTCTTCTTCAGCAGAGGTTTTGCCTAGAAATAGACAAATTGGAAGAGGCAACGGGCATTATTTCAACCAGTCGTTGAACAATTGAAACCTGTAGCAGGTTTTAACTTCGCGTTTAAGTAAGCAAACCATACAACCTACCCAAAGAACGAGGCTCTGGTGGGAGTAATCTAGAGCTCGGCGTCCCGTGACCAACTCCAATAGTAACACACCATAGGCAAATACATCAGTTTTCTCATCTACTATCCCATGGAGTAAGTACTCAGGAGCAAGATAGCTGCGTCATCAGAACATAACAAGACTAACTCAATGCAAAAGCTTTGATGAAAGACCGAAGAAGAAAAGGAAGTAAAAGGTTTACAAACCCGAATGTTCCTTCAAATTTCGACACGGTGTGGTGAGTCCACTGCTGTGGTAGCCATTTTGCAAGACCAAAATCACAAATCTGTTTGAAAAATGTCAAGTAAATGGGATCAATTCCAAAAAAGAAATCGACAACGGCTTCGCCAGGAATAAATCGATTTATTTAACATTACAAAAATATATAAATACATATATATATAATTATACCTGAGGCTCAAAGTCCTTACTGAGCAAAATATTTGCAGCCTTGATATCTCTATGGATAATTCTCCTTTGGCAACCCTCATGAAGATATACTAGACCTCTAGCTGTTCCCAATGCAATCTTAAATCTAATGCCCCATAGCAGCTTCTCCTTTGAACAGCCTATGAACAAGTATGTATAAATTTTCCAAAAAATAACTATTTGTAGCTGAATTGCTAGAGCAAGATTATAAAAATTAAAAAAAGAGCTAACCATAAAGCATAGAAGCTAAGCTTCCATTAGGAGACAATTCAAGAACTAGATGAAATCCTCCTTCAACCCCATATCCAATCAACCTAGCAGTGTTAGGATGATTTACATGAGCCATGATCCCGATCTCCGACAAAAAATCCGCCGTAATCTCCTCCGGCTTTCCCCGCGTCAATCGCTTTATCGCCACTAGTTGCCCATTTCTCAAACAGCCCTTGTAAACCTCAGCATAACCTCCCTTCCCAATCAGATTTTCTACACCAAAACACAAAAAAGAAAAAGAAATGTTCTTTAACGCATTTACACAAACAAATCACGAGCAATAACAAAAAGCAGAAAATGTCAAGCCACGAACAAACCACGGCTGAAATAGTTGGTCGCAGCTTGTAGCTCGTAGAGATTGAAGTTCCTCCATGGAGAATTCAAATGGTAATCAGATTCCGACGCGAATCTCGAGACTATAATTTCCCGGAAACTGCTGCTCATTCTTCTCGAGAGGCTGAGGACGTTGAGAGAGTGCATTGTGGTCAGAGGCTTCTTCGATCTCGTTCGGATTAACTGGAGAAACCCACGCCATTTTGAGTTTTTGCGACCTTCGGAATTTGAAGAAGACGATTCCGAATCGGAGCTTCTCAGGTAGTCCTCGAGAATACCAGTGGGTGAGAAAGTATCGTCTTTTTCCTTCATTTTCGAAGCTTTTTTCACCTACCCAGAACAGAGCAAATATTGCCGGATTGCAGGAAAACAATAAAACAGGAAAAAAAAATGGGAAAAAAATGGTGAAGATTATTATTTGTACCTCGGAGAAACAGAGTACGAGGTTTTTCTTTCACATGATTCAGAAATCTGCAGAACACATAGACATGAAAACCAGAGAGAAGAAGAATTTGAACAGAAGAAGAACAGAGGAGAGAGAGAGAGAGGAGCCAACAAAAGAGACGAGAAAGAGAGAGAAACGGAAGGAAGAGAGAAAAAACGAAAGGACAAGAACCGGAATACGAACAAACAGACACAGAAAGTGTTAAAGAGCAAAATAAATATCTGTGAAATGGTTTTTGCAAGTATGCGAAACGGCGAAGATAAGCCTAACGGAAAGGACGGTGGTTCTTTTTTCTATGGTGTTTTTTGTTTGAGCGAAAAAGCTGGAGAAAAGAACAGAGGAGAGAGAAAAGAGTATCTGTCTGTTCAGAGAAAACCAGAAGAAGAAGAAGAAGACGACATGGATTCTGAGTTACTCTAAACAGCTTCCACGATGACCCGCTTTTCAATGTTTCCCGGTTACTGCTCATAATTTCTTTAATTAAATCCTATAGTTTATTTTTACTTAAAATTATTAAATTAAATTAAATTAAATTAAAGGTGTAATGAGACAAATGGAATTTGATGGTTTCAGTTTCAAGTTCGTTAAAACCATAAGGACAGTGGTAGAGTCATGACTTAAAATTTTCATTTTAATCTTTGTTTTTTTTTTTTTTAAATCAATAAAAGTTATAATTAATTTAATTTAAAAATTATATTCCAAAATGATATATCAAACACAAGTTAAGTTTAAATGTTGAATTTAAAATTCAATCTTAAAACCATCATTATTTGTATTTATATCTATAAGACATAGGAGTACGAGTTAGATCACATTCAATATTTCGATTAGATTTCTAAATAAATGGCGAACGTGAGGATAACCTTCACTACTGGTCAGAGATGGCTGGATTTGTAAATTGGTTCTACACCGTTTAATTTTCCTTTTGATAGATTTGCCACGTCAGTATTATTAATACATGGAATGTGACACTTGGATTAATGGGTCAAAATATTTCCTAATACGTACCTATTGGGGGCACAAAAATATACAACACATGAATTTATTTATATAAAGTCTTGGGGTTTTTTTTTTTTTTTTTTCAATGGGAATAAAGTCTTGGTCATTGATGTGCATAAAGTAATGGAAGTGGCAATTTTACTTTTCTCGTTGGTATAGACAAATTTTGGCACCAATTCCTCTTTGACGCCTACAAACAGCTACATGCACAAATTAGCGTTATAATTATAATTTTTGCTGGTTAGCGTTATAATCATAGTTATTATAGTAAGCTATTTGATAATTATTATGACCAAGAGCAAACGGCGTTCTTAGAGTACATAGCATAAAGAGTTATTTCACGTTTTTTTTTTTTTTTTTACCAACACGAATACTTTTATTTATTTCGATCGGATTATAATATGGTGGTAATTTTAGAGATTAAAAAACTTAATAGAAGTATGATTACGTTTTTTCATCCAACAAAACTACATGGAGTAATGGAAACGAGGCAATTGTATTAGAATTGATGACGGAAACTAAAGTGAAGGTGTAATTTAATTGCCGATGCCTTAAGCATGAATCAAAGAGAACACCACGTCAGGAACATGTAAAAATGAGTAGAATTACTTTGCTTCGTAATGATTACAATGTAATGATATGTAACAATTACAGTCCCCATTTATATACATCAAAAACATACCGTCACGCAAAGGGGATTTTTTTTTGGGTTTTGGAAATGATTGCACTCCTCACCCACAATTAAAAGCAATTCCAACAAGTATCCTTATGCCATTCCTATTCACATATATGTAAATATAAATACATAATTAATATAATATATTAGTCTTCTTTTAAAAAAAAAAAAAAAAAGAGTTTGTTAGATAAAAATTTGTATTATGGGGTAAATTTTAGGTTATCTAGATAATGACGTTGCATTAGGAGATCTAATAGAGAATAATAGAGAATAAATAAAATGAGGATGTACAAAAAAGCATAACAGAAGCGTTAGAAAATTAAGCAGCATTAAATCCGCGCTACATCAGTAGACCAGTAAGGAAAGACAGAGATGGGGAGAGGACACCTATAAAGTTGAGAACATAAAGTTAAGATACCTAGAATCAAACAAAATCTCTACTCAGTTGAGACTATAAATAAGGAGAGAGTACATGAAATTTACATACTTTTAAAGAAATCCCGTACTTATATAGAAATTAGAATCGATGTCTCTAAAACTCAGGAATTCATTTAAATCTTGCATTTTATTGTTTGTCGTTGGATAAGATTTTGACACAAACATATAAATATATTCTTTTCGGTAAATTTTACAATGGCTTGTTGACGAAGCTTGTTGATACGAATTAGATCTGAAAAATATATATATGTGTGTGTGTGTGTGTGTGTGTGGGGTTGATTCAAATACAAGCAGAATCTGTTTTTGGTGGGTGGCTCCTTTCCATCGATCGACACTACCTTAAAGCTGATTATGTATGGTTATCCACTGAAGATGGTTTAACTTGCTATTTCAACAACCCTTTTTATTCGTTTATATTCTATTTTGACTTCTACATTTTTTTTATTTTATTTTTTTAATGAGAACTGTTCAAACAACTTGTGTTTTCGGTTCTGTTTGCGTGATTCAATACGATACTCGTTAATTAGGGAATAGACTAGTCATTAATTATATGCTGAACGATGCATTAATATTTGATGCATTTTAATTTTTCCCTTCAAGCTTGCAAGTTGATGTTCATTATATTTTCAGCTATGTTCTTGATATAAAATATTATTCAACAAACACAAAGTACGCAGCACTTAATTAATTCGATTTTTTTGATGAATACTTAATTACTTAGATTGGAAAGTGAATAATCAACCAAATTATTTATGTTTGGTCAAATGTTCTTTTGAGTTGTCGGAAGAAACTCCATACGCAAATACAATTTAACGTATATATGTACGCATATGTATATCGTTTGTGTTTTGGTGCTTCATAAACCAATCCAATATTGCAATATGTAATAATAAAAATGTAGTAATATATATAATATCATTTTATTAATGTGTCGAAAAAAGTTTTACTTTATATTTTACAGAATTATTTTTATTCATAATAAACATAAAATAGAATAATTGACCTAAATAGTCTCTGAACTCTTGTAAAGGTGACAATTTGATTTCTATATATATATTTTTTATCGAGATGACCCTAAACTCTTATTTTTTGACTGTTAAGGTCATTTCCGTTAAAATCCGTTAATTTCTATAGAATAAGAAGATGTTTTAATAATTTACTATTAATTAATTTTTAAAAAATTTAATATCTCTTATCTCTCTTTCCTCTAAATCAAAGCCACTCACTCTCTCTTTCTCTCGATCTCTCTCTCCTCAAAACCAAGCCCAGATCTAGGGCCAAGATTCGGGGGTGGAGAGGAGAAACCAGATCAAAGTACTCGAGTGACAACGAGGTTGGGGGGGGGGGGGGGACCTCGAGCGGCGACGGGGATGGGGGCAACCCAATTCGGTTATGGGTTTTAAGTTGAGCTCGACGAGGGAAAAGACAGTGGGAAGAGAAAGGCTTAACGACGGCGAAGATGGGAGGGAGGCAAATCGATGATTTAAGTGGGGGGCTCGACAATGGTGAAGACGAAGGGGGCAACTCCGATTTGGGTTCCGGTGGGGGTAGGGGGCTTGCGGTGAATGGTGGCAAGGAGAAGGGACCAGATGGAGAGAGAGAAAGGGGGGAAGGGAGTAGGGGCGAACAACAATAGGAGGGGGCGGGGGTGGGGCGGCTGGAGAAAGAGAGAGGGAGAAAGAGAGAGAGAGAGAATGGGGGGAGGGGTGGGCGAAATAGAGAAAGGGAAGGGTATTTTAGTAATTTTATTATAAAATAATCGTTTCAATAATATTCCAATTAAAAATTTAACATGTTTTAATGTAAAGGACCATGAAGATTAAAAAAAAAAATAAGAGTTTAGGATCATTTCAAGGAAAAAAAAAAAAAAAAAAAAAAAGGTATTAAACCATCACATTTGTAAAAGTTCAGGAACTATTTAGACCAATTACTCCATTTAATATTACATAGTTTAATATGTGGGTTTGGGGGGACAGGGGTGGCTCGATGATGGCGAAGACGGAGGGAGGCAACTCCGATCTGGGTTCCAGTGGGGTGGTAGGCAAGGGGGGCAAACTGAGAAAGTGAGAGAGGAAGGGGCTTGGGGGGCAAACATTCGACGGGAAGGGAGACAAGGGTGGTGGGGGGGGGGGAACTGAGAGAGAGAAAGAGATAGAAGGGGGAGGGGTGGGCGAAATAGAGAGAGATGAGACGGGGAAGGGTATTTCAATAATTTTATTTTTATAAAAATAATCATTTTAATAAGATTCCGTTAAAATTTTAATAAATTTTAACGGAAAAGACCATAACAGTCAAAAAATAAGTGTTTAGGGTCTTCTCAATAAAAAAAAAAACAAGGACTATACTGTTATCTTTACAAGAGTTCATGAACTGTTTAGGTCAATTATTCTGTATAATATTACATAATTTGATATGTGATATCTACCTATATAACGTATAATTTATTCAAACAAACCAAAAACGTACAGAAGATCACAGCATAAAGTTTCTTGTGCAAGCTAATAAGCATAATTTACGCTTCCTATAATCATGAATATTTACAGATCATTAACACACAATTATAGCTTGCATATGTGGCAATATACACACACACACACACACATGTATTCGGTTTGTCTTTATGACCTACAGGTAGTAATAAGAGTGTAATACAATGTCATTATTATACACAATAACAATTTTTAAAACGTATATTAATGTGCCGATAAATATTTAATTAGTAGATATATTTACAAAAGTGATTCTTACACAGGAAATATAGTTTTTGCTTTTAATCAAACGAAAAACAAAAAAAAAAAACAAAACAAAAAGTATATAGCTTTTCAGTAAGTATTTGAAACCACATTCAAAATGATTTTAAAATTTTTTTGACAAATAATTAAATTGTTAAAACTAAAGTTTATGAAACTCTGATATAAATTTTTAAGTCTATTTTAAAGTCTATTTAAAATAGCTTTTTGGAAATTGAAGGTTCTTTTAATAGATTATTTTAAAGTCTATTTCATCATTTCAATTCAACTCTAACCGTACTTTTTTTTTATCTTTTTTCCAAAAAATTTTTGTCTTTTTCTCAAAAAGTTTTTTGTCTTTTTTGAAAAATTAAAAAAATTTACTATTACAACTAAAATATTTCAACTCAAACTAACCAACCAAACACACATAAACAATTTCATAAATAACATTTAAAAGCAAAAAGAACTTTGAGCAAACTCTATTAAACAAGTCCCTAATTACGACGTATAATTAATCCAAACAAACCAAAAACGAATAGATGATCACCACACAAAGTTTCTTGAGCAAGTTATTAAGCATAGTTTATGCTTATATATAATCATGATTCATGGATTACAGATAAACACACAATTATAACTTGCATGTGTGGCAATATTGGTTTCCTTTATCAGGTTTAGAGTTTAAGCATTTTTGTTAAGTGGTGAACTGGCATATGATTGCCAACTTAATTGATAAAACAATTTAATTTAATATTACGACATAAAAGATCGCCATATCATGACAAGGATAGTTTTATTATGTATATTTGCAAGTTGCTAATTATAAATCTAGCTTACGGTCATTAAATTAACCAAACTTTCCCTGAATGAGCAAAACAAAGCAATCTTTCCCTCACGCATTAGGAAACGTATAATGCTCGGCCCTTTGATAGTTCATATATACTATTTGTTGACTATTGTAATGGCCGAAACAAATTAGTACTCTCTTGTAGTTTGACACTCCATCTATGTCATGTCTTTTTTTCCTTTTTTTTTTATTTTTTTTTTTTTATTTTTTATTTTTTGGGGTTGTGTTCACATGAATTGATTAGTTGAATGCGATAGTTGGTGGGGATACGAATTTGGTGAAATGTTATTAACATACGTATATAATGTAAATATAGTTCCGCGTTCCATCAAATATCACTATCACTATCTCTACCTTTTTTGTTTTTTTGGGTTGAACATGCAATATTATCTTCTTTCGGCCCGCTTTTCCTCCCTTTTGCATGTGTGTGTGTGTGTGTATAGATATAATTGCATGACTAGAAACTATAACTAACTGAACCTATATGGAGGTCATCTGGGTGGGTAAGGCCACCCTTTTCAGTTTTGAGGGAAGAAAAATAAAAAGATTTTTTTTTTTTTTTTTTTTAACTTTTAATTTTTCACGTATATAAATGTAGCCATCCTTTTTCTTTTCTTTTTTCTTTTTTTTTTTTGGTTTGAACCTAATTTTGTTCTATTTCTCTCTTATTACGAAATCATAAAAGGGTGTTTGGTGAATGAATTTTGTTTAAAATTTTTAACTATATAGAAAAGACAAAAAAACAAAAAAAGATTAAAAAAAAAATGTTTAACGTTAAAATCCCAAACACTAATTAGTCCTGTAATGTGCATGGCTTCAACTGATCTTTGCAAGAAAGTTTTCGCATTTACCAAATGAAAAATCAATTTATTTTACCAGTTAGCACTTTACAGCAGCAGATCTTAAATCAATGATTAAAATTAATATACGTCCCAAGAATCTTAAATCTCAGCAACTAATGACAAAAAAAAAAAAAAAAAAAAAAGGATCTCATGTGTCGTTGAAAAAGAGAAGTTTATAACAATTATAAGCTTAAAAAAGAAAAAAAAAACCAGCAGCTCTTATAATTTTTTTCTTATTTCTTTTCTTCATGTAGAGATTCGAGATTGGAGAATCGTACAATAATTTCAAAAGGTGGCCATGTATTATGGCTTCCTTAGGAGAAACATTTGGACCTAAATATTTAGGATGAAAATATTTTACACCTGTAAAAAAAATATCAAAATGGTCAAAATGTTATTCTCATAACATTTATGATTTTACCTAAAAGTCATAGATGACTATATTTTATACAATTCCAAATGTTAATTCTCAATCGTTCATTTAAAATGCTGAGAAAATACAAACATTTGCAATATTGGGAAATGGGTTCTCCCAAGGTAAATAGTAGAACGTTTCTATGTGGCCACGTAGATGTATCATCTTTCTTATAAAGTTGAGTCTGTTTGGTGAATGAGTTTGAGTTGAAAATTTTAAATGAAAATTTAGACGAAAAGTTTGGGTTTTAATAGTAAATTTTGTTGACTTTTCAGTCAGAAAAAGACAAAAATTAAGATGAAAATTTTGAATTTGAACTCAAATTCCAAATATCCCCAAAAGTCATATATATATATAGATGAATAGGTTTTGAGTTACAACAGGATTACACAATTTATTTTTGTTAGAATATATAGATGCAAACCATTGCTCCCGCAGTATTAAAAGTTATAATTTAAGGGAAAATTCATGTACAGCATAAAACTTTCTAATATAATTATTCTTAGCAGCCTCTAGCTCGTAGAATATGTCAAAAACAGTTAAATTAATCATCTTGGCCAGAATCTAAGACAGTTAATAGTTCAGGTTAGCATATAAATATATAATTATATACTATTTAGTATTTTCAGGGAGTGAATATTCTCATTTGTGTTCTATTAATCAGACAGAACACAAAATCCAAAGTCTCCATGATGCTATGACTATTATTTGAATGTGCAGATTTGACCAACGTTAAAATAATAATAATAATAATAATCCGTAACTTTATCATATATCATGTGGTACGTGTAGTGTTTAAAACGTGACAAATTCTACATTGGTCTTAAATTCTGGTAGGCTCTGTAAAATCGGTATACGGAACCAAAAAATTTGTTTTATAAGGCCTCAACTTTTTTCATTTTTGTTTGATAGCCAAAATAAAGGTCAGTTTTGTTGACCACTGTGGATATAAAGATTATTTAAAGGGATTAAAAAAAGCAACAGTTTTGAACATGTTGGACCTTCAAAGGTTTGCAGCCATGCTCATCCTTGTGATCGTTCTGGAATATCTAACTACCAATTTGCATATCTTCTGAAAAAGTAGCCCAAGATACGTACTTTTTGTTAATAAAATTGAAACGAGATCGATGGTATCTTTACTTCTCGTGTTCAATCTCTTGTTCATCATCCAATCGATAATGTAATAGAGAGCGTGTGAATTTAACTTCTGATATTTACATTCAATCATATCCGGAAAAAAAAAAAATTTTTTTTCCACGATCACTAGACTACCAATCTACCATTATCGATAGGCAGTGATAGCTGAGAGTTCAAAATATGATCAGGCAAAAGAAAGTAGTTCAGTCCATGGGATTACCATATCATGCACACGTCGTCGTTTTACCAGTCTTTTTCATATTTGCCTTATCACGTTGAAATACAAATTGGGATATAAAAGTATAAGTGACCGACAACACGTTCCATTAGCCACGTGTTCACCCTGATTTAATATGCTAAACAAAGATATGGTTAGACGGAGGTGGGATGAATGTAATGAAGAAAAGAGATTAAGGTTGAAAACAAAAGTTTGAAAACAAAGAAAATATTTAATTATCTTTTTTAAAAAAATATATATTGATGTTGGAGTGCAACAAAGATCGCAACATAAACAGCCTCACGATCAAGTTTATATATTTACACGATCTCCGGTTCTAACTCATATAGATATGATGTATTTTTCTTAAAAATTGCAATTCGATAGAAGAATTGTAAACAACCTCTTAAACACCGTCACATTGTCCTTACTCTAAGGAAAATTTTTTTTAAAATTTTAAATAATACGTGGACACACCCAAATGATTAAATTCAGCTCCCACTTTCAAGCCCAAGTCATATAGATTCATCTTCAAATTAAAGTTTATTCTTGTATCACATAATTTGGCCATAAATAAGACATGCACATACTAAATAATGTGTAGAAAAATTTATAGAATATAGGAAGTAAGGAATTCTAAATTGATGCGTTATCTAAAAATAAATGAAGATAATTTATGGTTCATTTAGAAAAATTGTCTGAATAAAAACAGTTGGATTGTAAACATTTAAATGGAAAAAGGAGACTCATTCAAACTCCAACATTTGTTAATGAGATGTCTATGTCACAAAGTGGCTTCTACCGGCCAATATTTATTGATTTATGATAGAAGAAGAAGAAGAAGAGGACGATTCTGTTTTTGTGCTCCCTCCCAAATTCCTTTAACGAAGAGCAGCGAGAGGGAGATCTTTGGACCGGGCCAGAACTTGGCCCAATCTAGAAGCCGACCCAGACAAGTCATGGTGGTGCAGTCAGACGGACAGATGACGTGTAGAAAGTAAACGTCAAAGAAGAGACAGCAAGTAAAAAAGGTTTGGTAAAAAAGCTTTTCGTTTTGAACTAAACGGAACCTCTCCTGCAACTTCCCCAACCTCCCCAACCTCAGCAAGTCAGCTGAGATACAGAGGGAAAGAGAAAGAGAGAGTCCCAGAATCCAAACTGTCATAACTGGCTGGCTCGTTGGCGGACCAAAAAGCCGACTTTCTTCTCTCTCGCTCTCCCCCCCCCCCCCCCCTCAGTCAAACCAACCACCCATTCCTCTCTCCCCTCTTCCATAGCTCCCCAATTCTTCCATTTCTCCCAATCCCAATGTCCTTCCCACGCCTCCTCCTCCTCCTCCTCCTCCTCTTCTCCGCCGTCTCCGCCGTCGTCTCTCAGGGCAACGCCACTGCCGCCGGCGCCGGAAACTCCACCTGCCCGCTCGACTTCTCCGTCCTGCAGAAGATGGCGTCCAACTGGAACCTGCCCTCCGCCGAAGACTCCTCCACCTGCCAGTACATCATCCAGGGCCTCCGCCTCGTCCAGTCCAACTACCTCCTCCACTCCGACAACTTCCTCCCCCCGATCGCCGCCGCCGACTCCTGCTGGTCTGCCTACCAGTCCCTCATCGACGACTACTACTCCAATTTCGACATTCGCTCCTCCTGCGGCTTCCAGACCTCCTGGATCTCCGAGGGGTGTATGAACATCACCACCAGAGCTCAGTTCGAGGTCGTCGTCCCCTTATCGGTCCGAAACGACGTCGTTTCCAAGTGTAACCAGTCGCTCTTCAACGGCTCTCCCTGCGCAACCTGTACCACGAGCCTCTCCAGCTTGCCGGCTCTCTACCTGACCGGTCCCTCCATCGGGAACGTCTCCGATTGCTCCGGGTACCCGTTTATTTACGCCGCGGCGTTCGCGAACCACTACGGTCCGACCGATTTAGGCACTGCCAAGTGCTTGTTCTCGCTCAACTTCACGGCGAGCTCAGGTAAGAATAAGAAGAAGCGGAAAGTTGCTATTTTTGTCGGGTTGGTTTGTTCTGGATTGGGGCTGTTGTTGATAATTGGCGGGGCTTGGTGGTTGTGGCGTAGACGTAAGGAAAATCTGGTGAAGAGACGGAGAGCGGAGCTGGCGGCGAGTCGAGAGAGCGGGTTGGGATCGGCGTTGGAATCCATTAGTGGGAGTACTAATTTGGTGAAGTTCACGTTTGAGGAGATTAAGAAGGCGACTAGGAATTTTTCCAGGGAGTATATAATTGGGAGAGGAGGGTATGGGAATGTGTATAAAGGGGTTTTGCCGGATGGTACTGAGGTTGCTTTGAAGAGGTTCAAGAACTGCTCGGCCGCGGGCGATGCCACTTTTGCTCATGAAGTGGAGGTTATTGCTAGTGTTAGGCATGTCAATCTTGTTGCTTTGAGAGGATATTGTATCGCCACGACGAATTATGAGGGTCACCAGAGGATCATTGTGTGTGATCTGATGACAAATGGGAGTCTTTATGATCATTTGTTCGGGTCTCACGATAACAAACTTAGTTGGCCGATTCGCCAAAACATTGCGCTAGGGACTGCGAGAGGTTTGGCTTATCTGCATTACGGCGCTCAACCGGCGATCATACACAGAGATATTAAAGCTAATAACATACTTTTAGATGAGAATTTTGAAGCTAAAGTGGCGGATTTTGGACTGGCAAAGTTTACGCCGGAGGGAATGACGCATTTGAGCACTAGGGTCGCCGGAACTATGGGGTATGTTGCCCCGGAGTACGCTTTATATGGGCAATTGACCGAGAGAAGTGATGTGTACAGCTTTGGTGTTGTTCTTCTCGAGCTTTTGAGTGGGAAGAAAGCCTTGACAATGTGTGATGATAGCCAACCGTCTCTCGTGACCGATTGGGCGTGGGCATTGGTGAGAGACGGGAGAGCTTTAGATGTTGTTGAGGATGACATGCCGGACAAGGGTTCTCCTGAGGTGTTGGAAAAGTATGTGTTGGTTGCTGTGCTGTGTTCTCATCCTCAGCTGTACGCTAGGCCAACTATGGATCAGGTTGTGAAGATGCTGGATACGGACTTGTCCGTTCCCTCCATACCGGAAAGACCTATTCCTCTGGTGGCTGATATCGATGATATTGAAAGATCTATGAGCAGTAGTGGCTCAACCCATCTTTCAGCAGGTTCTTCAGGCTTCCATCAATATCACAGTTAAAAACCTAACGCCCTTCGACCGCAAGTAAGAAAGGGCGAAAGATCAGCTTCCAAAACAGAACGGTGAAGATTGAAATGACTTCCAAGTATCGGGTCATTAACTCAATGCTTCCACTTAATTGTTTGCTTACCCTGATTCTTTTTTGGCTTGAATGGATGTGTCGGTATATTATCTCGGGTTCAAGTTAAACAGGGCTTGGTTGCAAAACTTTTCGCTGCTCAGAACCTTTTTAACTTATCGCAGCTCCTACCTGTTTGGAGGCTCAATCATATGCAAACTATTGAAAGACTGACATTTTTGTTGTAATGTAATGATAGTCCATTCCATGCCACGGGTTTTGTAGAGTTTTATGTATTTGTGATATGCCACAGATTCTTTCTTTTACCTTTTCTTTTTCTTGTGCATTTGGTAAATTTTGTCATGACGATGTCTTCTTCTTTTCGCCCACGCATTGATTAGGAAGATATCTGAATTTTCGTTTTCGTTCGTAATGTTGAGGAGATCACAGATGACGGTTCATCTGTTGCCATATTCCATTACCACCATTCAAGGCCAGTAGTTCTTGTGATTTCAAGAGTGTCCTGTCTGGGAAGACAATTAACGTATTTTTAACTCCAATCTTACGTCGGCCTCGTGTCGGAGAAGTGACAAAATCTTGTTCATTGAGCAGCATGGTTGGGGTGAAAAAACGGTCACGCAGCAAGAACCAAGAAAGTACCATGACATAAGCCTGCAAACTTTCTTAAGATAGAGAACAATAATCTCGCAACCAAGATAAACCCTGGACAACCCTCATGACTTAGACGGACCCCTTACGGTCTTTGGGGATTAAAATCCGCTATTTAAGGCTCTGTTTGACAACCATTCTAACTCCAACTCATTTCAAACTTTTTTTTTGTTTTTTTCCTAAAAAGTTTTTGTCTTTTTCCCGAAAAGTTTTTATCTTTTCTGAAAATTCAAAAAAATTTATTATTACAACTAAAATATTTCAACTCAAACTAACATACCAAACACCCCCTAAGTATCGCCATACAACTTTATACCAGTATATTATTTTAGGTTCGTTTGTTTTACTCTTGCGTTATGGATTTTCTAGCGCAAGTGTGCGTTATCGTTAACAAGTACTAAAGTAATGAGTAGAGTATCGTTTCCACGAGGATTGTTATATACCAATTACCGAAATTATATTAATTAAAGTTTATTTGAATAATTGAAAAGAATAAATTAAAAATTAATAAAACCAATAAAAAAAGCTTATGATTACAATCTTCACTCAATACTTCATTTGAATCTCTCTAATGCTTACTGGATAAATTAATCAATTTGAATCATTAATCAAGAGTCTTAAGCTATTTAAAAGCCTCTTTCGATTGGCGGACAGAAATACCTCCTTAACTAACTCACTACATTCCTATGAGAAATAAATTAAGAAAGATTCATTAAGTATATGTTCTCTTTATTGTTACATATGTTACATAAGTATATTCCTATCCTACATAAACTCAAGGCTTCTGCATATAGATCATATGTTATTTTAACCAAGGCTGAACACAACTTTCCCTTTTCCAAGTTTATTAGGGTACCAGATCAATATAATTAGTGGCCAATTAATAATAAGCATTGAGCACAAGATAGAACAAACAATTCGATATCAATTAATAAAATCACCAGAGAAAGTAAATAAATTCAAACTACATGTTGAGTTCAAATTACAATTTCAGAAAAAGAAAACTAATTCATAAATAAAAATTAAATTCCACAAAATAAAAGTTTAAGCAATCTTAAATTACAAAAATAAAAAGATAAGAAAATAGAAAGAAAAACCCCTTTTGGAATTGTCACAAGTCTCCAAGAATTTTCCTTTAATCTTATTTTCCTTCTCTTCTTGATGATTTAAGATGCAATCTCCCAAACTTTTATAAAAAACAAAACCTAAAAACTAAAAATAAAAATCAAATTCTAAAAAACTAAATCTTAACAAATACTTTTTTTTCTTCTTCTTCTTCTTCTTTTTCATCTCTAGCTTCTTAGCTTAGAAGAACAACCAAAGACCAAGACCCTTAGACTAACCCTAATATCTCATATATATAAACTTTTTCAAAAATGACAACTTTTGAATAAAAAATTACAAGAAATGGAAACTTCTGCAAACGAGGATTGCAGCTTTGAAATTTGAATACTGCAGCCCTCACTATTATTGTTATGGAGTCTGTGAATCAATACTACAGTGCTCAATTCCATGATTGTAGCGCTCAGATTTTGTCCTTGCTTTGCCGAACTTCAAGGCTACAGCCTTGGCTCTCTGTCCTTCCTAAGCTTTGTGTCCAGTAGAATTTGTAGCAAATTCACATGATTTACATGATGTTTGATATTTCATCTCATTTTAAATTAAATTGTATTTTTTCATATCAATTTTTATCTTTTTTTGAAAATTTTTTTTGAATTTTCTGAAAATTTTTTTTATCTTTTCTGAAAAGTCAACAAAAATTACTATTGAAACTTAAAAATTTTAACTCAAACTCATTAACCAAACACCCCTTAAAAAATATTTTGCTTCCTAACCTGTCTAAACATACTAAAATAACAATAATAATAAAATGACTCTTAAACTAACATTATATCAAGATGATTGTACTTAATTTACCTCTTATATACCTTCCATCTTACTATTTTGATATTCTTATCTTTCATATATATATATATATATGTACGTATGTATGTCTGTATATTTGGAGGCCCAAAATATACACAGCTCATGATGAAGATATGGGGGCAGGAAGATCTACTCATATAGGAACGCAAAGAATCAGCATTCACATGGCAGGGTTCTCTGGGCCAGGAGGAGCTGTCCTTATCAGCCGAAAAGCACTTTGTTTTGAAAACGTTTGTCTCTGATGTACAAGTTGACAAAAACTGCCAAAAAATAAAAATAAAAAACAAAGCCAATGGCTTGATTTGAATAGAGCTCAGTTGAGTTTTCTAAAAACTTCGAACTTTTATTTGGTGAATAAATAGAGTGGTCTCATTATTTTTAATTTTCAACCTCGCAGGGAAGATAATCTTTATTTATATATATGATAGAGATATATATTTTATATTAATTTCTCTTAATCATCTATTCATGACCTATTTTATTTCATCAAATCATATTTTTTTAATTAAAATTAAAATAAAATTTAAAAAAAGATAATAAGAATCAAACCTAAATAATCAAACGGAATAACCTAATAAAAGTATCTTGTCCCTCACACAATCCATCCATGCTTATCAGTTTGTCAAAAATTCAAACTTGATCAAAGCTGCTATGATGTGGGTCTCGATATTTCTTCGTACATATTCATGAATCATCGCAACATTGGTGGCCAATCTCTATCTTTCTCTTGTTTTGCTTTGACTTGATTCATGTACTTCTTTTCTGTCAATTCAAATGAGAGAAATAGTGGATTTCTTGCCAATTAGCAGATAAGTAAACGTTTGGTAAAAGCTATTAATTCTCTATGCCTATTCTAATTAGCCAAAAAGTTTTGATCTGCTTCTCAAACCTCAAAAGTGATATGATTTCAAAACAATTCCTGTCTGTCTCATGTTTTGCTCATAAAAGAAAAGGAGGAAAAACAAAAAAAAAAAACTCAAAACTGACAATTAAAAAGGATACAATAATTAAGGTCTCATTTGGTAAACCATCTCATCTCATCTCATCTCAAAATTTTTTTTGTCTTTTTCCCAAAAAGTTTTTGTCTTTTCCCAAAAAGTTTTTTGTCTTTTCTGAAAATTCAAAAAAATTTACTATTCCAACTTAAAAATCTCAACTCAAACTACTCCACCAAACTCCCCCTGAAATTCATCGAGACATACAATAAATTAACATTGTCCTTATCTGCAATCTCTAATGAATATTATATTCCAAATGGGACACGTGACCAAATGACGTTTTTAAGCCCATTTTATAAAAATAAAATTTTCAAGATTTATTAAATTACAAAATGTTTTGATTAATATCTTTTAATGATTAATTAAAACACTTTGTATATTATGTCGATTCAATTATTGATTAAGATCGGTGAGTGTTCGGTCGGTTGAAAGTGACCATCAAATTAATAATTTGATGAACACGTCATTTTTCTTTTTTAAGAAGCCAAAATAATTTCAGTTTTTTTTTTTTAAATACCTTTTCTTGAATCATTATCCCCCAAATTTATGGCACAAATAATATTCAAAATATAAGTTTTTTTTTTTCGATGAAAATTTAAAAAGGATGCGACCATCCGTAGATCTTTCAATTCACCAAAATATCAGTAATTCGTACTCTGGTAAACATACGTGAAACACACTGACCATCACCTGCAGTCCTATGGCTGCGACAGCTAGTTTCGAAGCATTGCAGCCACATATAGAAATAGAGATCCTCATATTTTGATTGATTAGGAGAAATCCCTGGGCCCCACTTCGAGTGGAACCAAAAATAACACGTATTCCACTGGATCTTGTTACTTCCCATCACTTGGCTGGAACACAACGACAACCATGCCGTCAAATATTTACAATCAATTTACAGCATAAAACAAAAACACCTGTAGCTTTCTGACGTGTCTTGTATTAAGAACTGGAAAGACCATGTGTGCATGTGTGTGTGTGTGTTTTTTTTTTCATGGAAACGACAAACGTTTTAATGTCTTAATCCAATAAAAATAAATAAATTTTCAAAGAAAAAGAAAAAGATTACTGTTTTTTTAACCAAAAATATATCGTATGCTTCGCTGTCAATCTGATGACCGTACAAGCAAATTGGAGCAAGAAAAGTCTAAAATCCAAATACACGTTTGACATATTGACGTTTTTAAGCAGGAGTTTAAAACTGCGAAGTCACTCAGAGGAAGAGAAATCCATAGACCAAACGTAACCAGAGTATGTTTATGAGAAAGAGAGGAAGAAAATTCCCTTTGTTTATACTTTTGCATGCTTGATTTTCAGTCCCTCAAATTCTTCTTCTTCTTCTTTCTGCTATTTTTCCAGATACCCAGATAAGATTCCGAAGACATGGCCATCAAAGAAGAGGTGGAGGTAAGAGAGCCACTCGTGGCCGTTGAAGATGGACCTGCTCATGAAAACAGCAAAGAGAATCTGTGGATGGTTTATTTAAGCACATTTGTCGCAGTTTGTGGCTCCTATGAATTTGGAACCTGTGTAAGTTCTTAGTACTTCTCTTCAACTGCTCTGTTAATTTGAACGAGTTTGTGAATTTTGTTTTTGCAATTTCCATGTTTTGAGGATTTTTGCTTATGTAACAGGCTGGTTATTCATCACCTACTCAGTCTGCTATCAGAGAGGATCTTAATTTATCTTTAGCAGAGGTACAGACACTAATAGAATTATCTTCACTAAGCGTGCGTTTGGTACACGGGATCGAATTTAGTTTTTTGGATTGGATTTGAGTTGAATCGTTATACGTTTGGTGTACGGATTTGAATGGCTGGAGCTAAAACGTGAAAAACTTTGGAAAAAACATGTCAATGTGGAGTTTGTTTTATTCGTCTCCAAATTTCATGCAATTAGTAAAAAAAAAAAATCATCCTATTTGAATATGTATTTGAAAAGTTATGAATTTTTAAAATTTGAGTTGTAAAGTTTTAATAATAAACTGCGAATAGTTAAAACTGTAAAAAAAGAATTGCATTTGGACGCAACTGGTGCACCAAACGCAAATATATACATATAGATATATGCAACTTCAGAATGATGAAAATTTTCGTTTGTGTCTGTCACAGTACTCTTTGTTTGGCTCCATAGTGACATTTGGTGCAATGATTGGAGCAATCACAAGTGGCCCGATCGCCGATCTCGTCGGTCGAAAATGGGTAAGGCAAGGGGAATCCATGTTTAATGCTTTGATATTGGAACGTTCGTAGTTATAATGTCTTCTACCTATGTATGCAGGCGATGAGAGTGTACACAGTTTTCTGTATTGCAGGGTGGCTAGCTATTTACTTTGCCCAGGTCTGTGAAATCTACTATCACTGCTTTCACCTATATATATAAAGAGTTGTACATTTTTTGTCTAACCAATTTTGAGTGGTACGTACAAAAGGGAGCTTTGGCTTTGGACATTGGAAGACTGGCCACTGGATATGGAATGGGAGCCTTCTCCTACGTGGTGCGTCTCTCAGTCTAGTCCTCCTTCGAATTTGATGAAACAAATTTTATTTTTTTTAAAATTGTTTTTGTTTTGAAAATTTTGGTGCTTGTTTTGTGGATGATAAGGTACCTGTGTTCATTGCTGAAATTGCACCCAAGAATGTCAGAGGATTCCTGACTGCTTCAAATCAGGTAAACGGGTTGAGTAGCCGGTGATAGAATTGCTTTTTTCTAAGAGGTGATTGGTACAGAATTGAACAACAGATGGTTTTGTGTTCTTATGTTTGCAGTTCATGATCTGTGCTGGAGTATCTGTTTCCTTCATTATTGGGAATGTACTAACATGGAGGGCATTGGCATTAGTCGGTAAAGCGTCGTATTTATATTGTTACACATTTGCCAATTGTGACGAGTAGTTAGAGATAGCAAAGTACTCACTTGTGAAGAATTTGCAGATCTTGTTCCCTGTGCCGTGTTGCTTTTTGGTCTCTTCTTCATTCCAGAGTCTCCCAGATGGCTGGTAAGAAAATCACAAGTTAGGAAATGAATAATGCTAGGATCTCAATTTTTATTAAAACTATTGAATACCAACTGACGTTGCATGTGAATTTTCATTTTTTATTTTTATAGTAGGTGTAAAAATATTGTCACTCCAATTAATGAGTTACTTTCTTTTTTTTTGGATAGTTGTTTAGTAGCCTCACTATGAATGCAGGCAAAGACAGGAAAGCAAAAAGAGTTTGAAGCTGCACTGCAAAAACTACGTGGCAAGGATGCCGACATCTCTGGCGAGGCAGCTGAAATCCAGGTTCATATCCTTCATTATTAAGCTCTGCATTATCCTAGTCCATATAGAAAAAGTGTTGAAGTTTAGGAGATGATTCTGTGGTTTTTCTTGCAGGATTATATAACAACACTTAAAAAGCTTCCGAAGGCCAATCTGTTGGACTTGTTCCAAAGGAGATACTTGCGCTCTGTCATTGTAATAATCCAACATGAGCCAACCATAAAGTTATTAATTGTCCTTTAATTTTCACTTAATGTTTCTTAATCGTGTGTTTTCCTGATGATCAGATAGGAATTGGGCTAATGGTTTGTCAACAATTCGGCGGGATCAATGGAATTTGTTTCTATACCAGCAGCATTTTTGAGTCAGCAGGTACATAGACTAAAAAAAAAATTCCTGAGGAATCAGAATCAGTGGTTTCATATCCTATACAAGAAAAATGGAAAAACCGACTCTTGTAGGTAACCCTTTACTGTAATTTGTATAATCTCAGGATTCTCCTCCAGCCTTGGAACCACAATATATGCTATCCTTCAGGTTTTTCTACTTCCCAACGTATTTCTTTCTGAGATTTACTATTTCTTTCTACTAGAAGCATATTAGTCTGATTTTATTTTGCAGGTTGTCGTTACTGGCCTTGGTGCAGCGGTCGTCGATAAAGTAGGAAGAAAGCCTCTGCTATTGGTAAAATAATATGATCCTTTACACCAACATTTTCTCATTCGATCCAATTTTCATTTCAAAAGGCTTATACTAGTCTACTGATCAATGATCCAAAGGTTTCCGGAACGGGATTGGTACTAGGATGTGTACTACCGGCTATTTCATTTTATCTTAAGGTTAGTCTTCCAACTTTGGACCCAATAGTTTTGTTCAATTCAAGGTTATCCTTCTCTTTAAAAGAAAAACAAAGTACATTCCGACGTGTTAAGTTGGTAGATAAAACACCATTTTTTTCGCGAACCAGGTTCATGAATTGGCACTCCAAGCAGCCCCTATACTAGCTGTAACTGGCATTCTGGTAATTTATCTTATTCATGATCATATAAAATTTTCATTCTCCCATGAAAAAAGGAAATATCATGAATTTTGATGGTTGTTGTTATGAACTATAGGTTTATATATCGTCATTTTCGGTTGGAATGGGAGCAGTTCCTTGGGTTGTGATGTCGGAGGTAAACAAGGTTACCTAGATTTTTTTCAAATAATCTTTTTCACCTGTCTGAATATATTTTCTTTCGCAGATTTTCCCTATAAATATAAAAGGACAAGCTGGAAGCTTAGCAACATTAGTGAATTGGTTTGGTGCATGGCTGTGTTCCTACAGTTTTAACTTTCTTATGGCGTGGAGTTCCTATGGTACGTGCAGAGCAACCATTTTTCTTTCTTTTTTTCCCGCTAAAATGGATGTGTAATAGGAGCATTTCACGGTAGAATATTAAAAAAATACCTGACTGACAGGACACAGTTTTATGACTTTAGATTTTCATCAAGTTCTGTTAAATTATCAAATGTTTTTTCAGTCTAATTTGAGTCTGATGTAATCTCCAATGGTTCAACATTACGCTATCTTCATCTCTATTTTTTTTTATTTTAAATTTCCGCAACCATGATCTTCTCGTTTTCGAACTAAAAACTTTTTAAGTGGTAGAAACTGACTTGTTTATGGATGTGGTTTCAGGTACCTTCATTCTTTATGCGGCAATTAACGCTCTAGCCATATTGTTCATTATCACGGTGGTACCAGAAACGAAGGGGAAAACCCTGGAAGAGATCCAAGCAGCCATTAACGTGTAGAGAACTGAAGAAAGGCAAAAGAAAAATTCACATTGAAAACATAAAAAGTAATAATAAATGAGCATTCTTTTTTGAGAAATTATTCTTTGTAATTTTGATAGCTCCATTTGACAGATTGATCGGTGGAAGCTGCTTCAGAACCACAAAGAATATAAAATGTAATGCATTTTCAAGGGAATTTGGATGGATTGGCGCTGCAATCTGCCTCTTTATTTTCAGTGATTGATGATATTTTTCTCGGTTTGTTTGATTCACTAAACTAACTTAAAATTTTCAATTCAGTTTTTGTCTTTTTTCTAAAATATCAACTAATTTCTTAATTAGTTTTTGAAAAGTCAACTAATTCTGATCTAAAAATTTCTACTGAACCAACCAACCAAACTGAGGCTTAGATTTCTATCTACGGACGCATGCTGCTGCCAATGGGTGCATGACTAAGGTATTAGGTAGTTAAATTTGTATTATTGGTGAAACATAATAGAGATTTATGAACTTTTTTAACCTTAGGACAGTGGTTTTAATGTCTGTAATTGTATCACTTTTATTTTAACAATATTCTGAAGTATGCATAATAAAATTAAAGGGAGGGATTTTTTTTTTTTTTTTTTAGGGAGAAAGGGAGAGATTATTTTTGTCATAAATATTACGAAAATTACTTGCACAATATAACAAGAGATTTATAGGTAAATGAAGATTCCATTAGTAATATTAAGCAAATATAATAGCATTTTATTACTAAAAAATATTCAAAGTCTTACTTGATATTTGAATTATTTAGTTTAAAATTTGTTATAGTGTGGGCCACAGTGAATTTTTTCTGGATCTGTCACTTTGTAGGACTGAGGAAGAATAACATGTTTCTATGATATTGTTTTTCCTTATTCTATTGTCACAGCAGAAAAAGAAATAGCTAACACTTTTTCACAAGTGGTGAAATATCATTCTGCTTGAATTTATAAAATCTTAATAAAACCATGTACAAGTAGCATTAAAAGTTTTCTTAGGAAAGCTTTTATGTGAAGTTTTTTTTTTTTTTTTTTTGGGGGGGGGGGGTGTTCTGGCTTAAAAATTCTTAAAAGTTATCCAAGCAAGCTCAAAAGTAGCTTTTTAGATCAAGGAAATGAAAAACAACTTTTAAAAATCAATACAAAACCGCATTCAAAATTTCAGACAACATTGAACTCTTGTTTTAAATATAAAATAGTACTACCAGACTAATAGTAAGTCAACAAAGCATTGTAGCAAGCAAATTTATAAATACACACACACACACATATAAAAGAAAAAAATTAAGCGGTCTCTAATCCCTTTTTTATCCGTCTTGCTTTCGGGTGTGGGACTTCAAGTGTCGATAGGATCCGAGCATACAGAAGCAAGAGCAGATCTTTCAAGGAAACTAACGAATTCATGTTTTCTTAATATCTTTTGTGGTTTGTACTGACTAGCTGGTGCTCCGTTCTCAAAGGCTACCCATGACAGCTTATCAAAGCTACCGGGCTTTACTATTGTTATCAACAAAGAACCAACTTCACCTTTATCTCTCTTGGCCCTGTAGAGACTTCCCAAGTTGTCCTCAAGTACAGAACAAATCCTCCTCAGAACTAAAATCGACTCCTGCAACTTCTCCTTCACAAACATATGTTCCTCCGTAACTTCCACTAGTACCTTCAGCCGCTTTGGGGTTGATCCCGAGTCCAAGAAACTGGCAAACTCGGCAATTTCTATTCCCGTCTCGTTTTTCATCACAGGTTGACACTTGCCAATTGCAAATATCAAATCCCTCTCGGTTATTATGTCAGTGAGGAGTTTTGGTGCCCTCATAACATACTCCACCAGGGGAGAGGAGTTGTGGAAACCAGCAACTCTCACTATATCTCCCATACGGTATCGATATAATCCACTGAAAGTAGTCACGACCACTTCATACATCTTCCCTACTTCAACACCCGAGATATCAACAGTTTCTTTACTGACATCATCGATCTGATCAGGATCAAATGGAAGAAACTCGAAATAGGCTGCAGTTGGAAGCAGTACATATCGAGTTGACTCCGGTGGGTGCGTTATATCCAAGTTAATACCCACACAACACTCTGAAGCAAAGTAATCTCCGCCTAACAAAGGCGTGTCTCCTAAGTATTGCTTCAGTTTGGGATAATACTGCCTCATGCTTCCAGTGGTGACACACTTGACGTATCGAACATTAGGCCATAGCTTTCTCACGATCCCATCCCAGTTCTTGTCCCGGCAAATCGATCGAACTTTCATGGAGAGATCAACTTGAGGACCACCAAGAACCTCAGCAACAGAACTTCTCATAGCAGCATCAGAAATTTCTTCACTTAAGAATCCACTTTCGAGATCGTCACATAACTGATTCCACTTGGACTCTAGAACGGAAAACGCGCTGATAAGGCCTATGGCGTAGAGGGCAAGTATCGCATCAATGAATTCGGAGTTCCTAAGGCCACAGAGAAGATGGCAATACATTTGGTGCTCCACATTGGATCCAAGAATGACTTCCATGGGACTAGAACTTGGGAACGTCATTGACCAGTTGGCATGTCTCCTCAAATAGTACGAGGAAGCAGACATGACCTCAAAACCCCCCTGGGTAATTGTTACCTTATCAGCGTAAAGAAATGGTATAACCTTATTATTGACCGAGGTTCTAGGAGGAAACAACCTGACATGCAAAGTTTCACATTAAACATACAGACACTAGAAAATGTTAAGGACTAACTATATCACTTCTTTCAACAAATTCCTTACATTTTATAGAGCACCATTCAAATTTCAATATTCCTGAACTTCGAAACGTTTCCCTTTTTTTTTTTTAAACGAAATTGCTAATGTAACACTGTGTTTTAACATATTAAAATCTAATTCGAAGTATAAACTGTAAAAAAAAAAAAAAAAAATGCATGTCAAAGAATTAGCTTGTTAAATTACCTTCCAAGAATTGCAGAAGTGGTCTGTTGAGCAATGTATGTGGCAGCTTTTGAGAGCGAAGAATCGAATAAAGGAATCAACTTGGGCTTCAAGGAGCTAGTGCCGGAGCTTCATAACCCACCAAAATAAAATTAAGAAAGAAAAATCAAAATTTATGACATAAAAATCACAGCCAGAGAAAGCTACCTGTAGAAGAAACAGACGAGAGGATCAACAGACAGGAGAGGCTGATCTTGTTCAGGTGGGCCATCGGCCAGACGGTTGATGTCGTCGGAGTAATCCTCGTAGGTCGACAACGGCACGGCGCGGCGGAAAGTGGCCACGTCGATAGGCACATCGTAGCACCGGAGATGGCGCTGGAGATAACGCACGCCGCCGTGGCGTTCGATAATCGACTCCAGGGTCTCCACCTGGAGACGCGTGGCGTCTCGAGTTGAGTCCTCTAGCTTCGCCAGGAGCTCCTCCTCCATCGTCATTTCGATGGACAACAAAAAAAAGTGCGCAGTTTAGCACCGTTCCTTCGGCTGCTTATCACTGATCGGTTTTGAAAGTGTCGGTATTGAATAGACTTGTCTTCAAATTTGTATCACTATCTTTTTTCCATTTTTGTGAATTGTGAGAAGTACGTGTTTGTGGTTTCCTTTTTTTTTTTTTTAATAATTTTTTTAAAATTTTATGGGTTTGTTTGGCAGTTTAATACTTTTTTCATCATGATTTTTATCTTTTTCTGAAAAAGTTTTTTATCTTTTCTAAAAAATTACTATTGAAACTTAAAAATTTTAAACTAAACTCATTTACTAAACACCCCCTATTTTTTTTTACGGTTACCAACTCAGGAATAAAAGGCAGGGACGAGTTTATCAGAGGCCTAGGAGACTTAAGCCCCTCAACTTTTTTTTCTTCTTTAATTATATAGTGCCCGTTTAGTTCGCGAGTTCATCTCCATTTCAACTCAAACTTTTTTTGTCTTTTCCCAAAAAGTTTTTGTCTTTTTCCCAAAAAGTTTTTTGTCTTTTCTAAAAATTTAAAAAAATTTACTATTACAACTAAAATATTTCAACTCAAACTAGCGAACCAAACGGGCTCATAAATATATATATATACACACATATATGAGTAAAATTACATTAAGCCCCCCAAAAAAATTGCATGAAGCCCCTTTAGAAAATTATAATATATTTTGGACCCTTGAAATTTAAAATCATCATCTAAAAAGACTCAATAATTACGAGTTATAATTATAAAAGCTCCTGAAAAATATTCCTGAAATTCCTGACTTCGATTCTTCTGCTTCTTCTATGAGCTTGTTTTGAGTTCTTGTTGGTTGAGGTTCTTCAACCTCTTCGACACTCAAGTTGACGTTGTTTTCACGGTCATGTCGATATTGAAATACGACGATATCAAGCTAGACATGACTGAAACCGGTTGGCCTTCAAAAGGAAATGAGAAGGAGATTGGTGTGATCGTGAAAAATATAGCAGCAACAACATTAGAATTTACGGGAGGTTCTAACTCAAAATTTTTATTTTAATTTTTGTTTTTTTATTAAAAATAAATAAAAAATATAATTAATTTTTTAAAAAAATCAATCCGCATAAAAATTATAATTTCCTTTCTCACGAAATTACGTTTCTAACTTTCTATCATCTGAATGGCACATCACGTTCGCATAACATGTTTATTTTTTTTCTCTCCATCTTTTTTATTCATTTGCAGTTACCTTTTTGACCCCTTTTTCATTTTAATATGTTTTCCTCTTCTCCACCATGTGTCTTGTGGTCCTACATTTGTCAGCCTAAATCCCTACTGTTCCGCCACATGTCCACTTGCTCACGAATGCAT
Source organism: Ficus microcarpa (assembly GCA_025413485.1). Taxonomy (NCBI): domain Eukaryota; kingdom Viridiplantae; phylum Streptophyta; class Magnoliopsida; order Rosales; family Moraceae; genus Ficus; species Ficus microcarpa. The sequence continues at coordinate 8,453,543 of CM046384.1, read as the reverse complement.
CCTTCCACGTTGGGACCATATCACGTGAGACATTTGCTCTATATATATATATATATGTATATAGATATGTGCAAGTGCAACTTTAGAATGATGGAAATTTTATTCTCGTGAAGGATTTTTTCAAAGTTGAAATTTTCTATATATATTTTTTAAGAAGAAATCGTTTCTGTCATAATTCTCTTTGTCTGCCACCCAATCGATTATTTTAGAGCAATCACAAGTGGTCTGATTGCAGATCTGGTTGGTCGAAAAGGGACTCCGTGGTTAATCCTCTGATAAACGAAACTTAATGGTTTACAGTTTTCTCTTTTGGCGGATATCTACTCTATATCAATTGTCTTCATACTTGAAATGTATGCAGAGGATGGGAGTGTATACCGCATTTTGTATTGCAGGGTGGCTTGCTATTTACTTTGCCAAGGTCTGTTAAAGTATTAATATATTATGTGAATTCATCTATGTTTTCAGCCACACACGCCAAAAAAAAATATATATATATATTAAGTTTTTAACGAAGAAATATGACTTGTATCTTACTAATCTCGAGTATGTTACAAAAGGGCAGGATATGGAATGGAAGCCTTTTCCTTTGATTTTATAAAACATTTTACTCTTTTTTTTTTTTTTTTTTTTTTTCCTTTGACGACTCTAGTGCTTTGTTTTGTGAATGATGAGACACCTATTTTCATTGCTGAAATTGCACCCAAGAATTTTAGAGGATTCCTGACTGCTTCAGATCAGGTAAACGAGTTTAAAAGCCTAGATTAGAAGTGCCTTTTTCTAAGAGGTGATTGGTATGGAATTGAACTACAGATGGTGAAGTCTTTTTTTTTTTTTTTTTTTTTTGGCGGTGTTGGCATAAAAATTCTTAAAAGTTATCCAAAATAGCTTTTTAGATCAATGAAACGTAGAGTAGAAATCAATGCGAAACTACATTCAAAATTTCAGATAACATCCCTCTCTTAAATTCTTTTTTTACAAAAAAGAATAGTACTACTAGACTAACAGTAAGTCTACAAAGCATGGTCCAATCAAGCCACCAAAAAAAAAAAAACAAAAACAAAAACAAAAAGTCTACAAAGCATAGCTTTCGTGAGTTTTAAACATGGCATTTCATTTATTGAGTGGTCTCTAATTCCTTTTTTATCTGTCTCGATTTCTATTTTCGTGAGTTTTAAACATGGCATTTCATTTATTGAGTGGTCTCTAATTCCTTTTTTATCCGTCTCGATTTCTATTCCCGTCCCGTTTTTCATCACAGTTTGACACTTTCAAATTGCCAATTAACATCAAATCCCTCTCGGTTATTATATCGGTGAGGAGTTTTCATGTCTTCATTACTTACTCAACTAGTGGAGAGGAATTGCGGAAACCAACAACTCTCACTATATCTCCCATACAGTATCGATATAATCCTAAACCATCGAAAAAAGATCCAACGGTTGAAAATTTTTACGTCATTCATAGGGTAAAGTAAAAAGGTTTCATTGTAGAATCCCCCAAGATTTATTAGCCGCATACTTTGATAGTGTCGTATTCAAAGCCTGCAGCATAAAGGTTTTCAATATGGGTACGAGGAGATTTAATTATTAAAAAAAAAAAAAAAAAAAAGGAAGGAACTGATAGATTTGGGGATTGTTGGTTGAAAGTATAATGGTCAAATTTGAAGGCAAAATGGATTATGCCCAAGCATCTTTTCGGTGTACCGTGGATGGAAGAGAGTTGACTGTTTCAGGAGCATGCTGGTGGTGATGAGTTAGGTAAAATTTATGGGATTAACGTGGAGAGTGTGGATAAGAAACATGTTATATGCTCTGTAGATGAAAAAAAATAAAAAATCTCGCCGCCGCCCTCGCCGTTGTCATTTCCAGAAGCAAGGTTCTCCACACTTCTGCAAAACTTAGGGTGAGTTTGGTATCCTAATTTAAACTAATGGATTTAAACTCAATTTTTATCTTTTTCTGAAAAAGTTTTTTGTCTTTTCTGAAAAAGTCAACAAAAATTACTATTGAAACTTAAAAATTTTAACTCAAACTCATACACCAAACACCCCCTTAATGATTTATCAGCGAATCAAATATTTTAAATAAATATATTATTTATTTCAGAGTCTTCCGAATGACTGGTGAGAAAATCACCCAATTTAGAAAAAGAATAATATTATGGATCTCTATATACACTTATCTCAATTGTTGAATTTTCAATTAACATACAACATATGAGTTGTCATTTTTTATTACTAAGGGTGTAAAAATTATCACATTAATTGATATTAATCTACTAATTAAAAGATGATAAAGTATGTATCACATTCACATCAGTGGGTATAAATTGATTTTTTTTTTTTTTTTTTTTTTTGCGTAGTTATTCTTTAACCTCACTATGAATGCAGGCAAAGACAGAACGTCATAAAGAGTTTGAAGCTTTCACTGCAAAAACTACGTGGCATAGAGGTCGACATCTCTCACGAGGCAGCTGAAATCCAGGTTCTTCAGTTTGATTATTAAACTTTGAATTTATTGTTGCCCATATATAAAATGTGAAGAATTTGTTATAGTGTGGGCCACAGTGAATTTATTCTGGGTCTGTCACTTTGTAGGACTGAGGAAGAATACCGTGTTTCTGTGATATTGTTTTTCCTAATTCTATTGTCACAGCAGAAAAAGAAATAGCTAATACTTTTTCGCAAGTGGTGAAATCTCATTCCGCTCGAATTTATAAAATCTTAATAAAACCATGTGCAAGTGTTAAAAGTTTTCTTTGGAAAGCTTTTATGTGAAGTCTTTTTTTTTTCTTTTTTTGGGCGGTTCTGGTTTAAAAATTCTTGAAAGTTATCCAAGCACGCGCAAAAATAGCTTTTTAGATCAAGGAAACGAAAACCAACTTTTAAAAATCAATACAAAACTACGTTCAAATTTTCAGACAACATCGTCTCTTTAACTCTTGTTTTAAATATAAAATAGTAATACCAAACTAATAGCAAGTCTACAAAGCATAGTAGCAAGCAAAATATATATATATATATATTTATATGTATAAAAGAAAAAATTTGAGCGGACTCTAATCCCTTTACTATCCGTCTTTCTTTCGGGTGCGGGACTTCAAGTGTCGATAGGATCCGAGCATACAGAAGCAAGAGCAGATCTTTCAAGGAAACCAACGAATTCATGTTTTCGTAATATCTTTTGCCGTCTGTACTTACTAACTGATACTCCATTCTCAAAGGCTACCCGTGACAGCTTGTCAAAGCTACCGGGCTTTACCATTGTTATGAACAAAGAACCAACTTCACCTTTATATCTCTTGGCACTGTAGAGACTTCCCAAGTTGTCTTCAAGTACAGAACAAATCCTCCTCAGAATTAAAATCGACTCCTGCAATTTCTCCTTCACAAACATATGTTCCTCTCTAACTTCCACTAGTACCTTCAGCCGCTCTGGGGTTGATTCCGAGTCCAAGAGACTGGCAAACTCGGCAATTTCTATTCCCTTCTCGTTTCTCATCACAGGTTGACACTTGCTAATTGCAAATATCAAATCCCTCTCGGTTATTATATCAGTGAGGAGTTTTGGTGCCCTCATTACTTTCTCCACCATTGGAGAGGGGTTGTGGAAACCAGCAACTCTCGCTATATCTCCCATACGGTATCGATGTGATCCTAAACCATCAAAAAAAGATCCAACGGTTGAAAATTTTTACCCCGTTAAAGTAAAAAGGTTTCATCATAGAGTCCCCCAAGATTTATTAACCGCGTACTTTGATTGTGTCGTATTCAAAGCCTACGGCATAAAGGCTTTCAATATGGGTACGAGGGGATTTAATTATTTAAAAAAAAAAAAAAAAAAACGAAGATCTCGCCGCCGCTTTCGCCGTTGCGCGATTTCCATAAGCAAGTTAACTTATTGATTTATCAGAAATATTTTAAATAAATATATTATTTGTATCTAAGACACTTCTCATGAAATTACGTACCTTCATGCCTCTTGCTTTCCTTCATTGGTAAAAGATCTGACACTACCGATCTCAAACGAACAACTCCATCTCACCTGTCATATTAAATGGATATCAACTACTCTACTGATAATTACTCTCGATGGGTTTTATTCTACCACAGTCTTTTCCACTAATCAAATCACCTTCACATAATATAAATATGCATACATTAGTTGAAAGCAATATTTATGAGCTGGTCTTGCTAGAAAATATTTATCTGAATGGAGGAAAAACTAAAATTATAACTAATTTAATGAAACATTTAAGAAATAGGAAAAAATTTGAGGAAAACTAAACTAAAATGAAAAAAAAAAAAAAAAAAGAACGAAAGAAGGATTAAAACGAAAACAAAAGACCAATACGAAAGGAGGACTAAAGGAAAAAAAAAAAAAAAAAAAAGCGATTTTGAGAGAGAGTGTGTGGCGTGAAAAAAAGATCAAAAAAAATAAAAGAGCTAAAACGAGGGAAAAAAAAAAAGTGGCTAAGAGAAAAAAAAAATCGAGAGGAGAAAAACATTTTTAATTTCTTAGGACATCTCCAATGGATATTCTATTATAGAGTATTACATCATTTTAGAGTATGGGGAGAGCTCCAACCGATACTCTATATGGTACTTCAAATATAGAGTATGAATAGTATATTTCATATTTGAAGTATCACTGTTCATACTCTAAACTACTTTTTTTTTTGTTTTTAATTAAATTTTAGAGTAATATTTAGGTAAAAATAAATAGAATATTCCTTTTAGAGTATGATATAGAGTAAATGGGTTTGAGATAAAATAGTTATTTGAAGTGACAGATACTCTAATTTAGAGTTTCTGTATTCTAAAATAGAGTAAATGGGTTGGAGATAGCCTTATAGTTAGGTATACGAAAAGGCTTCTGTCCGGCGACAGGTATCATGTGGTGATGACGTGGGTGGTAGGCCTGTCAGAGGCAATGGACTAAATAGACACATGTGGAGAGGTTAACAACTATGAGTCCGTTTGTAATTGAGGGGAAAGGTCGTGAATCAAGCGCTGACATTAACTGGAAATGTCAAAAATGTCGTCAAGGGGCAAAGAGGTTAATATAGTGAAGCCCAAATGTTGGATTGTGTTATATCAATAATAGTTCTAGCAACATGGTTTTATGGGCTGTTTGGGGAGGTTTTAGTTTGGGAATCAGATACAGTTTTTAAAATGTACATTTTTGGAGAAAATAAAAAAACTTTTTTGAGTGAAAAAGTGTGATAACTTAAAATATGTTCAAAATATATATCAATATGAATCTTATTTTATTTCTTTTGAAATTTCATGTTTCCTTCGCTAAAATTATACTAACACGGAGAGCATTGGCATTAGTTGTTGGAACGTCGTATTCAAATTATTACTCATTTCACTGTTGTGACAAATAATTAGAGATAACGCAGTACTTATTTAAGACTTTACAACAAATAATTAGAGACCACATAGTACTCACTTAAGACTTTATTAACATGGAGAGCATTGACATTAGTCGCTAAAATGTCGTATTCAAATTATTACTCATTTCACTGTCGTGACAAATAATTAGAGACAACGTAGTACTCACTTAAGACTTTACAACAAATAATTGGAGATAACGTAGTACTCGCTTAAGATTTTACTGACATGGAGAGCATTGGCATTAGTTGTTAAAATGTCGTATTCAAACTATCACTCATTTTACTGTTGTGACAAATAATTAGAGACAACGCAGTACTCACTTAAGACTTTGCAGGTCTTTTTCCATGTGCTGTGCTTTGCTTTTTCGTCAACTTCTTTACTTCAGAGTCTCCCGGATGGCTGGTGAGAAAATCATAGAATTTAGAAAAAGAATAATGCCTTGGATCTCAATATGTACTTATCTTAATTATTGAATATCAATTATCATATAATATGTGAGTTGTCTTTTTTCATTAATAGAAGTGTAACAGGTGTCATGTTAATTGATGTTAATCCATCAATTAAAAGATGATAAAGTATGTATCACATTCACGTCAATGGGTATAAATTGATTTTTTTTTTTTTTCTTTGCGTAGTTATTTTTTAACGTCACTATGAATGCAGGCAAAGACAGAACGTCATAAAAGAGTTTGAACTTTGAAGCTTTCACTGCAAAAACTACGTCGCATAGAGGTCGACATCTCTCACGAGGCAGCTGAAAATGTGAAGAAGTTTTTGTACAAGGTTAGTCGCTTTTTTTTTCTTTTTTTTTTTTCTTTCCTTTCCTTTTAATTTGTATTCGGATAAGTGAGTTTAATTGTGAAAACCGGCTTCTTCTTTTTATTTATTTATTTATTTATTTTTTATTTTTTTGGTTACTCAGGTTGATGAATTGGCACTCCAAGCAATCCCTATACTAGCTGTAACTGGCATTCTAATAATCTATCAAATATAAAAATTTTATTGAAAGGAAAAGGAAAGGGAAATTTCATAATCCAACTGAAAACTGAATTCATTTATGCATCCTGAAGCATTTTCAACTTCAAACACTAGCTTACGCACATTTATTATTATATTTAAATAGAATCAGCAATCATGTGTTTTTCGTATAATATTAAGTTCCATCAATTTATCTCGTGAAATTACAATCTCCACTTCTTTATAATAGTAATCTATAAAAGTCATTATCATATATAATTAATTTAATTACTTATATTTGTGTCTCCCATGACAAGAACGGATTATCTGGAAATTTAACAATTACTCTTCTTTTTTTTTTTTTTTTTCCGCCGATACTTAGCCTTATTTCCAGCTGGAATGGGAACAGATCATTGGGTTGTGACGTCTGAGGTAAACGAAGTTATAGTGTGTGACTTGTTTCATTCATGTGTTGATTTTTTCACCTGTTTTAACATATTTTCTTCCGCAGATTTTCCTTAATTATAAATATCAAAGGGCAAGCTGGAAGCTTAGGTTCCATTTGACGTTTGAGTTTAAACTGTTTATTTTATCTCAGTTTTTATCTTTCTCTAAAAAAGTTTTTGTCTTTTCTGAAAAGTCAACAAAAATTTTCAACTTAAACTTATTCACCAAACGGACTCTTAGTAATGTTAGTGAATAATTTTGATGCATTGACTGTGTTCTTATATTTTTAAATTTCTTATGGTAGAGAGCAAACATATTTCTTTTTTTTTTTCCCACTAAAATGGATCTGTAGATGTGAAAAATTCTGCTCCAGGATAATATATATATATATATATATATTTCCTACCAATAGATAGAGTTTTGAGCTATTAGATTTTCATAAGTTATGTTATATTATAATTTTTCCACAACAATGGTATTTTCTTATTCCATAGTTTATGCACGTGGTTTTAGGTACCTTCATAGTTAAGGGGAGATGATGAACATAAAATATATTTAAAGTGAATATGATTTTGTTCACGGATTAAGAATAAAAAAAATTTATTAATAAAGAACACAATAAATGAGGCTTCATATATGCACATTACAGAATCTATTCATATTTATTTTACAATTCTAATTTAAATCTAACTCTAAATTTAGCAATCAAATAAATTCAAGGTCTAAACTAAATAATTCTTCGAATACATTCAAATTTAATGTAGATAATTAAAAATATATTAACTAATAAATGTAACTTTTTATTTCCTCCTATAATATTCACGGTGGTACCAGAAATTAAGGGGAAATCCCTGGAAGAAATCCAAGCAGCCATTAACGTGTAGATAATTGAAGAAATGTAAAAGAAAAACTCACAAGATGATGATGATGATGATGATGATGATGATGATAATAAAAGAGCATTCTTTTTGTGAGAAATTGTTCTTTTACAATTTATAGCTCAATTTGAAAGGTTTTGCGCTGCAATATGCTTTAAAAAAAATTAAAACTAAAAACTAAAAACATAAATAAAATAAAAACAAAAAATTAGGCTTAAATGTGATTGCATGCGTAATCTGATGACAACACCGTACATGATTTCATTAAAAGATGTACGGTTCAAGTTCTGTCCCATGGTTTGAAAAAAAAAAAAAAAAAGCGCTTAAATTTGCTTCAAAGAAGATTAGGCTTAAAAAAAAAAAAAAGGCGAGAAAAAGAAAGAGTTTCTTCAAGAAAGCCATGCTCGGTGGCAAACATCCAAGCCGCGCCGAGGCGGAGGCGGAGGAGCAACCACCAGAAGAATGGTCCTCACCTTGTCACCGGTGCCGGAATATTCCGTCTACAACCGCCTCACTGGCCGTTGTCTCATCATCATCCCGCGGCGACGACAATACTACTAATCTACCGACGTCGCAGCAAGACTTTCATTCGCTTTCCACAGCCGAACCTCCGGTCGCCGGAGAGGTGGATCCTCGCGTGACTCGACCGGAAATACTCCGCTACCAGGACGCTGCCGCCGACGGCCTATCTGGCCGGAGAAATTCATTGGAATCATGCGGCGGCGATCGGAGCTTGGAGACGACTCGGAAGACGGTGAGATCGAGTTCAAGATCGTTGGCAAGACAGAGAAGAAGGATGTTGGAGGGAACTGAGGACGAGGATTACGATCTGCCGCCATTGTTGTCCACGATGTATGGATGTGGACAGCCGAGATTCGTTCTGGAGAAGGTGAGGAGCGAGGGACGGCTGGTGATCGCGATGAGGAGGAACGAACGACGTCGTAGGGTGGTGCCTGCTCGGAACGCTGACGACGGTGATATGACGACGAGGATGGTGATGATTCCTGACGATTGACAAATTAATAAATTATTAGCAAATTGAGAAACGGAAAACGACATGCATTACTCATCGTACACTAACTGATTCGTTGTCGTCGTAAGCTTTGTGAAGCCCGTAAGCTCTAATGTGGGCCGAACTAGATTGCACTGCGGCCCATTGTGGTCCCAACTCAATCGCCTTGCCATATTGGCACACTTTTTTTTTTCTTTGGGGAAAAAAATTACCTAAATGACAATCATTTTTTCATCTATTAACCAACAAAAGATAAATTCCTCGTACCAACATGATACAAATTGTAGTTAATTTTGGTTTAAATTTGTGACATATTAGTTTACGGTTAAATTTTTGAGTCATCTTGATGCAATGATCTTTAAATTTATGTCATTTAAGTATTTTTCCTTCTTTTTTTTTTTTTTTAAATGAATTTGTGCTGTAATTTTTGCAGTTTCATCTTGACGGTGACCTGCTTAATATTTTTTTTTTCAATTTTATAGTTTCATGACTCTATTGCATGTAAGGATATCAGAACTCGGAAGAGAATTAGATAAAAGCATGGAACCAATTTTTAGCAAGTCAACTTTTAACTTATATGGTTGTTGAGCAAAAACTACCTCGGACAAAAATATCAAGATTAAACTATTATAGTAATTTGAATAATATAATTTTACTTTTCGACAAGTCTGGTGGAACCATATTTCTTTTCATCTTCGATTGTAGTGTTAGCACTTTATTGCGTAAATTATTTCAACATAAGCATGTGACATGTGTGCTATTTTATTGTTGTAGAATGGCACCACCAATAACTGTCAACTTTCTTCAACACGTCATATGATATGTTTCGAAGATACATTTATTTTATATTATATCTCAATATAATTTATATTTGAGTATCTTATATATTTTATTTTAATTAAAAAATATATAAATAATATACTCACTTATCCTTATTATTTATACATTTATTTTTATATATATTTTCATAAAATTACATCACATATTTTCTCTCACCAATAGCGATTAGAATGACTATTAAATTATTAACAACCCAAATACACATTATACTTAAATACAATATATAAAAGGGATATCGAAATACATATTGTGTTTCATGTATTATATTCGAATATAATACAATAAATGTATTTTTCAAATGAACCATTAGATTGGTGGAAAGGAGGAGGGCGGGTTTTTGGACAAACATTCACCATGTTAGGATTTCAAAACTAGTGAAGATCCCAAAGACCAACAATACAATAAACGTGTCTTTCAAACGAACCATTAGATTGGTGGGGAACGGAGGAGGGCGGGTTTTAGGACAAGCATTCACCACGTCATGATTTCAAAATCAAAGAAGGTCCCAAGAGCGAAGCATGCTCCTAAGGTCCTTCGAGGCAAGGCCGTCTGGGGCCTAAAGAAGAGGCACACAAGGTCTACCTAGAAGAAAGTTGCACAGGTTCTGAAAACGGTAACTAAATATCCTCCTATCCTAGATCGTGAAGAGTGTGAAGGCAAAGTCAATTAGGTTCGTCAAGACTCATCCTAATAAAATCAACATCGAGGGCCGACACCCGCTCCATACCATGATCAGCTCCATTCCCATCGAAATCGGCATTGTGGAATTGGTCACGGTGACGATTGTTGGCTGAAAGATCTACCGCATCACCACAGACTCGTCTCGCAAGAAGAATGCATAAATGGGGACAACAAATGCTAGTATTAACGAACTTAAAAGTAATAAACTCCTATGCGTATCTTATAATATTTTAATATCTTTGTTCAACAATGATTATGCCACAAGACGAGCTTTTTCAAAAACTATACAACTTTCAGGGTAAAAAAGAAAAGAAAAGTCACACCTCTAAATCTTTTGAATCTTTTTTAAAAACAAGGTAGATCACAATAGATAAGTTACAAAGCATACGAGCAGGAAGCAGTTTCAAAACCACATGCTTTTCCTTTGCTTAAACAAACCACATTAGACCTAATCAAAAGGACCCAAAGAAATTAATTAATAAAAAAATATATTGATTCTCTCATGCCTGTGTTGTTGTAGTCCATATACCCTTTGTTGGGGACGACCCTGTTATCTTTACAACTTTCGGTTTCGATTCCCGCTGCTTTCTGGTTACATTTTCTTGAGCAGTACCGTCATCTAATTTTGTTATATCAACTTTCACTATATGGTGATCAGAAGTACCCTTTGAAGAAAAAACTGAGTAAGATCCGGGGACAAACTTGTAGGGAGAGTTTGGTGAAGCCAATATGTAATCTACTCGAGTTCCATACTTGCATGTCCCCTGTACACCTGCATATGAATTTTCAAGTTCGACGGATCAGGTTATTGAGAGGGAAAAATGGAAAATATTTAGCACTAAAAACAATTAAATTAAAGAGTTCTTTTAGTTCTTTTCCTACTTTGGCCTTTGGCTATCATCACAACAGACTCGCATTCTCCTGCAAAGCCCTTCGCATCTGTGTACTGTTTACTCTTCAAATGTCTCATTACTTCGACCTTTGGCGTTGGCTTTCCCATCTCCTCGTAATACTGCGAAACATGATCCATAAAAACAAGTAAGAAAGAATCAAAAGGTAATTACTTTGTTTGTTCACATTACTGAAAATTTTAAATGGAGGGAAATTGTGGAGTCGAAAACAAACCTTTACAATGTCTGTCCATCTTTCTGGGAGTAATCTGTTTCCTCGAGAGAATTGAGACCTCCAACTAAGATATGCGGTTCGTTATTGGATTGGATTATCGCGTTTATCTGCTTCATCCGCCAATTTTCGTCAAGATGATCAAGGTGAGTACAATGGAAGTTGATTTCTCCAACTTGGGGAACGTCTATGGTGGCCTTCAGAACATTCCTGCATTGAGAATAAAGACACAGAATTTCGCACTATTGTTTTGTCATTGTTCAACAGTATTCAATTTATTTTTCTGGTTTTTTTTTTAACCAGTTTTAGCAAAAGGTTATGAAATTGGGCTTTATTTACTTCTTACGAAACACAAAAACAACATTCAAATCCAGAGATAATGACATATTGATAACAGTAACTACACTCAAAAGTTGAAGCATAGAATAGTAACTTAATAAAACACTCTTTCTGATTCCCCCTATTATAGCAATAAACTCTCGAAAGAAATTCCTGGTTTTGAAGCGGAAAATGACTTGCAAACATCCCCATGGAATGTTATCGAAGAAGTGTCTTCACACTCATGAATTTGTACCATTGTGAGAATTTACTGGTATCACATATAAAACAGAAGAATAACATGATTCATGCTTTTCATCTAACATCCAGGGAATCCAAAGTCACTAATACTCAGTCTAATTTGATAGGTCATTAGATAAGTATAATTGTAATCTCGCAATGAACAATAAAATTCGATTTCTGGATAATAGATAAAAGAACTTTTATAATTTATACTCTTATTTCTATGCCACCATCATTGATGGTGTTCTCTCTAGCAATATAACCCACTTTTCTTCCCCCATTCCCTTGTGCAATAAAATCCAATTCGCATAAGATTACTAAATTAATCAAGATTAGTCCATAACAGACAAGTTCTTCTCATAAGTAAAGCGAATTTTGTCTTCAAAAAAAAAAGAAACAGCTCGACCCGTAGAGAGGTAAACAGCTCTGTTTAACTGATTACAGCTGTCACAAGTTTGTGGTCCAAACTCATTAAGATTTTTTTTTTCTTTTTCTTTTTCTTCACGGAGGCAAATTAAGCTCATTTAATTTTTTCAAAATCAGAGAATAAGAAAATAGGTTTATAATTTAGACACAAAAGTCGAGAGGGAAAGATCCTAGAAAGATCAGATTTGAAAAAAAAAAAAAAAAAAAGTCTGCTACATGCAGACATATTCGTACAATAATTAGAAAAATAATATGGTTATGGACAACGATAAGGTTAAGAATAAAGATTGCCTTTGCTTTTTATCGCATTATCTACAGAAATAAAGGTAAATAATAATTAGGATGAGAAGAATTGTAGACTTTTACGTGAAAAGTAACATTCGCTTAGCAAACTTTTTTTTTTTTTCCCTGCTGAACTCTTAAGCCTACTTTTGCCTCCCCCGTATATGGCCTTATTTCGATCATTGAGCACTAAAATTCAAGAAGCTTCTTGGAAATGCACCTACTTTTTAGTTTTTACAGCCAATCAACAAAAGAAAAAAAAGAAAAGAAAAGATATGGGTAGAATAAAATATTTACTTAAATTGCCAAGCGTTGATCAATATTCTTCGATTAAAATTTTAATAATTTAGTGGTCATTAAAAAATAATCAACGTTTAAAATTTAAAATCTGTTTATTTATCTTTTTTTTTTTTTTTTTTAAGAAATAGTTGTGAATTATTACCTAAAATCAGTGTCGTCAAAAATCTTCTGAACCTTCCAACGCTTGATCGGCCATTTGGACAGGATGGCGTTGCCGTACTCGGGAGCCCAGCTCTCGGCGAAGACGTAGTTCATCCCGAGAGCGGAGGCCAAATCGGACAACGGTTTCATGGCTTTCTCTTCCTCCGCCTTCACATCTTGCAGAGCCAATATGTCCGCGTCCAACTCTCTCAGCACTTCCAGAACCGTCCTCGTGCTTCTGAAAGAATGTCCGTCGATTCCCCTCCCGACATCACCTGAAAAGCTCACGCTCGATCTCGCCGGAGCTTTTCCTCTCAGAAATCTGTCGATGGCGCAGTTTCCCGACGACGAAGAGCCCTCCTTTCCGTCCTCGAGAAGCTCAATTGCCGATTACGCAGCAGAGAAATCTCGTTATCTGGTAGATTGATCGAAACCCTCAACTTCGACCTCGCGAACTTCTGTTGCTTCGAGAGATTCTCCGAATTGTTGTTTCTCATCGAATTCGGGTGCAAAGGAGATTGCTTTAGAATACTCTTCGGACGAATTTCGTTCAGAGACTTCGCTCGCAAGTTCAAGCTCCTGACCTTCAGAATGTCGACGTTTCATTTCCGTTTCCGTTTCCGTCCTCGCCGTAGTTCGCCACCGTCGGAACCGCCGGGGCCATGGAAAACAGAGCGGCGTTGAAGGTCGCGATCCGTACGGTCGCATGTGGCTTGACATCGGTCAATTGGCCGTTGGGGTGAACCGCCGCCGGGGCGGAAACTCTAGGCTCGGGTCGGCTCCGTTTTGGGATCTGAAGCTGGACTTCCCGAACCTTCTGATGACGACCTTGGGCTTGGAACGACGGCGTATCGGCCATCGGAGGCGGGAGCAGAGGAGGCGGAGATTCCTGTTGAGAAACTTGAGCATTGCGGATGAACGAGAAGGTTTTGGTTATGGAATCGTAGCTGGAGCAGGTCTCGGAGTCGACGACGACGGCATGAGTGAGGGTTCAAGAAGGAAACGCGGAAACAGAGAAATGAGAAGAATTTGCAGAGACGCTTTTCAAGTACCACTCAACAGTTCTCCAAATTTCTATTTCTGATTATTATTATTATTATTTGTTTAAAATAATACTAATTAAAAAAAGATATGTTGACACGTGGCAGTCAAGCGCTTGACTGTGACGTTGGGAGTTTTTTTTTTTTTTAGGTGACGGGCAGTGAGGAGAGGAGATACCGCCTCCAACTGCTCCACAATGAAGACCAAAAAAATAATAAAGGGTTGATGTGGGGTCGTTTTATTGGACAGAAGGGACGCTGTCGTTTGGGTTATGGATTAAGATAATGTTGTGGAAATAAAAATCGAAGTGGATTGATTTTTTAAAATTAATTATAAATTTTATTAAATTTATAAAAAAAAGATAAAATTTGAGATAAAAAAATATAATATAATTAAATTTAAATTTAAATATCAAATAAAATCTAACTTATTCTAAAAAAAATAAAAAAGAAAGAGAGAGCAGTCAACAACTCCGATCCAAGCCATGCAAATGCGAGCAGGATTCTTAGTTGGAACGCCACGTCACCTGAAATCCGGCGTATCCAACTCCTATGTAATCCTAGTGGTTGTGAAGTACCATAATCTGCTTTTCTTTTCGGCAAATTAATAATTATTTAATTACATATTGTTAATTGTCTACTAGATATGAAAATCAAGTTCACATATACACGCTACTTTAGCACTTCTATGGGTCAACATATTTGTCGACGCATAATAGGTTGTTGAATATCACTAATGAAGTCTCGGAGGTATGAAAGATATTTTTCATTTTTTTGTTCTTAATATGTTTTCAAGTTCAATATTCTATGATCATAGGACCTGATTGAGATCACGTTTGGAGACAGTATTTTAAAGGGTGAAGATGGTTTTTGAAAATACATGTTTAGTGAAAATGAACTATTTTGAGTGAAAAAATCTAAAAACTTAATACGTATTTGGAAAAAAAAAAAAAAAGCAATATAAATCTTACTTTATTCTTATCGAAATTCTATATAATTTGAAAAGAATAATAATAATCTCACTTCAACTTAAATTGATAAAATTATAGACTTTTAAAATTTGAGTTTTTCGAAAATATTTGGAAAAGTAAATAGTAAAATTGGAGGAAAATGACAAAAAAATGTTTGGAAACATTATTTTCAAATGTGACCCCAAACACTCCCTTAATTTAGCATATCTTCTCTGATCATTGTGTTTTACCGTCTAGACTCATAATGGTTTGTGTGGAATTAGATTTGTTTTTTGGAGTAAAATTAGATCAAACTCTTTTGGATTTATTGATAGATCATGAGATTTTTCTTACAAATTAATGATACATATAGAGAATGTGATAATAGTAATGGTCCTCTTCTTCTTCTTTTTTTTCCTTTTTAAAGCCAAAATTGACTGCTACATGTTTGAAATTAAACATAAAGCGAGGGATCACATTGTCATGCTTTCAGCGTTAATGCAATGTTTTTGGTTGTATTATAGATATTAATAAATTTGTCTATGTAGCACTTAGATACCATGATCAGCCTCTGTCATTGTTATTTATTTGTGAGACTGATAATTAATGTAAAACATTCGAGGAAGGAGGCCTAAAAACATCTAGGTTTTTTTTAATTATTATATTGTCATTATTTTTTTCATAATTCTACCCAAGAAGAGGACGTGGGTTCAACTTCTATAATAGTTTTTAATGGGGTTAATTCAAGGAAAAAAGATACCTTGTCAATTTTATTTTATTATATTTTTGTACGAAGATTAATATATCTGTGTATGGCACATGAACGGTGAACCATAAAAAATTGTGCGAATCACATATCAAAAATCGTATATAATCTAGCAGACGTGATCAAAAGAACTACTGTTTGAGAAGTCGATTGTCAAAATTTTGATTTAAAAACTAATTTGTCAAAGCAGACAAAATATGGGGACACATCATCTTTCATTATATGTCAACGCAAATTGTGTTGAGAACTTGAAATAAATTAGGTGTTCGTACACAACTATGATATCTCAATAAATAAAATAGCAAATAAAGTGTGAACTCTCATTTTGGCAACCCCATACACATGGTAGGTGGAAATCATGTGCCACGTTATTATGCAAGCTTGTATAATTGCCTAAAAACCTCCAACTGTTTTACTTAGTCATAGGAAAGACAATTATTTATATGATAATATTGACCAGATACGAAGAGAGAGACAGATAATAAATTAGGCTTATAAGTGGACTTTAGTTAAAACTCCCTAGAGTAATTCTATATTTATGTGTGTGTATATATATATATCTATAAATAGACAAAGAAAGTAAAGGGGTGTTTGGCGTTAAGTTTAATTTAAGCTAAACTGTACTTTTTTTATCATGATTTTTGTCTTTTTCTGAAAAAGTTTTTCGTCTTTTCTGAAAAAATTTTTTGTCTTTTCTGAAAAATTACTATTGAAACTTAAAAATTTTAACTTAAACTCGTTCACCAAACACCCCTAAAAGTTATATGCTCAGTTTTGACTCCCCAAATGAACCTAGACATTGACAAAACAGAATATTAAAGGTCATTGACAGTGAAAATTTTTCTGATTACACTATTTAACAAAGGCATGATATATATGCTACCAATTATTTATTTTTTTTAATTTTTTTTGCCTCCAGAGATCTAAGTTTGCAAAAACAAACATTTTTCCGGACCTTTGTCTGACCAAATAGGGATATAAAATAATAAACAAGCGGCTATCAGCAATCAGCGCCTGCAATTAAAAAAAAATTTACAAAAATATAATTTCAGAAAATGCCAAGAATGGTAGACATGAAAAAGTAGACAAAAGTTGTGTATATATATGTGCTCAAACATTTGTTTTAAGTTTTAAACAATAAATACAGATGGAAAAAAAAAAAAAAAGGATTAGGTATTATTAGTTTACCCCAATTTTTTTTTTTTTTTAAATTTTGGTGGGTCTAGCTGGATTTCATGCATCAGAAAGATGCCAAATGCATGAGTTTAGCTGATGAGCAAAATGACAGCTTTTTATTTCCTGGTTTTATGTATCACACGATTCGGATGACTATAAAGTGGCCGGTTGCGGTTCTCTTCTCTTCTTTACAGAAAAATCTTGGTACTCAAAATGGGGTCCTCTGAGAGCCCACCCATACCGTGCATATAATATTGTTTTTATTTTGGACACAAGAACGACAGATAGGGTATATCAAAAAGGCTACCTCCCAACGGTGACAGTACGAAGGGACCATGTTACACCATTTAAAAGTTTGGATCATATCAAAATAAATAAATATATATGTATATATGTATATTTATACCTACATAAATATGATTTAAATCTGAAAGAATATTTTTTCATATTTTACATTAGAACTATTTTCATGAAGAGTTTGGTAGAAGTACAATACACCACAATTTTTGGGATGTACATGCATCCTTATTTTTTAGCCAATAGATGACGAGAAAAAGGATTTTAAGTTATTGAAAAACACTTGTTAGCTACTAATAAATAAAACAAAGAGTTCTTTTATTATTATTATTTATAAATAAACATTAAAAAAAAAAAAAAAAAACGAGGGGGGGTTCTTCCAATTAAGAAAATGTCATCTGAGTTGATGGGTTTCTAAATAATCTAATTAAGTGGTTTAAGATTAATGTTTGGTTTGAGGGAATCTCAATCATGCTACATGATGGGGTGTCACTGAGCTGTAATAGGATCGATCTTCATTAATCATATTTTTAGTCTGAGGTTTGTCACCAGTTTTGTCATTTTTCTCAAAACAGTTCAATCAACTCCCTACATAGAACCATAGATATGTACATATTTTATTAATCATAAAGAAAATCGTTTCAGTTTCGAACCTAATATCCAAGATTCTGAATCCAATTTTCATATTTAAGATGAATATTTTTAATATGCCCAGAAGAAAAGGAAAAGAGAACATTTAATTCCATTTCATAAGTACACCCCAATTTGATATGCCGAGCAATTATATATATATATATATATATGGTACAAACTCTAGATGGTACATATATTAACTAGCTCATCATTAAACGAGGATCAAAATTATTTCTGGTAGGGCAAGGCAGTTGAATTTAATGCGATGGGCTATTCATATTCTTCATGAGAGTGACGAAAGCTTATACCCAAAATAGGACCAGCTTAAGAGAGCCTTTCGATCATTAATGTCTTCAATCAATTTGTGGAAAGAGATATGAAAAGCATAATTCGCATGTATGTGGTAACTCAAACATTGTTATTTAGTAGAGTAAATGCAAAGGCTCTATATTACCATATTAGTAACACACATTCAATAATTTCTCACGCCAGAGATCAACCTGGACAACTGTGTTATTACTCCCCAGCGTGACTTTCACACCCTCTATAGGTCCAGACATAAAGGTATTTTTTTTCATTTATCAACTAACATGACATAAATTCCCCTCTCTTATTAGTTTTATTTTTATATCATATTAGCTAGTGTTAAGTTTCTGTGTTATAGGAGTATAATAATTTTTAAATTTGTATCATTCATGCGCTTTCTCCTAATATATTTGGTCAACTTCCCCACCTCCGGAAGCCTACCATCCAGAGGCAAGTAATGGGCTTGCACCCAAAAGTTTAGTGAAACAAAAAAATCCAAATCCAAAGTCTTCAATGACATAATTATCATATTTTAATTACACCACCAAAATTATAATGATACAATATTAGTCGGATCATTGTGGATTTATACATATCAGTATATTAGACTTATGGTTAATGTAAAGAAATGTATTCCAAAAAGAGAAAAAAACGTCGACAGCAGGGTTCGAACCTGCGCGGGCGAAGCCCAACAGATTTCAAGTCTGTCTCCTTAACCACTCGGACATATCGACTTCGGTGTTCAGGGTTCAAACAATTTTTAAATTTATTGAACTAATTCAAAGTGCTTATGTACCCTCCGTTTGAATTCTCCCTCACCCAAATGGAGAACTAGCGCCTGGGTAATCTCATTTTCTTAATTAATTCTCTTTCTCCTAAAGCAGGAACCATCGTGTTATAGTTTTATCCACGATCTTGGTCACTGATGAGGTGGTCTTCGTGTCACCAAGATGCATGATTCAGACAGAAATACTCCTTTAGTCAATTTATAATTGATTATAGAGTGGGGGCTTACTTTTGAGGTCAGATTTCGTTCTCTTCTCTCACCAAACACGTATTCACATATAAGTTATCGAAAAGCACAAGACGACTCAGAAACATATCCCTTAGAAGACCCAGAAGTGACTTTCAGATGAGAAGAAAACAATTGGCAAGCGACTGGCTGATCGGAATTAAATAGGGAAAGTTGACTTCATAGGCAGGATTTGGAAACTAAATCCAGTATATCAGGCAAGAGAATCAACCAATAAGCTCACACTTATCAAGAAAATGCAGTTTTTCGATATCTTCTAGTCATCCATGAATTGGAAAGTCAAGCAATTCAGAAAATGACAACTATCCATTAGCATTCAAGGCATATTCTATCAGAATCAAGCAACTCAAAGCTTCAATTCAGTCCCTATAAAACAAGGCTTACTCCGCAAGCCAAAAGATCTTCTTCTTCCAATCATTTCAGACGTCCAAGACATTGTACTCGGCAATATACACATTATATTCTCCGAATCTCTTTATATCACATCATTTTCCATCTCTTTCTACCTCTTTCTTATTCAAAATCTCCATTGTACACTCATTTACATAGTTATTTTATAGTTATTTTAAGAGATGACTAATTATAATAAAGATTTAAATTTAATAAGATTAATTTTTGCATAACTGTTAATGTTAATGCTATACCTATACAAAAGAGTATAAAAATAATATATTTGATAATACTTTAGTGTTTACAGGGAGGACTATATGTAAATTTACATGAAAATATATAGGTTAAAAAGAAATAAGAGAAAGTTGAGGGAGGTTTAGAGAGCTACACGTGCATCTATACATAAATATTTGGACTAAAAAGGAAAAAATAAAAAGTTTAGGGGCTCGTGTCTCTTTATCTTCGTCCCTGTTTTTTATATTAGTTTTTTTTTTTTTTTTAATGATTTTGATTTTGATATTAGTTGCTGTCGTTTTTATTTTACTGTTGCTTTTTCATTTTGTTTTAGCTTTTCATCGAAAGTCGCTACAGCGCTGTATAATAATGTTGTTATTGTTGTTTTTTTTTTTTTTTTGAAATTATAGTAAATAGTATATTTTGTATGTACTTTTAAAATGTATAGTATATTTTTTAAAAGATAATAAATTATAACATATATGTCTTTTAAATCCTTAGATTTTCTTGGATTTTCGAAAAAGTTTCAGCTCTACGGTCAATTTTAACAACAAATTTATGTATATAATTTTCCGTTAGAGAGAAAGAAGGAGGAACGAAAAGGGGTTTTTTTGGTGTGATGTAATCATAAATTTGATTCTATTACTTATTATTATGTTTAAAATTTTATAATATAATTTGCTATCATTCTTTTCAACAAATGTTATTTTGCTCTTTCCCTCAATTTTTCCCCCTTTAGTTCTCGTCTCTATCTCTCTCTCTCTCTCTCTTTTTTTTTTTTGTGTGTCGTTTTTCAAGTTGTTGTTTATTCATGTCGTTTTTATAATGACGTTGTCGTTTGTTCATTATATTTGTGCTGGACCTGCTCTAAAGAAGTGCCACGGCTACACGACCCACATCCCTAATCTTCGGTAAATAAAAATTGGAGTAAATGACAGATCAAATTTATCAGAGAAAATAATGTTTCTAACGTTTTAAAAATATTTATAATATCTAATCAGAAAAAAATAATTTATTTAATTCATTTGATATCTAATATAAAGATTTTTAAAACTTGCTGTTTACTTCAATTGGTTACTGAAAAAATATTATTTACTCTTTCTCCCATAGGGTGATCAGAGGTGGAATATTTGGGTACATCACCACTAGAATTATACAGGCTTTTTAATAATTAAAAAAAGAAAAAAAGCGAATTAGTAATCTGATAATTTTTGTATAATTAATAGAAATGCAAGAAGACACTATATTTCTATCAAACTACAGATAACAGAGAAAGGAGAATTCTAGAAAAATAACAAAAGGGCTACTTCTATAATCGCAAAAACATCCAATTTTCTTGCTCTGCTTCTGTATATACGAGAACAGCATCCATATAAAATGTTTTAACCGGTAATTCTGTCTCTATGAAAGCACTATTTCTCTTTTCTCACCCTCCCCGTTCTTTTATTTATTTTTTTGATGGTTGAACCCCTAAAAACAAAACAAAACAAAACAAAAGCATACTCCAGCAAGATTGTTGTTTTCTTGCTAAAGCAATTCCTCTATGTTTAACCAACTACGGTTTGGCAAAGCGAGCGTTAATCCGCCGCAGAATCGGGGTCCTACAGGAAGGGCAATCTTTCATTCCTCGTTCCTCATGGAGCGCATTGCACTTTTCACAAAGAACCTGGTGCGAACAAGGAACGAAAACTACAGAAAACTCCTCCGAGAGGCACATGACACATTCGCGCTCTTGTCTCAAACCTCCATACTGAAAAGGGTTCCCCAAATTCATCATTTTCTTTAAGGAAGTAGAATTCTGGTCACCCTTCTTCAGACTCTTTGCTTCTGTTAGATGATTCGCAAAGCTTCCTTCTTTCAATGCAGCTCTTCTTGAAGCATCGAACTTCAATGCTGTTCTAAAAAACTTGTTTTCAAGCTTAACAATGGCTTCCTTGTTCTTCCGCTTATCAGCTTCTGCTTTCTGTTTGATGCTATCCTCTTCTTCTTTCACCAGAATTTCCTGTTGCTCTCTTTCTCTTCTCAACGAAGCAGCCAGTGCAAGTAGTCTTTCCTTTTCCATCCTCTCCTGTTCACACCTAGCCTGTGACATTTTATTTACATTGGTCACGTTACCAAATGAAAGAAACCGAATTGCAATTCACAGAAGGAAAAAAAATTTCACAAATTTGTTGGCCAAATATGCACTGGAACGTAAATACATGATTTCGGCTATAATTTGAACAGAAAGCTAACAGTACAATTAAAACAAAGAGAAAACACGCGACCAGAAGATGGTAGGAATGGCTACCAAATCACATCACGGAACTTTTGCGTGGCACGGGGAATAGACCTATAGCTCATACATTCCTTTCTCTTTGTAAAAAGCAGGTTTGAGTGGTATCTAATAACTCCCTAACGTTTTTTGGTCATATGTCGGCTAGAGCAAGATTTGAGCCAGAACATAACTCAAATCTTATCCTAACTCTTATTAATGCTTGAGCTTGATCTTAACTGGGTTTGGTGAGTAACGACCGTGTGAATGCAGTAAAACCACAACAAAGTGGATGGTAATTGGAACAGCTATTACACTTTCAAAATATAAACAATAACACATAATCAAAGAAGTATACCTCCACTTGCTGATGGGTGTTTTTCACCCTGTCTAAATCCCGATGCAGAGAAGCCACCTTCTTTTTCTCCATTTCAATCTCCTTATGCAACAAGTCGTTCTTCACTTCCCATGATCGAACCTCTTTTAGTGCATTTTGCTCCCTTTTCAATGCTACCTGATAATTTGCAGTTGATTCTAGCACCTCTAATCTGGCAGCTTCCGCATCTTTCTTCAGCAAGGATTTATCCTTCTCAAGTCCAGAAATATCTATTTTAGTTTTCTCAACCAGGGCAATTATATCATTCAAGCCATTTTCCATACCAGGCAGTTTCTTGGCAACGATCTCCCATTGAGATTGCCTTTCTTCTTCTGGATCTTGCCTCAGTCTCCTTAATACAAGCTGATCTTTAGTGAGCCTACGAGTAGCCTGCTTAATTTTATAATTGGCCCACTCAGTCCAGCAGTGTATCTCGTATTGCAATTCCTGAAGCCTGGGAACCAGCTTCAAGATGATTTCGTCCTTCTCATCCCGTGGGAGATACTTTCCTAAAGACTTATCATATGGAATATCCGAATAGTAATCAGGATTCATAGGAGACCCAGAGGTGTTGACAGCAGAATTCGAATAAGATTTCTCTCCTAAAAGATACTCCTCGATAAGTTTGGATGGGACAGAAGTCATGGACAATGAGGTTCCTTTCCTGGCTAATCTTGACGAATTACCAGCTTTTCTTGAAGTGGATGGCTTTTTGACTGAAGCATTACGTATGTTACATGCTAAAGGGGCTCTGCCTCCTAATTCTGCATTTGAATAAGAAGATCCATATTTCGTTGTTAAACCAGGAATTTCAGGTATATACTTCGGTTTCTTATCATAACTCATACCGCCATAGTTTCCGAGTCTTCCTGATTTGAAGGGTCCATTTGACCCATGACCCCAGTGAGTTCTCCCTAGGTTTAGTTGCTTCTGCAGAAGTGCAGTAATTTGTCTCTTGTTGGGTACCTGTCCATCAACTCCTGATTTCTCTTCTTCGGATGCAGATGCTTCAGATCTCATTTGCATATTAACCCCAATGGCGGCCAAGCATGTCTCCAGTCTGTCGAGCATAGACGTCACAGTCGTCTCCTCTTTGCTGGTCTCTTCATGGACACGAGGGCTTTTTGGCTTGGGATGTTTTCGAACATTCTCAAGTTTCAGTGTTTCACTCAGACAGTTTCGTGCTTCTGACCTTAACTGAGAAAGTACAGATCCAAAAGAGATGTCTTGCAACGAGTCCTTGCATCCTAAAATAACCCCCGGAGAATCCTCTTCCATCCTACAGGCTTGCAAGACGTTCAAGTCACATAACAACAACCACCACATTGCTTCCCCATCCGATAAGAACGGCCTGACCTCCCTAAGCACACCAACCATCTCAAGCAGTGTATACCCCGTCATGTGCTGTAAATCATCAAACTTATCGGTCATTATATTACTAGCATCCTTCGTTCCCTTCAATCTTGCTAGAGCATCATCTATAATCCTTTCAATAGGGTCTCCACCATCATCCACGTAAAGTCCCCGCCTTGTAACGGCCTTTACAGCAACCTGCTCATCATACCCATATTCAGAAATCTCCTTAACCGCACTCTCGAAAACCAGGTCCAAATTATCCAACAACAGATCTCCAAGCTGACACGCGATAGGATCGTCCCAATCTAGTTCAATCCTTCCCACCTTTTGTTTTCCGTCTTGGTTCGACCCCATCTCGAGCAATGACACTAAGAGCGGGTTTAATTGTATTCTGTACGAAAGGGTCAACTGATTTTCCCTTTGCTTCAACCTACTTTTTCAAGGAGTGAAAGAACAAAAACGAACAACAAGAACCATCCCGGAATATCTTCACCAATTAACTCTATATCCATAAACTTTCCGTAGCCAAACAAGTCAGAAATAAAAACATATTAAGAGATTTACAGTCTTTTTTAATTTCAAAAGAGAAAATAAAAGATTAAAAAACCAAAAAAAAAGTTATAAGGAAGCTAGAGGGAATATATTCCTAAATCAAAAAAAAAAAAAAAAAAAAAAAACAACAACAACAACAACAACGAATAGCTACAAAAAAATAGCATGAATGGCTACAGGGGAAATAAGAACAAAAAGAAAATAATCATACCTGAGGAAGTAAAAAGTGCGGAAAAATAAGCTGTATCCTGTAAGAAAACAAAAAAAACAAACCAAAAAATAATAATAAAGAAGATTAAAATAAGACCTACGCAGAAATGAAAGCTTCAACATAAACAAGTTCCAGTGAGCTAAAACCAGAAAAAACAATGCCAAACAAGTACAAACACCAACTTTACAGACAAACCAACATCTCATTAAATTAAATTTTAAAAAAAAAATGCAATACCAACCTCAAGAACCCACCAAAATCAATTCCAACAAAAACCAATTTTACAACCCAAATGAAAAAAAACAAAAACAAAAACAAAAAAACAAACAAACAAAACCCAAGACCCAGATAGAACAAAAAAAAAAAAACGTACCCAAATAAAAGCACTCCGGTTGAGTAGCGAAGCGTCAATGAGGAGAAATACGAGAGGGTTTCTGGGTATTTCTGCTCTAGCTCTTCAGAGTCCTCCAATGGCGGGTGTTTTTGTGTGTGTCACAGCAGCAGAAGTATTTTTCTTGTCTCTTGATCTTCTTGTGAAATGTCACCTTTTCGTTTCGTTTCGTTTCGTTTCGTTTATATAGGGTGCAATATTAGGGGAAAAAAAAATCCTTGCGCACGTGGGTTTTGGCTTACATGCTAAATCGTGGTTAAACCCTTAATCTCTCCCACGTGTCTGATTTTCGCCCTTAATCTATTGCACAAACTTTTTATTTTTTTAATTTTTTTCGAGGTAAACTTTTCTTTTCATTTTTTAATTATTGTGTTTATGTAATGCTATATATATTTTTTACGGGAAAAAAAACCTATTGGGTGGATTGTATTTTAGTGCTCTCCATTTTTTTTAATATCAAAACAAAAAAAAAATGTAATAGAATTTTACCGATTTAAAATTGTCCAACATTGTTAAGAAAAAATTTTTTTTTGTTACTACGTCTTTTTTTGTATAAATTCATTAGTTTTGCATGGGCATCGATTTTGTATCACACGCACGCGAGGGGCAATTTAAAGTAAGTTATATTTAGAAATGTTTAGCATGTGTGATATTTTAAGTTCTAATCATATAATCTGGACTTACACGTCATACCATTGAAATTATAGAAAATATAATTAATAAACTTTCCCTCAATAAAATGTTTATACTATATAAGTCATGATTCGCTAATAGTAAGTAACGTGCATAAAGTATCTAGTGTGACTGTAAGCTTAAACTATCGAAAACGTGACACATGTTTTAAAAATTGGCCAATATAAATTGGAATAATCTCACCCCTGAATTTAAAAAAAGGTAAAACATTTGGTGTTGATCTTTTTAAAGATGTTTTCAAAAATGAACCGGAATTAATTTGTGTATACTAATTGGGGATAATTTTGCCTAACTTAACCAAGTTGAAGAATGTTACTATTAAACCCAATCAAATCCCACTCAATCCGGTTGTGAGGCATTGTGAGGCCTATGGTGGAACGTAATGTGTCTACAGAGCTTGCGTGTGGCTAGAGTTTCACCAAAAAGATTGTGGGGGTAGCACCATAAAAAGTGCAAAAGTGCTTAGAATATATAAAGTCCTCATATCACCATTGTTCAAGGAGAGAAAAAGTTGAAAAAAGATAAATAACAAGAAATTTCTTAGAATATAAAAAAATTTACTAGTAATTTTGCTCATACACTCATAAATTTCATAATTTTAAGGGGCTAAAAGTGAGGAGAATTAGAGATCTAAACCAATAGCCATAAAAAAACAAAGGTGCTATGACCTTATAAAATACAATATCAGTAGAAAACAATTTGTTAACTGTTACATTAAATTTTTAATCACATGATTTATAAGTGTCGACGTAAAAAATTTACTGCAACACAAAATTGCTCCTAGTTAAAAATTAGATTAAGAAAAATTAATTTAATAATTAAAATTACAGTTCTTATCGATAATAATAAATAAAAAGCTTTGCCATAGAAATTTCCCAAAAACAAATACCCCAACTTGCTTAAAAGAATAATAGTGAAGGTTGGAAACTACCCATTTTAGGTGAACAATTTGAGAAAGTGGCTGATTTTTTCTTTTTTCTATTTTTTGGGTTGGAATAAATGGTCGATTGGTCTAGTAGCTACCGAAATACCAATAGTCTATGCTTCATTCATATTCTTCCAACTTTTCCCCTCAATTTCCTCGCACCAAATCAGATTACTCTGGCCCCCAATGAAACTACACTTGGATTTCCATTTTCTTTGCACCTACAAGAGCCACTGCCCGTAGGTCGTAACGCCCGTCCCCTTCCATGATGGTGTCGTCCAATTCAAGATCTCTCGTTGTCATCCTTAATGATAACTCGTGATCAAAAAATGACGAGACTTCTCTAACGAATATGATTTGTATCTAGAGATAGATAAGTTCATAATACATAAAGACACGGCGATGACATTGAAGATTCGTCGATCTCAGGATGACGACAACAATGTTTTACCGATTCACGACAACAGAACACGTGAAAATCAAATAGGAAGGAGGGGTGCTAAAAGCGAGAAAGTGGAATGTATAGAATTACCCTTTTTCATAAAGTCATTATACAAATCTTCAGTGAGAAAGAAAAAAAAAAAAAAAAAAAAAAAAAGGTAACTTCAGGATTAAGAATGTTTTCATATTACTTTTAAGATAAATTGCTTGGTTAGTCCTTGAATTTTTAACTTTGTTCAAATTTGATTCTTAAACTTTTTTTCGTAGTTGGAATACCCTCCTAAACTCTTAAAAAATTACTACAATAGTCCTTTACGTTAATTTTTGAACTAAATCTATTAGTTTGTATCACTTTTTAACTAAATTACTAACAAATTTCGTTTAAAAATTAATATAAATAACTATTATAGCAACAATTTAATAGTTTAGAGACATTTTTTTTTTGTAGCTAGAATTACCGTAAACTATTAAAAACATTGCTTAAGTAGTCCTTTTCATTAATATTTGGATAGAATCCGTAATTAGAATCACTTTTTGATCAAATTATTAATATATTCGGTTAAAAATTAACAAAAAGAATTATTGCAACAACATTTTAAAAACTTAAGGGCATTCTAACTATGAAAGAAAATTTAAGAATCAAAATTACATAAAGTTAAAAGGTCAAGGATTAAATGAATAATTTACCCTCATCGCTGTAAACTCTTTTGTTGCAGTTTCCTGCTAGTACTCAAATGAACAAACTAGACAAACAAACGAAGGAGGGAAGGAAAGCAGTGAGAACAGCCAAACATGGGCAAGGGCTTGTTGTTCAGGCCCAACAGCTATTGGGTCTAATTTTCAGGCCGGGACTTAAATTTGTTCAGAAATGGGCCCCTTATTGGCAGCCCAAAAGGGGGGTGGGATCAAAGAAGATGATAGTAGATCAATCATTTGCATGATTTTATTTATACAATTATACAGTAAAAATAAAAATAAATATACCGTAATTTTTTTCATAATAAATGAACAATTTATCTAATAAATACTGATTCCTATCACCACTATCTATCTTTTTTATTAAAAAAAAAAACTTGATTTTTCAAAAGAGTTTTAAATTCAATAATATGTGCTACATAAAGAACGAAAAAGAAAAAAGACAAAAAAAAAAAAAAAAGAAGAAGCAAAAAGCAAAAACAAGAACAAAAATAAATAAATATAGTAATTTGATTATCTCCACAATTTATTTTCTTAAAGGAATTCAATATGTATAATTGTGTAGATATACCCCGGTAGTATGTATGTATATACAACATACGTATATATATACACGTGCACAAATTGTATTCCTACGGTTGACATTATTATTGAATTTGAAGTGCGGCTGAGGGGTCATTAAAATATACACCTAATTTATATTCCATCGAGTTTTGACAAGTAAATCTTATATTTATACACAAAACAGCCGAGCATTGGAGAGTTGTACCTATGCAAATACAAAGCTTCAATATTAGTGGAAACCCATCATCTCAACAATTATTTTAAAAAGAGAGGCAAAAGATTTTTATTCCCAACTTGCCTTCTGACCTTTGTCTTTTATCCTTTGAAATGTCAGCATCAGTAATTTATGTTTTATACACTTTTAAAAAAAGAATAATAGGCTTAGAGTTACAATGCTTTAATACCACGTTGGTCCCACATGGCGTCATTGGAGCATGTGTGTGTGTGCGTATATAGACAGAGAGAGAAAGAGAGAAGCTTGATGCTAAGATTACCAGCGACCGACATATAATGAGATCAGTGGGGACACGTGCCCTCGCTGAATAAATAACAGTATTGATATTAGTCCTTAGGCATGTATATAAACAGAAGAAATTTCAGTTTTTGCCCCCCCTCTAAATAATGGCCAAGGGCATGTTAAAAGCATACTTTTTTACCTGGGGTTGGGCTTATTGGACTTTTTCAACAAAATTTTTTTTTTTCGTTTATGATTTTAGTTAAACTACTCTTTAAATTCCCTCATTTTCCTTTTAAGCTTTTATGTAATGATATATATTTTTTTTTATTTGCTCGAAGCAAATGATTCTTGATTCTCCCTTTCTCTCTCTCTCTATCTCTCTTATTTTCCTATCTTTCTTTCTTTGTTTCCTGTTTTTTTTTTTTTTTTTTTTTTTTTTTTTTTTTTTCAAATAAGTCTCTCTTTCTTTTATTCGTTTCTCGTCATTCTCCCTCTATTAATTAATTTAGTATTTTTCCTTTTTTTTTAATCCTTTATTGTTCTATTTCTCTCTTGCTTCCACAGACCCGCTACTCATATTTTATCTTCTTTTTTTTCCCTTGTATTCTAGTCTTATTTTTTATTTCTTTTAGATGAAAAGTTTAGTTGCTCCCCAAAATTTGTAAGCTTCAATAGTTAATATTATCGTATTAAGATACGTAAACTTTTTACTTTTTTGTTTTTGTTTTTTTTTTTTTATAAATATAGGAGATTAGTTTTGATCTTTATATCCGTGTTTGATTTATTAGTAATATGGTATTTGAATATGCATGATATTCAAAAATAACAATTACTTAAAAGATTTTTTTTTTCAATAGTTTCTATTTATGAATTTGGTTTGTATATATTTGTGTCTTCACTGGATTCAAATCCTGAATCTATTACCGGTTAAGATTAATGGCGAAAACAAGAGATAAAGATAATCATTAAAATACATGAAAATAACGTGAAAACTATGGTACCAACATGTTAATCAGCATTTAGTGCTGGTTTTTCCACGCAGCTAGTCAACAAAGAAGTAGACGAATTGGTGGGGATTTTGGTAAAATTAAAGTGATGGCCAAGAAGAAAGTTTCCACTTTTTTTTTTTTTTTGACTAATAATATATATATATATAGCTGCCGATTGTCTATTTGCTCGCGTATAGAAGAAATCATTATGGTCTAGCAGCATACAACACTGCATTAATTATGGTTTTGGCATCGAGATTCCATTTGTTTTGACCAAGAAGTGATTTTACAGAATTTTGTTTCACCGTGCTAATGTTTTATTTGAATCACAAATTCAATTCAAACATAACATAATATTTGTTTTGTTTTTCTATATATTATATTTGAATATAATTTTGTTTAAACAATACATTCATTTATTTATTTTATTATTCAATCATTTTTTTTACTGATATATTTTTATCAATCACATCATATATTTTTACAAATATACATTAAAATAACTATTTTTATATAAACAATTCAAATATATATTTTATTATATTTGAATGCAATGACATACGATACATTCAGAAATATATTAAAATATATATTTAATATATTAGAATATAATATTAGGTGAAAGTGTGATAAAAAAAAATTATAAAGTTATATATTATTCTTTTACATTTTACGTTTTTCTTTAGTTGGATTGTCACCAATCATTTCATTTGTAAATCTCCATGAAAATCTTCAAAATGCATGACTGTTCAAGTGCGGACACGTGTCCCACTTGCTTTGTTTTTGTCGGCAGAAGATTCGCCGATGTGGTTACACGTGTGGTGATGGAGACAGCAGACCAAAAGAAGCAAAAAATTATTTTCCCAAAAAGTTTAAAAAATAATAGTAATAATAATAACAAACATTTATGTAGTGAATTCTTAGCATTCAAATGTTAATTCTAACATACATAATATTATCAGTAAATGATAAATAATCTATGGTCATGTCACGTGCACTATTTATTGGCACATGAAAATAAAAATTAAAGCAGGTTTGATTTAAAATTAAAATCCATCCATGTCTCTATATATATATATATATTTTCTTTGGTGCTTTTATTGTCAGTGCTTAAATTAAATGCATACCAAAGGTTCATTTCATTTTCTGATAAAATTGAAAGAAAACGAAAGAAAATATTTATCGAATGACTTTCCAAAACTTCAAGGGTTGCAAGTCATCTCAGCAATTATATTTAGGGTCTAATCATGCAAATGGACCAAGCTTAAGCTTACCCACGGAAAGGATAATAAACAAACACCTTTATTAATTAACTAAAAAGAACTTGGATTATCCATATCTCAATCACAAAGTTTATATAATAGCTTTCGGTTAAACAAAATAATAGAATTTACCCAAAACCACAATGACAAAGACATATTATTTTTCAAAAATATGATCTATGAATTGAGCAGTTATGTGTTACACGTTACACGCTGTAAATGACAATCGGACATAGCTTTTAGACATAGCACAATTTAGTTAAAACTGATAAATTTTAAGCTCCGAGTCTGTTTGTTCGAGTCAATGTAAATTATTAGCATGAACACTTACAAATCAAAGAGTTAAAAAAAAGTAATTTAAATATTGAAAATAATTATCAATAATGCAAATAAGAGATACAATAGTAGAAACGTTCTTCTAGATAATTGGGAATAAGGATATGCACTTTTTAATAACTTGAGGAATAATATCAGCTAGAAAGAGACGGATACATTGAGTGGATAAATTATAATAACATGGTAGTTGTAATGTTTACAACTTGCACCACGCGTATCAAAATAAAAATTACTCAAGTTATTAAGTATTTCATATTCCTTGTGCTAAGAGTTTGTTAGCTGAAGTACGAGGCAATTATACCTAACTTTTAGTTGTTTAACGACTAAAGCGACACCTTAATATACATGTGCCAATTGGTTAAACATTAGGAGAATTCTATATCGATTTGTATTAAAAGAATATTAAGAGTTATAAAAGAAAAGGATAATTCATGCGTATATTCATATATATATATATATGTATATGTATATATATATGTTGAGGTGGCTATTTTCAGCTTTGCCTTCAACGATTTCGGTGTTTTGATCAGTTGTTTTTGACTACTAATTATTTAGTTCTTTTTTTTTTTTTGAAAATAACTTATGATGTCACATATCAACTACTTCTATGTATTTTATTATCAATAAAACTTTAATTAGTGACTAATAAATTCATCTAACTTTAAGTCTATGTCCCAATAATGGACCGACTAATAATTTGAATACTAAAATCAACAAATGAAAATATCCGAAAATAACATTATAACCAATTCATTGATTTCAAAATCCAAACAAGCCAATATGAATAGTGACTTTGAGTTAATAATTAAATTTAATTTTGCCAAATTGCAATCAAAAACTCATATTATAAAATGTGACAATCATATAATTCATAATAAATAGTATGAGAATGAGAAGAAAAAGAAGTATCAATTATCAAAACAGCACCAATCACATGTTCCCTTATTTCTTGGTAATTTGTCCTGTTGTGATCTCAAGCAACTTTGCACTAGACGTGTTTATTTCATGTGTTACTCATTCTAAAATGGACCTTCGTTTTTTTTTCCCCCCTTTCTTTTCTTTTTTTCCTTTTTCTTTTTCTTTTTCTTTTTTTCGGAAAAGTCCTAAAAGCAACTTATTTTTAAAGAGTGGTACTTTTTCTTTCCCTCGAACATGTGAACCTTTTTTTTCCACCACTAAAAAAATCAAATCCACAAAATTCCCAAACTTCAAGATTATTGTCATTTTGTCCATCAAATTTTGAAAACTTCAACCTATCTCTTAAATTTTAGGGTTTATTTACCAATCAACTCATTTCAAACTTTTTTTTATCTTTTTCTTAAAAAGTTTTTATCTTTTTCTCATAAAATTTTTTGTCTTTTCTAAAAATTCAAAAAAATTTACCATTACAACTAAAATATTTCAACTCAAACTAACCAACCAAACACTCTCTTAAACTAATCTCACTTAATTCTTTTATTAAACTTTTCGAAAAAACAATAGAAAAAGATTAATTGAATTAGTTTCATTTAACCCATCTATTATTTTTTTTTTCCGAATAAATCATCTAATTAGACTTTTAATTAAAAACAAATGGAAATGATCACACGACGACATCTATCTTTTTCTTATATATCTAAAGGGAAAATTCTAACAACAGGAGTTAAAAGTTAGACTAATTCATAATATTTTAAGTAAAATATGAATGAGCATAAAATTTAAGAGCGTGGACCAAAATAATACATTAAAAAAAAAAAAAAAAAAAAAGAAGAAGAAGAAGAAGAAGAAGGAAAAAAGAAACAACATGTGAACTAAAATCCAAAGAGGAGTACTATATGGCCCGAGTCGTAAAAAACTTACGAATTATGTGGAATCCGTTTAAACACGTCCATGCAGAGCTTTGGCCATGTGTCAGAACATTTAATATATATTTTGGGTCCATTCGATGAATGAATTTGAGTTAAAAATTTTAAGTTTTAATAATAAATTTATGTTGATTTTTCAGAAAAGATAAAATTTTTTTCAGAAAAGATAAAAAAATTTTCAGAAAAAGATAAAAACTGAAATGAAAATTTTAAATTTAAAATGAGAAACCAAACGAAGCCTTTTTAACTTTTTTTTAATTTGACTCTCTCTTTAAACTTTTGTTGCTTACTGAAAAAATAAAAATAAAAAACTTTTACTTCAGATCAAGCTTTCGTTTCTTCAGGCTCAATACCCTTCCCATCAATGAAATCCAGATCAAGCTTTCCGAATTTTCACAAAGCCCGCATGAAAATTTATCACGGAAAGTAAAACCGAAGATCAGAAATGAGATTTGGAAAGAAACACATCTCATGCACGACTACAGCAAATACACACTTTATTAATAGTACAAAATCCAAGACCCAAATTCCGATTTAAATTTTTGTTTTTGTTTTTTTTTTTACAGAAGCTAGTCATCATGTAGAGGAAACAAAGTAGATCACTGTTCATGGTCAAATACGAAAACATGAAATCTCAGACTTGCGTTTACTCGTAAACTTCTTTTTTCAAAAAAGCGTTTATAAATAATTCTGTGGGAGCATATCCATGGAAAATTCTTAATCATATTATTATGCAGAATGACGTCATTTTTAGTAAGATGATGGGACGGTTCTCGGTTGTAAAGTTTGACGGTCAATTTTTTTAAAATTTTTTTAAAACCATTTCTTTTAAAATGACAAAATAATTCCTTGGGCCCACAGCATGTTGATGCCATGTTGGATCGTTGGAAGCCGACTCGGGCCAAATGCCACGTGTGACGCTTCTGTTCGTCCACCCGCACTAGCCGGTGACCAGTTCCTCTCCAGTTGTGTCGTTCTACGTCAAACGACCGGATATCAGGGGTTTCCCGCAAAAACAGCCGGTAGTTTAACGGGCTGAAATTACAGTTTGATTTTTTTTTTTTTGTTCACTCACCGAAGAACACACACCCAAAATTTAAAAAAAAAAAAAAAACTTAATTACTATATTGCCGTTTCTTCCTCATAAATCCCATTTCAAATGTTTTTAAATTCCTCACTTCAGAGTTTTCCTACTTTTTTAATTCATTATCAGTCCTTTTTTTAATTTTTTGGGTCTTTGACATAAAAATTTGAATCCACTTGGTACCAAAATCTTCCATAATGCCCACATTTTTTAAATCCTTTTACAACAAACATGGAGATATATATAGAATATACATAAATAGACGTATAAAGATGTATGTATGTATATAATAATTGAAGTAAAGTTTCTGAGCGTTGAATTTT
The DNA here is from genome assembly GCA_025413485.1 of Ficus microcarpa. Classification (NCBI taxonomy): domain Eukaryota; kingdom Viridiplantae; phylum Streptophyta; class Magnoliopsida; order Rosales; family Moraceae; genus Ficus; species Ficus microcarpa. The sequence goes on along the minus strand of CM046384.1, from coordinate 8,418,916 downwards.
AGTTGCAGTAGGTGGTAGGCTGATGATGGTATATTTGGCGGTATTTCCTTGAAATTATAAAAAAAGAAAAAAGAAAAACATGGTGGGCTTCGACAATATCAGACGGAAACAAGTTTTAGGTACAGTTTTTATTGTCCTGTCGCATTTACCTTTATGCAACATTAAAATACTATTCTCATGGTTTGTCCTCCTTTTTCTTTCTCTTTCTCTGCATTATTTTTCATTTTTTATATATTTTTTATTTTTTATATTTAAATTTCTATATTCCATTTTGGTCATGTTGAGTTTTCATGAATTTTTTTTGGTCTTTCCATTTCATTTATACCCAGAAATGGCGAATTTAATTACGGTATTAATAAGGCATTGAATTTCTTCTTCTTTATCTTCACCTTCTCCTTATGGCTCTCTCAAAGACCACTTTGTCGGATATTTTTGTTGCAGGAGTACTTGAAATGAATATTCGCGGCACATTTGAATGCTGAAAAGCAAGAAGAATTTATATTAACCAGAGAACGAGATCAGATACTGTTTCAATGACAGTATTTGCGGAATTTGTAAGCGTTGATAATAATTATGATGATGATGAGAAGACGAAGAAGAAGAAGAAGAATGTGTTAGTCGGAATTCGAATAAACAGTCGGAGCAGAGAAGTGCTCGGCTGGGCTCTTGTCAAAGTTGCTGAACCTGGAGATTCTGTTATTGCAATTTACGTTTGCCCAAGTTCTGGTAATGAACTTTTCGTTTTTTCTCTTTTTTTTTTTTTCGTATGAGTGTAAATTTAGTATATTTCTAAAACTTTTATTTTAATGTGATTTTGACCAGATCACGCTCTGAAAGAGAAGCCCTCGTTAGACGGTTATCTGGACGTATACCAAGGACTATGCAGCGTAAAGAAGGTTACTTCATTGTCGTCATTCGCTCTCTAAATATATGTCACTTTTTTTTTAGTTTCTAGCTTTGATTTCGAGTCTTTGATTTTGGTTTTTGTTTCGTTATTTTAGGTAGAGCTCATTGGCCAGATCATGACAGGAAGTTCGGCTCGAAGAGTTCTAGTGAGAGAGGCAAAGAATTATGCTGCTATGGCTCTAGTTTTGGGCATTAGTAAACAAGCCACTATTGGGTAGGGACAAAATTTTGAAATCCATTTTTTTTAAATTTTTTATTCTTTTATGTGATGTGATCTAAGAAATATTTTCCACAGGAGTAGAATTTCGACCGCGAAATACTGCGCTAAGAGATTGTCTTTAACTACCGACGTTTTGGCCATCCACAATGGGAAAATCGTTTTCAAAAGGAGCAGACTCAGCAGCAAACTACCAGGTTTGGTGTTTGTTTCCCGGGAAATAGAAAAACCAACCACTCAACTAGTACTGCCATTTTGAGAAAGGGGAAAAAAAAATTTTTGACAAGATTTTTTTGGTCTCTACTTTGATAACAGGCCTAAAAGGGGATCCCAAACCAAGTCTTGCACCATCTGAATTGGGCGACTCCGATGTTGAGACGGAGACCGTGGTGTCTGTCTGCGAAACGACTCGGAGCTTGCAAGACAGTCCAAGACATGGTAGTGAAGACTTAAGGAGTAATAACTTCATCTCAAGATCAGATTCTGTTCTTTCAACAGAATATTACTCTATGGACCATAGGCCTGGTTGGCCTCTGCTTAGAAGAGCAAATTTAGTGTCTCCACAAGCGCCGAAAGGAAGGAATGTGTCCGTGGTTCAATGGGTAATGAACTTACCGGATCGTTCTCCACTTCTGTCTCTTCAGTGTTCAACTATTTTCGAGAACTCCAATTCGGAAACGGAGATTAGTGAGAGCACAAACAAGCTCATATTATCTGCTTTCGATGAGGCACCGGAAGGTTTGCAACATCTCTTGCAAACAAGCTCGTATGGCTGCAAATATTGGTTCGGTCTCGATGTTCTCAAGGCTTCAACTTGTCAATTCTCTTCAGGTTCGGACTGTTTTCGCGTCAAGATTCTATGTTTATCACCACTTTAGGCTTATAAATTTGTGTGATTCATCTCAACTTGAGGTTTATGTTGACAGAAAATCTGATTGGAAGAGGAGGGTGTAATTGTGTGTACAAGGGTACTCTTCCGAATAGGAAACCAGTGGCGGTGAAGATTCTCAACACGTCGAGAGAAAGATGGAAAGAATTCGCCCTCGAGTTCGACATAATCTCGTCCTTGAAGCACAAGCACATTGCTCCTCTGCTCGGGGTCTGTGTCGAAGATAATGCTCTAATCTCTGTGTATGATTACTTTCCCAAGGGAAGCTTAGAGGAAAACCTACATGGTAAAGCTTCAGTCAGACTCATCTCCTCTTGATTTAGTTATTAAACATTGGAAAAAAAAAAAAAAACGTTTAAAAGAGAAAGCTATGTTTAATAATCACTAGCGATTTTTAACCGATCACAAATTCAGACGTCAATTTCTGACCGATTAAAGAAACTAGTGGAGCATACCATTTTTCTAACACGAATGCGATGCTTGGTTTTAGGCAACAACAAGGACAAGGAAGTACTGTCATGGGAAATGAGATACAGTATTGCTGTTGGGATTGCTGAAGCCCTCTATTACCTGCACAGAGAATGCCCTCAACCCGTGATTCACAGAGACATCAAATCTTCAAACATCCTTCTCTCCGACGGGTTTGAACCAAAGGTGCTTTCACACTGTTTTCAAAAGGCAAATTTTGTATCAGATTTTGTATACTTTTTAATTTTGATGTGATTTTGATCAAATTTAACATTCAGAAAAAACGTACAATAGTGAAAAGCTCCTTCAAGGTATGATTTGATTCATATGCTTCCTGACTAACTAGAGTTGTTTTTCCCTTTTTTTTTTTTCCTTCTTTTGTGGGCAGTTGTCTGACTTTGGTCTGGCTATGTGGGGGCCGCCAAAGACTTCATCCTTTCTAATCGAAGGCGGCGTGGTCGGAACATTCGGTTATCTAGCTCCCGAGTATTTCATGTATGGGAAAGTCAGTGACAAAATTGATGTCTACGCTTTCGGTGTTGTCCTTCTTGAACTGTTATCGGGAAGAAGACCTATCGGCTCCGATGGTGCTACTCGTCCCAAGGGACAAGAAAGCTTGGTCATGTGGGTAAGTTGAAAGACTAAACCAACCTCCACAAAACTGTAACTAAACTTCAAAGTACGACACAGTTTTTAACTATCACATCTTTGTTAAAATACGTTATATAAGTTTTCAAAGCCCAATGTCAATATTAAAAATAGTAACATTGTGTGGTGTCGAGTGCAGGCAAAGCCAATCATAGAGAGCGGGGATGTGAAATGCATGTTGGACCCAAATTTGGATGGGAAAGCCGATGAGCTTCAGATGCGGAGAATGGCACTCGCCGCTACTCTTTGCATCACGCAATCAGCTCGGCTTCGTCCTGGTATGAACGAGGTAAAAATGTTTACAAAATAATCATGTTAAGAACAGTCGCGACAGTTTTTTTTTTTTTTTTTCCTATGCATTAGAGGAATTATAAATAAATCATTTTTTTTTTTAAATTTTCTTCAGGTATTGAAGATATTAAAAGGGGACAAGGATGTAGAGAAGTGGAAAAACTCGAAAAGTGGTGATGAAGAGGAGGATTTAGTAGAGAAGGAGGATGAGAAAGATGATGAAGTTTATCCAGAGACAAGAGCAGAGTTGCATTTGGGTGTGGCTTTGCTTGATGTTGTGGTGGATGATGATACGACGTCGTTTAGTAGCGGTACGGAGAGGAGCCACAGCGTTTCCTTGGAAGATTTGTTCAAAGGACGGTGGAGTAGATCACCTAGTTTTGACTAGTTCTTTCTCCTCTCTCTCTCTTTCTTAATTTATCTTTCTTTAATTCTTTTTTTACAAGTTTTTTTTTTTTAATCATAAAGTGACTTGTGGATCGTGTAATTTATGTCTGTACAGTTTTTTTTTTTTCAAAAAAAAAAAAAAAAGAGGTGCACCCAATAAGGAGGTGGTTTGTAAAGCAGAAAATATCTTTAAAAAAAAAAAAAACCGTATATAAAATGAAGTAAAAAACGGTAAAAAAAAACTTCCTACCCAAAAAACAAGAGAAGTTTGGAATTTTTTGGTTTGGCTACTTGGCTTGTACCATTTGGTGTTCACTTTCTATTTTATTTTGTTGTGTTTTTTAATACATATGTTAATCACCTCAATATTTACTGAAGCTGTGACGAATAGAGAGCAGTGGCTGATTTGAGATTTGGGACATCACCAAAATGGACCATGATCTGTGCCTTTTATGCCTTGAATTAAATTGAAGATTTAAAAAGAAAAATTAAAAATTAAAATTGTCAAACACAATGTCACTATCTTATCTCGCTATCTTATCTCACGATGTCACTACCTTATCTCCAATACAATAAATAAGGATCAATATCTCCTTTTTTTTATTTTTTCCTTCTTTTATTTATTTATTTCTTTTGGAAAATGATAATTATATTCCAAATCAAGAAAATACGAATATCAAATAACCTCATAACACAAAAAAAACTTAACTTAAGTTATAGATCAGTTCCACTAGTAAATTCTAAAGAAATACACAAGGGGACGAAAAGTGCATTGGATTTCAACAATTAGAAATCAAAAAGATACACCAATTATCGAGCACAAATATGGCTATTTCAACAACACTACTGTAATTGATGGAAAACTCCAATCAATTGAGATCAAGAGACCTATAGTAAAAAGGACACTATCAACACGGCATAGAAATAACTCTAACGGATTGGATATACGTCCGATACGAGAGTGTGGAAAGACCACCTCTATTATGATAAAATAAAAACAAAAACATAACAAAAAATGCAACATCTACGTAGCAAAAACATTATCGCCTATATTTCAAACAAACAACTATCATAAATAGGAGAACTCCATGGATAATACTTCAGATGACAAGCTAAACTACATGACCAAAGAGATCAAAACACGTTCCCTCCGACCATGAAGCCATCTTGCCATCAAAACCGTCACCGTGGGTCCAAAAAAGAAATATGAACAGTATAAATCCTAGATTCCTGGTGATAGAAGAGGGAGTGGGAGAGAAATTTTTAGGGTATTAACAGCTTTATTTTCTAATAATAATAACTAATAGGTTTCTCCAAAAAAAAAAAAAAAACTAATAAAATAGGAATATAAATTGAAGATGTTAAGTACAATACAGGGCTTGCTCGATTGAAAGGCCTAATGCCTCTACTTTCCTTATGGTAAATTTATAGTATAAATGAAGTTACCAAACCATGTTTGCTCTAAGAATTAATTTTAAAAAATCCACAAAGCATAATTTAGTCATATAACGTGATTTAATAAACATCTAACTGGCTAAAAAAAGTCATTTCTAATGGCTAAGTGGATATCTTGCATTTGGTATTAAGGTTTGGATCGTAGAATTTTGATTTAAATTAATTATTTAATTATTGAGACGTTTGAATTATTGAAATTAAAAACTGTAAAAACTTGAAATATGATAGGAAAAAATATATATATATATATAGCATGTTTCATTCATCTCGAAATTTTATACAATTTAAAAACAAAAAAAATCATCTTATTTGAACTTGTTTATATAAAATTATAGACGTTTAAAATTTGACTTACAAAATTATATAAATAATAAAAATAAGGGAAAAAAAATAAAAATTAGATTATGATAATAGGATTTAATCTCTACAACCAAACATCCAATGTGGAGATTTTACTAATGTTTTGTACATACAGAGACTCGGACAAAGTAGTGTGTACATTGTTCGTCTACCACTTCTCTTTTTCTTACATGTGTGGTGCTAAAAAGTTCACTAGTCTTTTCTTCAACACTCATTTTGTCAGAAACCATTGTTTTCATGTAACTAGGTGAAAAACGTGATCTACGTGAAGTATGTTCTTTTTATTTAATGTCTAACAAATTCTATGCGAATGTGATTAAAAAGGACTTTTGAGTTGAGTTTTATTTATATTTTAAGTTGTGTTTTATTTGTATTTTAAAAATTTTTTTGAAAAATAAAAAAATAAAATAAAAAATCGCTAAAGCTTGAGGGTTTAGCTCATCCCAAAACAACTTACTAGTTGCAAATGAAGATTCTCGACAATTTTATTATTGTTTAAAGAAAGACTTAAATACAATGACTCCAACGTTTAGAACCTAAGAAATAAGAACAAATTAACAAACACATAGTGTGTAGTTGGCATAAGATCTCCCATAACGGAATTAGCTAAAATTAAGAAAACAAACTACCCTACAAACTTGAAGAAGTCAGACATAAACAAATACATCAAACACGTCACTAACTACTACCACAGAGACTTGGAGACTTACATCAACTCCCTCCCCAAAGTTTGATAATTTGTTATTATGAATCATGAACGTGAAAATATTTACAAACTTATGTCGAATGACGATGTATTGACACTTAATCATTATAAAAAAAAATAAATACTAAAAAAAAAAGATGGCGTATTGAAATTTAACCAAATTGATAGCATTTTGTTTTACCGGATAAAATAAATGGCATTTAATCCCTCTTAAGTTGAGAAATTTAAGGGAGAAAAAAAATACTAACTACATCCTCTGATCAATTATATTAAATCATATAAACACATCAATATGTTAGAATATCTCTAATATAATATTAAAAAGTTGTTCCAATGGTCAATTTTTATAATTGGGTAAAAAAGTATTATCCAATTATGTTATATTAATGTCAAATTTACCATATGCTAAATTATGTGACAAATTTAGCCTAAAACTACAATGCTCTAATTTTGGTGAGTTGTAGTCCTTGCTCTTCAAGATTGTCTTTCTCTTCTACAATCTTCATAAAAAAAAAAAAAAAAAAAAAAAAAAAAAAAAAAAAAGAAAGAACTCTTAGTTGATCTGAAGTATAAGTCAAACATCAGGGGAAAAAAGGAGATCAACCCAACGAGCCAAAAAAACAACCAAACAAAAAAATGGACCCTGGAGCAAAAGAGAAACCACGTTAAAATATATATATATATATATATATATATATATATAAGAAACCATGTTAAAAAAAAAAAAAGCACACAGATTATAAAATGTGAGAAACATCGACTTCTCCAGCATTACTTATGTTTTCCGGCAAGTGTCTCCTATCATTCTTCGTTGCCTACCATGAATGTATCAAACCTTATGTTGATTAAAAATCTTTAAGCAAAACCCTGTAAAAACAAAATCTATATTCAAGAGATTGGGAGGGTTTAGGGATAAGGGATTGAAGATTTCGTGTAGAGAAGAGTTACTCTCAAGAAGAAGAGAAAGGGATGAAGACGAAGAGCAAGAGGGAAGAAACAGAAACAGAGAGAGAGAGAGAACGAGGAGGAGCTAACAGAAGTCGTATAAGTGGGAGAAAAGAAGACGAAGAAGGGGGCAAAAAATGGAAAAATGCCATAAAAGCTATGGACTTAGGAGAATGATCAAAGAAGGGGCGAAAAATGAAAAAGGGTAAAAAAAAAAAAAAAAACCATAGATTGATACACGACGAAATGAGAAGAAGAACATAGTAGCTATTTTATATATGTTATTATTATTATAAGATTAAGATTTACGAGTCAATACACCTAGTTTCTTAGGATTTTTTTTTTTTTTTGATAAGTAATTTTGGACGAAAGTTGGTCAGATGACTTGGTCAAGGGGAAATGCGAACCTTTAAGGGAGAGAGAAATTTAAAATATGAAGAGGTTAACTTTTAAGAAACAATATTTTCAAAAGCTTTTGTTTCCCCCTCTAATTCTACTATTTATTTTTCTAAATATTTTTAAAAAGTCAAATTTTAAAAGTTTATAATTTTATCATTTTTAAGTCAAATGAGAGGAATTATTTTAAATTGTATAAAATTTCGAACGAAACGAAACAATAATTTTAGAGTTAGGTTAGATAAATAGTTTTGAAGGTTAGATTCAATATATTTTGTGATATAAAAAATAATATAAAAATTTCAAATATGTTAAAAAAATACACAATATTATTTAATTCGTCTCTTTATTATAAATATTTTAACATAAAAATTATCTTTTAAATTTATTATAAATATTTAAATAACAAAAAATAACTCTCAATGGAAGAAAAAAAATAAAAAAAAATGAAGATAATGTCAGAGATGGCCCCAGACGGCCCTTAGGTTTGTTTGGTTGGTTAGTTTGAGTTGAAATATTTTAGTTGTAATAGTAAATTTTTTTGAATTTTCAGAAAAGACAAAAAACTTTTTGAAAAAAAGATAAAAAATATTTAGAAAAAAAATAAAAAAAGTACAATTTGAGTTGAAATGAGATAGTGAGGTAAATAGGGGCTTAACCAAGTAGATACAAAAATTCTATAGGCTGGAGCACCACTTGTCACTGTAGACCTGCAGTATCGTACAAAAATTTCTTTTTTTTTTTTTCCGGGAAACTCCCAGAAAATTTTTTTTTACATTAAAGCCCCCCAAATGGTATAAATTGAAAGCTGCCACAGCACTCTGACTTCTGATTTTTCTAGGGTGAGAAAAAAGAAAAGAAACGGTTTCGTGGAATCTCTGAGCCAGTCGTCCAGCCAGAGCAAACCTGGTACGTCCATTTTTGCCTTTTTCACTCTCTCTACAGACCTGTATACACACACACAAACACACATATATATATATACCCATCGCCATGTTCTCCTACCATCACCTAGGGTTTCTTCTCTCTCTTCTCTCTCTCTCCTCCGACCTCTCTTCTCCGATTATCCACTCCTCGGTTCTTCTGCGATTTTCTTCTTCGTCCATTTAATTTAATCGCTGAATCTTAATCTCATCCTAATCGTTTCTGTCCCTGGCCCCGCCGAATGGATTGAATCTTCTGCGATGGTAATTCATTTTCCCTTTCCTTCTCTGCTTGAAATCTCTGTTTCTTTTTTCTCTGTGAGATTTCGTAATTAATTTCTGTTTGTTTGTTTTGATTTTTTTTTTTTTTAGGGTTTTGGTTGATTTCTAAGGATTTAATTTCCGCGGAAGTCGTAATTTCGTATTGCTCTGTGGTTGAAACTGTTGTTCTGTGCTTCCACTATCTGTCTGGATATTGTTAATTTCTGTTCAGAACGAGGTTAGGGATCGAAATTTTTGGGGAAGATTGGAAATTTGGGTTTTAAGAGCTTTTTTTGGCTGAAATTCGTGTGTTAATCCATACACAATGGACGACGGTGAGGTTGATTTCTCGAACCAAGAAGTGTTTTCGAGTCCGAACATGGGCGGTGAGCTTCCGAGCAGTTGCTCAATGGATAGCTTTTTCGATGAGCTTCTTAAAGACACTCATGCTTGCACGCACACCCACACTTGTAACCCGCCCGGCCCCGACTACTCCCACACCCACACTTGTTTCCATGTCCATACAAAAATTGTGCCTGCCTCAGCGGAAGGCAAGTCTGCGTCTGATGACACAGCGGAGTCTACAGAAAAGAAATCGAAGAAACGCCCTTTGGGAAACCGTGAAGCAGTGCGCAAGTACCGTGAGAAGAAGAAGGCGCGAGCAGCATCCTTGGAGGATGAAGTTGTCAGGTTGAGGGCTATCAATCAGCAGTTGCTGAAAAGGTTGCAGGGTCAGGCTGCTCTGGAGGCTGAGATTGCAAGGCTCAAGTGTTTGCTTGTGGACATCCGTGGAAGAATTGAAGGAGAAATTGGGTCTTTTCCGTATCAGAAACCTGTTCCTCCGAACATTCCAAATGCGAGCATGCCCGGTGCCTACGTGGTGAATCCATGTAACATGCAATGTGATGATCAGGTCTATTGCCTGCATCCAGAAATAGATGGCAAATGCGATGGAGCTGTGTTGAATGGCCAAAGTTTTAGTGGTTGTGAGTTTGAGAGTCTTCAGTGTTTGGCAAATCAAAACCCAGGATCCAAGGACCTTCCTGATTGTGAACTTGGGAATGCAGCATCTAATGTCAACTCTTCTGGCTCAAGTAAGAGGAAAGGTGAATCCTGGAATGGCCCTTTATGTATTATATTCTGTGGATTACTGTGTTGCTGAGTTTGAAATTTATTAGTATTATGTTGTTCACTCTGCAGGGATGTTATGCACTTTTTTTGTCTAGTGTTTAATATTTGCCTTCTTAGTTTGGTTGAGTTTTCACTTAGGCATGGGCAGTTTCTTTCTTGGCAAAAGATGAGTTTTGAATATATATTTGTTCACATACACTCTTATGTTTAAGGTGCGAACTTGACTTAAAATCAGCAAATTTTACAAGCTCGCTAGTTAGCAAATTTGTGGCTGAAATGTTCATTATGAGTGTCAATTTTGTCAAAGGCTTGTGACTTATTGGGTGCTATTATTATATCAGTTTTCATTTAGTTACTCTCACCAGGTATATGGCAGTTTGCAGGAGTTGCTGAGTTGTGTTTTTGGTTATAGGATTATTGTTTCATCGTTTTTCTTTGCAAGGATATTGTTTCATATGTTATTTTGTCTCTAAATTGGAATAATTTACATGTAACTATGGACCTATTGTTTCTTTTGATGATCATTTACATTAGCGAATCATGCCATGGTGTGTGAAGATTGACTAGGGATCAGCTCATGGGAAAGACCCTAACATATATATTTTCTTGGTCTTCTTGGTCTCTTTAGTTCAATCAGATTAACTTATGTGGTTAGTAGTAAGTTGAAAGGATTTGAGCTAACCTGATTGCAATACAATTAAGTCTCTTGTAATTAATTTCCTTGGGAGAGAAGGAGAAGGAGATCCGTAGCATTCAGTGTTTTTTTTTTTTTTTTTGGGGGTCCAAGTAAGAGTTCCAAGGCATAAGCTTGCCCTGTATTGTGTGTCCTGAATTTTTTGCTAATCATCTTTCTCCGTTGATGATGAAAATTTCCTGAGTTCACTGTTAGCAATTTTGTTATGATCTGACGATTTTGTGATTTATTTTACCAGGAGGGGCTCGCCTAGCACCGGCAGGCTGAAAGCCCAACAAGGTGGCACCGCTATCATCATCAAGATAGATGTTCTATAATAAGTAGTTGTCAAACTGCAGCATCAGCTTTTGCTCAGGTCCTTTGTGTTTTTTGTTTAATATTCTTTTTTTTTTCCTTTTTTAATTCAAGTTTTCAACCAAGATTTGGGTACGTTGAACTGGTATGATTTCTGATACCAGGACAATGTTCTCTGGATTTTCTGTTACTTGGTGGTTCAGTTCAGCTCATGGTCTCTACTCTGCATGTTTAATAGAGCCTGAATTAGTAAATGTGTTGTAGATGGAACTTGTGGCGGTACCAACTTATTGGTTTCTGTAAAGCTCAAATCATTTTGAGTTTTAACGCTTATTCTTTTCAAGTTTACCTAGCTGGTTTTTGTTTCAATTCGATCAGCATGTACTTTGCCATAATTTACTTTGCTGTATTTAGTTTAAATTTGATCGGTATGCGAGTATTGTGTTCTTTTGCTTTGTTCGGTGTTTTCTTTGGCTAAATTACTCTCTCAGCATTTAAACTCTTTGATTGCTGAATCACAGAACATAGGAAGATGGGATGTCTTTCATGTTTCAATTCTATGGGCTGTGAACAAGGTGAGTCACATTCTCACTTCATGAGATCCAAATTTCTTATTTTTGTGAAAGGATCGCTATTAAGTCTAAGAGAGTTTGCTTCTGCTTTTACTATTTGTTCAATTAAGAATGCCAGATTTCTTGTGAAGGAAAAGCATTCTCTTCTAATCGAAGAATTTGCCCAACAATTGTCACCCCAAATTTCAGACTGACGAGTGGGCAAAACGCACATTTTTGTCTTTTGACTGGTGCGTTTGTCCATTGGGACCTCTTTGCCAATGTTAGGTAGAAGAATAAAGAAGATAGCAGAAAGAAGAAATCTTTATAGGCTCTTTGGCTTTCACTTGTGGTGGATAACTTGTTTTAGCTGATCTGGATTTCATTCTATTGAACATAATAAATTCTTCAATCTTATGCATTGGCGAGCTTTTGGTAGTCTATTTTATATATTGTCCCTTTTTCCAAATAAATAAGAAAGGCTATGCCGACCCTTCTTCTTTTTCTTTTTAATGAATCCGACAAGTTATTCCACCGCATCCATTTTACTCCAAGAAGTTAAAAAGGTTTTGGAAAGAAAGTTGGTGACGGAAAGAGGCAAATTCCTCTTTAATCGCTTCTTTTCTTCTCTTTAAGCAAAAAGTTGTTGGCATCACAATATTCGTAGCGATCGTATTGTGCCAAAAAAGGAGAACGTGAAAGTGTTCATGACACTGGCGAATATGTGCTCAACTGTTTGTGAAAATGTGGGGAAAAAAAAATAGTGGGAAATGAGTACATAACATTGGATGCTGTTTTTAACGAATGTGTGGTTATAAAGTATGTTACATATGCCAAGCTGTCTCATCAAACATTTTATACATAGCATGGGTGCTTTATGCTTTTTGGGCACGAAGATGGCTTAAACAGCCTCCGTTTCTCTAAACCAGACCATTTGTTTATTTCTTGTTCTCTGGTTTTGTTTATTGTTGTCGCTGCCACCGCGCCTTTACTTTTTTTCCTTTTTTTTCGTCCATGTAAGTTTCATTAACCCCATCCAAATTTCTTAAAATATTAAACAAAGGCCATTCTCAGAATGTAAGGTCGTTAACTTTAGTTGGATCTCTCGTTGGGTGCTCGTTAGGCCCCCAGGTACTCGTCATATTTCCTATTATCATAGTAGGAGAAGTACTTTTACTCGAATAGAAAAGATAATACTATTTTCATAGGACTATTTGATTGGCAATGTTCCAAGTGAAATCAAAAAGCGACTTTGTCAAACAAAATGATACAAAAAAAGGACCTAAGATGCTAACAAATCTATCTCAAAGTCCCTAATCATCCACATTGTGAAAGGATTCTTGCAATACCTACCACAATATCACTGTGCGTTTTCTAAGAGAAAAACGGATAACAAGGCTGCCAGAGAGTTCACTGCTTGAAGGAATTACCAAGCAGTGTATTTGGATCAGATGTTTGGATTAGTCATCAAGAGGGCGGCCACCATACTCATCGCCGTATATACTGTCAGAAAGTTGCCAGACTTGAAGAGTGTTGTCCTCGGCTACGCTTGAAATCACCCAAGGCTCATGTTTGTTCCAGGAGAAATCCGAGATCTTAGCTTTGTGACCCCCGTGAGAAAAGAGAAGCTCTGGAGGGCCGTCATCACTGTCCCCTTCCAACTGCTCATCCCCAATCCTGAAGACATCATCATAAGAGTTCTATAGTTAGTACTATTCTTCAATAACAATGGAGGACAAAATAGAAAGATTGGAACCTCATAACTATCATCATTGTGTTTATTTTGGCCTTTTTCTTCACCCTATCACCTTAAAAACAAAGGCACCAAGAATATATTCCAACATCCAATACCTATTAAGGTCCCAAATCATCAGCCTTCTGTCATCAGCAGACGATGCCAATACCGTTTCGTGATTAGGATCCCATTCAACCTGAAATACCTCCTCTCTGCAAAGAAACAAAATTGAGGATGAGGGGGTTTCGTTTATCAAATATGGTTGTTAAATTTTATTCACAACGAAACTAGATAAAGATAATTAAAACCTAGTAAGTCTAGGGAAACCAGTGCAACAATTCAGAAGAGAAAGGAGTCACATGATTCAAGCAACCACGACATTGACTTATGACACGATTGCAAAAGAATTCTAAAGATTAAACTGGAAAGTAAAATTCATACGTGTGGCTACTTAAAACATGCAATGGCACTGTAAGCTTCCGCATGTCAAACAACCCAACAGTCATGTCTGAAGATGCCGTAGCCAAAATCCATTCATTGTATGGATTGAAAGAAAGATAATTCACCTGAGATTTAACCAGGAAATAGAAGGAAAAAGGTTAGGATTATGCAAAAAGATAACACAATAACAAGAAGCTGTATCACGTTACAATATTGCAAAGAAGAAAACCCATGCAAATGCAATAATTTCTGACTAGTTAGTGTCTACAGCAAATTCTCCCCATGTTACCATGAGCCAAAATCCATTTTAAGAGCTAAAGAGAAATTCATAGGAAACAAATCCTCGCTTATCCACCAAAAATAACTTCACTTTAGGCTTCCAACTCCTAATCCTAGATACGATTCACCTGGTCATAATAAATGCTTAAATTTCATAGCAGCAACAATGCCAAATACTCATATCAAAAGGCACTTTAGTAAGTGTGTATAATTAGTTTTGATTCGTAGCATTAACAAGCAAACACGTTCAACGTTATGGCAACTCAGCCTCCAGCATAAATACTGAATAGCAACTATTAAGCATTTTATATGGGTTTCAAACTTTTAACACTGCATCACCTCTTTCTCGTGAGCTTTGACAGAGTGTTGGCTCTGGTTTGCACGCAAGTCCCATACGATCAATCTACAGTCATCCCCAACAGACCCAAATAAATTCTCATTCTTCCAATGCCACGACACGTCTCCTACCACACTTTCGTGACCCTGAAGTAAATCCAACAACCAACTGTTAAGAAAATACCTAAATACATCATTCTGTCAAGAACAATATTCAAAGTCACAATTTTTACCTCATAGACGTGCATTGGATCGAGCACTTTATCCTGAGCCACAGCAGACACATCCCACAAACATATTTTACAATCATGTGAACCGCTCAAAACATAGCCCTCCTTACGGGGGTTCCAAGACAATCCATACCCTTCCTTGTCGTGACCCCTTAACCTCAATTCCGGATCACAGCCACTCTCTTGGGGCTTCGCCTCCTGTTTGGCGCAATCAAACACATACACCTCACAACCACTTGTCTTCGCACCAACAATCAATGGGTTCTGAGGCATGTAGCGTGCCTTGTTCACTTCTCCATCAACACGTATCTTCTGAGTAATCTCCATCTACATGCACAAGTCGAACCAACAAAATTGAACATCTCAGTTTTTCACAGCGAGATTTCAACAAACAGTTTTAGGCATGGATTCAATTTTGACTCAGACCCGTAAAAATTCTCGCTCTCCACAAAACATTATACAAAATCTCAACAAACCCACGAGATCAGTCTTGACAAATAATAAACTGTATAATAATAATAATAATAAAGGTACCAACGAGTAATCTCCACCTACAGGCATGAGTCAGAACCAACAAAGCAACAAATTCAGACATCTCTGATTTTCACAGCGACATTTTCACAAACAGATGATAGGTGCGGATTAAATTCTCTCTCAACCCATAAAAATTCCCGTTCCCACAAAGCATTTCAATAAATCTCCACAAACCCACAAGATCATTCTTCATAAATAAGGGTGTACCTTGGGCATGATAGTGTTTGGGTCATTGGTGTCGAAGGCGGTTTCCGTGGCGTTGGCCGGAAGGAGAGCGTCGGCGACCATGAGGAAGTTGGAGAAGCCGTCGGTGGTGTGGGTTCCGAGGACGAGATTGTGGACGGAAAGAGAAGGGTTTGAGTGGGGGAGGGGAGACGAAGGGGACCAATGAACGGTGAGAGAAGGCCATTCGAGAGGGTGAGAGATGATGAGGTCGTACAAGAACGGCGAGTTCTTCTTCCAAACGGCGTACTCCTCCTCCACCTGTTCCACTCCCGCCTCTTGCTCGTCCGCCATGGCTGCGCCTCTCTCTTCTTCTTCTTCTGCTTCTTCTTCCTCTTTCTCTCTTTTCGAGCTTTTCCCGCCAAAAAAATCGATGCGCCAAATCCAAAACGTCTACATGCCATCCTACAAACGTCTTATTATAGACTAGAAAAAGGCCTGATGGGCTTCTATCCTTCCGGGCTTCCAACAAAGCCCAAATGTATGAAAAGCCCAAATAAACGGGCCTGTTTGGTGAATGAGTTTGAGTTGAAAATTTTAAGTTTGAAAAGTAATTTTTGTTCACTTTTTAAAAAAAATAAAAAAATTTTTCAAAAAAAGACAATAAACTTTTGAAGAAAAAGATAAAAATTTAAGTTTAAACCTTAAGTTTAAACTATCATTCCAAACGGGCCCATTTGTAATTTCACCCATGACAAATATAGTTTAGATTCCCAGTCCCAAGTTAACAAAAAATGTTCCTTACATCACATCGATGAAGATTTTTATGTTGGAATGGTGACAAAAATATTATTGTTATTTAAATTGTAAGTCACTGCTAATGAAATGCAAAAACATATTTGCCCCTCTTCATTTGGTATTTGATTTTTAACTATCCCTTCTTTTTTTTTTTTTTTTTTTTTATGATGTTGTATTGACTACAATACTCCGATCATCACGTCACTAGCGTCACTCGTCATCAGTAGACTTTAGTAAGCCACTAGATGACTATCAACCACCTACTGGCATCGATCTTGGGACCATTAGCCTTAACCGAGACGATCGTTTGAGTTACTGGATTACCATTAGTAATCTATTAATGCCCTCTTGAGTTTCTCTATGGGTGAATCTTTAAGTTTAACACGTACTAATACTATTTGTCAATTTTTTATCACTTACGAATACAACAGATTTTATAGCAGAGCGTTGAATAATCTACGACGATGCTCGGCGACATTGCAAGAATGGTCGCCAACATCGCTCGACGTTCACCTTATGGGCTATATTGAAGGGTGCTGGTGCGAGTTCATCCCGAATAATAAAGAGTTCCCTAAAGCCTAATTTTACCTTCTCATCTGAAAAAGAGATCGACACGATTAACAAAAGAAAAACGAAAAACGATACATATATGGACAAATCTTGCTCGATAAAGTTGTGGAGGAAAGGAAATTCCAACATCCCATCATTCTGTATGTCACTTTGTCTTTATCTTCTTCAAAAGTCAAATTTCTGATTCTTATCCAAAAAAAAAACGAGATTCTGATGAGTGAATCGGCTTGAATTTGAAAATTTTAAATTTAAATTAATTGATTTTTTAAAAATTAATTATAATTTTTATTGATTAAAAAAAATAAAAATTAAGAATAAAAATTTTGAGTTTAAAATTTAATGTTAAATGGAGCACGAAACTTGATAAAAATCTTATCCACTGAAATTATACATCATCAATATGGCACTTTTCATACCTTCATTACATGATTCTCAAAAACAAAACAAAAAGCAAAAACCTAATTTACAAAGCCTGAAGGATCTCACTAGATTCGATCTGGTCAATATACCAAAAAAAAAAAAAAAAAAACCACAACATCACTTCGATTCTTAACAGATCAAATAACAAAACTTCAATAAAACAAAATAAAGCAGCGCACAAAGATCAATGATTCTACTAACAAGTAACGACAGCTAATCAGCTCTAAACAATCCGAGTACACAGGAGGTAGCGTGGGGAGGATCACATGATAGCACAGGCGGCGGGGTTCTCATCGCTGAAGGCGGTGGTGTAGCGGACCTCCGTGGAGCTCGCACGTGCAAGCTGCGAAACCTGCGGGTCCTGCGAGTACCGCACGTACCCAGGTGGGGCCTTCTTGTCGTAAACCCCAGGCGCGTAAGGGTGCTCAACGACGTCGTAAGGGACGTAGGGCCAGAGCTCGGCCTTCTTCCCCGTCCGATGCGCGACACGTGCCACCACCTTGGAGGGCTCCACATATCCGACGACTGTAACCTTGTTGGCCTTGCGCTCCACATCCACCTCCTTCACGCCCTTCATTCCCTCCAGAGCCCGTTTCACCTTCCGCTCGCATCCTTCGCAGTCTATTCGCACCTTCACCTCCACCGTCTGATGTACAATCAAAACCAATCACGACGTTAAAATCACGCCGTTGAATTTTCCACATGACACGTGGCTCCAGTAGCCGGAGTACTACTGAACAGCGAATGGAGTCGTGACACAACATGGACATTATGTAAAGGACAAGACAGCACACTTTCCCAGTGGACAATAATGATTGTTTGGCACCACCCGCTTACTTTATTTTTTTTAATTTTTTAATTTTTTTCCTTTTTTTTTTTTTTTTTTCAATCTTTTCTGTAAACTCTTCTGAGTGCAGAAGAGCACCTGGTTAAATTGAATTTAGCTGTTCAGGAAAGTACCGTAAACAGAATGGGAAGATTGTGCGACATAAGAAATATATAACTCTGATTTTTTATTTTTTATTTTTTTTCGTTTTCGTTTTCGTTTTCGTTTTTTGTTTTGTTTTGTTTTGTTTTGTTTTGTTTTTTGTTTTTTGTTTTTTCGTTTTTTCGTTTTTTGCTTTGAAGAAGTTTATAATTTCTGTTTGGCAGTACTACTAGATTAGGAAGTCAGATCTCTCCAGCAAATAAACAGGAGGATTTCATGTTCAGAAATACGGAGAATCTTGTTGAAAAATTAAACATGGTCAGATTTTAGTAGATCTTAAACTTATTTTTCCAAAAACTTTACAATAAAAATAGTCCAAATTCTTAACAAACATCAATTTATTGATATTAAAGTATGAAAAACTCAAAGTTAACAAGGAGATCTCATATCTGTTCAAACAAATATTTTAAGCATAAGAAGACGAATCAACTCGAAAACCAGATATTAACGGAGTTCCAGAGATTATTTTCGTCGATCTTTTATATATATATATAAAAATATTTAAAAAAACAACAAAATCAAAAACAGTTTAGCTTTAAATCTGATTCGTAAAAGAAAAAAAAAAAAAATCAGAGAATAAATGAAGTGAGTACCTGCAATTGCTTGCGCTTCTTGAGCTTGGAACTGCCGTGAGAACAATCAAAGAGATCAGAGAAATGATCTAGAGCTCCCATTTTCTGTTACTTGAGGTTTTCTACTGAAGACGAAGATATAAAGAACGCACCACAGAAAATTAAAAAAAATATATATCAACTTAGAGGGAGTTTTTCTTTTTCAAGAGAGAAAATGATGGAAAAGTGGACAAAATAAACTGAGCTGGGGACGGTTGTCCACTACTCTTCTTCTGTATATAAAGGCGATGATTTCTAGAGTCTCTTTCTCAATCCTCTACAACTTGTCTACGATCTTACCCATACTGTCCGCGATAAAAAATATATTTTTAAAAAAAATAATAATTAATTGGGGGAAAAGTGGTGATTTCGACGGCCTTCGCGACACGTGTCGTGGTTGGGCTCGGATAAATATGTGACGGTTAGGCGGGGCGGTGGTTCTGGAGTCTGGACGGGGCTGTTCAGGAAATTGAGGGTGCACCGACCCGACCGTGTGGGACCCATGCGTTTTTGGCGGGAGTGGTATGTGGTGTTGGGGGGGGGGGTTGGGGTGGGGTGTTGTGGGCCCACTTGCTTTCATATTCGCGGAACAGTCCTCGGGTTAATTTATGACTTACTGGGCCTTTTCATTTTTTCTTTTTCTTTTTTCCTTAACCATTACTTGCAGGGCCTTGGCTAGCAACACGAACGAGTTATGGAGTGATTGTCGTATATTGATGGGGGTGGGACCCGGTTATTTACAACAGGGGGTCCCATTTATAAGCTGCGTTCGTGACATTTAGGATCCGTTTGATTTAAAATTTATTTTAAATTAAATTATATTTTTTTCATCATAATTTTTATCCTTTTTTTTAATTTTTTGTTTTATCTAAAAAATTTTTTTATTTTTTTATGAAAAATTACTATTAAAATTTAAAAATTTTAAACTAAACTCATTCACCTTACACCCAGTTAGAAAACTAATTTTGTTTTTATTTTAGGGAAAGCATTAGTACAAGACTGATTTGTTACGACTAGAAGAGGAAGTTGGAGGTCGTAGATCTCGCTTTAAAGTATGAGAGATTCTTTTTTTTTTTTTCGAATTAATAGTACTCAGTACTGAATTACTGTTAGTAAGAATTGTTAGATCTTACTTATACATTGTTCTACCAATAAAGAAAAATCAAATTGTGTTCAATTATCCTATTTTTGACATGTGATTTTTTTTTAATGTTATTTGTAAAATTAAGAATGTATCGCAAAATTTATTTTCTTGAGAAAGTTACCACAAAAGCACGCTCATTGAAATCGAAATATTTCAATTTTGTAGAATAATTTACAGATAATATGATTATGTAGTAATTATTAAAAAATTGATATTTAGGTTTTAAACTAATAAATTATTTAATTTAATTACATTACTTTAATAAGTTTTTGCTATTTTCAAAAAAAATAATAATAATAATAAGTTTCTGCTGTGTCAGACTTACTAGTTGAAATTCACAATAAATGAATAAATATATGGTATGCATCGGAGGAGCATCTTCTGTCACCGTGGGCTTGCATGCACGCATATATGTACCAAAAGAGACAAAGTCCAAAAGTAATAATCCCAAGGGCTATATGGATCCTTTTCTGGTTTCTTTCTTGTTTTTGGACCATAATTTTTACGACTAACTTTCCTCTTTCTGCTTTTTTTTTTTTTTTTCTCTCCTGGTTCTAACCAAATTACTTTAGAGAGCAAACATCGGTGATGATTTCAGGAGTTAGGAGGAAAAGCAACTTCTTTGGTATGCTATGCTCTTATTTTGTGGCTTATTAGTCGTTATAAGCCTCTTCATTAAGGGTTGAGTGGCTATTAAGCAAACTATTGTGGACCTAGCATGGTGATTCGCCTGTTGTTCTCAAACTCATTCTTGATTTCCACCTATCAAACCTAACATTGGACCACTTCATAATATCATATTTGACTATTGCATATTTTCTAAGCTTTCGTTTAGTATTTAAGTTTAACTCTAACTGAACCGTACTTTTTCATCTCAATTTTTTTTCCTTTTTTTGAAAAGTCAATAAAATTTATAACTAGTTTTTTTAAAGTCAATTAACTTCAACTAAAAAATTGACACCATTTGGTTCGTTAGCACATTTCAAACTGAAATGTACTTTTTCATATCAGTTTTTGTCTTTTTCTGAAAAAAATTTTTTTTTTTTTAAAGTCAACAAAAATTACTATTGAAACTTAAAATTTTCAACTCAAACTCATTCACCAAATGGACTCAAAATCTCCAATTAAGTTACTAAACAGAAGTTAAGTCATTCTTCTCGATGTTGACTAATATATCACATTACAATTAAATACATCACGTTATAAATGTATATATTAATGTTAGAATTCAATTTTTTCAATGTTTTTTTTTAATCAATGCACTAATTAACTCTTTGTTTACGTACCAATAAGAGAGCGTATAAGATTCAATGTTATGACCTAAAATCCTGTCGACTTTAAACTTGTACCTCATCCTTCTCAATGTTCCTTCTAGGGAACTGATCAAGGGTTCATGGGATTTAAAACAAAATTTGCCAATTTGAAGACAGATATTCGTAGCAAATGGGCAAAATGTACTTGTTGCTCCTCCTTTTATAAAGGTTTGAATGTTTGCATTAGATAACAGATGCTCCAAGAGAGAAAGAAGAAAATACTAGTTTTTAAAAAATAATTAAAGTAAATAACAGGTTTTTAAAATATATACAGTAAATAGCAGATTTATTTGGTAAACTTCGTCAAATTTATCAGGTAAATGATTCATTTGTGAGACATAATTAAATTTTCAGATTTGTAGTCCCTTGCCTTACTTCTTAGCCATGCCGCTAAAACGATCTAAAATATATGACATTATCTCCCCTATTTACCTGATTAATTTATTAATAACTGCAAATATTTTAAAAACCTTCTACTTATTTTATTTATTAGTATTATTATTATTATTTTGTAAAAGTGTTATTTACTACCATTTCTCATTAAAAGCTTTTGCTTATGGGCCTTTGTAATTAGGAACACTTTTTCAGTTGGGGAGTCATATGCTATCCTATCCATTTCAATTGTATCCGGAGCCCAGTTGAGCCCATTCAAACTACACTATATCCATTGTCAGATCAACTGTTAAAAGTTGGTAGGCGTATCAAACACGAGTTTGAGATAAAATTTATACGTTAAAATTGGTTAAATTTTTAAAAATTAGTTATAATTTTTATTAACTTTTTAAAGAAAAAAAAAATGAATCTAAAAATTGATTATGGCCCTGTCAACCAAACAGCCTCTCAATCAGTTCTTTTTTCATTATCTAACAACGTCTATCCACTTTTTGCTTTAAATCTATTTTCCATTTCAGCAACATTTGTATAAGCTTTTACTGCGCTTTCGAAATTATAATCCCTTATTCGTAATATATTGAGAAGTATACATAACGTATCATTGTTTCATATAACAATTCCTACTTTAAAAAAATCAAATATGTATCATTTAAATTAAAATATATATTAGTTATCCTAAGTTAATTATTGTACCACTTATCAATGCAAATGTCATTTTCGATTCTTTTATTTGGAGAAGTTACGATCCTTTCATGCTGACCATCTTTCCCTAGTAGGCCGCACAAAAGAGCTGTCAACCCGCTACTCCGCATTGTAATTTATATGTCACGTCATCAAACTATCAAATTGTAGTTTTAAACTGTCCGTCCTACCATGCATAATGACAGTCATGTTTGGGTTTCTAAAGTCCCTGCCTCGTCATAGTTTACTTATTTTTTCCCAATTGCGTGTGTGTTAAACATGAATGGTGTTTGATATTTTAATGTTCCTTTTTAGCTTAGAAGTTAGCAAGTGAATTGACTAGGCATACTGAAAACTTAAACTATGAAATTATCCACAAAATAATATGTTTTTTCAAAATATTTTCCAAGTTTTTTTCTAACAAGTTATGCTTTACGGTGATTCGAATTTCAGTCACTTAACTACCAGTCTACCACGTTATAAGTTGGTGAACAGAACTAGTATAAACTTTTCTAAATGTATATAAATAAAATGGATCTTGGTAGTAGTGACGTGGATATAATATTATAACGCAGGTTCAAACAGAGGGGAAAAAACTTTGGTTATAAATATTGCTCTAGTGTTTTGTTTTTTTAAGCAGGAAAAAAAAAAAAAAAAAATCAATGACACCAGGGTATCGCTCTTGCTGTTAATAAAACGACACCGCGCGCTTCTCTATCAGATTTCAGTTTCGAAACAAAACGCCGACCGCGTGATGCTGCTTTTTAACTATTGTCGTTTTCAAAACGACAAGTTTTTTTTTTTTTTTTCTTTCTCTTTTTAATTTTTAAGTTTGGCTTCATTACATACGACACCTTCTTCAATTTTTCTTGGACGTGGTGTAAGGTTTGTATCATTATATATATGTGTGTGTATATATATATGTATATATGCATGTGCCACTGCCACTGTTTACTAAGCGGCTGCCAGGCTAATCCACTTTTATTTTTATTTCATTTATTTATTTTATTTTTGCTTTTGCTTCTGTTGTTTTGCAGATTTTAACGGGAGACTCCACGTGTGAAAGCATGCATGTTCACACCTAGTCATTAGAGTAACAACTTTCTCAAGTTTAAATTACTTTTGTTCTTTAATAATTTGTGAATTGTAGGCTTGTAGCACCCAAAAAAAAAAAAAAGGGTTGCATAAACAATTTGTTTCATTACATAACTATATATATGTATATATATATATATTTTTTATTATAAGATCCATTTATAGGTCGGATCTCATAGATTGCAAAGCTAAAGAGGCAAAGAGGAACATGTCCCATAATTGGATTTATATATTGTCCTAAACTTTTTTTAATTATAATCTTTAAATAGCCAAACCAACTTTTGGAGCATGCAAATCTCAATATCTAGTTGATAATATTTTATTATATATATAAAGAAGAATTGTAATATAATTATATGCAATTATGTATATGTGTAAATAAAAATTGTAACATAATTTTAACTTTTTGTTAAGTACTATAATATGGGCTTTAAAATAGTCGGTGATGCAAATGCCTAGACCCCACCCTTTTTGTTAACCTTCATGGATGGCCAGCTATAGTTTCAGAAGAATATACAAGACTTATAAATGACTTTGAGAAAAAGACGAGAAACTGTATTTTATTTTGTCACATTCTTTTCAACGGCTATAATGTTAAAGAGAGCAATTTAATGTTCCCACATGAAGATGCATAATCCTTTGCCCTATGCCCTCCGGGAATTTAAAGTTTTGTCGGTGTCAATTCACTTTAATCTTTTCACAATATCCCAAATTATTAAAAGTTTCTGTTCAAGTACCTTTTTTCTTTCAATTTTAAATATTTCGTTGGAAACTTTTTTTTGTTTTTTTTTTTTATTTTTATATTTTATTTTTTTGTTATTTTTGAGAGTGAGGAAGAAGTAAAGCCCTAGCCAAGAACTACTTTACAAAATCCAACGCCAAGTTGGCCTCGGTTGAAAGAGAATGAAATCGTGGGCTTCACAAATGGAAGGACAACAATTTTTTTTGTAAATCAAGTCCACTTCATCATGCCCCATCAATAAAATGAGCCTGGCAATGCACTATTTAAGGTCGTTTGGTAAAACAGTTTAAGTTGAAATTTTTTAATTTGAGTTAATTGACTTTTTAAAAATTAGTTATATTTTTTATTGACTTTTCAGAAAAAGATAAAAACTAATATGAAAATTTTGAGTTTAAGATGATTTGCCAAATGGACGCTTAATTGATATTATATTTTGCACTGCACCTAATACGGCATGGCCCAATATCCGAGCAAACATTCTTAAGGTAAGGCTCTATTTAATTAATAATATTTTGCAGCTTGTGAAAATATTCAACTCCTAAAAACAACGTGCAACTAAATGTTTAGTTTACCAACCTTCACCGCTAAAACGCACTTGATAAAGATATTTAATCTCTTTGCATCATGTATATAATAATATATGTGCGTATATAAGGGATTTGGTAGATGATAAGGATTATCTTTTTGTTTGTGTTATCACTTTCTTTGTCAATGACTAAATTATGCTTGCCACGTCTTTCTCATTTGTTTACCATGTTTGTTTCGTCGACTAATTCACATTCCTCACTCATTTATATATATATATATATATGCTAAAGCCTTTACAATAATGTTATAAACAATGCATGCATTTATATAGATATATATAAGTATATACATATATATATGAAACAAAAATCGAAGGGCTGACTGCATTGATGGTATTATGTGCGTGGTTTGAAATTATCTGTAGAAAACGAACACAAGAGATTTCCATACGGAGCAAACTAGTTTCAATCGAAACGGTCAAAGATTCAAAAACAATATTGTCTCATCAATCAGTTACGTTGCTGGAAACGAGCTTCTTGGAAGCAAGTTCGAGCAAAGTCAAATGTTGAAAAAGCAAAAACGTTGATAGTCCATCATTATGCTTTAGAGAAAAGCTACCTATATATAAATATTATACACACACACACACACATAGATACATTTACATTTGGCACGTCCATGTATGCAAAAAACTATGTAAATGTAATTATATTTATTTGATTCAATGTACCTACCGTGTCATTGTCCTCATGATCCGCATATACTGACAGACATATTATATATATATATATTGAACTATATATCAGAGTTTTTTAAGGGGAAAATGAAAGGTTAAAAAAAAAAAAGAGCAGTTCATGTAGCTTGGTCAAAGATGCACGAGAAGAGGAGTACCCAAGAGGTTGTGCTTTTTTCCTCTATTTCTGTTTTACCCTCCTTTTTCTTTTTCTTTTTCTTTTTCTTTTTCTCTCTCTCTTTTTTGTTTCTTTTCTTTTTTAAATTTATTGGTGTTTGGCATTCAGGAATGTGGAGGAAAATTAATTCACAAGAGTTGCGTGTGAGTGTCTCCCACGGTAAAGGGTGAAGTGTGAACGCAGAAAAATCAACGTTCCTGACAATTTTGTCACATTAACCAACTCTCTTCCTTTATGAGAGCAGCAGCAAACTGCATGGGAAGAAACATGACTGCTCTTTTCCCAACAACTATTTTCTTTCTTTTAACTACTTTCCTTTTTTTTTTTTTTGGGGTGGGGTTGGGGGTGGTAATGTGTTTTTCGGGTTGTTTTTATTTCTTCTAGCCTTTGAAAAGTTGGTATTGTTAAATTAAAAAGAAAAAAATATTAAAAATCAGTGGTGTCTTTGTGTTTTTTCTATTCAACATTGGAGAAAATTTTTTGTTGTTTTTAGTGGGAGAGGATGTTTTTCGTACTTCGCTTTGATCCATATACCTAAAAAAGAAAATCTATATATATTTTGAAAATAAAAAATTATACATTTTTAATCTTTGAAGTTTAATTTTAACAATAATAATAATTTTAAAAAAACATATTGCTAAGTCTCCATAATATGTGGTTGAGGTATTTCTAAGAGGAGTTCAAATTCCGCAATGTTAATAAGAATTATTATTTTAATTATTGGATTAAAATTTTTTTAACTGTCTGATATTAATTGAACAGATCAGTTATATGTTACGTACTAAATATTTTTAAAATGAACACTCACGTATCATATTGTTAGAAAATTAATCTAATTATTAATAAATTCTTACTGATAGTACATAATAAAAATCATATATATACATATACTTTAAAAAGGACCGATATCTATATTTACAACCATTCACAATTAAAGCGAGTTTCAGAAGTTAAAAATATGCAAATTTGAGTGTCAGGCGCGCAACAAGACAACATCAATTCTTTACTGGCCGAAAATGTGTGTTTTGTTAGGATTATTATAAGAATGATTAGAGTAATGGGGTTTGCTTCTTTGCCTTTCTTTATTTGTTTATTTCCATCATGTAATGGTGGTTTGCTAGGGAAGGCTCGTATTATTAGTTGCTTAATTTGCCTTTTTTTTTTTTTTTTTCCCTTCCCCTCTTGAAAACCATTAGGAGATTAAACTATACATAATAGACGACTAGCCTATAAAGCAACGCAAATGGAGCAAAATTAGCAGCCACATTATTATGCATGACAAGACAAGGTTTGCTTAGTTCAAAATCTTATCTCTTCTGCCACTTAATTAGTACATCTAATTAGTTTTATTCATCCCATGAGAGTTTAGTTGGTGGATATCAATGTAAAGGTTTGAAAAATAATATCCGTACATTAATTGTCAGTTAATGGTATCATTATTTCTTAAAATAAATTAATAAAATAAAAATGGATTACACTTCATACATTTGAGATCCAACCTATCTCCATTATATATAAATAAATGTTAGTCCATGATATTCATCATGTAGTGTTGGAATATATTATATATATATATATATATATATATAGCTCCAAATGTAGTGATATCGGCCAAACATATAATAGCGCATGCTTCATGTTGAAACATGAATTTGATTGGGAACAGCCACATACTATTGCTGCTCAAACAGAGACAAAGGAAGCAACAAACAAAGCTAAAGCAATAAGGACCCTTTCCCTTTTTTTTTTTTTTTCTTCATATTTTTTTTAACTAGTTATATGGCTTGACAGTGTAGAGTAAACAACTAAAACAAAATTTAAAAAATTCTATATAAAAATGATATAATCATCACGTAACGATGATTTGATGATAACGTGACTGTTATGTGATAAATAAAAGAGACAAGATTGAAAGAGTCATTAATTTTAATAAAGAATAGTACAGACAATTTTTTAAAGAGAATAGAATAAGGATCTTTACCTTAGAACAAGGTATATGTAGACAAAATCCACATACAAACACGACCTACTGAGTGGGGCCCTAAGTGAGTTGGCCCACCAGAACAAGAATAAGTCTCTGTGTTCTGGTGGTCCTAAGACCAGGCTGAGGTCAGTGGTCTTGCTCTGACTGTTACAAAAGTCATGTTCTTCACAAACTAGGGCCTGGCTTTTCTTTTCTTTTTTCCTTTTATTTCCTTCTCTTTTAATGTTGTTTTGGACTATCCTTTTTCGTGGGTCATGGGGTAATTTTCTTCAATTTATTTTTATTTATTTTTTATTTGAATAGACAAGACCACGCCTCTTTTGTTACCGGGGGGAGAGAATTTTTGATTCATATATGAAACCAGTAAAGCTTTTGTTTTGGATTTTTCTTTAATTTGGACCTAATAGCGTGGGAGAGTTTATTCTGTTCAGACGACAGACGGCTATACTAGTTTCAATACAAAGTATGTTCACAATGTTTCCTCAGAAACTTCAGAGATAAAGACAGATAAATATATATATATATATATATATATATTTATGAATAGATAGGTAAATATATTCACACACGCACATAGTGAAAGAGAATAAGCTTTCTACAACAATTAATCGTTGTTACTGTATGTTAACGCCAACACTAATATTTGAAAATAATATATTTGAGATTTATATTTTGATATAAAATAATGTTTATAGTGTTATCTTTATATTCCCTTATTATCCTTAGAGTTTGATCACAATAAAAGTAAATTTTTAGTATTTAAATAACAACGATATGATTATAATGATTAGAGGGGAAAAAAAAATGAGACACCAGTCAACAACAGAAACCAAGTATAAAATTCAATTTTTTGATTGTTCTTTGTGGAAATTTGCCACTAAATTTGACATACAACAAAATTTAACATCAAATATAATATTTTTAATATCGAGCACTTTTTTAACCTAATTTAAAAAAAAAATTACTATGACATATCAATATAATATTCTATTAGAGATGCTTTTTTATATTACATGTTTTTGAATGTTATAATGAATAATTTGATAAAAAGACAACATGAAATGATGACAAAACTTACTATGAAGCTGAGAGTTTAAAGAAAGCACTGTCTAAATTATTTTTTTACAGACAACAGTAAACTTCTTTAAGGGAAATAATAATAATAATAATAATAATAAGACTTTCAAAGTGCAGCAATAATTCTAACATGATCATAATCAATAGGAGGCACCCAACAACATCATGGAAGTGTGCTATGTCATTTCAAAGAAGATACCTTCTTTACTTAAATGTAATACTAATGGTGACATATATAGCTTTGAAAATTGGATACATAATGCTTTTATTAACAGAAACATCCTATTACGCATATGGATCACAGAATAATGCAACTATTAAGGCACTTCCATCTTAATCTCTCTCTCATTTCTTTTTGGCAATTATCTCTCTATTGAATAATATGTACAAAATCTCATATATATATATATATATATATATTGTATGTTTAGTGTTTTCCCTCACTGTCACGCTGTGGTGTTTTTTGTCAGTAACGTAGTGTTTATCTAATACCTATGTGTGTGTGTCTCTATATATATATATATATATATATATATAAATATATATATTCTTTTGTGTTTAGGTTTTAGGTCTATCATCATGGGGTGGTGGGACTAGAGGGAAGAAAAAGTGAGAGAGAGAGGGAACAGTTGTACACTGCGTCTATGTCACTTTGCCTAAAGCTAAAAAAACAAGGGGAAGCGGTTGGGAAGTTGCACAAAGACTTTGCATCGAATGATGAGAAAAATGGGGCTTTGGATTTATGTGCACCTCACGGCATTAATAACTAGCCTTTAGAAAAATATGAAGAAAAAGCAAATATATATAATATTTGTATATGTTATATAAATATATATATATAAATATATAAATAGAAAGAAAGAGCTAAATATCATTATATATATATATATAGTCAAAATGCAAGGAGCAATGGGTTCACATGGATTGCACCGTTTGGGTGCAGAAGCAGCCACCCTCTAAGGCATAGAAATGGCTCGTGGGTTGTGGTGAGTGGGCAGCACATGGGTCCACCACCATTACCATTCGGTTCCCCACCCTCGATTCTTTGCTTAATCTCAATTCCTAAGCACGTTTTCACAACCCCAATAAAAACACAAACAAACAAGATACCAAAGTGTTCATAAAGGTTATTAAAACAAAGAAAACGACAAGAGAATTGTGTAACACCGAATGAAGAATTATTATATCAAAATCATAACAATTACATCGATAAAGTATAATTTATAACCAATAAGTATGTTGTTTTGTATATTAAATATACTTTTTTAATGACTTTATAAATAAATATTCACGTTAAAAATTTACATGATTTCCTCTAATATTCTCCTATTCTGTCTAGGAAAGCCTTCCTAGACATGATCTTCATTTCCATAAAAATCTTTCGAAACCAGACTACATAATTGTTTAGTAATTTACAGAACAACATACATAATTGTCTCTAGTTACAAATCAAATCATTAAATAAACTAATTTAATGATTAAAATAACAATATATGTTAACATGATATTCATATTATATATAGCACGTAACTCTGAAGGAGAGTAAAGAAAAGGATGATTGAATTGTTGATGCTTTGAAATGGCATAGGGAAACGGGAAATGAGAAATCTACTTTTCTTTTTGTTCCATGGACTTTTGAGGTGGTGAGCCGTTGAATTCTTTTTATAGCTATAGTTTTTTTTAATAAGTTGATGATGATATGGAGATGGGAATAATTTTTTCTTTTCCGTGATTTGGGATGATGCTATGGAAACCGTCCGTGTTGCCGTCTCAAAGTGAATTAGCGTGGTGTCGGTTAAGCTAAATGGCCTATATTTGCATGTGCAATGGCCAGAGATAGTGATAGAGATAGATATACACATAGATATATATATAGAGAGAGAGAGAGAGAGACATATATATATACATATATGCATACATATGTGTTGTATATGCTTTTTCCTAGGAAAGGAGTTTCAAAATTCAAGAGCCTAAAAAAGAGATAAGGATGGGGGAAGAAAAATAAGCAACAAAACAAAGACATGACATGGCCTACACACACACACACACACACACAAACACAAACACAAACACCACCAACAACAACAAAAAAAAAAAAAAAAAAAATACTAATTGTTAATTGTCCTGCAAAATGTTGATCTAGAATTGCGCCACTTATGTCCTTTTTTTTTTTTTTTTTTTTAAATTTTAAACACGCTACTTTTCTATCATTATCTACCTTTATAATATAGAATATTAGATTAAGTCATTATCTACTAGTCAAATTAGGCTTTTTTGGCATGCTATACTCCAAAAACGTTATTTTGAAGGCTACTTAGAAGCTTCTCATGTTTGTGAGAAACTACTAGGAGGTTTCTAATCTATCTACATTAGTTAGCCAAAATCAACCTTATCAAAGATAATTATATATGCATGGAAACGTGTGACCATGGGAGTGATAATGATAATTAATTAAGCACTAAAGACTCTTAATTAGGGTCTACATTCTTTGTAGAGAACCGAGAATTTGTTCTTTGTGGAATCTCAAGGAACCTCGTTAATTTGGCCGTTTTTGTAGGCTACATTTACTTTCAACCTACAATCATGAACCCCTTTGGTGAAATATTTATATCAAAAGTACAATAGAAGCGTGTTGCTTTCCTTGTAAGGAGCATTTTAGAATTGGAAAAAGTTTTTAATCTCTGTTACCATCTTTGGTATGAACAAATTCACAACAAGATTTTCAATATATATATATATATATATATAGGAAACAAGAATTGAAAGATGTCTAGTAATGCGTGATTACATGGCAAGTGTAGTTGGACTTCTTTATCACAACCAAGAAAATATTGGAGTAGATGATCCACGAGTTTAGGCAAGTTCCTTTCTTGTGTTCCCCATGGAAAACTTAACATGTATGATATATCTTTTCCTTATTATTTTATTGTTGTTTTTCAATATTAATGTTTTTTCAAATAACGTTTGGTAAGTTTGGAAATTGGAGTTGCACATCTGTCCAACACCTAAAAAGATTTCATGCATCAAAATTGGTCATGGTAATAAGTTATTGCAGAAAGCGAAATTGTAGGAGCTACCTCCTAAGTATCTATTTAATTCATAGTCACAAATTGTACAAAGTTACCCTTAATCTTTAAAAATGAAAAAAAATTTTAAATTTTAAAAAAATAAAACTTCCCCTTAATCAAAAGAGTTACCTGATTAATTGTACTTAAAACAAAGGGTGTCACGTAAAACGGATTTATGATTTGAACTGAGTGGGGACACAAATAAAGATAAGAATTCATAAACCAAAACAATTAGAAAATCTTTTAATATTTCTTAATAAGAACTTTTAATATTTCTTAATAAAGCAATAGAATGATATGGTGGAGAAAAAAAAAAAAAAAAAAGAAGAAGAACGATATGGTGGTTAGAGAGAGAGAGAAAGAGATATTAGATATTTTCAGAGTAATAATTCGTGAAAAGAAAAAGGCAGGAGTGAGAGAGAAATATATAGAAGTGGATGCAATGAAAGTGAAATATGTAGAAGTGAATGAGAGTGAAGACAATTCATTAAAAAAAAAAAAAAGAAATAAGGATGAAGATAATTCAAAGGAAAAAAAAAAAGAATAAGGATGAAGATAAATTTAATTAAAAAAAAAGGGGATGAAAATTTGAAATTTAAAAAGTAATTGATATTTGAAAACGTTTTACATTAAGAAACGTATTAAATTTAAAAAGAAAGAAATTTCTTATTTGTTAAAATTTGTTTTGGGAATTGTATATTTATTCTACTTACAAGTATTATGATTTTTTAGTCATTAAATTATTTTTTAGTGATACATGTGAATATTCAAATCAAGATATTTTCAACACACCAATAAAATAATTACAGATCATGTTTTTAAAAAATTGATTTTATAGTTAAAACAACAATAATTACAAGTAAAATATAAATATTTTTAGCATATCAATAGGTATTACGATTTTTCAGTTATTAATTAATTTTTTATAGCATAATATATGAATGTTTAAATTAAAATTTTCAAGGAGACACGTAAAATTATTTTTAGTTAACTGTTAAAAATTGATTTTATCATGAAAATAATAATAGTCACAGATAGAACAAAATATCGTCATTATCATTAAAAATTGATTAAATTCCGAAAAAGAAAAAGAAAAGGAAAGTAAAAAAAAACAAAATGGAGAAAGGGGACATAGAAATGAGGATCCTATTCTTCAGCCTTTACAGATGACCAAACTGACAAAATCTGTGATTCTTTCTCTCTCCAAAATTAAAAAAAAAAAAAAACTAAATAAAATAAAACAAATACGAAAGAAAACTGACTCATTCATAGGAGGCCCTCTCAATTCTCTTCTCTCACCCACTTTGGAATTGAATTTATTTATTTTTTCTTTTAATTCAATTCAATTCAAAACAAACGTCCTCTAAAATCTCTGACCACCCCGCTAGTTTAGTCACAAAATCTGCATGTGTACGTCGTTGCTTACCGCGTCCCGTACATCTCTCTTTAATGCCTTGTAAATTTAAAAAAATAATAATAATAAAAAAGTTAGTCGTAAAAGACAGGGAAAGTTGTTTTTCTCGCTCCTATTTTCTTTCCTTTTTTTTTTTTTTTTTTCATTTTTCCAATACAGTTGATTTAATTATTTCCGACTCTTTTTTTTTCATTATTTAATTCCGTCACACCCTTATATATATATCTCCACTGCCTCTGTTTTTCTATCTATACGTTTTCTCTCGGACAGAGTATTTTACAACAAAGCAGTTCAGAAACGGAGATACTCAAGCGAAGAACGAGAAAAAAAGAAAAAAGAAAAACAGAAAAGATCAGATTTTTCGAGATCATCTCACGATTTGTAGCGAAGCAATTTGAGTATATGCGTCACTGAAGTTGTCGAGAAGGAAGTTTCCCCCGGTGTTTGGTTGCTGAGAAAATATGGCTATTCAGGCGCAGTTGTACCAAGAAAATCTCAGGTTTCCGTTTTCGCAAGATAACAATCTTTGTGGTGGTGGGTTTAATCAGTCTTATTTCAGTGCCCAACAAAAAAATCATCACCACCAACAACAACAACGGCAAATATTGACTCAAGAGCTGCAGAATCTGAACCAGAAAAACGACAAGTTTTGGCAAAACAACGACAATACTCCTCCTCCCTCATCAATGGCCTATTCGTCTCAAGAAATCGATCAATACATCAAATTACACGTGAGTATAAAAAAAAAAAAAGATTCTCTCTTATGATATTTATTTATTTATTTAGTTTTAAATTTCGATTTTTCTGGGCAATACAGAACGAGAGGTTGAGACTGGTGCTTCAGGAGCAGAGGAGGCAACAAATGGCGGCGCTAGTCAGGAGAGTGGAGCCGAAACTGTCGGCGCTTCTGAGAGACAAGGACGAGGAAATAGCACGTGCGGCGAAGAGGACAGTGGAGCTAGAGGAATTGCTGAGGCGATTGGAGGGTGAGAGCCAGGCGTGGCAGAGAGTGGCGCAAGAGAGCGAAGCCATGGTCGTGTCGCTGAACCAGCGTCTAGAGCAGGCCAGAGAGATGGCCTTTTCTTGCCCCAACATTGGCGCCGAGGATGCCGAGTCGTGCTGCGAAGTGGCCATGGAAAACAGAGACGGAGAAGAAGGAGAAGAAATGGAGAGAAGAGGGGAAAGTGGAGGAAAACATGGGATGGTTTGTAAAGCCTGCAATTCTCGGAATTCGTGCGTCTTGTTGCTGCCTTGTAGACATCTCTGTTCGTGCAAGGCCTGCGAGGCTTTTCTCGATTATTGCCCTGTCTGTAGAACGGCGAAGAAGGCTAGTATAGAGGCTTTAATTTTCTAGTCTAGTTTTCCCGGAAAAAAAAAAAAAGTAAGAGAGAAAAAGAAAAAGTAGAGTAACACCTGCAAATTTTTAGGTTCGTGACTTTAATTTTAAGCAGAGTTTATGGTTGATATGATGGGTGGATTTTGCAGATATGCAAATGAATTTGGCATAATCCCATTTTTAATGCTGGCAATATATTTTTTTTTCTTTTTTTTTTTTGGTTTGTTCTTCTTTTTTAAGGGTGTCTGAGAATGGATTTAATTTGTACTTTAAACAACCAAAGTTAATTGAACAGAATTACAGTACACCACAGAGCATCTTTTCCTTTCATGGACTGTTACTGTTTCCTTTTCTAGTTTTTATTTTTTATTTATTTTTTATTATATTTTCTCTTTTTTCTTTTGTCTTCACGGTTTAGCAGACTTTAGTGTCTCAATTATTTTTGCATTGACAGAGGGCAGAAAATTAAAGCATTGAAAGCAATGTCAGATTGAAACTGTAGCCTTGTTTCCTAAATATTTTTTTTTTTATTTTTATTATCATTTTCAGTTGGCAAGTTTGAGAAGAAATGGGGTCGTAATAGATAAAGCTGGTCCCAAAAGCCTAACAAGATTGAACGTTGGGAAAAGGGGCACACTCTTAATTAGACGGAACAAAAAATCTCTAATCACCACATTTAAGTCCAACTTTTCTTCTTCTGGGTTTTGGCCGTTTCATCAATTCAGGCATTTATGATTCTCACGTATCT
This sequence comes from Ficus microcarpa, assembly GCA_025413485.1. Lineage (NCBI taxonomy): Eukaryota > Viridiplantae > Streptophyta > Magnoliopsida > Rosales > Moraceae > Ficus > Ficus microcarpa. The sequence continues at coordinate 8,383,856 of CM046384.1, read as the reverse complement.
TGACACTCGCCCCCTCTGGTCAGAATAGAATATATATATATATATATAAATATATAAACGATAATCCTAGACTTGGACTCCTAATTTTGAAAGCAACACATCCATATATTTCAATACTTAATTGCATATTGGATCGAGAAATAAATTTTCCAGACGTTGAACGATAATTAAAATTATATAAATAATTTTCACAACGAAAATTAATTTGTTCGTCATTCAATACGTGAAACGATGGTAAGACAAAGTCTTCGCCAAAGTTTCGCTGCGAGGCGAAATAAAGGACTGAAAGGAATCAAGTGGACTAAGCTCATCCACAATCCCTTGATCAAAACTTTTGGATTGTGAGATATCATCAGCAAAGTTGAGCACAAGTCCAATTACAATGACACGTGATATTAACAGAGTAGATAATCAGATAGTGATTGTGTGTGTGTCTATATATATATATATATATTTGACATATTATTATGCATGATAATGGAGATGAACATGATTACAATGTCTAATAAATATTTGTGATGGATCAAATTAGGACTAATTTTGTCATTATTAGGAGGAAGAAAAAGTGCATCCCCCTTATATGGGTTAGTTGAGAATTGAGATGTACACCAAAAAATAAAATTAAATTAAATTAAAAATAAAAAATAAAGGGAGGGGTGGGTGGGTGGAAATTGTAATTGGCAGAAGAAGAGATTCTGGGTCGTCCTAATAATCCGCTGCAATGCAGTAACGTGGTGATGGGTCTATGTGGCCCCTCTGTCTTTCACTCTGATCTGATCCAACGTGTGTCTCTCTGATATTTTTGCCCCTTTTTTTTTTTTTTTTAATTTTGTTTTCTTTATTTTTGATACGGCCTTGTGGGTCCCACTCGAGATTTGGTATCTGGTGAGCCAATATTATTGAAGCTGGAGTCTAATTTAAAAAAAAAAATGTACGTGGACTTGGGAGTCTGATTAATGTTTGAGTGGGAGTGCAAGTGAGAGGAGAGAACATGTGATTTGCGAACTAAACTAAAAAAAATAAAAAGTAAAAATAAAAAAGTACGTGGACTTTGACAGTGTGTTGGAGCTGGGCCGGACGCAATTTAGTAGGCCCAAATAATGAGTACGGTTCAATCCAACTTTCCTAACGTGGGCTTGCTATTCAAGCCCAGAAATTGTTGTAGCAAAGCCATTTTTAAAAAATATCTACTGTAAAATATTTTATATAAATGGCATATTTACTAGATAAATAACTTATCTATAAAAATATTCAAAAGGTAAATTTATCATATAGAAATTTCGTAACTAAATTAATATATTGTTAATTGTAAATGCATCATTCTCAAATTTCTAATATTTATTATTTGCTATACATATTTTTGAAAAACATATTATTTACATCTTTCTCCCATTCATGCCCCTATAGTGACAATGAATTTCAACAATCCTTTGGAATTACCAATTTATATCCCTTTTGCCTAGAATACCAGGAGATGCAAGGGGGAGGGGGATTGAAATCCTCCTTAACGTGCAATAAGACAGCGAAGTATAGCAATTCATTATACGAACTCGATGCGTTATGATTGAACCTTAACACAAACAAGATTCGAATTAATAGATGATTAATAATTTTTTATGTTACCATTTCAATAATGTTTCAGGTGGACCAATTGAAATTTCTTTACTAGAACTAGAATCATTCGTACTCGTGATTGTTGTACAATTGCACATGATTATTTACCAAAAGTCAATAAAAATTTGGCAAAACCAGAGTACTAAAAAAGACTCGTTCTTACTATAAAAAAGGGACTTCTTCTTCCCTTTTTTTTTTTTTTTTTTTTTTTTAAGAAAAAAAGGGTAACAAAGTAATGTGTTTTTTATTTTTTGTTTTTGCTGAAAATAGTAATGAGTTTTGGTGCAACAACCTTACTTTATCTTGACAACTTAAATAAATTAGGGATTGGGATTAGCTAGTCTGTTTTTGTCTCTGACAAACGATAAGGATGATGGTCTTTAAGATAAGTATCCCATTCTCAAGATGGAAGTTTGATTTTCAAAGCTCAAATATATAAATGCATATTGTAATGTTGTGGGCCTAAGAACAAATAAATGTACGCTCAAGTCTTATTAAATGGGCCACTTTTAGATGATGTTGAGGACTACACATTTCAAATATTGCCTCAATTATATTGATTTCAAGATTTTTAATCTCTTATAAAATAAATCAAAGATTAACATAATGTATTTCTCAAAATATTCCGAAAAGATATTCTGGTAGGGTAATCTACGAGAATACTCGCCAACGATCGAGTCAACTCGGACAACCGTGGATCTCCGGCCGCTAGTGCGGATCTTCAATCACCAACAGTGGTTACCAATCACTAATAAAAAAAATTTAATTTTTTGTTACTTTTTGAATTTTTTTTAGTATGAGAATCTAACAAATTATATTGTTTTTTTTTTTAAAATCTCAAATTAAACTAATTTTTTTAAACACATTTTAATAGATTAAAAAAAAAACCTATCTGCAAAAATAATAATCGACTAGAATACAACAACTAATCAATCCAAATTCAGAATACTTACAGTAATCCACCGTGATACATAGAGTAACTCACCATAATACAACCGAGAAAAAACTCTATAGCACTGACTCGAAGAGAGGCCTAGGTTGCGAAGAGAGAGGGGATTGATGTGTGAGAGGAAAGAGAGCGCGATGAAGAGTGATATGCTAATAAAGGTCATAATTCTATATCAGGAAGAGCAAAAATTCAAAGCATATGCATTTTAAGAAATGTTTCCATAATTTTCTCTTTCAATTTTCACCCCGTGCCTCGTCAAATTGGGAAGCTATTACCTTTTTTGTGTAGTTGCCCCTACGAACAAATATTTTGTAGTAAAAACTATTTTTACAAAATTAAATAAAAGTTAATAGTAATATTTTAAAATATTTGAAGTAAATAGAATATAGCACATTTACCAGGTAAAAATTGTTTACTTACTAAATTTACTATTTATTGTTATTTACGCCAAAATATTGTGTAAATATACTATTCATTTCAATTATTTACTATAAATAACTTTTTATTACTTTGTTTCTAAACTATAACCTATCCACCCCCGTTTGACTAGCCGGAACAAACCATATATATCATAATGTAGACTTTAAAATAACAATTACAATAAAAATGTTGTACAGATCGATTTAAAGAGCGGGTAACAGACAGCTTGATATAAAGACACGTATGTTTTTTTTCCTCTTTTACTCCTATAAACTAGTCGAATGTCCCAACATCGAGAAGTGTATCCTCCCTTCATGATATTTTCCTTCCAACAAATATGTTTTCTCTCCTTTCTTTTTTCGGTGGGTGTATTTTGTTTGAGTTAGAGATTTTCTCTAATTTTGACACTATCGATAGTTTGGTAATTAAATATATAAAAACGAGTAATCAAAAGTAGGGTGTTTATTATGAACTACTAACGACTCGCATCATTACATTACGATGTTTATTATAAACTAGGTGTTAAATTAAATTTGAAATTTAGTTTGATTTCTGTGTTGGATTTTTGATGTTAAAAGTTTATGTGATTTTTAGGTTTTGAACACTTCTAGGCCGTTTGGCATACCCACTCATCTCAAGATTTTTTTTATCTTTTTCTCAAAAAGTTTTTGTCTTTTCCCAAAAAGTTTTTTGTCTTTTCTGAAAATTCAAAAAAATTTACTATTGAAACTTAAAAATCTCAACTCATCTGATTTTTCATTTTAAGAAAAACCTAACGGTCACATGCGAACATGTACTTTTTTGTCACGTGTGGCTACAGAAGGGGTTTCTTTGCAATTTAGCTAATTTTAAAGGGACTATTGACGCAAAATACTTTTGATTAGGGAAGTTCGGTAATTAACGCAAAGCAAGAAAGTGAACGAGACTCGAATCAAATCAAATCCTTCCTTTGCTTAATTCCGTTACCTCCTTTGGTTCTTTCCCAAGAATAAAAAATCATTTGTTAATTATTTTATTCTTTTTTTGCTGAATAATTATTTTATTAAATATACTTATCCTCTGAAAACTTCGAATCTGTATAAAATTTGAGCAAGAAGAACGTAAAATCGTCGAGAAGGTCGCTTTGTTCGTCGACCAAGTAAAGTTTCTCTGCTCCAGAGGTTTCTCTCTCTAACTCTCTCTCTCCTCAATCTCATTTCAACTTTAGCTTCTCTCTCGTACGACTTCTCGATTTCGTTAGTGAGATTTCCCGATGAGATCTGCTTGGTTTAGGAGTTGCCATTTCAAAGTTATGAATTAATGCCAGATAACCGCTTTTAATAGTTAGTTTCTCCTTCAATTATGATTTAATTCCGTATTTTTTCATTTGGGCTTTTGTGGGTTATGGGCAAGAATGAAATAAGCGTGTGGAGATGCATGATTTAGTGCGTAATTTAATTTGTTAAATTGCAGCTTTCAAGCTTAGGGAGGAAGTTTCAATGGCGGGGAAAGCTGTGCCAAGACCAAGAAAGCTATCTGTGTACCTTTATATTCCTAATATAATTGGTGGGTATTGAAATTTAATTCGGTTTTAATCTTGAGCTACGTATATCTTGCAAATTACTTGAAATTAACAATGCCTCATTTGGCTGTTTAGGAGTTATGTGGAAAGAAATGAACTTTTGGATATGCAAAAGTGCAAATAAATGAAAAGTTATGGTTCTTAATATTGCTTGACTATGAAACATGTACATAAGCGTCATATCAGTGGAATTTGAAGCTACTTAATGACTAGTTTATTGGGAATTATGATGCAAATAGTTTCCGAAAGTAGCCGAGTTTATGTGCGTTTTCAACTGTACGGTGAAACACACCGATTTTTTACTTCTATTTGTAATACTCTATCACTGGACATGGTCGGTAGCATTTGGTTCAGATTGTTGGTAGTTTGATTCCGTGGAAATATGTAACTGCTTGCTCCTTTCTTTTGAGTCGTTTGAGTTTTATTGACCAATTCTGCGCGTAACGGGTTGACAGGGTACATGAGGGTTCTAATCAACTGTGTTGCCTTTGCTCTATGCTTCTCCAACAAAAGGATTTTTTCGGTTCTGTATTTCTTCAGGTAAAATTTAGTTGTTTATGAGCTTATAGTTTTGAGTTTTATCTTCTTCAGCACTTTGGCATTGGAAGTCTGATATGATTGAATTTGCTTTTCTCAGCTTTGTATGCGATGGCATTGATGGTTGGTGTGCTCGCAAATTTAATCAAGGTATCAAACTTAATAACATCGTGTTACCGGCTAATTTTGCGACAATATCAATCTATGGTCTTGTAGTGACTTATCATGCCATTTGAACTTGGAGTTTATGGGTCAATAGCTTTATCTCTATCATTTGAGCAAAATATGGTAGTTGATCTTAAACAAAGGTATAGAACGAAACCATTTAATTTGTCTTCTTTCTCTTCCCTTGTTTCAGTTTCTACCTTTGGAGCTGTTTTGGACATGATAACAGACAGGCGATTCCTATTAACTCTCTCCCTCCATCGTGTAGTTTGGTTATCGATGCTGCAAATGGTTGTTCATTTTATTTAGGGTTTTGATGTATGTTCTCTATTTCTCAGGATTAGCACTGCTTGTCTATTGGTAATCCTTTCGCAAGTGTACCGGTAAAATTACCTCTCCATGTTCTTCATATTTGAAGTTTTTACAAATTATACAAGCTTTAGAAGCGTGTTTTTTTTTTTTTTTTGGGTGTTTAATGCAGGCCTGGCTTGGTTTTCCTCTCACTGCTTGCCTTAGATATTGCCAGCCACTGGTTACAGATGTACAGGTAACTTTGTCTTTTTCACCTGTTTGTAATTTAGATCTTTCTTTGATTTGAATTGGTCCTTGACCACATTTTTTTTTTTGTTGGTCGTGTCTCTAATGTTTTTTATTGCAGTACTTTCTTGTCAGGCAAGGTTAGTCATAAAGATGTAAAAGACAGTACTAGTTGGCTTTTTAAGCTATATTATGGCAATCGGATTTTTATGGCTTACTGTTGCGTGGCATGTGAGGTAATTCGCTACATCTGTTTGCCTAGTGCAATTTTATGTGAATTTGCAATGTTTCTCTTAAACCTGACTGATTAAGCTCTACAGGTTCTCTATATTTCGCTGTTTCTTCTTGCAAAGAACCAAACAGAGAATTTGATGGATGTAAGTTCTCCCGGTTTCTCAATCCATCGTCGATGAAAGCTTTCCAAGGATTTAAAGATGACCAAGTTGATTTCTGACTTCCTCTTTCAGGTTTTAGTGAATTCGACTAAACAGAATTTGCTACTCGGTGGTCTGGTCGGCGTAAGTTTATTTGGATGGGCAGTCAAGCAAGCTGTAAATGTTATTCAGGTTACTACTTAGTCTTGTTTCTTCAAGAACGGCAATTAGTGATACCGAATAGTTCATGTCATACATAAGAAATATGGATAGAGAGTTTCTGTAAAACATTAGAACAGTAGATTCTATATTTGGTAATAACAAGCCAGAGATGTTATTGTTGTTCACCAGTTGACTTGAATTTTGTGCGACTTCTTTGGATAACCTACCTATGTTGGAAGTTTGCATCAAATAATTGCTCATAATTTGTTGTGTTGTGAAATTCAGTTGAAGACAGCAGCAGATGTGTGCGTGCTTCACGACATTGAGAAAAAGCAGAGGCCCTAACGCTTTCTGATTTCTCATCCGATCCGGGCAGCATTGCATGTTTCATCCTCTGTTGCCCAGTTGTTACCACTCAAGTTTTCATGTTAACAGCGTAGACGAGTTTGCTCTCAGTGATATAACAGCAGAGAAGAAAGATTTTGAATTTTTTTCATCATGACATGTTTTGTCTTTGTTGGATTTTTTGTATTTTCCCTCTATTCCCCCGTTTTTGGGAGTGTGTATATTGTTAATCAACATAGCCTTGTCGCTATTGTCTAATTTAGCTTTGTATGTTATTTCTTTGTTATTTGAAAAAAAAAAAAATCGATTTTTATGTTGTTGATGACTTGACATATTAATATCAAAAATTTTGCTCTTTTTTTTTTTTCAATCAGTTTCCTAGAACTACAGATAAATAAGTCCACGCCTGACCTGGTCAAAACCGAATTTGGCAGATACGTGTTGACTTTGAACACTCAAAAGTCTAATTTTCAACCATTTTATGGTTAGTTTGAATCACTTATTTTATTGTATTTAGTATTTGATTAAAATTACAGTTTATATATTAACATACATTTGGATGCCAATTTTTTATATTTAAGTGCATGAATTTCACTGTAATGTACGTTTCAATGTCAATATTAGAATACATTTGAATGTATGTAAAAATAAACTTGTGTTTCAAGAAGGTGGTAATTGGAATGTGTGTATTCAAACAGTGAAAAGTGTTATATTGAAGTTTGTTCAAAAAATTTTGCATTCAAATGGAAAACACTAACAACCAAATGAGTTTTGCATTTTATTGAAAAAATATTTCAATGGAATGGATAATCCAAATGCTCCATTAGATAGTAGAGTCTAGACATTGAGGTTTTGTTTGGAGCAGACATTTAAACTCGTAATTCGAATAATTAATTTAAATTTCTGTAAGAAAAAATGCGGTAGATAAAAGTTTAAAATGAGATGTCAAATTGAAGATAACATATCGCATTCAATTTCTCACTTGAATTCATGGGCAGCAAAAGTTTCCATCAAAAACATGGGCAAAAAAAGAAGAACATTGTGTTTGGGTAAAAGGTTAATTGCACCATTCTTTTAACAATACAAAGAGCAAAACAAATACGAGAGTAAACAAATGACATAAAGCAAAAGCAATAAAGCCAAATCCGATCTCTACCATAAAAAATGTGGAAGGCTTCCCTCCGTATATTACAACTAGTACGCTTTCAGTGGCAAAACAAGATAGCAGACTTGAATCACTCTTACTCGCAAAATATGTTTTATCTCAAAAAGTTTTTGCTGTAACCAATTTGAATGGTCCTTTTTAAGATTTTGTTCCCCCCTAACTCTCAAGTGGAATATGTGAATCTTGATAGCAAAGTCAGAAAAATCAATATAGGCTATACCCAAAGAACTGGCTGATGATAATGGCGAGCCCGAGGCCAATTGCTACAAGGGAAGACGCCCAAGTCAGTTTCTCCGTAATTCTGGGCACCCTATCCTTCAATGCTTGACTACATGAGCCTATGAATACGGTGTAGCTTCCCATTGCAACTACGGTCCCAACTAGAAACATAATAAGAAATGCAGCACCAGCCAAGCGAGAAGGGAGAGCAAGAGCAGGCAAGATCATCATCAGCGCATCTGGTTGTAGCCCATGAACGATTCCGGTGGCAAAAGTCGCAAAACCAATCTTCTTCTTCTTCTTCCCAATAGTGGGGGTCTCGAGTGTTTCGTAAACATTAACATCACATTCGCCATTCTCTAAGGCAACACACGGGGTGTGGACTTCTGAAGCTTCTCTAATGCCCAAAGCTCCAATAACAAGAAGTGTGAGGCCAACAACTCTAGTGCCCCAAGTTCGGATAACTTCAATGTGAAGCCGATCCTTCAGTAGAAGAAACACTAGGCCAAAAATAACCTGACCAGCATCATGCCCACATCCCCAAAGGGCTCCAACGGCTGCACTTTCCATACGGGAACGCCCAATTGAGAGCGGAGCCAAAGCAGCAAGATGGTCAGGCCCTGATAATGTGTGTAAGCAACCAGCAAAGAAACCGGTCCATGCGCTACTTAGTAGTTCAGTCCGGATCAATCTTGCCCCAACTGCAGCTGCAGTAGGGGCACCTGTCTTCGCTGCAGTTTGAAAACTCGCAAAAGCTGCTGGTGCAAAGATTGGTTGGATTAAGATCATAGCAAGAGCAGAAAGCATAATGTATGTCCCAGCAGTAATGGCCTGTATAGTTTTGCAATATGGAAAATTGTTAGCCTTCAGCCTCGCCCACGATTATTCATCATATCGATACTTGAATGAAACTACTATCAGAAATCGTCAACTTTGTGACGACAAGATTATAGTCTGATTACTAATCCTACATCTTGAAGGCTTATGTTTTGCACTAGTTCTTCCAAAGCACACCAGATTTTGCAAACACAAATTCATCAACAACCAACTAAGATGTAAAGTGGTCAAACACAAATTACACTCTAAGAAAGTTCCTCAAAAATTATGCGTTTATATTTTTGTTGGAACTATCTTATCAAGAGATTGAGAACTACCCAATCCCAAACCTTTCTAATTAATAGAACTTTGTGGTTTTCGAAATTACTCGAATTTCCAAACAAACATCAAATGAGACAACGACAGACTCAAAATCTTCTGTTTCTTTCTCCACAATTTCTCAGCAACCAAACATTCCACAAAACCCTCAACCAAATGGTCCCAAACTCCAATTTCCCCAAAACAACTAAACCACACAAGATATAGACATAGAAAGACAGCATTTTCGTTAAAGAAAACAAGAAATTGAGCAAAAGAGTCACCTTGCTTTTCTCAGAAGCTCCAACTGAGATCTGCTTGGGGGACGAAGGTGGTTCTTGCGCCGATCCATACGAAGACGCCGCCGAGGAAGAGGACAGCGTCGGCGACGAAGAAGAAGAAGAAGAAGAGGAGGAGCTCCGAAGAGAAGAAGAAGGTTGAGACGAGTGGTCGGATTTGCAGGATAGAGAGTTGACCCGGCGGAACTCGGGGCGTAGGGAGGGGAGGAAATTGAGGTTGGGTGAGTCGAGGCGTCCGAGTCGAGGAAGGAAAGGAGAGGAGGATTTGAGATGGAACTTCAAAGAAGGCGTAGCAGAAGAATACGAGAGAAGCCTTTCCATGGCTTCCTTCCCTCTCTGTGCTTCTCCGTCTCTCTGTAAGAGGTAAAAGATTTTGCAGAGAGAGAGAGAGAGAGATTGTTGAAGATAAAGTCTCGCTCAGAAGGTTAACCGAAAATTGAACATTTTCTTTTGTCTTTTTATTTTATTGTACCTTTTCACCGTTGGCAATGACCAAAAAGAAAGCTGAATATCACCTTATAAAAATGTTTGGATCATTTCATTTAACAATTTCAAATTTCTTCTTTTTCATTTTAATCTTTATATAGTGTTAGAGTCCAACAAATTAAAACGAGTAAAAAGAAACACGAGTCTTTTATTATAAAAATATTATAATAATAATAGACATTTAAACATATTAAATCACTACATTTGAAAAGAATTTAAAATTAAAATTTTGCATTAAGAATAGATTTTTATTACAAATTTCTAAATTTATACAATTAATATTTATTTTATTAAACTATTAAAAATTTAATTTAATAATTAAATACACGTTTTTTATGGACGAGAAAAAATAACTTTACGTAACTTTTCCAATTTTTTTATGTTAATGTTATGTATATTCTTTTACAAAAATTTATGATAAAATATACTTTTTTTAATTAAAATTTGTGTGTTTTAATCATTAGATTAAATATTTAATAGTATGATATGAGAATTATTTTGTATTGCTCATTGTAAATCTAAACACGTGCACTCCTTAATCGTGTTATTAAAAATTTAATCTAATACTTAAAATGTAGTTTTTACTGCTAGTGAAAAAGTACCATCAACACCAGCGAAATTCACTTAATTTTTGTCAACGTATGTATCTTTTTTGTTTGGTCCCTTAATGTAATGTAACTTATGTACCTTTTTTTTTTCTTTTTTCTTTTTTGTGTTTGGTCGGTAAGCTAATGTGCATTGTGAATTGGTCTTAATCTTTGTGACGCTAAATAACTTTAATTGGTAGAACTGCTCCCCCACCCTTAAAGTTGGCAAATTCAACTCAGTCCCTCCCTCCCTCTCTCTCTCTACAAATTTTTTAATTTTGATGACGACCCCTTTTTTCAACGTTTTATTTTGTGCCATTTATAGGGGGGAAAAAACTTAATTTTGTGCCATAATTTCTTATTTGTATTATATATAATTAACAATAATTCAATTATCCTTAAAAAAAAGGAAAAACAGTAGTTCAATTCATTATGATATAGAAATTATCAAAGGGTTAATGGAGTTTTTTTAGTGCCGATAATGGTCAAACAAATACTTTTTGGTGTCTTATAGTGGAAGTCTAGAACAAACTTATGGACATATCAATGGCCACATCAACAGCCAACTTATAAAACAATTAGTAGCCTCCACGTTGCTATACATGGTGGCCCTTTCATGGTCATGTCGATTTGTTAAATAATGCTCTTAGAGTCTTAATTTGCTAGTATTACTTGGCGGCCTTTGTAATAGTCCAAGCCAAGAGTGGCCGTCCACTTTTATCGACTTCTTGAAAGTGCTATTTTAAATTACGGGGGTGTTTGAAAAACCATTTCAAATCAAAATTTTCATATCAGTTTTTGTCTTTTTCTTAAAAAGTTTTTTATTTTTTCTGCAAAGTCAACAAAAATTACTATTGAAATTTAAAATTTTTAACTCAAACTCATTCACCAAACGGACCCTCTATAATAATCATTTGCTAACTTATTAGTAATTCTCATTAGCGATTGTTGATCGTTATTTAGATGGACATTAAATAACTAAATTATTATATATATAATAATTTATTAAGTTAATATGTTATTTTGATCCACGTTTCATGAATTTTGTCAATTGAATATTAAAAACTCTCATCATATCTTTTATGAATTTTGAATTTAACCTCATTTTATCTTTTTTGTCATAATTTCAATATAAAAAAAGGGAAAACTTTAGAGGCTCGAAAGTAATAAAATTAATAATTATTTTTTTAAAAAATACAATAATTATTGGAATTGCAAGAAAGTTGCGCATAATAATGTCCCTTTTCATGGGTGGTTGAAACTTGGAAGCAAATGTTTCAGAAGGATCTTGATTGGAACAACAGAAGGTCGGAGGAAAAGTATGGAAGTAAAGAGGGTAGAGATATTGGATTTGGACATATGTGGTGACACCTTCATGAGTTGTAGGAGATAAGCCGTACCTTAATTTGTGGCAAAAAATTCTGAACCAGCTTTCAACAATTGGACCATTTAAACACGCCTAAGGATTAAAGCTAAGCCCACAAAAACCCACACACGCAATCCCTCAACCCGCCACGCGTTTGCATGCGCACTCCACGTGCATTCTCACCCAATATCGCCCAATTTGGCATAGCTTAATTGACAACTTTGAGTGAGAAATACGTCTTATATAAACATGCAAAAGTGAAAAGTAGCATAAGAATTCAGGACATGTTTATCTCGCACGAATAGGAAGGGAGGGGGTAACGAGAATTATTTAATGTCAGTGATGTTTAATATCATATGATAATGAAGAATATGAGCATAAAGTTATGCATTATGTATTTTATGGTTAATTAAAATAAACATGAAATATTAATCTATGTTTATTAAGTTAATAATTATTGAACTATACACAAAGATGCATGAGTACATGAATTTATTACATATTCACTATTCATACCTTAATAGACACTATAAAAATCCATACTCTTTATTATTATTGTTGTCATAGTTATTATCGTAATTTTATTTTCAAGTCTAATTCCGTTTGCATTTTGAACGGCATCTCTTGTTTTCCAAGGAAACAAACGAGATGCTCCTCTGCTGTTGTTCATTTCCTTCTTGTTTTTAGTTACATTTTTTTTTTGGGTTGGGCTAACTAGTAATTGTAACCCTTTAAAAAAAAGGGGAAAAAAAAAAAGAGGTTTTGGAACTTGTTGAATGTCGTTAGGGGCGGAGCCAAGAATCTTTCTTAGTAGGGGCGTACGTAAAATTTTTTTTAAGATAAAACAAATTTTAATGGGATTATGTGAGAATTTTTTTATTTTAGTAGATTTATATGAGGATTTTTAATTTTAAGTGGGGATAAAGTAGTAAAAATATAAACTTTTTTTTATCGGAATTAATATTAATAAGGGTTACGTAAGAATTATTTATTTTTAATGGGAAAAAATAAGGACGGTATGATAGATAATATTTTATTTTTAATAGGGATAAATTATAAAAATTAGAAAATTTTAAAACAAAATTAAAAGGAAAAAAAATTTGAGTGGGGACTACGGACCCCACTCATCCCCCCCTCCCTCCACACCGGAATGTCATCCATGTGTTTCCTTAAAGATGAACTGTTCAAAGTTGACAAAGTAACGGATTTTGGATGAGGATTACATGTCTTGTGGTTGATATTTCAACTGTCTGAATATGAAAAAACTTTGGCTTGGAGACATATTTCTGTTATCACAGCTAAAGACCATCTATTTTCCATAGTTTGACTGGTTTTTTCGCAGCATATTTTGTCGGCCTCTTCGGCCTTTAATTTGGATTTATGTCCCATCGAGTGGACTGTTTTTGTTCCTCAAGAGTCCAAGGGCTTAAAACACATAGCCAAGTAAACTATCACAAGCCGTGTTCAAATGATAGGCCCAATCCGTTCAAGTTTCCACTCAAATGCTTGTGATTTGATTTAGTTTGGGCTTTTCAAGTTTGACCACTCATATTCCATGTTCTTCTATACTTTTTTTTCCCGAGGAAAAATGGTTGTGGTGTTGTGACATATCTGGCTAGCACTACTTTGTGAATTTATTGGAACCAAAAAAGAGACCGATTCATGTTCTTATCAACTATCTCAAAGCTTCTTGCACGTTCTGACGAGACTTCATAAACATTTATGCTCGTCAACAATGACATAATTTTCTTTCACATCCAATTTTCAATATGTACTTTGTTGCATTTAGTCCTTAGAAATTGATATTGGTTTGTAGCATGTGTGTATCTATACACACACGTATATATATATATATATATATATTGGGCAGCCTTCATCGCTCAGATTTAGATGAACTTATCATCATTCATCAAGGATTTTGACCAGGTGTGTCATTATAAGATTAGGAATTCCAACCATCTCAAACTGAACTTCCAAGAGTAAAGTTAGATGACTCCATATATTTGGAGTTGGAGCCACCACTCAAATTAGTTCATCCACTTCACTATGGAATATCAATTGGCTAGCTGCCTAAACTAATTGGTGTTGAACAAGTTTTTCCTTTATTTAAAAAAACAAAAAAAAAAAAAAAAGGTGTATGATTTCTTTATTTATCCTCCTCTCTTTTTTCCTAACTGAAAACGTCCACCGGTGGGTCCCACAAGACGCGTGTCCTCCATGCAGCCGTGCCACGTCATCATTATCTATACAAACTTATGTGAGGTCCAAGAACTTGAAAAGATGAAGCACTCATCTCCACCTCTCAATAACAGACACACACTCAAAAAACACTATCCACATTCACTCCAAATCCAGTGCCCACGAAACCACACATATCACCCCCAAAACCTCCAATAACAAACAGGTCAAGGAAACAAAAAAGTCAAAAGTCAACTCTTTGACGACTCTAAAACCGAAGACCACACTCTTACGGTGTCCCCCACCTCACCCTACGACGAACATTTTGTAACGCACACAAATTTTTAAAAGCCACTGGTTGAGTAGGCGAAAAATAGCAGTGTCTTTTGAGGCAGTTAGTTTTTGGGTAAGGAGCTTCAATGGCGAAACCGGTGTCGATCGAGGTGTGGAACCCGAGTGGGAAGTACAGAGTGATCAGCACAAAGCCGATGCCCGGAACTCGCTGGATCAATCTCTTAGTTGAACAAGGCTGTCGACTTGAAGTAACACTAATCTTCATAGTCTTCTCGATGACATGAATTTTTTTTTTTTTTAAGTAGTGTTTAATGGACTTGTTGATTTATTTTTGTGCTCAGATATGCACTGAGAAGAAAACAATTCTGTCCGTTGAGGATATCATTGCTCTTATAGGCGATAAGTGCGATGGAGTTATTGGCCAGGTAAATTTAATTGGTACAAAAAAAGAATTTTAAAGAGTAAAAAAAAAAAAAAAAAAAAGTTGGGACAAAATAATCGTTTCGAATTTATGTAACCTATAGAATTTTGATATGTGTGCATTCATGATAAAATTTTGCAAGGCGTTGCTTCGTTTCTCGTGCTTTAATATTAGCTTGAATGTTAATGGCATGTAATGATTTAATTTGTATTTTGTTTTAATGAGTTATGTTTGTGTTTGGTTTGATTAGTTGACAGAAGATTGGGGAGAGACTTTGTTTTCGGCACTGAGCAGAGCCGGTGGCAAAGCTTTCAGCAACATGGCTGTTGGCTACAACAATGTTGATGTCAATGCTGCTAACAAGTATGGCGTTGCCGTTGGAAACACACCTGTAAGCCATCTCTCTCTCTCTCTCTCAAGAATTTATGAACATCTTAAAAATTAGACAGTCTTTTTAGAACTGTATATTTCAATTATTGAGTGAGAGCACGGTCATAATTTTTCTTATAAAATAAGAGTGCAATCAAAGATTTTAGGAAATTTTAGGAATCGAAATCGAAATATTAAAATTTAAGTGGAAGCACACGTCTCAAACTCAGTTTGATGTATGGCTTTGTAATATAAGGCTTTTCTCTTTCAAATTAGTTTTTTAAGCACTATTCTTGGCAAGATAGTTGAGCCTTTTTAACTTAGAAAAAGGGCAGATAGCGACATGAATTCATTGCTCAAATGTGCAGGGAGTACTTACAGAGACCACGGCGGAGCTGGCAGCTTCGCTTTCTTTAGCGGCCGCTAGAAGAATAGTGGAAGCAGATGAGTTCATGAGAGCTGGCTTATATGATGGATGGCTTCCCAATCTGTAAGAGCTTGTCTTTGTTACATCTTTGGTTTATATATATATATATATATATATATAAACTGAACTGTGAATCTTACACTTAAAATTGGTTAATTTTATTTGACAGGTTTGTGGGAAACTTGCTCAAAGGACAGACCGTTGGCGTTATTGGGGCCGGTCGTATTGGATCTGCATATGCCAGAATGATGGTACTTTGCTAAAAAATGCCTGGACTGTCTACGCATTTTGAGATTTGATCCGAAATTCAGAATCATCTAGAGAATTTTAAGCTGTGGAACTTACCAGTTCAAAATATGGATTCTCTAACGTTGTTGTTCAACTGTAACAGGTTGAAGGTTTCAAGATGAACCTAATTTATTATGATCTGTACCAAGCCACAAGACTAGAGAAGTTTGTTACAGGCAAGTCTAATTAATTAGTTCATTTGTTTAAAAAAAAAATGAGGGGAAAAAAAATATATTGGGGGGGCTTGTTTCTTATACTTGTATGTTCTTCTATTGCAGCTTATGCTGAGTTCCTAAAAGCCAATGGTGAGAAGCCGGTGACCTGGAAAAGAGCGTCTAGCATGGATGAGGTGCTCCGACAAGCCGATGTGGTATGATTACTCGTTCTCTTTCCGACCTCCTTTTTTTTTTTAAGTCTTGATTGGTAAGTAAATTTTTTTTTTCAAATTGATGTCTCTTTCCAGATAAGTCTTCATCCAGTTCTGGACAAAACAACTTATCATTTGGTCAACAAGGAAAGACTTGCAATAATGAAGAAGGTGAAATAAATTTGAATGTGTATAGTTCTCACTGTTTAATGCATAACTATATGTTCTCAGCTGAAAATTGTTTAACCTTTTTATCTGCAGGAAGCAATCCTTGTAAACTGTAGTAGAGGACCTGTCATCGACGAAGTGGCGCTTCGTTGAGCATTTGCGAGCTAATCCTATGTTCCGAGTCGGTCTCGATGTGTTTGAGGTAAAAAAAAAAATTTTTTTTTTAAAAACTATTGAAATTGAGGTTCCTAAAATGAGAACAAGAGTAGCTAATCAGTGTTAGACTGTATCAGGATGAACCTTTTATGAAGCCCGGGCTTGCAGACATGAAGAATGCTATTGTGGTACCTCACATTGCTTCTGCTTCCAAGGTAATCTTTCGAGGTGGTTTGATTTAGATTTGTTAAAATTTTTATGAGCGAAAACACTTAGCAGAAAAAAGTTTAAACCAAAATCTACGAACCAAACGTATTAGATTCGATAGTGAGAGACATCGTGATAAATTATATTCCGTCATGGTTTGTTTGTGTAGTGGACTCGTGAAGGAATGGCTACACTGGCTGCACTGAATGTCCTGGTATGCAACTGTTACACTAAAGGATCAATTAAACAACTTCTAATCTTTAAATTATCCAGTTGTTGACTATGAGTTCAAAGTTCTTGTAAATGTACTAAAACTCTTTAATTTTTCTATTTTTTTAGGGAAA
This sequence comes from Ficus microcarpa, assembly GCA_025413485.1. Classification (NCBI taxonomy): domain Eukaryota; kingdom Viridiplantae; phylum Streptophyta; class Magnoliopsida; order Rosales; family Moraceae; genus Ficus; species Ficus microcarpa. The sequence goes on along the minus strand of CM046384.1, from coordinate 8,366,717 downwards.
AATTAAAGGCTATCCGGTTTGGTCAGACCCGAATCAGGTGGCCCTATTCCTCAATGAGAATGCTCCACCTCCAGCTGCCAGTCCTAGCATTGTCAATGCCAAAGCTTTAAGTTGGTTCTATTTTCCTTATGATGAGAATTTTACTTACTTTTTTTTATTTCGATGTGATCATCGTAGATTGTTCTAGGAAGTTATTACAAGAATTGGGTCTTTCTATTATAGTTGAAACTTTTTTTTTATTTTTTATTTTTTATTTTCGGAAACAGGTTTACCAGTCTCAAAGCTGTGAGCATGTGAGCATGAGAAGGAGCTTGATCAGATTTGGAAACTTTTGTGATGGAAAATGAGAATAATTTTCCCGGATGATGGAATGTAGGCTCTAGTGATGACAAAGTACAATTCTAAAGAGCATTATCAACCAATCCCGGACTTTGTATATTTGTTACAAAAAAACAGAAATATTATGTATGTTGTTATGTACTGTTAATACTAGTTTTTTAATTTTATTTTTCCATTTATAACGTGTTATTATTAACGTTTTTGCATACGAATCTGCGTTGGAGACAAACAGATTTTGTCAATGAAAAACTATATATCATGAATTTGATACCAAGTCCACAATAATATTTTTAGTATTGATTCCAATTCCAAGCAAACTTTGGCCTTTCTTTCCTTCGATTTTTTTTTTGTTTTTTTGTTTTTGTATAATAAGAATTTTCTTACCCTTACCATATAATTTATTTTCACATGGCTCCTTTTGAAAAAAATCGTGAGGAATCCGAATGCCCTTCTAAGTTCTATCATAGGGGCCAAAAAGATTTTTGCCCTCACTTTCTTATGATATATGTTAACATAAGAATGACATAATTTTCTTTTTCATTTTTTTCAAGAACCTCCTTACATCATTGCAAGGAGTAGTGCTGGGACACCAATTATGATATTAATTTTTGAATACTAACTCACACGATGGTTAATTATCATTTTTTGTTGAAAGATGTAATTAACTGATGCGACCATGGCAATCTTTTAAACACATTCCAAGAAAAGAATAACAAATCATATGTTATATAAGTTGGTATTCAAAAGCTGGAATTAAAGTTATTGATTCTAGTATTAAAATAGTGCGTCAATTGATCGGGCACAACATCACAAAACAACACAACATAACTTATTAATCAGGAAAAGTACCTAAATAGTATAAATTTAAAGACTATTCACTAACATGAAACAAAAATATAATATTAGATCAATATGAAATAAAAAAAAAAACTAAAATAAGTTAAAATTTATATTATGTTGATATTTATTTCGTGTTAGTTGACAGAAAAGTTGGTTATTTGGATAATTTTCTGGTTGGGAATATGTGGGTCGTGTGGGGCCTGGCACGTTGGGCCAAACACACATAGCACGACCCGGCCCGGCCCAACGACATGAATATGACACGTCGAAACGCCACGCAGTAGGCTGGGCACATTTTGGCATGTGCATGAAATGCATTTTTATTTCATAAATTTACAAATCATTTATTTCTATTAAGCTATAATAATAAATACGTGAAATTTGTGTTTGTTATATGTTCGAATTTGTTTGTTGGTAATCTATTATCTACTACATCATTCAAAAAAATAAAAAAAATCTATTACATCTATTACACAATATAAAGAATGAATAAGTTTCTATAATACCGTTTGGTACGTTCCTTTATTGTGGTTAATTTAGGTTTCTTAAACCCTCGTTTGGTTTACCATTCCAACTCAAAATTTTCATCTCAGTTTTTGTCTTTTTCTGAAAAAGTTTTTTGTCTTTTCTGAAAAGTCAATAAAAATTACTATTGAAACTTAAAATTTCCAATTCAAACTGGTGAACTAAACGGACCCTAAGCATTTTTTTGACGTTTTTGGTCAAATCAGTGAATTAAAATGACGTTGGCTTTCTCCTTGCAATGATACTGGCAGTTTTGTGGGACCCACACTTAAACATTGCAGGTAAGGTAGACATTGGATCAAAACGAGTTTTTTTATGGAGTAAGGTCCATTTGGTGAATGAGTTTGAGTTGAAAAAGTATAATTTGAGTTGAAAATTTTTGTTGACTTTTCAGAAAAGAAAAAAAAAATTTTTTAAAAAGAAAAAAAATTTTCTAAACAAATAAAACTGAGATAAAAAAAATATAATTTGAATTGAAACCCAAAACGAGACATAAATAAATTTCTATAATGTCGTTTCGTATATTTTTCATTGGGGTTAGGGTCGATTTGGTGAATAAGTATGAGTTGGAAATTTTAAGTTTCAATAGTAATTTTTGTTGACTTTTCAGAAAAGACAAAAAAATTTTTCAAAAAAAGACAAAAACTGAGATGAAAATTTTGAGTTTAAACTTTTTAACCAAACAATGTCTTAGGGGGTGTTTGGTGAATGAGTTTAGTTTAAGATTTTTAAATTTCAATAGTAATTTTTCAGAAAAGACAAAAAACCTTTTCAAAAAAAATAAAAAATTTTTCAGAAAAAGACAAAAATAATGATAAAAAAAATACAATTTAATTTAAGTAGAGATTCCAACCAAACTCACCCTCAATTTCGGTTTCTTAAACGTTTTTTTTTTGTTTTTTTATCAATCAATTGATTTGACGTTAGTTTTCTCCTTGTAATGAATCTTGTGGTTGTGTGGGACCAACACTAAAACAATATAGATAGGGATGGGCATTGGATCGAAACGAGCTTTGATTAAGTTTCTATAATGTCGTTTCATACGTTTCTTCATTGTGGTTAATTTCGGTTTCTTAAGTGTTTTTTTTTTAATACGTTTTTGGTCATATCAATCAATTGATTTTTTGGTTTCTTCGTTGTGGTAAAAAATCATATTTAGAATTCAAATTAATTCTTCTTCTTCTTTTTTTTAACTTGTCACGGTCTTTATAATTTAAGAAGTTACACATAAATTAACATTATAATTACTATATTCATGTTTATGAATATTACAATATCATTTCAATAATTAAAATATGTAATATAATTTCAAATTTTTTTAATGCTACAACTAGTTGTTATAAATGAGTAGAGCAACTTTAAATTTAAATTCTTTGCATTATGACACTCAATATCTTATAAGTTTGAGTTTATTCATTTATATTATTTATCAATGCCTATTTGTACTTATAAAATCATTTTCTTAGCTTTCGTTTGGTGTTACGGTTGAGGTTGAAATTTTTAAATTGGAGTTGGTTGACTTTTAAAAACTAATTATAATTTTTATTGATTTTTTGGAGTAAGATAAAACTGAGATGAAAAATTTAAGTTTGAGTTGGTTTATCAAATACGGCCTTAAATGAGCAAAATAGCAAAACCCAATAAAAGAAATACGAGTAAATGGAGAGGGGCTTAAATGGATTTAGAGCGACCAAGCATGCAGATTAGCTCAACATGACACAGCATGACTTATAAAAGCACTTGTATTATACCGGCATCGCTATTATGTTTAATTAAAAGGAACTAATCAACACGATATAAATTCATTTGATAGCTCTTATTCTACATGCGGGTATCAATACCTCCAAAAAAAAAAAAATCTTACTTAAGAAAAACATAAGGCCCTTAGAAATAAGAATCTCTCTATAAGAACAATAAAAGATGTTTTAGCGAAAAGAATAACAATAAAATCCAAACTCCATAATCAGGAGGTTAAAAAAAAAAAAAGATAAGCAAATAGACATGAGTGGGTATAATTTGATATTTGAATTTAAGGTTGATTAAAAGTTAGTGATAGATAAATATATTTTTTCTAAATAGTGAATAGTGATTTTTAACATCTCTCTTTACATTTGGAGAAGTTACCTAGCGACTTTGACTCTAAATTATCCAAACTTTAAAATTCAAAGTTATAGGATACTTTCTTTTTCGATAATAAAGTTGTCCGACTACTTATCCAAAACTAAAATCCCATTAAAAGTTAACTAACAAAACAAGAAGGGAAAAAAAAAGCCGACTTATTTTAAAAAATCAATAGGAATCTCTTTCAGAAAAAAACAAAAAACAAAAAACAAAACAAAACAAAACAAAAATCAACATTGTGGTATAACACTTTTAGGAGATAATGCTACAAGCATTTTATGATAGGGTACGAAAAAAATGATGTATAAATAAAATTGTTTTTAATAGTTAAATCTTTATTGAACAATATTAATTATATATATTAATAATTCTTATCAAATTTAATGTTCAAAAACACACAACGCAATAAAAAACAATATATTATGGAAAGTAAATTGCCCCACTTGGTCCTTATCATTTTGATGAAATTGTGATTTGGTCTTCATTTTCTTGTTTTTTGAAAGATTAAAAGCTCCATAATCTCTTAACAAAAATGACTATTTTAACTAAAAATTATATTTGACTCACATTTCAATATCTCTCAAGGAAAATGACTATTTTGCACTATTTTAAAAAATTTTACGGAGCTTTTAACAAGCAAAGAAGAAGAAGAAGAAGAAATATCGGAATCAAATCACAACTTCATAAAAAAGTTAGGGATTGAACATGTAATTTACCCTAAAAAACAATTATCAAAAGGATAAACTGCTCATTTAGTTCTAATTTTTTCACGAAATTGTGAATTGAACTCAAACTTTTTTTTTTTGGGTGTGGATTAAAGGTCCATAAGCTATTTAAAAAAAAAAAAAGTGCAAAATGATTCTTTTACTAACAAATATTAAAAATTGAATGAAATAAATTAGAGGTACAAAACATATAAGTTGAATTATATATATTTTTTAATTGCCCTTAAATCGTAAATTCATATGTGATGTTCGAGTCATCTTTTTGTTAAAATTTTAACGTATTTTAATAAAATAAAAAAAAGAAGCATTTTGTATCATTTTAAAAAGTTCATGAAACTTTTATTTAAAAAATGATAAAAAAAAAAAAGGATCGATACCAAATCACAATTTTTTATAAAAATAAATAAATAAATAAGGACCGAATTACTATTTTCCCCAAAAAAAAAATAAGAATGAAAAGATTTAAAAAAATTTAGGCTTTGTTTGGTAACGTAATGTACTTTTTTATCTTAATTTTATTTTTTTCTGAACAGTCAACTCAATTCAAACTTGAAAATTTCATTTCAATTCAAACTCAACTCATTCATCTAAAGACAATTAAAAAGTTAAAAAATAAAAAGAAAGGTAATATGATAATCACAAAACTAAGGAGGCCGAGTAGGATTCATCAAAATCATCGCCAGTCCGAGCCCTATAAATACCCATTCTGCCATTCACTTGGCAAATATTCCCATCTACCAACCCAAATAAAAAATTAAAAAGAAAAAAAATCTCTCTCTCGGAGAACGCATACAGCGCAAGCAAAGCTTACTTAGGGTTTCCGAAATCAAGTCCCCTCTCCATCCACCACACCACCAAGAAAAGCGCTCACGCAAACGATCAAGATGTCGACTAATCACATCGAGACTCCGGCGTGGATAAGGGTGAAGACCTCCGACGGAGAGGAGTTCCAGTTGGCTGCGGAGGAGGCGTCTCAGTCGCGAACCATCAAGAACATGATAGAGGACACCGGCGCCGATTGCCTCATCCCCCTCCCCAACATCACCGGCAGAATCCTCTCCCTGATCATCGTCTACTTCAAGAAGCACGCCGCCTCCGCCGCCGCCAATGTCGAGGACCTCAAGGCCTGGGACGCCGAGTTCGTCAAGGTCGACCAGGCCACCCTCTTCGACCTCATCCTGGTCTGCCTCTCTTTCCCTTGTTCAAATCCCCCCCCCCCTCTGCCCACCCTTTGTTTTCTGTCTTTTGATTGTATAATTTCGGCTCTTGATTCTTTTTTATTTATGGAGTTCTTTTTTCGGTTCTTTATTTCTGTCCTATCAAAGAAAAGAATCGTTTTTTGGGGCCTTTATATTTATTTAATTTACTTCGTTTCTTCTTCTTCTTCTTCTTTAATGGAGTTGTTTGTATTTTTGTGAAGGTCGTTCACCATTTAAGCAAAATTTATTGTTTTTAATCGTTAATGGCCTTTGATCTCTCTTATTATCATCTGTTTCCTGGCTGCTTCTGGCTGGTTGAGAGTAATGTACTTATGTCGTTTGATGTTTGACGACTAATGTCATATGTTTCTTGGTCTATGTTTTGAGTTTCACATTGGTTTGTGTCAGTTTATGTGCTTGAATATCCATATCCTTACGCCGTTTAATGTGTCGTATGTTTTTCAGGCAGCGAACTACTTGGACATCGCCGGCCTCCTGGATCTAGCCTGCCAGACTGTGGCGGACATGATTAAGGGGAAGAGTCCGGAGGAGATTCGCACGCTTTTCAACATCAAGAACGACTTCACCCCAGAGGAAGAAGAAGAGGTTCGTAGGGAGAACCAATGGGCTTTTGAGTAGCACATCCAGCACACAATTCTGCTGATGATCATATTAGATATAGGAATGTCGACAGTTGAATCAAGTAAAGAGTTTTAACTTTTTTTTTTATTTTAATTTTTGTATTTTTTTTTTTTTAGACAATTTCTTTCGAGTTTTGGAATGTTAATTAGCTTTTTCTTTAGGATTTTTCTGTGACTTGAAAAGTATGGTGCATAGTTGCCAAATTGCTGGTCTTCTTTGACATGTGCCATGCATCATACTTCATATTTCAATGCAACTTTTTTTTTTTTTTTTCTATTATTGTTGTTTTCTCTTAGTCCTTTTCATTGTGATATATTTTGCATACGGTTTAAGTAATTGTTGATCTGGCAATCCCCATAAATCATTTTGGTGTAAAAAATCTTAAATGTCGTTTGGGAGATTGCATATGGGATCAGAAGACAGCATTTGGATAGGGTGGTGATCTAATGAAAGATTTTTTCTACACCCTATTGAAGAAATTAGTTTATTCTCATCTTTTTAATTAGAGAACTCAACCTTTGCTATATTCGTAGTGAATTGGTAACTTTTTGCTCGTAGAAGATGACATGAACTTGTTTTGTTTGAGGAATCTCCTCCATCTGTTGGTTTTGTTAACACTGGCTACTATTCGAATAAGGTTTTTCAAGCAATATTACTCTTCGTGTGCACCATTATGACTCTTGAGAGTAATCAAAACATTTATAAATAAATTTGATTTCAAGCATTGTATAGTGATAATTTTACAATTTGACTTCATCAAAAAATACAGAGTTTGAATCCTCCAACCCCCAATTTCAAAATAATAATAATAATAATAAGAAAAATCATGAACAATACATATTGATCACTGTTATTGATCGAATTTGATTGCGTATTCATTAAAAAAAAAAAAGTTTGCCCATTTTTTTTTAAAAGATATGACCATTGACCGGTTTATCTCATCTAATTTTTCTTTTTAAATTGATTTATTTTGGTCTTGGAAGTCTTTTTCTTTTAAATTGAATTAGTAAGGCGGGATAATTGTGGGGAGGAAAAAAAAAACAGAAAAAGATATAAAAAGTACTAGTTATTTTTTAGAGAGAAATTTTGAGTACCATTTATTATTCGTAAAACACAAGAATCACCCAACTATCCCCTTTAAAAAAAAAAAAAAAAAAATCACCCAACTATAAGTAAAGAAATTTTGACAATCTTTAGACCTATTTTTAAAGAAAAAAAAAATTACTAGAAAGGAGACTAACACGAATAGTAAGGTGAAATGAACAATTAAAAAGAATACCCAAATATAAGTAAAAAACTTTACCGAAATAATTTCTATTTTAATTATATTGGTTTTCTTGATAATATTATCGTTTCTCATCAACTTGTTAGCAGTTTTAGAAGCTTCAAGCCGCTAAACTGACTAAAACTCGACAATAATTTATTTGAAAAACAATTTCCCACCAGTTAAAAAGATTTTTATGCTTGATGTCATTATATGCTATATGGTGATATAATTTAAGGTTTTTAACCGGCACAATATTTTATGTTCAAATTATTCTACTTCAAAATTTCAAACCAAGATTTTATGTTCAAAATTTCAAACCAGTCAATGATGATTATATATGACTGAGGGCTGTTACACCACCTCGTTTAGAAAATTATTTGTACTAAATTCTAAACATTGAAGTAACAGAAGTATCTAAAAATTCGGAGCCAAAATCTGTTTTAATTGATCCACCACTCGAGCCAGAATATGAAAACTCAGTTATCAAAAAATCAGATTTAACAGCAACGGAAAATCCAAAGGCAGCTATATAATTGTGACGAAACAAGGAATGATATTAAGGCAGGACGGGATACATATGGGTAAAACCAAACTCTTAAACTTCAACCCAAAAACTAAATAACAAACTAAATCTCAAGTAAACAAAGTAAATATATAGTAACCAAGTGAAGAATATCTCATGATAACAAACCAAAGTTTGAAAAGAGAATCTAAAAATACCTAGTTAAAGTCTCAAAATCTTAACAAACTCCAACAATATAAAACCAAACTCTTAAACTTCAATCCAAAAACTAAATAATAGACTAAAGTATTCAATCTAAAATATTTAACTTTTTCTTACTTTTTGGACTAGTTTATTGTCTATTATGTATGTACAAAATATATTTTAGAAACAAAGATATATGTATATTGGGTCAATTTGCGGCACAGCGGTACGGGTATTTTTCCCACCCCTGCTATCCCACCATATATCGGAGGATGAGAATACGGACTTCCGTCTCATTTTAACATCTCTCATGCCCATCCTATCAAGAAAAGATATCCACGGATAAATATCTCATTTCTCCCACCCCTTGTACATAATATATTTTTAAAACAAAGATATATGTATATTGGGTTGGGTTGCGACAAAGCGGTACAGGTGTTTCTCCCATCCCTGTCCCACCCCGTATCAGAGGATGATAATACCCGCTTCCGTCTCATTTTAACATCTCTCATACCCATCCTATCAAGAAAAGGTATCCACAGATAAATATCTCATCTCTTGATGAAATCGTTCAAAATAAATGTTTTTTAATGGGAAATTTCACAAAATAAATTATATATGTTACCTTTATTGTTGAATTTAATATTTATTTTTTAATTTCCAAACCGATCAAACTCACTTTGAAGTGGTAGAATTATCAATGTCCATGACTTCCTTCCAACCCACTTAAGCAAATTTATTTATTTATTTTTAATCGGCAGCTTCGTTTTTTATCCCGTGGGTGGTCCTTCTTATTATGCTGTTATGATAATCCATAATTTACTAGTTTATTTTAATAGTGTTTAGTGTTAATTAAGTGATTGAGTTTTAAATTATTACATGATAAAATAACATTAGAGGAAGGTCTATGATCTGTAATCTCTATTGGTAATAGCTTGACCGGTTGGAAGGGATTTAAATGAGAGCTATCAATTCGAAATTTGAGACCATTTTCGTTTTTTTTTTAAATAAATGAGAACTGTATATCTAATTTCTTATATCGTTAAAATAGGCTTATATTAGTTAAAAAAAAATAAAAACAAGTTGGATGAACGTTGGAGATACTAGTCCGATGAGGCAAGGAAATTTAAACGGTTTCATCCTATATAAACAGTTGGAAAAAAAATAAAACAATCTCATCCTTCCAACTAAGGAAAAAAGTTTTCTTTTCCTAATTATACCTGCAACAACTTGGCAAGTTGGGCTCGTGGTGTCGAATTTGATCAAACACTACTCCATTACTAAATAAAGAAGAAATCAAGAAGCGAATTCAAGTTATTTGAAATATGTTCTACTAGTAAAATGTAGCATCTAAAAAGAAAAAGGAAAAAAAAATGACTAGGCCTTGAAGAAGCTAAAATGATTAAAAAATGGGAGTCCCATAACCTCCATCGCGCAGAAGGCTCTTGTAGAGCTCACATCGGTCCGCAGCCTCACCAAGCTCCAACGTCAGCCGCTCCCTCTCGGCGTCCCACTCCTCGCTCTTCTCCGCGAAACCATCCGTCACAGACAAGAAGTACTCGTACCGACCCTCGGCAGTCTCGAGCATCTCCTCGAGCCTCGCCCTCTCCCTCTTCTCCACTTCTCGATCTTCCTTCAGCTTGTTCAGCTTTTCCACCAACCGCTTCTTCTCCTCGCTCCACTCCTCACCGCGCTGTTCGAGCGCCGTCACCATCGCCTTGTCGTGCTCGGATGCCGACTTCAGCTGACGCACCTCGCCTTTCAGCTGCTCTATCTCTTCCTCGAGCCCGTCTCTCTGCCACTTCAGCGCCTCCGTGTTGGCAAGGAGGACCGTCTTCTCGTTCTCTAGCTTGGTGATTCGTTGCCGCTTCTCTTTTAGCTTTGCGGTGAGACGCTCTTCCTCGATCTCGTCCTCCATCTTGGCCTGGAATTGTTGGTTCTCTTCGAGCTTGGAAGTGAGTTCTTTCTTTTCAGCTTCCCATTTGGCTTTCTCTTGTCTTAGATTTTTGACCTCGTTGGCTTGAGCATAGTTGAAGATCGGGACGTCATAATATCCGGTGGTAGTCGTCAATGCCGGAGAATGCATCGGTTGTGACTGTGGTTGGAATTGGAGTTGGCTTTGTCCCGATAATGGAGTAATTACTGACGAAGATTGCATTTGTCTTGACTGTTGTTGTGATCGGAGTTGGTTTTGTAATGGACAAACCATCTGCTGTTTTTTGATAGTACTACTTTGATCTCCTTTTGCTGGAGATTTTCCTTTTGCTAATTGATCAGCCTTAACGGCTTCCAAAACTTCTGATGCTTCTTTCAATGCAGATTCATCTTTTGGTACTGCTGCTTCAGATTTGGCACCTGCTTGTTCTGATGTTTCTCTCGATGGAGATTCCACTTTTACTTCAGCTTTGGCATTCTGTAAATGTAAAAGATTCTTCCCAATTAGAACAAAATGGAGCAAAACACTACGACCTGTTTGGCAGAGTTTTTGTTTTTACTTTTGAATAGTAAAAGAAGAAAAGTACAAGCTGTGACTTTTTAATAAGTGTTTAGAATCATATTTTTAAAAGAGCTTAATGAGTCAAATTAGTTTTTAAATTTTTTAATAAACAATGCAAACGGTGGAATACATTTTCCTTTGTTAAAAAGTCACATTTTATGCTTTAACTGTAAGTTTCTCTAACAAATCATTCAATTGTTTGGAAAGAAATTAAAGACGGGCGAACAAAAACGGTCATTCATGGAATATTGGCAATGCATGCGCAATTACCACAATTAGTTCTATAAGATGTAATTGTCCTATCACATTTACAAGGCATTTTCTTACAAATTGTAAGAGAGGTAAAATATCCACCTTATGACATGAAATATAAGATAATTAAGTTCATATTATTATAATCTCCAAAAACTAACAGTGAATAGATGTAGAAAAATAAGTTCAAATATATATATATAAAAGGCGACTTACTTCAGCTTCAGGACTGATCAAATTGTCGAGAATGAGTTCAAAGAAATTTAGTAAGTAAATTGCATTGGTTACAGTAAAAAGAGAAGCAGCCAGATATCCCCCCGAGGCAGTTTCATTAATACCATAGGCTATCAGAAGCAAGATTGTCACTGCTCGGCCGAACCAAAATCGATCTTTCGGATCCTGCCAAAAAAATAAAAAGGTCAAATTCTCGTAATTTTTGTGAGAACAATGCTGTAGAAAAATGTTTAAATTGTGAGTTCGAATGATAGACTGAACGTCGTATTTGTACATCATGTGATGTTGGTGAAAGTTTAAAGACTTCTCAAAAAAGAACAGATTTATGACTGTACTAGCTAGATATATATTTCATTTGTGCTTCTTTCTTCAACATACTCCTTTGGATTTGGTTTATGGATTGAGGTGAAAAAAATTAATAAATAAAACAAAACATTACCAAGGATATAAAACTACAAATTGTAGTTGTGTAAACAACTATGATTACGGTTTAAGTCTACACCCGCTTCCATTATTAAATAGCAAATTGTTTTCGATGATTTCATCAAAATCCATGATCTTAAAGCCTTTATTTGGAAGCATTTTATTATCCGGGTAAATACCAAATTAACTTTCTGATCTCACTTTTATTTTACTGGTTGCCTCTTGAAGTGAGAAAAAAAAAATGGAGATAATTCCTTTCAGCAAGAGAGAAATCTCAACCTTTCCATGAAGCCAAATATATAGATATATATATATATATTTTTTTTTCACAAATTTGTTTATCTTCTTTTGCTTAAAGACATACCTTAGATTTAAGGATGCGAGTACTGTGAGCCTCCGGAATAATATAAACAAGATATTCGGGCAACAAATTCTCTGGTTTTATGTAATTAACCAAAACTGCAGGCAGAGCAAATGAAGCCACTAATATGCACAAAAAATTTCTAATAGCCGAATTAAGCACAGACTTAAATGGCAGAAAAGCTAACAGAAACACTGCCATTCGAAACCAGAAGTAGTAACCAAGTCCCTGCACAAATCATAATACAATTTATAGTAATTTAACAAAAAATTAGAATTTTGATTAACCAAATAAAGTACTAAATAATACTAATTAATTAAAAACTAACCTCAGTAGGGTTAGGTCCGTAAAAAGACGAACCGGGAAACAAGATTTTCCTTGAAAACTTCTTCTGTTGTGCCATGTAAAGGATATTCGAGACAGCAAAGTAAGCCACAGCCACGTACCAGAAGTTAAACTGATCAGCAAAGACCTCTTGTGCTAGGACGAAAATCATAGCAAATCGCTCGAGCCAAAAGGAGCATTGATCATATATCTGCACAAAAATTAATTATAAATTTTTCGAAATTTTACCAAAGTTCGAAATTAATTAATTAAAATTAAAGTTTTAGTAAGAAATAATTAACACATATACTTACAGGTGATCGTTTCATGCCATGGGTAACAATGTAAAATAAATTGGAAAAGTAGAAGAAAGCGAGACAAAAAGGAGTGAAGTTGGGGAACAAGATGAGGAGGAGAATAACGATCCTCTCTATCTTGAAAGCAATCAAACCATAATCCTCAGGCCACTGCGTTTGGCCTCGAAGGACCTGTCTCTGTCCGTCCCTCTCCATCGACGACCTTTTCTTTTTCTATTCCCTTTGGCTGCCCTTTTTATATTTATATTACACACACATATATACACACTCATTTGGTCTCATAGAGTCTTCGGGAGCAAGGACTTTTTTTCTTTCTTTTCTTTTTCCTTTTTCTTTTTTCTTTTTTTTTTAAATATCTTTTTCCGAAGGAAAAATATATGTTGGAATTACCGTCCTCTCACATAATGCCACGCAAAACCTAATCCTATGTGTATGTTTCTCTTTCTTCTTTGTTAAGAAAGATCTTTTTTTTTTTTTTTTTAAATCATGTTAAGAAAAGACTTTTAGGTTGCATTTGCTTTATGATAAAAATTTTAGGTTAGAGTTGATTGGATTTTTTAAATTAATTATAATTTTTATTAATTTTTAAAAAAAGATAAAAATTAAGATGAAAAGTTACAATTTAACTGAAGTCGAGTCTTTAACAGGAAAGTTTACTTTTTTCTGCTTTAAAAAAGAAGAAGAAGAAGAAGAAAGTTTACTCTTTTCGCGTGGCTGACGAGGGAAGGCGTCAAAAGGGGGAGGAGAATGATGTAGTTAGATTAGGAACTTTTTTTTATTAATTTTGTTTTTGTTTTTGAAGAGATAATTTTCAAGTTTTTTCTTATTATCAAATCTTGTTTAAGTTTACAAAAAAAAAAAAAAAAAATCATTATTTTCAAATCGAAAACCAATCTAAAATTTGATTTTTATAAATATGATGATGTGATTTATGGCATCCAAACTTCAAATGAGCCATAGAGTTAGACGCAAGATAAACCAAATTATTATGAAATAAGTACCAAAAAATCTATTTTTAGAGTCTCATTTTAAAATATATCTGTTTTTTATATAATATTACGAAAATATCCATTAAAAAAAACAGCTTGTGGTACTTATTTTATCATTTTACGATATTTAACATCATTTTCCTTCATTATGATTTGTATTTTTTCCTTATTTATTTATCATTATTGTATCTTTTATCTTAATAACTAATTTTTTATTAAAGTGATGACTTATTAGTATAATTAACATTCTTTATAAACATATTTTTTAAGTATGACTTAGATTTTTTAGAAACATATGTTTTTATATGATTTAGATTCTTTGTGATAATTGTAATGTTATTGTAATGATTTATTTATTTATTATCAGTGTTGTTTTAACAGTTAGTTTCTATAATTTAAATGTGTGATAAAATTGTTTATTTTTTTATTATAATTATTATATCATCATGATGTTTTTAAATATGTTATTTTTTTTTATTTCTTTATGATATTACTCTATCATTATGATGTCTTTTTTTTAATTTATGATAATTACTATATCATTACATTTTTTTTAGGTTTTAAAGTATTTGATATTTCTTTACAATATTTATTTAATTTTTCTATATGTTTTGTTGTGAGTTTAATTTTAATGACTAATTATTTATTATAATGATTATTTTTCATGTACGTATCATATAATTAATATCAGTTATGGTTTTTTTTTATTTATAATAAAGCAAGTAAAATGGTCTTTTTTTCCTTTTTATAAAAGATTTATTTAGTTTTATATTTTTTTTAGATATTTTTTCTTTCCTTTTTTAATCAATTCTTTATTAGTTTAGTTTCAATTCTTGAAGAAAGAGTAATATGGTTTTTATAAATATCAATTTACACATTCATGTAAATAAAAAAATGGATATTTTTTAAATCAGAGTTTAGCTGTCCGCTTTCAAGTTGGACAGTAAGGGTCGGAGAAGAGCAACCACTCATTCTTAAAACCAGCATTCTTAAGACCAAAGAGTCATGTGTAAAATGAGGGAAAGCTCTCCGTTCCTGGTTCTCCTGTAGTTAGATCCTTCGGAACCACAATAATCCTTAGTTAGAATGAGATTCCAATTCAGTACGTTTTGAGATTTTGAGAATAGTTGCTCTTTGGAGAGCACAATACGATGAAAGTTGTAAGTCGTGTTCGGGGGGGAGTTATTGTCTATCGTTGGCCTCTATAGTAGAACTAGTTAGGAGCGTGAAGGCAGTGGTTTACCCTGTGGCGGATGTCAACGGTTTGAGTCCGCTTATCTCCAACTTGTGAACTTAACCGATACAAAGTTATATGATAGCACCAAATTTTTCCGAGTCTTCAATCTTGATATTTAGGTAAACAATTCAATTATCATTAGGGATTTAGAGGTATATGGCACAGTAAAAGGCCTAAGATTTGGTAGATGGCTCGAAGTCTCAAGAATTAGTTAAAAAGCCTATTCCTTTTATTAATGGACTTAAAATGACATAAATGCTCTTTTATTTACCAAGTCACAAATTGCCACCCTCGGTTCCTCAAGATATTCTGAAAACCCATTCACCGTGTACTGTCACACTGAAACGACCCACTATCACGTATATTTATATGATGAAACAGTCCACGATCTCGTCTCCTTCTTCTTGTTCTTCTTGTTTGTTTACAGTCAAGGACCACAAAAGAATTCATGGTGAGAGGAAAAGGGGGGAAAAAAATTAAGCTCAAGCACTGTTTTAACAAGGACTAGAACTTGGAAACTCAAAACATTTGTTTAACAGGTTCGGCTATTCTGTTAATTATGGAAAATATAAAACAAAAATTTTGTTTTGGGTGGCTAAAGGACCACCTAGCCTAATTACTATTATTATTATTATTATTTTTGCTTAAAAAGTCATTTTCGATTTAATAAAGATAAAATTCTTGCTCTTCAAGTCATTTCCCATTTTTTTTCTATCCCGTAAAAAATGTATTTTCTCTCTTCTCCCTAATTGGTATAGTATTTGAAAAAAGATAAGTAAAGTATATCTTCGATTTTTTTTTTTTAATGATTGGAGCTGTTTCTTCCACTATTTATAGCAAATGTTTTTTTTAAGTAAGAAATGTTGTTTTTATTATTGAACTAATAAAACGATTTGATCTTGAGTACTGGCGTACCACACGTAATATATAATTCCTCTTAGTTATGTATCAGATTATTAAAAATTTAATTAAACAACTTAAAGAATAAGGGGAATTTTATAATGGGATAAAATTTTGTTATCTCATTAATAGGGAAAAATTTTACACCATTCGATTAAAATCCAATGTTTAGAAAGTGTTAAAGACCACATAACTAAATACAACCTCCGACGTGATATAATCACCTTATCATCGTGTGTGTAAAAAAAAAAAAAGGGCTGAAAACCCACGGCAGAGGATCTCGCCCACAGTGGGAGCAAGCCCAGACAGGCCCAGATCTGAAAAAAAAGGAAAAAGCCAGATCTGGATGACCCACGGCGAGCTCGCGATGCCCTCGCCGTCGACAGCGTTCTCGCAGCCCCTTCGAGTCGACGGAATCGGATCTTGCGAGCTCGAAGGCCCTCTGTGCAGGTCGGCCACGCGAGTCGCCGATGACGCCCACCGTCGCGACGCTCACGATGCTCGCGGGGGGAGTGGGTTTCGTTGGTCGGTGGCCGCCTGGGGGGGAAGGGGGGAGGTCTCGTGGTGGTGGTTCACGGTCGCCGGGGGGGCTGGGAGGCGTAGTCGCCGCTGGAAGCACTGGGATCACCGTCGGGGGTGGAGTAGGGCGCTGGGAAGTTCGGTGACCGGAGGGGAAGAAAAGAGTTTTAATTTTAATTTTAATTTTAATTTTAATATAATCACATGTTATAAAATCCATCAAGGAATAATTCCTTCACTACCTCCCCATAATTAAAAAAAAAAAAAAAGATTTCCGATCATATAATTTCCACAAAATAAGCGTGGTATCATCTTTTTGCCCCTTTTTCTCTCGTTTTTTTTTGCCGTTTGGCCTTTACTAACAAGCTTTACTTTAATAGAATGATAATAAGTATATAATAATGGTAAATCTATAATAAAGTATCATTTATATGCCTGACTGATCGAATTTATTTTTAAATCTTTAAAATATAATCAAATGACTGACATATTACTTGTGTATGATATGTATAATATACCTTACTTCATACTAATATAAATTTAAAAAATTTAAAACTAATATATAAAATAAATAAATTAAAAAGAAATTGGTAAAATGCCAATGACATTCACTAGCCACCGATGACACTCCCCAACTGATGAACCCTTGTCGATGAGCTACCCCCCTCCACCCCCAACACCGATGAACTCCAACACAAGCCCCCCCTCACCCCCTATGCTCGAGCCTACGCAAACCCCGCCCCCCCCCCGCGACACCAGATCTGGTCTGCGTTTTGGGGGGTGTTGGCGGCTAGGGAGGGGGGGTTCCTTGGTGTCTTTGCCGACGTCAAGGGGTCACCGATTGACTGGTTGATAAACCCTTTTTTTTAATTTCTTTTTTTTTATTTTAAGTATATAATATTATAGGTTAAGGTACATTATAATTATTATGTATAAACAACATTTGAACCGTTTGATTAAATCGGATTGGTTTAAAAATGAACTTTACCAATAGAGTATATAAAAAGGGTTTTATCATAGCTTTACCCCATAAATAAATTAATACTTCTATGTAATAAAGTACTATTAGTGTGTACATCTTTAACTATTATATTTTATCAAAATTGTGTTTAAAATATATAATTAACTGAACATGATAATAATTAAAAGCGGAAATCTATTGAAATATTGATAGGGTTTTTTTTCCTGCATATTATGTAGAATTCTTAAAAAATAAAAAATAAAAAAGGGTACTACTCGTTTGGATTTATGAGACCATTTGATCCAAATGTTATTGTTAATATTGTATTTGTCAGAAAAAGTATGAAAGACAATACAATTAATATGAAAAACAATACAAATAATATGTCATCCTATTGTATTAAAAAAAGTGTAATCCTATTTTAATATAATGGAGGCATATAATAAACATACAAATTTATTGATTCTTAAATAACATTCAAAAATATACAAGATAAATAACATATACGAAAAATCACGTAAATCAATGAAGAAAACTCTTAAAAGAATTTTATTAACAACGATAAAAAAAAAAAAAAAAAAAAGTCTAAGAACAATACAACAAAAAACCCTTTAAATAGTAAACCCTAGATTCTACTTATAAACTTATTCAAATTTGAATTCTAAAAAAAACTTCTAGAACGCAAACTTCTTAAGATAATTCAAATAAAAAATCTTTAAAAACTAAAATAATAACTCTAATTATCCTATTTCATACTGCATCATAGTTTATGCTACAATATATATATATATATATATGTTTCTATTCCTATTTTTGAAAATTTTATTGTTATCCTATTTAATGCCACATTTAAAAAAAAAATGTTATCCTACTTATAATGCTATGTCAATCTTTTTAAAGAATAGTGTTATTTCTAATGCTTCTAAAATATTTCAACTCAAACTATATATATATATATATTTCTAATGCTATGTTTAGTTTTGGTCATCATTAAGATTATATTAAAGAAAATATAAAAATTTGTATTTATTATATTTCGTTATAAATTATTATCAGAACATTTAACAATTGTCAAATTTGATATTATAATTCGAAAAGATTTTTTTTGGGTAAATAAAAAAAAAAAAAATATATATATATATATATATACATTTTTGTTGGTCTCATGTTGCTTCGCTCCGTATGAATATGCTCCGTATGAATATGGAAGCAACATCTGTTGTCCGAATTTAAAAACAAAAAAACAAAAAGAAATTAACATTCTTTAACTTTTCTGTAACTTTTTATTAACCAATCAGGTCTCGCCACGTAATCCATTCGCCATTTCGGACGAATCGGACCCTCGGAAAGAGCGGAGTCTTTGTCGTAAACTCGTCGTCGTCGTCGTCGTCTTCTTCTTCTCGCAGAGATCGATATTTGCTACAGAGACTTGATTCGGAGCTGACTTCATCGGATCTCCGGCGACTTGGCTGGTAAAAATGGCCGATTACGAGCTTATAGTAACAAAGGACGAAGATGAGCCGCTGACCAACCGGAGGTCTCCACGTGTCGCCTCCCTCGATGTCTTCCGCGGCCTCTGCGTCTTCGTGAGCTCCCTCTTCATCTCTTGATTCGGAAGTTTGCTTTTCTGATTTCGATTCGTCTTAAAAATGAAGGCACTGTCGAGTCAATTTCATTGACTCTCCAGTTTCTCTGTTAGTTTCCCGAGAAAAAATTTGTTTTTTCAGTTTTTTTGTTTTAATTTTGATGTCTGAGTAACAGACAATAGTATGGTGAGAAGTAGTTTTTTCATTTGCTTCAGAAAGGCACTGTAATGACAAATTGTCTGGTGTTGTTTTTTCAGCTGATGATGCTAGTCGATTATGGTGGCTCAATTTTTCCCATAATCGCCCATTCTCCTTGGAATGGTCTTCATTTGGCCGATTTTGTGATGCCGTTTTTCCTTTTCATCGCCGGAGTTTCACCGGCACTTGTCTATAAGGTAAATACTGATTCTTCATATTTGCACAGTTTTGATCTTCAAGTAAATCAATTTAGCAAATACGTTATCTTTTCTTGTGATTAAAGCAATAAATTTTCTCAAAAAAGTGTAGTTTCTGTACTAGTTTGTCTTTTGTTTGAACTTTTAAAAGTTAGTATTTGATTATTCATGTTAGAAATTTTGAAACTTTTTTCTGTTTATAATTCAGAAAGTTCCTGATCGACTAACAGCTACAAGTAAAGTTGTACTTAGGGCGTTGAAACTATTTTTCCTAGGCGTTATTCTACAAGGTAAACCTTGTTTATAACTTCACACTGAGCTACTAAATGTCTATGCTGTGAAAAGAACAAAGGAATTTCGAGTTTTTTGGTTCACAAGGCTTTCTTTCCCTTGACAGACTTTTGTTGGTATCTGCTACTTGGTGGTGGTGTTGTTATTTGATGGCGTAATACAGAAATTGCTACTGACAAATTGATTGTTGATTATTGGTCGTATTGTCCCAGGAGGTTACTTTCATGGAGTTACTTCCATTACGTATGGTGTTGACATTGAAAGGATGCGTTTGTTTGGCATTTTGCAGGTGAATTATTTTCAGTTAGATGCATATATCTTTACTTTAGAGTTGATATCAATCAAGATTTTGACAATACTGCTCCAAGAAATTTCTTGCTTCTACATTTCTTGTTGCCCTTTTTATTTGAGGTGTGCACGATCATCTAAGAATAAACTAGCTTAGGCCGTGGCCCGTTTAAGCTAGTCTGTTGTATAATTAATCAGTGGAGGCTTTTCTTCGTTTTGTCTAACTTTCTTAACATATATAACAGAAATAAATTCGGATTACCTTTGTCATCTAATGCAGAGGATCTCTATTGGGTACGTCGTTGGTGCTCTGTGTGAAATTTGGCTTTCACATCAATCATGGAGGGAAGTAGGATTCCTCAAGAGTTACTATTCACACTGGTAGGATTCCATACTTGGTTTTTTGTTACTAGTCTTGTGTTTTGGACCAAAACCTAATGGGAGTCATTAACTTGATCCCCAACGGGCTGAGTAGCATTTGAATAGGGATGACGTTTTCAGTTCTAAGATTAATAAACAACCCCCGACAGTTAGCTACTCTATTCATCAATGGCCTTTGATAATGTTAGTTACAGTGAGGGGCAACTGGAGTGGTGTTGAAGTGATATTTGCCTCATTTAGACCTTGTCTATCAGGCTTTATCCTTTCATGAGTAGTATATACAAACTGAGGAATTGCTATGATATTGGTTTTTTTTTTTTTTGTCCCATACCATGTAACAACTTCTTCTTTTTTTTTTTTAGGTGTGTTGCCTTTGCACTATCAACAATATATGCGGGGCTATTATATGGTTTATACGTTCCTGATTGGCAATTTAAAGTGTCTCCTGGAACCTCTTTGCTTCCATCAAATGATAGTTCTGTTTACCAGGTGAGAGCATCACGGTGCTTTCTTCTTAAATTTTGTTTGCTTTTCTGCTGCAGATCAAATAAGTTTAACCTGTTTATAAACTAACGATGTTTGTTGTAATAATCAGCATTTAATGTTATTCTAAAATTATGTCAAGCGAAATGAGAAATTGTTCCGACATGATGGCAGCAGCTGTCTACTCACAAACTCTCAACTTATAGCAGAAATTTTATATTAATATTATCCTCAATTGTATCTAATTCTAGTTACGGGTCATCCTACACATTTTCACAAATCTTAAAACGAAGAAAGCCATTCAACTAGTAGTTTGTACTCATTGGCAAAAAATTAGCAGTTTGCACTTTTGGAATTTCCATCTTTAAAAGAAGCTATGAAAGCTTTTACTTTTTGATACAATTATTGTGAGTCTTATTTGTTGAGTACATAATATTTTTGTTTGTTGACTAATTATTCTTGATTTCTGCAATCATTCTGATTTCTTTGACATAGGTGAAATGTTCTGTGAGAGGAAACCTTGGGCCTGCTTGTAATTCTGCTGGAATGATTGATCGGTATGTTCTTGGTATCGATCATCTGTATACAAAACCGGTATACAAAAACTTGAAGGTATCCCTAATGGGAGTAATTTACTAATGCGTATGACATTTATGTGTAAGTGGAAAATATGCAGTAGAAGGATGCCTAATTCCAAATTCTGATTTGTAGGAGTGCAATGTGACCATGAATGGCCAAGTTCCAGAGAGTTCACCTTCATGGTGTCATGCTCCGTTTGATCCAGAAGGTATTTTAAGGTGGGCAATCTAAAACTCTTCTCTCTTTGCCGTAGCTCATAAGGTGGTATTTTCTCTTCTTTAACAAGTTACTATGTTGCACAGTTCTTTAACCGCTGCAGTGACCTGCATATTTGGACTTCAATATGGTCATGTTCTTGCTCAGCTGCAGGTGAAAGCCTTTTCTATAACTTTTTCCTTCACATCAACTAATGCTAATTATAACGTTGGAGGGGCGCCATTATACACTGATTTCCCAAGATTGATTAATATAAGTTTCAATCAATTTAGTTTATAATAATTCAATGACTTGCAGGATCACAGAAGCCGGTTAGAGAATTGGTCCTTATTTTCGGTTGCAATTTTTGCCATTGGATTGCTTCTAGCCATCATTGGTATGCAACTTGAGGAATATAGTTTTTTCCTTGAATTTCAACATATACTTCAAGAAAGCCACTTGACTGATATGATATCCGCAATACACTCATATTTCTGATTATTTTTGAGTTATCAACGAATTGATTGCTTTGTTTGATTTCTGATATTCTTCGGTTAGATGTAGAACTAATAGTTCTTTTCTTTCCCTCTTCTTATGTCTTTCTTCTTTCAGGCATCCCCGTAAATAAATCTCTGTACACAATTAGTTATATGCTAATTACTTCTGCCGCTGCGGGAATCACATTTTGTATTCTGTATCTACTGGTGAGTCGTAATGGCTTGTTCTATTGAAAGAGCAATGCGCATACATGATGAATTGTCGTTATATCTTTTGTATAGGTAATGTCATGAGTGAATTGTGATGCGATTGCACCATTATTTCAACTTATGTATTCAACAATAAATTCTTGTTATAACAACACTATTTGACAGACACGGTTTTGTGATTTATACTGCAGGTGGATGTTTATGGTTTCCGACGCATAACTTTTGTGTTAGAGTGGATGGGAATGCATTCCCTGAGTATATTTGTTCTCGTTAGCTCTAACTTAGCTATTATTGCTATTCAAGGACTATATTTGCATGATCCTAAGAGTAACATCGTAAGTACAGTATAGAGATGGGCAGCTGCTATTTTTATCCCAAGGTGAAAACCATTAATCACGCAACTAATATACTCTTGATATGTCCTCTTTTTTGTAGCAGATTCATTGGATTATAACGCTTTTTGTTCACAAGTGACACAACGTCGCTCAAGTTTGCCCTGCATGGGAAAAAGCCTTGACCAGGATGTTTTTTCGCAAGTTGTTCCGAAAAGTTGCAAATCATTTTTTGCCTAATTAGATAATCCAACTGCCTCAAGGGGAAAAGGGCGTGGCTTATACAGTGGCCAAATTCTTGCGCGTGAAATATTGGAGAGAGCTGATTTTGATCACAGGGAAGCTCAGAAGTATGGTTCAACTTCAACACTTTTCATTGGCATCACCGTAAATAATTGACCGTACGCTATTTACTTAATGTACTTAACTACTGCTTATGCAGAAAACACGTTCCTAAAGCGCTTATTCTGATCGTTCCATGCAGTATTACTACGTGTTCAACATATTTATTGTAATCATTAAAAATTTTGTGTCGATCTTAACAACGGATAAATGGCATTCGATTCGCTTTACGTCCTGTGATGATACCGCTGTCTGCTGGTTTCTTAATTGGTTCTGCTTGTTGAATGCTAAACCCCACGTTCCAAGTTTGCTTCTTGGAACTTGCCTTCTATTTCTGCTGAAGTGTTATTTCCACATGGAGAGCTGTTTCTTTTCTCCAAACCAACTTTGCAAATCATTGCTGTTTTGATCCCTACTGCTTAGATTAACCGACAAAATGGAATGTAGCGAACGACTGAAAGGCGAAAAGCTGCAACTACAACGGAAACAACATTAGAAAGGTGCATGAAACGGCAGAAAGAATAAGAAAAGATAAGGGAAAAGGGACATCCAATATGCAAACGACAGAAAATTAAAGTCAGCAGTAAATACAACTGTACAACTGAGAACAAATGAATTGACGACAATAATGAGGAACAACACCGAAGAATGGACGACGGTGAAAGTCTGGGATGACCATAACACGAAAAAGATATGCAAATTGGGAAACGACATAAAAGTAAAGAACGACAATTAACAAGTAAACGACAAAATTGGTGGAAATGGCAGGAGCATAATATATAGTAAGTCGCTAAGAATGAAAACGATTTAAAAAAAAAAAAAAGAAAAATAAAAGGAAAAATAAAAAAACAGAAACCACGCAGGAATACTAGTGTAAACTGAAACGACGGAAAAAGTGTGGGAAACGACAGTAAAAATAAAGAGACAGTAACGATGAAGAAAATGTGACTAGGAAGTAAAAACATAAAACCGGGACAACAATTAAAAATAAGAAGAACACGAAGCATAAACTTGAAACACGAAGCATAAAATGGAACAACAGAAAAATATTTTTTTTAAAAACGACAGATATGTGATAAATGAACAATTACACGGAAAGGACATAAAAATTGGGGCATCAAAAGAGTAAACGCCCACAATGAAGCAAACGACGTAAGGGTGAAATGTAACAACTAACAAGAAGGAATATAACGACAATAAAAATAGAAAACGACATTGAAACTTGACAGCAATAAACTAACGACGTATGAGCGATAGAAAACAAGAAGTTGATTTCGATAATGGATCATGAAATAAAATAGGAAAAAATGACAATAAATAGGAATGGCGGGGACAATAATACTCTACTGTAACAAGAAAAATGATTGACGTAAAAACTAAAAAAAAAAAAAAGAAAAGAAAACGTCAAAAAAAGAGGAGGGCAAAAAACCGATAGAAAAGTGGATGCTGATAACACTGGAGCAAAAATATAGAAATGTAAAGAATCAACAATGTAAAGGAAAACGAATAGAAGTAGGATGACATTAGAGAATAAAGGACAGGAAATGATATATAAGACTGAAAATTTGAAAACAGCAAAATTGCTAAAACGACCTCAAAAGGAATAAACGACAAACGAATAGACATGGCAAAAAAAAAAAAAAAACAAAACCAAAAACCAAAAACCAAAACCAAAAAAAAAAAAAAAAAGGACGAAAAAAAGAAAAAAGACAAGAAAGGGAACTAAAAAAAAAAGAAGAGAGAGAGAATTGCTCGACTAAGATGATACAGAATCTAGCTGATTTTGATTTTAGGACGATAAAAAAGATTAGCTTTCGTTTTCTATAGGAAAATAAGATGACATGTGTCAATATAGAACAAAGATGAGAGAATGACAAAAGGAGATAGAGCAAGTGACCCTAGTATTTCTCTTAGGGTCCGTTTGATGAATGAGTTTGAGTTAGAAATTTTAAGTTTTAATAGTAATTTTTATTGACTTTTCAGAAAAGACAAAAAACTTTTTAAAAGATAAAAATTTTGAATTTGAACTTTTCAACCAAACAAGGCATTAATCTTGATTTGGTTTCCTTGATTAGCGCTAGAATTCATGCATGACCTAATATTTCAACAACTTCAACCAACTAATTCAATAAATCAGTTGAAATAAATACATACAACTACTACCAATTAATGCAATGAAGTTCAAATCGATTGAAATAAATGCATCTTTTTCTCCAATTAAAAGAACAAACCATAAGTTGAAAAATCATGATTAAAAAAAAAAAACAAAAAAAAAGTTGAAAAATCATATGGGGTTTCCCAATTCACCTCTAAATGTAAAACACCACTCACAACTCACAAACACCCATGAATGTAAAATCATTTTGGACTCGCATAATTATAACACCCTTTTACTAACTTTCTTTTATATAGTCATTATGAACTTGGATAATCGCTATTTGAATTCTGAAACCTATTATCTGGCCTGTTTTCTCCAATTATAAGGGATATAATGTTTTTACATAATTTTTATCTCAAGAAAAATTTTTTCCATAAAAAGTTTGGTCTTAGTTAAGGGAATTTTTGTCTTTTCTTCCTGTTTTTTCATCCACAAAATGTGCAATTCGTGAAATTGTAACAAGTTTTTAAAATTCAAAAGATATCATTTGTAGTTTCTAAAACCTAAAGAATAAATTGAAAAATATAAGTAAACGCTATAAGGAATTATGTGATTAAACTAACTATCTATATAATATATTCATTTATTATACGTAGTCTGAAATACTTCAAACGTGGAACAACAATATAATGTTTTTTCATATCTTATCCTAAAATTATTCATTTTTTCCTAAGAATTTGTGTGGTAGGAAAAAAAATTTTTTTTTAAACTATTAGAAGGAATTAGTTTAGTTTTTGGATTATATTTTTCAATAGTGTGGTGATTAGGAGCAATTCTACGTCGCATACTTTCATATTTTTTATATGAACACCTAGGGATCAAATGACTAATTGCGAAATATTAGAACTTAACACATTTAAGTTATCAATACTATTAACCACCGATGACTTAGTGTTTCAATAATTAGTGATATCTTTCACTTTTTTGCTCAAAGATGTTTTCAGATTTGATAGTCGATAATATTAAAATAAAAGGTCGTATCTTACAAATGTATTGTGCAATATTAGATCCGTTAAGTGACGTTGGATTCCTTTTTCAATTTTTCAAGTAAATTGAGTCGGGATTATTTTTGTTCCATTCGTGAGCCCCCGTATTTCTAATTCCTTCCTCACATGGTCTAGTTGTAGAATTAATCACCCCCTGTGGTCCTACCACCTTTCCTCTCTTGACAAACATAGATCTCATCCTTCCTTTTTCTTTATCTTTTTTTTTTTTTTTTTTTTCACTTAACATTTTCTTAATTCCAAAACTACCCTCCTCTCTTATCCATTAAAAAAGACTTGAACTTGTAAGCTCTCAGACAAAACTGCCTGTTATTCATTCGTCTCTAAGCATGTTTCGTTGGGGTTCATGCTTACGGGTAATGGAAAGGAATGGAATCGAATTAATATTTTTTGTTTGGTCTTTGGCTTAAAAATTAATAATTGTCATTCCAATGCCAACAAAGAATGCCCCGAAAAATAAATAATTTCACTTACAAGAAGACATCGCATTATTTATTTATGTATAGGCATAGTCTTAGGACGGCTATAATATACGTAGACCATTAGGCATGTCAGAGGGAAATAAAAACGACAGGTGTTGTTCGTTGGAAACGCTTACGTACGATGGTAGAATTCAAAATATTTAGGCAATGTTTGAGCATCATTTTATTTTAAATTAAACTGTATTTTTTTATCATAATTTTTATTTTTTTTTAAAAATTTTTATTTTTTCTAAAAATTTTTTATCTTTTCTGAAAAATATTATTAAAAATTAAAAATTTTAAACTAAACTCATTCATCAAAAATTCCTTTAAAAGAAAGTAAAAAATGTCAGGAGAAGGAAATATAAATTTATCCACACATTGGACACAAACGTAACGTGATAGTTAGAGGGGGAACGAGAAAGAATTTAGGACCGTCGAGAAATTAAGGTTACGTTTTCACGAAATGCTTTGAATTTAAATTAATTAATTTTTTAAAAATTAATTATAATTTTTATTAATTTTTTAAAAAAAGATAAAAATTAAAATGAAAAAATATAATTTAATTTAAATTGAACTAATTTATCAAATAAATTATAAGATTTTATTTTAAAAAGTTAATTTATTGTGAAAAGTAATATAATTTTATTATTGTTGTTTTGTATTTCTGCGGAGAGGGTTTTTTTTTTTCTTTTTTCTTTTTTCTTCTGGAGGGACATACAAAAAAGGTGAGAGTGGAAATATATACACATTTGTATTTATGTAGTGAATGAAGACCATGAACTGATCATTTCGGATAGGACTGGAACCAGAGAGAGTGAAAGATGTCGGACGAAGTGAGCGAGGAAGGGCACGCCCACCAAGCGAAGGACTACGTCGACCCACCGCCGGCGCCGCTGATCGGCACGGCGGAGCTGAAGCTCTGGTCCTTCTACAGGGCACTTATCGCAGAGTTCATCGCCACCCTCCTCTTCCTTTACGTCACCGTCGCCACCATCACCGGCCATGTGAAGCAAAGAGACGCGTGCGACGGCGTCGGCTTCCTCGGCATCGCCTGGGCCTTCGGCGGCATGATCTTCCTCCTCGTCTACTGCACCGCCGGCATCTCCGGTATTCAATTATATATATATATATATATATAAAACCTTGACATTCAACTTGTCGAAACCCATTTCTTAGTTTATGTGGGAGAATAAGTGGAGACCGTTCGGACTTCTAGCTTAAAATGTCTAGTAAATGATTCAGTATACTTATGAATCTATTATTATTATTATATTTATAATATATATAACTCAGAATTTCTTTTTATCCTTAATAACTTTATATTTTTCTGTTTCTTTTAAGGTGGTCACATCAACCCGGCTGTGACGTTCGGTCTGTTCTTGGCAAGGAAGGTGACGTTGATCCGAGCGGTGGCTTACATCGTGGCTCAGTGCTTGGGAGCGATCTGCGGAGTCTGGCTCGTGAAGGCCTTCATGAAGGACGATTACAAAAACTTCCAAGGCGGCGTCAACTCCGTCAGCGACAGCTACAGCACCATCACCGCCTACTTTGCTGAGGTCATCGGCACTTTCATCCTTGTCTACACCGTTTTCTCCGCCACCGACCCCAAGAGAAGCCTGCGTGACTCCCACGTTCCCGTACGTCGTCATCTCAATTTCTTTTTATTCTGGTAGCTCGTGCATTGCATCGGTGGATTTAGTTGTCGTTTTTGGTAAATGATTGTCGTTTTGTTATTTGGGTTTGCAGGTCCTGGCCCCGTTGCCAATTGGGTTCGCGGTGTTCGTGGTTCACTTGGCCACTATCCCCATCACCGGAACTGGTATCAACCCGGCCAGGAGCTTTGGAGCTGCTGTTATCTTCAACAACGACAGTGTCTGGGATGACCAGGTGATTAAGATATCATATACATATATGTACAAATAGATACACATACAGATATATATATATATCTTTTTTTTTTGGGTGCAAAAGTTGGTATGATTAATTATGGTGAAAATTTTTGTTGTGGGATGGCAGTGGATCTTCTGGATCGGACCGATTGTAGGGGCGTCGGCAGCAGCGGCGTACCACCAGTACATACTGAGGGCAGCAGGCAAAAAGGCTCTGCGGTTGTGTTGGTTTTGGTGGTTCTAAGGGTTGTTTTCGATTTAATAAGATGATCAAAGTATAATTTTGAAAAACAAGATACACGAGATGTTAGATATAGTACCGTAGAAAAATGTCTCTGATCTTGCAACATTTTAATTAAAATCTTATAACCACTATAGTTGATTTATAAGTGACTTTGCATTTAAGCTCTTGTTTGGAAAGCAAGTTCAAACTATAAGTTTGAATCAAAATGTTTGGAAAGCTCTTTTCTGAAAAAGTTTTTTATCTTATCTAAAAAATCAACAAAAATTACTATTGAAACTTAAAATTTCCAACTCAAACCGGTGAACCAAACGGAGCCTAAAACATTATAATATGACGCTGTTTTGAAATATTTATGCAAGAGACTATTAAAATTAATTGGTTATTATAATTATAATGCGATCAGCATGAGATGCCGATAAGAGCCATGACCACATAAGTTATTTTCCTTCCTTGATGCTAAGTATCTGTATCCAGGCAATTATTGGATCCATCTCTCTATTCTTGGGCTTTGTTTTGGGATATTCGTTCTTATCTTCATATACAATTAGTATTAAAAAAAGAGAATTGCTATTTAGCTCCGGAGTACATCAACTCCGCATGGCTCCGGAACTCCACCCGTTACAAAAAGTCAAATTTGTTATCAGCTCATATGTGGAATTTCATGTTTATTTACTTGAAAAATTAAAAAAAAAAATAAAATGAAACAATTCCTTCGTGAATCTTCCGTGGAACAAGACCCCAACCTCATAATCTTCCGCCATTGTGATGCCAACTCATCTGGAGCCAGATTCCGGAGATGAGGGGTTTGTTTGGTAAATTAGTTCATTTCAACTCAAACTGTATTTTTTTTTGTCTTTTTCTCAAAAAGTTTTTCGTCTTTTCTGAAAATTCAAAAAAATTTACTATTATAACTAAAATATTTCAACTCAAACTAACCAACCAAACAAACTAGAGGAATCGGAGCCTAATAGCATTTTTCATTTAACAAAAAAAAAAAAAAAAGAACTAAGAAATCAATTTTAAAAAGGAAAAATTAAATCCCCAGAGTGCGTAAATTTAAAAAAAATGTTGGATATGAAACTAAGGTTTCAAGATATGGTTTCAGGCCAAAAAAAAAAATTTTTTTGTATGTGTGTGTGTGTTTTTTCCAAGACTCAAAGTAAAAGTCAAGAGTCATGCCCCATCTTGGTGGGAATCTTATCCTTGAAAATGTAGACTTTAGATTTTCCCTGTAATCTCCAATTAAATTCAAGACATTTGATGATGCATTCATTAAGGAATGTGAATTCATAATTAAGTGGGAAAATCAAAAGTCTTGAATTTAATTGGAGATTAGCGTGTGGAGTTGGTGTAAGCTTAGGAGACTTGTCTTAATGTTGGGGAAGTTAGAAGTGTAAAAGCTAGCAGTTAATTGGGAGTTTTTTTTTTTTTTTTTCTTCTTATCAATTAGTAGTGTTTGTATGTATATTTGGGGATTGGAAAACTCAAGAGTTTTTGGTTTTTAATATTTGTTATATTTATGCTTTTGAATTTTAAGTATGAGTTTGGTTGGTAGGTTTAAATTGAAATATTTGGATTTTGGATCAGAGTTGTTTGACTTTTTTAAAATTAATTTAAAAACTTGTTGACTTTTAAGAAAAAGAAAAATATGAGTTGAAATTCTATTTGTATGAATTTGTGAACCAAATGGAGGCTAAGCGTCCATTTGAATTATTAGTCAGAGTTAAAATTTTTAAATTAGAGTTAGTTAACTTTTTGAAAACTAGTTATAATTTTTATTGATTTAAAAAAAAAAAACAAAAACAAAAACCTAGCAAAAAAAAGTACAGTTTAGTATGCCAAACAAAGCTTAAGAGTTCTTATCTTAATGCAAAGTCATGAATGTGTGCGGATTTTGAGGCCTATAAATAGCCTCGTAATGTTTCATTTGGATTATGAAGTTTGAACGAATGTGTTTCAAAAATAAAGAGTTTCTTTTTTTTTTTTTTTTTCATTGTTATTGGTATTCTTCAGTGAATCAACAAGACTTTGACGTCTTAATTTACGGGTATTCTACAAAAATCAACGGTCTTAGAATTCGAATTGTGTTTTTATCTTTTTCGTCCGCTTCCTCACTGCATCAGGATATTCTAGTTAGCTCTAACTTAGCTACTATTGCACGCTATTCAATGACTATATTTGCATGATCGTAAGAATAGCATCGTAAGCACAGTCCACATGTGTGTGTGTGTGTGTGTGTGTATAGAGGCAGCTACATAATTTTAGGAATATTTTGTAAGTAACTAACCATACACTATTTATTATTTGTATTTAATTGTTACTACTGTATATGCAGAAAGCACATCTGTATCGTGCATTTAGTTGGAAGTACGTAGAGTGCTTATTATAATCGTTGATGCGTCTTCATATCTTACTACCACATGTTCAAAAATATTCTTATAAATTTAAGTTTAATATTTTGCTGAACTAATTTGTTAAGTAAGTGTTCATCTTAACGACAAACTGATAATTAAATGGAATTTGATTCGCTTTATACCCTGTGATCGTACTGCTGTCTGCTAGTTCTCTAATTGGTTCCGCCATGCAACGACGGATTTATCAAAGAACCAGTGGGAGCATATGTCCTTACTTAAACTTTTTACTTTTGAAATTTAGCACATATAATTTATAAGTTTTGTTAACTTTGACCCCACACAAATTTTGTTTTTGAAGGTGCCCCACTTACCATTTTGGATTACTTCTTTTTTTTGATTTTTTATTTTTTCTCTTAATTGTCTGGCTGCCATTCAATTCATTCTCTCCCCCCCCCCCCCCAATTGCTTTATATACACGTTAATTAATTAATTTATTTATTTTTGTAAAAAAACTTGACTATTTAATAAAGTGTCAAAACACAAAAAGTTCAGGGACACAAATAATAATAACTCTTTAAAGTATTAGAACTCAATTAATTGGTAATTTCAATATGTTGTTCAATACTAAATAGAAACTCATTAAGATTTTATCTTGACAAAATCATTGAATTGGTTTTATCGATTTTATGCTTATATATATATGTGCCCCAACTAATACAAAATTCTAGATCCGTCACTGCCGCGATGAATTAAACCCCACGTTCAATGTATACTTCTTGGCTCATGCCTTATATTTCTTCTAAAGTGTTGCTCCCACACGGAGAGATCGATGTGTATTTTCTCCGAACCACAACTGTCGGCGGAAACAACATGAAACAGGTAAAAGAAACAGCAGAACGAGGAAGCATAGAAAGAATAAGAAAGGAAAGGAAAAAACGACATCAAATATGCAAGCAATAGAATACCTAAAAATGATGATGAACACAAATGAAAACAAATGAGTTGACTACATTACTGGAGAACGACACCGAAGAATAGACGACGGTAAGAGTCTGGGATGGCAATGACACGAAAACGATGTTGCAAGTTAAAAACGACAGAAAAAAGTAAAGAACGACAATTAACGAAGGAAACGACGAAATTGGTGGAACTGGCGGAAATATAAAACTCGGTGAGTAAACGATGAAAAAGGAAACTACTCAGGAATATTAGTGGAAACTGAAACAATAGTTGAGATGGGAATTTGAACTATGCATCCATAGATGAAAGTTAATGAAGGCTCGGGAGCTTAAGTCCCTCCTCAACTTTTTTCTTTTTCTTTTTTATTTTTAGTCTATATATTAGTGTCTAAATTTACAAATAGCCCCCTCCAAACCCCCTCTTTTTTTATTTTTTGCCTAAAAAGGTGGGTGAGTTGAGAACCCATCCAAATGAAGGTGAGTGATGATGTGGCCCCGTTTAAGCAGATACGGTACGGGTATAGTTGGTTTGAACGGTTTAACATATTAGATGACGTAAAGAAATAATTAGACAGCAACAATGAAAAATAAGCGAAAGTAATGATCGGTAAAGGGCATAAACGTGAAACTCGACGATATAAAATGGAACAAGAGAAAAGTTTTAAAAAAATTAAAAAAAAACGACAGACAAATGATGAGCAACAAATAATACTGAAACGACATCATAATTAGGACGTCAAATGAGTAAACGACCGCAATAAAGCAAACGACATAATGGTGTGAAATACAGCAAGTCCAATCCGAAATGATTAACCCGACATTATCGATTCAAACTCGTATTGCCACCAGGAGTGGCAACGTTCAGGTCAACGAGATCCGAACGAGCGGGTGATCCGAATTGAATTACCGATTGCAAAATTTGTATCAACCGGTAAATCAATAAACGACAAAAATTATCCTAAAATGTGAACAACAAAATGACAAAAACGTTATTTGAAAAAAACGACGATAACAAGGGGAAAAAAAGGGAGCAAAGAAAACGACAGTAAAGTGAAGGCAAAAAACACTTGAGCGAAAAATAGAAACGTAAAAAAATTAACGAGGAGGAAAACGAAGAGAAATAGGATGGCATTTAAGAATGAACAACAGAAAATGACGACAATAGTAGCCGAGGTATACATAAGACTGTAAACCAGAAAACGGCAAAATTGCTAAAACGACCTCAAAAGGAATAAACGACGAATGAGCCAGAACTAAAAAAAACAAACAAACATTTCTCCACTAATTATAAATTTTATTAATTTAAAAAAATTAAAAATATAATTAAAAATATAATTTAATTAAATTTAAATTTAAACGAGAAACGAAATCTCAGACTGCATCGTTAGAAAACTTTTGGCCTCCTGATGTTTTGTGAAGTGGAAAAGTTTTATACGTGTACTTTCCGCAACCGTGTTGCATATGATATATAGTAGTATGTAATCGTTCATTTATCTGTTTGCAATTATGATTATATTTTTTGTTCTTTGGTCACCAATTTACCAAAACTACAGTCCCAAAATTCTTAGAGTTCTGTGTGGAATTTTTCACATGTTAAATCTCACTAAAATCATGTTAAAATTAAAAAAAAAGAGTAAAATTGATATAATTTGACACATATTTAATTACTTCAAATAAAATCATATCGATAATATGTTTTTTCTTTTTTTCATATCATATCAAAAAAATTATTAAAACTCTATTTGTTTTTTTTTTTTTTTTTTTTTTGTCTATATAGATACTTAAATTACAAGAATATTCCATTTTGCGCATGGCTTTTTATTTTGTCTGAGGGAACGTATGGCTTTATCTACTAATTAGAAATTTAGAATATCCTAGTCTTATTTATGATCCAAAATGGATATTCCTCTACACGACTATCACCTTCCACACGAAAGTAGCTACGAAAATAATGAAAAAAAAGGGGGGTCAAACTACAAGAAATCAAAATATACATAAATTATTTTTAGACGTAAACTCTATTTATTTTT
The DNA here is from genome assembly GCA_025413485.1 of Ficus microcarpa. Taxonomy (NCBI): domain Eukaryota; kingdom Viridiplantae; phylum Streptophyta; class Magnoliopsida; order Rosales; family Moraceae; genus Ficus; species Ficus microcarpa. The sequence goes on along the minus strand of CM046384.1, from coordinate 8,332,658 downwards.
ATTAATAAATCTATTCATTTTTTTAAGTGCTAAAAAGACAATAAGCCATAAAAACTATTTTAAACATGATCAAAGATCCACACATTTAAATCATAGCTATTTATGTCGGAGACAAAACACTTAAGTTTATTAATAATAACGAATGAATATTGGATAAAATAATCTTTAAATAATCACAAACGCTTCTCGTATCTATACATATATAAGAGGTGAGAATACTCACTACTGTAGCACCTCCCTTCGTCCAAAATGGTTCGTTTTGGATGAAAGATTTTTACAATTATTTTTTGATTCTTTGATTTTTTTTTTCGGACCCTTTCTTTTTTTTTTTTTTTTCATTTTAGCCGGTTTTCATGTTGATAATTTCTTTCCTTTTAATCCTTTTACCTTTTTTTATTTTTTTTTCCACGCTTTTTTCTTAGGTCTATTTTAGTATATATTTTTTTACTTTTTATTTTAATTTTTCTCTACTTAGATAAATTTTCTCAACTTTATCTCACATATGCATAGCATATGTTTTACACTAGTACAACTTGAATTTAAGATATACTGTCTAGTATCTACTACATTAATTGGAATTTGGAAATAAGTCTATCGGAGTTAAGCTAAGATACACCACAGTCATACTCTTTGAGGGTGTTTGGTGTAGTAGTTTAAGTTGAGAAATTTAAGTTTCAATTGTAAATTTTTTTGAATTTTTAGAAAAGACAAAAAAACTTTTTGGGAAAAAGACAAAAATTTTTGGAAAAAAGACAAAAAAAATTTTGAATTGAATGGGTTGAGTTGTTCAACCAAACACGTAACGCATGTATGAATTTCATGGCTATTTCAACGGTAGTAGGAGGGTAAAAAATTTCTAGAGGAACAAGTATCCTCTGCCCTTTGGTAGCAAGTACCTACGTCTACTCTTGACAAAAGTTTTTCATTTTCTAAATAAAAGGGTTATTTTTTTATAAATGACTCTTAAATTATATACCATGCCTGCCTTGTATTGATTTATGATTTTTGATATTCTATATCATGTTTTCTTGAATTTTTTTTATTATTACACTGATGGTCTCTTTGTCCACATTTTAAAAATATGGACAAAAATTAAACACGACCTGATCACGTGAGATAGATAATATCATAATTATATAGTTTTGAAGGAAAAATTATACCTCATATTTTTTAAAATAAATTATATTTTAATTAAAAATATATATACCACAGATATTTTGGAGGTACATTTTTCTTTAAAATATTTAATTAAAACTTTTACTTAAGAAGAGCTCGTATAATTAGAAAGTGTAAAATTTTTGTTTAATTTTTAACAGAATCACGACACAACGATTGTTTACGTAATAAAGGATAATACCAAAGGTGAAAAATCGACATTTCAATCATATTTCCGCAAAAATTTCTATATTTTAGAATTAGCAATATCCACGAGCTTTTCATGGAAATTTCCGTAAATATTGATTTTTTTATGGAATATCGATATCCATGAAATATATAGTAATAAATGACAAAATATAATGGAAATTTCCATGGAAATATCGACAAAATATCCGTAATATATCAATCATAATATAATTTTTTATCTTTTAATATAGTAAAATTCATGATTTTTTTAATTCAGGCATAATTTTTATTTTATATATAAATAAACAGTAAATATTGAGAGAGATATGGCATATCCAAAATTACAATAAAATAAATACTCAAATATCATATCTTAGTGTCTATATTATTTACACCAATAAGATATTGTAAATATTTTGAAATATTTTAAAAGATCATTCAATGTTAATGTTTTCTTACCATATATAAAACAATGAATGTAATATACTTATATTATATTGTGTTTTAATGATTTTACTTAATTAATGAATCTCAACTTATTGTTTACTGTATTACGCTCCATTCTTTCTAAGCAATTTATTAGATATTTAGTATTTAATTAAGAGTTTTATTTATTTTATGTATTATTAATTATTTTAAAATTTTATAAAGTTTTGTTTAATATTTAGTATTTTAAAATAAATTTTTATATTTTATATTAATTTTTATCAACATTGATATTTTTATTGATATTTTTATATACATTCACAAATATCCATATTTTCATAATCGGAAAACACTGGAGGTATCATTGGTGAGCTCTGGGTGAAAACAAAATGAGTAAAGTTTTTGTGCCGTGTGAGAAGTTAGATAAAGACGAGGGTTATTTTGTCAAACTAAAAGAAAACAAATAATTCAAAAAAGAAAAAAAAGGAAAGTTCACTCGAAAATTGTCGCATCTGGGGCTCGCGCTCTGATAAATAAATCATCCTCTGGAAAAGCTGCTGCTCTCTTTCTCAGGATGCATTGGCCCCCCTTCGCTCGCGGCCACAAAAAGCCAAACAGAAAACATATAGCCGTTACACTTGGCACCAGATTTTTTATTATTATTTTTAAATAATAATTTAATTATTAAATGCACTGACTATAAATTCTCCATCCACTTCTCTCTCTCAAAATTGAATAAAATTAAAATTGAATACAATTAAAATTTAAAAAAAAAAGGAAGAGAAAATTAACAGGAGGAAATGAGAGAGAAAAGGAAACCTCTGGAAACATCTAGCGGCCGTCAAGGCCTCGGTAAAATGACGCTTTTGGACATGGAAGGGAAATAGGTGAACAGTTGACTGTGGGTCCCGGGGCAAGGGTAGGAAGTGGAAATTTGCGGATAACGATGGGGAGGGGAGGGGAGGGGAGGGGAGGAGTGGGGACCGGGATCCCCTGCATCTGCTTCATCATCAATCTTGGTGGTCCGCCTTGCTAGCCAGCTGGTGGGGGCCACAAGTACATCATCTTCTATTTGCTTGGATGATGAACTGTTGTTGTGGGTCCCAAATCTGGTACGCACTGTAGAAGATTGTGAAGAAATCGGATTCCTCCGGAAATTTCGAAACTGAAAATACAGAAATAGCCAAATTGGAAGCTGTAAAGACTTTATAAACGCCCATTTGATAAATGAGTTTGAATTAAAAAAATACTGTTGTTAGTTAAAAATTTTTGTTGATTTTTTAGAAGAAACAAAAATTTTTTTAGAAAAAAACAAAATTTTTTTTGAAAAAAGATAAACTTTAAAATAAAAAAGTATAATTTAAATTAAATTATCAAATGAGGTCAAAGAGTGTAATATTTTCCTCTACCAGTAATGTTTGTCGACGACGCTTTGACAAAATCTTTTAGTTTCAATTTAAATTTTTTTATCTTTTTTAAATTAATAAAAATTATAATTAATTTTTTAAAAATAAATTAATTTTAATTTAAAAATTTTAATTTAAACTGTCAAATCAAACGGTTGCTTATTATAAAATGTTCTTTTTTTTCTTTTTTCTTTTTAATGTTCATGCTAATTTTTTGTTCCGAAGTCATAACTCATTTGCCTTTTTCGGGTAATTTAAATAATCTTATACCAAACCAACAGCAAATAACAGAAAAAATAAACTAGCATCGTGCCTTAACAAACAAGTCACAAAACTAGCACCTTTTTTTTTCCGAGAAATTAAAAATCACAACAAATTGAAAACTATTAAATGATCAACCTTTTATCTTAAAATATTAATATGCTAAGTAAAGTGATTTAATATCATTATATTATTATTATTGTTGTGTTTTTCTGATGCAAGATTCATATTTCATTTTACTCTTACTAAAAATTACTAACTATCAATTAAAATATTTGTTTTATACTATGTGTTTATTACATAACTATTTTTTAGTTAAAATTACGTAACTATCCAAATGCAAACATTTGAATGTTTTATTATTTTACAAATATTAAACTCAAATGCAAATATCAAATTTTTATTTTTTCAAAAAATCTATATCACTTTGTTTTTTCTATCTTTATATTTTTTTTAAATGTTATATTTAACAAAAACTATTTAAACACACATTTTGTATAAGGCTTTATTCGAAAAGAAGTTTCCATATGATATTTTAAAATCTAATCCAAAATTTTCAATTTCAACATCTTACTTTATCTCTATTTTATTTTTAAAAAACTCAAATTTAAAAGTCCTTAACTGCCTTTAATATATAATCAAGTTGAATACAAATTTCAACAATGCTTAACCTTTCAAAAGGAGAAAAATCCATAGCCCGACCAAAGGATGGGGAAGATGAAACATGACCCTCAATGCTTCTCATGTGCAGTACATCATTATATTATTGGCGCCGGCTATTTTAAAAATATTATAATATATTAGCACCCTCGTAATTTTCAAGCAAAAGAAAAATAAAATAATAAAGTGAAATTTAAAAAAATAAATAAATAAATAAAAGAGTGCCGTTGATGGATAAGGACAAAGGCAAAGCAATCAATGAAAGCAAAAAACCAAAACGGCCTCAAAAGGCATTACATAATATTATTCTGTAACAATGATTCTGCAAAAAGAAAACGTAAAATAAAAATAAAAAAACCACTTTCCCATGTGAATTTATAAATATTAGTGGAGAGAATGTTTAGGGACATTTTGGTCAATGTGGTCGTTGTCCATTGTTTCACTGTCCAGCTCAAGTACTCTGTAATCGGGAGGACTGAGAAATGTCATTATTGCTGCTTTAAATTTTGTTGTACGTGATTGGCTTATGTTTTTATATTTAATTTAAATCCCCTCTCCTGTGGGGACCACAATTCTTCTTTCCCAAAGTACGATTAAAATTTGATTAGCTTATTAACCAAAAGAAAAAAAAGTACGATTAAAATTTTGATTAGCTTATTAACCAAAAGAAAAAACAAGTACGATTAAAATTTTGATTAGGAAAAAAAAAAAGTTAGCTTTCCATACAATTTGTTGAAGTATTTTGTTTGATGTTTATTTAACGGTAACTAACCCACCATGAAATTCATCACCAATTTATGGGCTGTCTACCTTATACGTGACCTTTTAATATTTATATATATATGTATTTATATATATTTTTTTGCATTTTATGGAAGTTATATGGAGATTTTATGAAAGATGCGTTAGAGAATCGTATTTCATCGTTCATGTAGTTTTTTTTTTTTTTTTAATTAAGTATAAAGGCCATGCCTACGGTTGACCATTGGCATGACAATCATGAAATGTCTTTAAAATTTAGGATGTATTATGGTATGAAAATTGAAAAAGGAATTTTTTTTTCTAATAGGATGTCATCATCATATATATAATTTAAATCTCAATTATCACGTAATATAAAAATAAGTGTATGTTTTTAAATATTAGATTTTGATTAAAATCACATTGTTATGAAGAAAAGATAGAATTTAATACAGATCTAACATTTAAAACATAATCTTATCATAAATTCGTTTAGAAAAGAACAAAAATAAAATAAAAAAGGGGAGGAGGAAAACTAGGCTACACGGTACATATGTGGCTTTTTGTTAAAGTTGTTACTTTTATTGAAAGAAGACTACTTTATTTGTGTAATAATGCAGCATAGTACTAGAACTTTCAAATATGGATAGGCTTTAATTAGTTAGATAACAAAAATAATGATTATTATAATATACCTAGGTATATTTTATTCGTTTTTGATAAGCGAGAGTCCTAATTATATAGACAGATTGTTTTTTTTATAAGTAATATATATAGACAGATATACACCATAGAATAGAATGTCAAAAATATACGCTCTTGGGTTGATTCTCAATAAGTAATAAGAGCATTTGATGGTGGAAATTTTTGAATATATTTTTTCACGAATATTCTATTTGGACTTGTATGATTATATCGACTCAATATTTGCTGTTCCGGATTTCATGTTTCAATGGTTGTCGATCCCCCAATAGTTTTATGTCATATCATTTGCATTTAAAAATTTAACCACTTAAAAAAGTTAAATATTAAACATTTTTGAATAAATTGATGAGTTGTAACTTGTCAACACACTATTAAAAAGACAATCATTAAGACAAGAAAATAGAACAGCATATATGATTCTGATTATAACACCCTTTCGCTAGCTTTTCTTCTTCTTCTTCTTCTTCTTTTTTTAACAGAAAAAGGGTTTTAGACATAGAGGAATTGTCAATCTCCCTAGTCATAATATAAATCGCTCATAAAATAAATTGTCCATATATCTAACTATCACAATAGAAATATGTAAATCATGATCTTTGATGAGAAGAATGCGCCACCTAACTATCCTATCCGGGTTTTCAGGAGTTATCAATAATTTTTTTTTTGGGAGAGAGTTGTCACTTTCTTTCTACTCTCATTTTAAATTTGGATAACGCTTTTATGAATAGTGAAAGCTATTATTTGGTTTGTCTTCACCAATTATAATGGATATGCTTATACGTAGACAAATATCTAGAAAATTTAAGACAACTCTCCATAAAATAAAGAAAATAATTTTAAAAAGTTTGATGTTAATAAATTTCTTTTGGTGTTATTATACCTTTCTTAATCTAAAATACACCTCAAACGCACTATAACAATGGAATGTTTTTCATACTTTACTATAATTTTTATTTTAATTTTCATAGAATATTTCTACAATAGAAACCTTAACTATAGTTAATAAGAGCTATTATTTTAGTCATGATTATTAAATTAATTTTTTAACACTTTGACATATAACTGAAATATTTCATATTGTACAAAGTTTTACTATTCATCCTTATAAATTGGATTGTTAATAAATTGACCCAAGAACTAAACAATAATTTCTATTAATAATAAAAAAGACAGTTTTCACAAGTAGAAAATTTACCCTTTTACCCGAACAAATTACCAATACTGAAAAGAAGTAATGGACGTCCCATTTGAAGCTCCCACTCCAACCCCTATTTTTAGGAATTGGTTTCTAAAATCTCACGCTCTAATTACAATCCAAATTTCTTTTTTCTCTCTCTCTCTCTTCAATTTCCATAAAAACCAAACTTCAAAAGTCCATAATTTACTTATTTCATATGTTGGGATAAACTTTTTTTTTTCCTTTCAAATACTCTTTAACAATTAGAAAAACAGAACAATATCTATATCATCCATTAAAATTCAAACACACTTTAAGTACTATCATAATTTATTATTAATTTACCTTTTAATCAAATACGCATTTTTAAACATGCACTTCAGAACGCTCAAACCTCAGGTGCAAACGGACGAAGAGCCGGAGAGAAGAGAGGGAGAAAGAGAAAGGGACATGAATGGGAATTTGGAGGAAAGAAATGGATAAAAGAGAGAGGGAGGTGGTGAGAAAGGGACAGCATGTAACCGTTGGGCAACAGGCGTGGGGTTTGAGTTGGATGCCAGGCATTACCCATTGACACCTCAGCCCTACCCCCACGCCCCTTCCAACCCTTTTCACATGGTCTCGCTGTAGTACCACCACCTTGTGGTCCCCACAACCTTTTTCTTCTCTTCCCTTAACCAACATACATATTACATCCCATCCCCTCTTTCTTTTTTCCTTATTAAATATATATTTCTTTTTCTACAAAAATTCATTATTCCACAACTACCCTCCTTTCTTATCCATAAAAAGACTGACTAGAGAGCTCTCGGACAAAGCTGCCTGTTGATCAGTTTCTCCGAAAGTAATAGAGAGAGAGAGAGAGAAGAGTCTAGAGAGAGAGAAGATGTCGAAAGAAGTGAGCGAGGAAGGGCAGGCCCATGGGAAGGACTACGTCGACCCGCCGCCGGCGCCGCTGATCGACACGGCGGAGCTGAAGCTCTGGTCCTTCTACAGAGCACTTATCGCAGAGTTCATCGCCACCCTCCTCTTCCTCTACGTCACAATCGCCACCGTCATCGGCCACAAGAAGCAGAACGACGCCTGCGACGGCGTCGGCATCCTCGGCATCGCCTGGGCCTTCGGCGGAATGATCTTCATCCTCGTCTACTGCACCGCAGGCATCTCCGGTAACAACAACCACTGAAACCAACTCTTATAACCTCCAACTTTTCAGAATCCATTTCTTAGTACTGACGTTGTTTATTCTGTTCTTTTTTTCCTTTTTTTTGGGTTTGGGTTTTTAAGGTGGTCACATCAACCCTGCTGTGACGTTCGGTCTCTTCTTGGCAAGGAAAGTGTCGTTGATCCGAGCTGTGGCTTACATCGTGGCTCAGAGCTTGGGAGCAATCTGCGGAGTCGGGCTCGTGAAGGCCTTCATGAAGAACGCATACAACAGACAAGGCGGCGGCAATAACTCCGTCAACGCTGGCTACAGCACCGGCACCGCTCTCGGCGCTGAGATCATCGGCACTTTCGTCCTTGTCTACACCGTCTTCTCCGCCACTGACCCCAAGAGAAGCGCGCGTGACTCCCACGTTCCCGTACGTTGTTTCCCGGACTACTTGAAAGCCTTTTCTTCTCTTTTTTTTTTTTTTGGGTTCATGCATGGTGGTTTCAGTTGTCGTATTTGGTAACTAATTGTCGTTTTGTTATATGGGGCTGCAGGTTTTGGCCCCGTTGCCAATCGGGTTCGCGGTGTTCGTGGTTCACTTGGCCACCATCCCCATCACCGGAACTGGTATCAACCCGGCTAGGAGCTTTGGTGCTGCTGTTATCTTCAACAACGACAAGATCTGGGATGACCACGTAAGAAATCATATACTTAATCACACCTTATATATATACACACATATAAACTATACATGTATTTTTGTAGTACAAAAGTTGGTATGATCTAAACTGAAAAATCTTGTTGTGGTGGAATGGCAGTGGATATTCTGGGTCGGACCATTTGTCGGGGCACTAGCAGCAGCGGCGTACCACCAGTACATCCTGAGAGCCGCAGCCATAAAGGCCTTGGGGTCGTTCCGCAGCAACCCTACCAACTGATACCTCCACTCATGCAACGTCCCCAAGAGTAGAAAGGAAGAAAATTTGAAGGAAAAAAAAAAAAAAAGAAATCTTTCATCACGTGTTGTCACCCACCAATTCTTGATTTATTTTGTTTGTTTGTGTGTATGATCTGAAAAATATCAAAGGATGTTGTTGACGATAATCATGATGTTGATGATGATGGTGACGACCCCCTCCTTTTGATTTTTTTTTTTCTTTTCTTTTCTTGTTTCTTTATTATCTTTTCTATAATTTAATCTCTTGTTTGTTAGCTTTGTGGTACCCCCTTTTGTATTTATTGTTCATGAGTAGTGCTGTAGTGGTGATGTTCGCTTTTGTTTATTCTTCTTTCATCATTAATGGTTTAATTTCTTTTTCATATCATTAATTCATATGGATCTCTCCTTTTATTTTTTTTAGTGCAAAATACAATCATTATACTTCAACCAACTCATGATTTTCTCTACAATGTCAAAAAAACTTGATTAATTTGGTGAAAGTAAAATGACCAAACCCAATTAAAGGTTGAAAATAGAGAGAGAGAGAGAGAGAGAGAGCAAGATCCATTGAAGAAGGCACCAAAAAAAAAAAAATACAGAGGAAGAAGGTGATCTGGAAAGCTCTTTTGCGTGCTTGAAATGGTGGCAAAAACTGACTTGATTGGTGTTTACCTGATGTAGGACTAGAGTCCAAAAACGACGACCCAAAGCGACTCTCGGCTAATATTAAAGTGGGAAAAAGGGGTAGTCCATGGCATGGAATCCTGTGTCTGTTCGAATTATTGAGCACGTGACACGTGTTCCCCTCACAGTAAGATAAAGATGGATTTCTCAGAGCATCGTCACATGGGTGGGTAAAGGCTGATTGGTCCTCTCGTTTATCCGCTGGATCAATTTGTTTTTAAAAATTTCATCGTCGACAACAAAATAAAAGTTTTCTTTTCTTAAAAGACAAATAAAGAGAAATTTGTGATTGGTTGTTCTTTTTTACAATGCCCTTTAATAACTTTTTACAGCATGATATATAAATAAAAGTAATTTTATATTACTAGGAGTAAACTTTACATTGACACTCATGGATAAATCATTAAAAAGTTAATTATATGACAAAAATTGCGGTTTTATCAACAATAATAGTTAATTAAAAAAAAACTATTACTAAAGTTACTCTGAACATATATATTTAACATTTTAACTAGAACTACACGTTACTTAAAAATTTTTTTTTCTTTTTAATTAGCCAAATTATCGTTACATAATACAGATTTCTTAAAAAAAAAAAAAAACAATTTTAAGCGGCCAGAATTATCGTTACAATAATATACAATGTTCTTAGGGTGCGTTTGGTTTATCGTTTCATTTCAACTCAAACTGTACTTTTTTTTGTCTTTTTTTCAAAAAGTTTTTGTCTTTTTCCCAAAAAATTTTTTGTCTTTTCTGAAAATTCAAAAAAATTTACTATTACAACTAAAATATTTCAACTCAAACTAACCAACCAAACAAACCCTTAATTTGAAACGATTATAATACCCTATCAAAAAATTTAATTAGAAAAGGAAAAAAAGAATATCATAGTCTGTTTTATTGGGTAGGCCTCTGGGAGGGATCATGGTCTCGTCTTTCACGGTTGGGTCACTCACTGCTGACTGACACAGAGAGAGGAGTGAGAAAGAAGAGAGAGAGAGAGCAGAGAGCAGAGTGTGGTCCAAGGGAAGCCAGGGGTCAAAATTAAAGAGAAGAGAAGGTGGCATTGGACAGTGCTGCTAGGCATGGGCCCCATTTGGGAGTCATCCTTTTATCACGAGAATGCCAGTTAAGCAAACATATATATATATATAAATATATATACAGCGAATACTTGTGATTAAAACATGCTTATTTTTATTTGGCAAATTGAGAATTAAAAACAGATGAATCTATAAAAACATTTGTTCCATCAAGGACCATGACTGAGGATGTTCTCTCTTCACATCCAGCTAGACTAAACAATGAAAAGTTATAATATAAAAATAAATAAAATAAAGAAAGTGTTTTATGTTAGAAAGAGCACACATGTGGTGTTATTTTTACAATTTTGTGGAGTGTTTTTGGTGGCAGGAGCCAAATTGGCACGACAAACATAATGGTACTAGTATCACCTAATGGTCAAGGTATCTGGTTTCTTGTCTCCTTGGGTTTCCATACCTTTGTCCCTATCTCTCACAAGAAACTTCCCAAGTCCGCTTTCTCTTCCTTTTTACCTTTTTTTTTTTTTTTCCTCCTCTCACTGAAAGTGCCCAAAGCGGAGCGATCAGAGTTAGCATATCCCGCGGGTGTTATCAAAAAGACTGATAATAAATAAGCCTTCATATTTAAAATCTCAAAAGTATTACTTAACACTCAAATCTTTAACTACTCATCAATCACTGTAATTCATTACCATTAGACCACGACAGTTGGTGGTGAGTCCTTTTCTTTTTCTTGTAATAGGTTGTGGAGAAATGAACATGAGAAATACGACAATCAGGGCCTCTGGGATGGGCCGTTCATGCATGCGGGAAGCATGTTTTATTGTGGGCTCTAGATGGGCCCAGATTGAGGGTGACTTATGGTACTGCAGTTGTACAGTAGTACAGTATACAGGGATGATTTACATAGATATTTGATGGTCATATTATTGCTCTGAGTCTCCCCAATAAGTGTACACAAAATACACCCCGTCGTTTTTGTACCACATCATCATCAATCCATCAAATCGTGGCTTCAAAATGCCCACCCCACCATGTATAACGAGGTGTCCGGTCAGGTTTTTTCTTATTTTTTTATTTTTTTATTTTTTTTCCAACACAAAACTGAATCCCCCCTCCACAACTTTCTTGCATTTTTTTTTTCTTTTTTCTTGGAATTTTCATAAATATGAAAAAGTTTGCGATATTTGATTATCTTTTTTAACTTAAAAGTAGGTAGGTAAGTAAAGTTACAAATACAAAAAATCTACCACAAAATTACCTTTGTCAAAACCACCCCATTTGCCATGTATAATAGATGATCCCCGGTTTGAGGTGGTGGTGGTGGAGTTTTTTTTTTTTTTAATCGTACCGCCCACTTGTGCATCCCAAGATGTGAGTTTAAAAAGGTCACAAAGCGAAAATCACTGCACTATAATAGTATTATAAAACTTTCTGCGAAAGGATTGCACCATTTTAAGTAAAAGAATGAAAAAGACGAAAAAACCTCTCGCTCATTCGAAAATTTTTTGATGTAGACCAGCCGCATTCGAAATCAGAGGATTAGAGAAGAGTTGAGGAGCCCAAGGACGGATTGTGACCTAGTGCAGGGCCAAGAAGCATATACTGAGACGTACAAATTATTTGGAACCTCTCTGAAAATGGCATTTTTCGACCTACAAAACGGAATTTTCAATCATAGAAAGTAGACCTAGTGAATGTATGGACTTTATAAATGATAATGTACCTTATTTACTCCATTAATTTATTATCTGCCAAAGCATTGCTCATTCTATTACGTGACCAGCTAGCAGAGTTCTCTTGCTTTTGGGCAAATGCCCGCTCTCTTTCTGAAAAATTATGCTTGAAAAACACAATCCTGGTCATCTTCCGAGAAAGCAGCAATACTGCAGATAGCCTGTATATCACCAATCAACAGGCACTAGCGGCATGTGAACTGTAAGCCGATATTACTGATTCGGTGAAACTTTTATCATTACATTTTACCAGTATCAAATCCACCAGAACCCCATACGAGCCCGTCCCACGTCTGGCAGATGACTTTTAAAGCATAGACAAAAATAAGTGAATATTTTTTACAAACCATGCACTAGTCAGGCAGAGCAGTGCCGCGCTCAAGGTTGTTCTTGATCTCCAGAGTGTATTTGCCGAAGGCTCGCTCAATCTTTTTGTTGAAGTGTTCGTTTCGGTCGTTGATCGAGTCAGTATCCTTCTCTTCGTGGAACCTCCTCCTCCTGCTAAATGAATTGCGCTTCTCGTCTCGGTCTTTGAGTTCCTTCACCATTTTATCTATCTTGTCCTCTGAGATCTTGGGAGCCTGCACGATAAAGGAACCAAACTCATGGCTTGTTAGCACCTGATCTAGATCTGCAGCAGAAAAACACATCATCAGACACAGACAGTACCTTTCCATATTGGAGACTAGAAGCTTCACGGTAGAACTCTGGATCGGCTGCTTTCATCCTGTTATATTCTTCCAAGTCAACCTCAATATTCTTCGTCCGCTTTTTGTACGCATTGTAGAGTGTTTTCTGGTTAAAAACTGTCACGATAACATATAATATTTAAGCTTTGTTTTCATTTTAACCCCTAACCAGCCCAACGAAGAATATGACAACAAACAAACGGGCAGAGATTTGAACGTACCATCCCAACCAAATGGGGCAGGATCCTTCTCCCATTTCTTATATTTTGTCTCTGCCATCTCTTCTGTGTCAAGCATGTATGCATTTTTCATATCCAAACCATTTGCATCTAAAAGTTTTCCAATTTTTTTCTTCCGCTCCTCAAGCCATTTTTGTTTAGAAATGCCTCTTGACTCTGCTGGAGCTTCCATTCGTTTCCTTTCAGCTGCAATATCAGTTTGATTGTCTTTTCTAGCTTTATTCTACATCCACAAAGCCATAAATCCATAGCCAATTCCAATGTGTTTAGAAGTCTGTAAAGTGTCATAACAAAATTTCGATCGAATCAAACTGAAGTCTTGTTAGAAGTTCTAGAAAGAAACTCACCATTTTCTGCCTCAGTTCCCACAGCTTTCTCTTCCTCCCAGTAAACTTCTCGAAGTCTCCTTCCATGTTCTCCTGAATCTCCTCAACAGGATGCTCATCATCATTATCAGAATGGTCTCCAGAATCTGGTCTTTCATCGTCAACAACTTCATCCTGGTGCGCCCCTAAGTTGGAATCTCGACTTGCTTTTACCCCTTCTGAGATGGCAGCTGAATAGGGCAGAAAAGTCAAATCCATATCATTTCCATTGTCTAACAAAGCAGATTCAACTATCACTGACTAAATTAGAATTCAACCACTGAAGAAAATATTCAAAGGAAACTGAAGATCTGATTTCAGCATGCTGTGTGCCGTGAATATAAGTTTGAAAAGAATTGTAAGGAAGTTAAATTCCACAACCAAATCAATCCCTTCAAGCTCATACCAAGATCAAATTAGGTTATTCCTCTACAAATGTATGGAAAGCATAAATTATTAGTCGCAAAAATTTGGGATAAAATGTGAGAAACAAGATCAACTTTTCCTATAGCACCGAAAACATAAACCTACAATACAAACAACATGAATTTCACAAGAAAGCATACACAACGGGTGTCGATAAAATTGAGGGAAGTGGGAACAAAAGAGTCAGAATATTTGTCATCGCAACTAGGAGTTATCATAATTCAAACAATGCAACGGCAGCAGAGAATCAAGGAAGAAAAAATAAAATTAAAAAAAAAAAAAAAAAGCTAACCTGATTGATTTTGAGGCATCCGAGCCTTGGCTTCAGCAATAACTTTGAAGCAGTAATCACTGCACTCATGGTAGGGATTAGAAGCGTTTCGGCAATCTGGGTGTACTCTTCCTTCTTCGGACATGATGTTGTAAGTTAACTCTATATCCTTTCAGCAACCTAAGAAAAAACATCAGATACCAATTAAGCCTATCTTTAACAATTCAGTTAACCAAACTTATCAACCAATACAGAAAATGACCTTAAGTAAACATCATTAAGCTCAGATTTTATAGAACAAAAGTTAAGTTCAAAAGACCTGAATTTCCTTACCCAATCACTAGATTAAAAAAACAGAAGAAGAACTCTAATACAACGCAAAAAAGCCCTCTGACCTAAATTTTATTCAATCTTACTGTCAAGAAGTCTAGAAAACTCATTTAGCCAAGTGTTTTGCATATAAATTATCAAAAACGATCAGAAATATTTGGGAAAAAAAAAAGGGAATTAAAATCCATTTAGGCTACAATATCATAGTCTAAATTAAGGTTTTTCTTTCCTAACGATCACAGATTTACCAAATCCCCAAAAGCCGGAATCTTTTCATCAGAAAACTCAAAAATCACTAGATTGACTGCGAGGAAATCAAAACGGAAATATACACGAAACTAAATTTATTGACGAACAATTTCTCACGCTAACTTAGTACCCTTATGCAGAATTTCACGAAAGATTAGAGCTTGAAATATCCGAATATCGGCTACAACTACCAATAAGAAAGAAATTCCCCACTAGTTTCTTCAATTCTCAAACAACTCGAGAAGAATCAGAACCAAAAAAGCCAGAGCAAATCGAATATGAAGAAAGCAAAAACGAATTGGGACGATGAGAGTAACAAACCTGAGAGAATTTATCTTGCAGATTTTAGGGCTTTGTTTTCCAAGATTGCGCGGACGACTTCTGAATTTGGGACCGCAGCCGGCTTGTATAGATTTTCATGTCGTTTCAATTTTTTTTTATATTAAAAAAATCGTGTCGTTTTTATAATAGTTAATTATGTTGACGCGCTTATCCAAAAAAAATTATGTTGACGCCGTGCATGGTGCCTGTCGTTTACCCCATTACATGTCGTTTATGTGCTGTTTCTAATTTACGTTGTCTTCGCATCGACGTTGAATGTTTATATGCCGCTTGTGCCAGTTCTTGCTTCTTAGTTTGATGTCGTTTTTTGCCCTTGTCTGTTGCATCTTACCCTTCTTTTAAAAAAAAAAAAAAAAAAAAAATTATGTTGGGTTACTATAAATCTCTAGTTGTTTTTCTTAGATTTTTGAAACAAACATTTATTTGTTATTTCTTTCTCGAATATAAGTCGATAATTTCATCCATACCCGTAATTTTATTTTTATTTTTTATTTTATATTTTTACTCTCAATTTTGGTTTGCAATGTTTAATATATTAAGGAGGAAATCGTAGAAATAGTACATTTAGTGCACATATTTAGAATTTTGCCCCACTATTCCAATTTTTACTTAATTGACATTTTTTATTTGATATTTTAAAATGACAAAATCCTAGAGCATTATAGATGAACAAATATTTTAGAGACATGCTCTTTTAAGCGCACTTCTCAAAAATGTGTTTGAACAAGGCCCTTTTCTCAAAAATGTGTTTGAAAGTGTGTTTGAAAAAGGCCCTTTTAGAGATATTTTAAAGATATGCTCTCAAAAATGTGTTTGAAAAAGGCCCTTTTAGAGATATTTTAAAGATATGCTCTCAAAAATGTGTTTGAAAAAGGCCCTTTTCTCACGTTCCTTAGGTTACGTTAAAAAAAATAACTTAAAAAAAAGGTTAAAAAATTAACTTAAAAAAAAATATAGGTTAAAAAAATTAACAGGTGCCGCATAACACATACGAATTGTAATTGATTAAGGATAAAATGATATGTCACAATTGAAATTAAAGGATTATGTGAAGACTACTCTTTCTTAAGTAAAAATAACTAGTTAACACAACGAAGTTTACAACTATACTTCCACTCAATAACTAAAATATACATTTGTGTACTTGTGTCGAAAAACTGTAGTCTATGTTTGGTGAATGAGTTTAATTCAAATTTAACTCAAACTTTTCATTTTAATTTTTATCTTTTTCTGAATAGTAATAAAATTTATAACTACTTTTTAAAAAATCAACTCAACTAAAATTTAAAAATTTTATCTCATCTCAAATTTAATCCAAATATCAATTTATTCCAAATACGAACCCATAATTATATCTCCACTCATTAAACAAAAATAATGAATTTAAGTAGTAAAAAAGTAATACTAAAAGTTGAGTTGCAAAATAGTTAAAACTAATAATAAAAAAATAATTGCATCTGCCATCTTGCTAGAAGTTGTGTGGACGTACACAGTACACTTGTCTGTTCTGATATTATTAAAAAACAAAAAACAAAAAAAGACGTGATTTGTTTGTCGTACGTAAATATTGGAATCTTAACTGAATCCACCGTTTCTGACCACCTCTTCTTCCTATCAGTCTCCTCAATTGGCTTCTTTACTCTCCCCGGAAGAAAGACAAAACAAACCAAAGATAGTCGGAGATGCGTTCTCAGCCTCATCGCAGCGGCGGCGAGTACGTCGTGATGTTGCCGTTCATGGCTCAAGGCCACCTTATCCCGTTCCTCGGACTGGCCAACCAAATCCACAGCTCCACCACCTTCACCGTCTTCATTGCCACCACTAAGCTCAACGTCCACTACCTCCGTTCCGCCGTCTCCTCCGCCACCGACGTCCGCATCATTGAGCTTCCCTTCTCAGGCGCCGACCACGGTCTCCCCCCCAACGCCGAGAACACCGAGAACCTCCCTCTCACCAAGATCGTCCAGCTGTTCCACGCCTCTTGCAGCCTCGAACCTCCTTTCCGGAGCTTCCTCAGCCGCGTCGTCGAAGAGCGAGGCAGGCCTCCCCTCTGCATCGTCTCCGACGTCTTCCTCGGCTGGGCCGTCGACGTCGCCAGGAGCTTCGGCACCGTCAACGTCACTTTCTCCACCGGAGGCGCCTACGGCACGGCGGCCTACGTCTCTCTCTGGCTCAACCTCCCTCACCGGAAAACAGACTCCGATGAGTTCTCTTTGCCTGGGTTCCCGGAACGGTGCCGCTTCCACCTGACGCAGCTCCATCCCTTTCTCAGAGCCGCCGACGGTACCGACGCCTGGTCTAGGTTTTTCCAACCGCAGATCTCGCTCTCTCTCCAGTCTTACGCTTGGTTGTGTAACACCGTCGAGGAAATCGAGCTCGCCGGAGTGGAAATCTTTCGAAATTACCTCAATCTTCCGGTCTGGTGTGTCGGTCCTCTTCTTCCCCAAGCCGCTCTGAGCGATTCTTCGTCTGGTCAGAGCATTTCAAGGCACAGAGTTGGGAAAGAATCGGACATCTCCCCTGAGAATTGCCTCGATTGGCTCGAATCGCAGGAACCGCGGTCCGTTCTGTACATCTGCTTCGGCTCTCAGAACACGATCGGTGCTTCGCAGATGATGGAATTGGCGATCGGATTGGAGAGGAGCGAGAAGCCGTTCGTTTGGGTGATAAGGCCTCCGGTGGGGTTCGACCTGAGAGGGGAATTCCTGCCGGAGTGGCTGCCGGAGAAGTTCGAGGAGCGAATGAGGGAGAAGAACAAGGGTTTGCTGGTGAGAAATTGGGCGCCGCAGCTGGACATTCTGTCGCACCGCTCCACCGGAGCTTTTCTCAGCCACTGCGGGTGGAATTCGGTGATGGAGAGCCTGAGCCAGGGCGTGCCGATCGTGGCGTGGCCGATTGCGGCAGAGCAGGCCTACAATTCGAAGATGCTGGTGGAGGAGATGGGCGTGTGCATGGAGCTGACGAGGGGAGCACAGAGCGCCAACATCGCGGCGGAGCGGGTGAGGGAGGTGATCGGCAGGGCGATGGACCGAGGCGGCGAGGGAGCGGAGATGCGGAGGAGGGCCGAGGAGGTTAAGTTGCAGATAAGGGCAGCCATGAGAGAGGAGGGAGAGCAGAAGGGGTCTGCTCTTAAGGCCATGGATGATTTTGTGGCTTCTCTTATCGCAAATAGGGATCAACTGCTCAAGTAGAAAAATGGAGGGAGATTTTGCAATTTGGTGGCTGACCGTTGGGCAATTCAAAATACGGTTTACAGTTTTGGCTGTTGAATCGTTCAGTAATATGGATCGTCAACAAATCAACTACTTCTAATCAGGTCACCAGCTTATGTTTTTAGAAACAGGACAAATAATTGTTTATTGAAATTAAAAATAAAAAAAATAAAAATAAAAAAGTAGTTCGATTTTCTGCTTAAGTGTATATCATGGCTTTATTTGATATTGAAAATTAACTTCAATTAAATTATATTTTTTCATCTTAATTTTATTATTATTATTATTTTCTGAAAAATCAATAAAATTTATAACTAATTTTTGAAAATTCAACTAAATCTATCTTAAAATTTTCATTTCCAACCAGCGATGGTAGTCTAGTGGTAAAGGATTATTGTGATGGATTTGTGGGTTGGATGATCTTCTTGTGAGTCTTAACATTCGTTTAGAGAACCATTCCTCTCAATTCAGACAACTTCATTTCAATGACATTTAAATTTGTGTTTGTTGAGATTGATTGAAATGGAGTCTTTAGATGGTTTATTTGGCTCATCTAGTTATAAATGACCGTGTATGGGTTAAAAATTTGACAACTAATTGCATTCTCTCTCTTTCCTCCAATAACCATCTAAATGACCGTGTATGGGTTAAAATTTTGATAACTAATTTCATTCTCTCTCTTTCCTCCAATTATCATCCTAAACACTTATTTAATGTCGATTCGAATGGCTCAAATGTTTTCATTTAAATATTTCCATCCCAAATATTACAATTTGGGTTGGTTCCCCTAAATGGAGCTTTAAGTATTAAGGTACATCACCACATATCTTTACCTTAACAAATTTGGTGTGTCTAGAATGATACACTTCCCGTTGGAGTTGGGACCCTCCTATAAGGCCTTTAACAAACGTTCCTATCAACTGTAAAAGCCAGATGAGGTATACTAACACTAAAAAAGTAGTAACAATAAAAAATAAAAAATAAAAAATAGAAAAAAGGTACAATAAAACAATATGGAAGATGGTTTTATTTTTTAATCTCCCCTATAGATAGAAGAAATAGACAGTCGGGGGAAAAACTGACCCAACTTAGAAGAAGCCTACAAATCCCAAACACTCGAAAGGTCTAAGTACAGTTGTACTGAAGAATAAATATACACGAGTTAAAAAAGACTTATATGGTGTATTCTACAGCTTCATAAGTAGTTAGGTTCACTAGGAAAGGAAATGACCTTCACCTCCTACACATTACAACACGAAAAACACAACTTCTCTGCTGTTTGTTTGTTTGTTTCACAAGATTCCATCCAACATAGACTTGCCATTGACAGCTTCAACCTTGGACTTAATCGAACTAACGGTGTCGGTCAGCACTGAAGATTTCAGCTCCAACTCCCTCAGTTGGGCTCTGGTTTCGGCAATTAGCCTCTGGGTGTCGGCGATCTCCTTCTCTTTCAAAGCCAAATCCTCCATCTGAGATTCTAGTGTCTTCCTTGTTGATTCTATCTCATTGTCGCAGTTTGCCTTTGCTACTTCCATGGCTCGATGCTCACTGATCAGCTCAAGGGCTTCCGTGTTCTCGCTGAGTACGCGACGTAGCCAACCGACATCAATTCCTACAGATTCGGCATCCTTGAGAATAGCCAACATTTCTTTCACTTTGGACTTTGACAGCTGCATTACTTGTTTAGCCTGCAACTCTTGAACCACAAAGCACACACATTCAAGATAATAAGACCGCATTGCGATTGATTCTAACTGGCAACCTGCTGCTATGTCGCCGTACTTGTCAAAGATCGACTGCAGAATGGAAGATAACTTTCCCTTTACACGATATTTTCCAACCGACACACTAGCATCAGAAATTACTGATCGAACATCATCATCATCACTGTCAGCTGCACCTGAGAAAGAAAAGCTCATGGAACCAGTGGCTGAACTAGGAGTTTCTACTCTCATTCCACCATTGCTGGGATATGGACCGGTTCCAGCCAATTCAAGATGGTTTCCATCCCCTTTCTGATGTATGGGTGACGGCCTATCACGGGGCTTAATGCCTTCCTTCGGAGGGTCTTTGGGAGGATCAGCCTGCCAGAAAGAGGAGAATATGATTATTAAGGATAAACTTAATCATACGCAGAAATTGGTAAAGGACTCAAGAAGGAGAGAGGGCGAGGGAGAGAAACCGTTTTGAGAATCCCAGACGCAGGTACCAGATATGGGAAATTAATTAGCTTGTCAGCGTAAGTAGTATCTTCCTCTTGAATTTCTCCATTACGTATATCAGAAGTGTGATGCTCCCCATTCTGTGATTCCAGCTTGTTGGAAGGAGGGAAACGTGTTGGAGGCATTGTGGCGCTGGAATTGTAGACTCTCTCTCGGGTAGGTACAATGACATTCTCTCGAGGCGGCATTGTTTTGGATTCAGTCATCTTTTTCCTTCGCAACTTTATATCAAGGATTGAGCCTACAATAGTTGATAAGTAATTGGTGAAAAAAAAATATTATCCCAGTATGCGGGCCAAGGATTCATGCTAATTGCAACAGACTTATCGTTATGATTTGTAAACTATCAAACCATCACTCTGAATTTGTTAAAAACTTACGGAGGAAAAAAAAACAGCGATCGAAATCTAAAGAACCATCCATACTCAAAAACATTATCAAAGAGCCAACACGAGTAATGAACATGAAGACTTCGGGTATATTTCTAAAACTTCACAAAGTAAAGAGATCATCCTAGAGGCCAAGGACATGTTCTCTCCTCTATTACCACACTATTTCCACAAGAATTGCTTCGACTCGTTAATGCAGTTTTAGTAAACAACAAAATTTACAATCCTTTAAACAAACTATCATATATTATATATAGACATATATCTATATAGGAAAGGGGGAGAACCTGGTTCTTTTATTCCCTCTCGTCCTTCAGCTCCAGCATTTCTTTTGACGCAATTTTCATTACATTCATGATAAGGATTAGATGCCTTAGTGCAAGCTTGGTTCACTCTTTTTTCCTCATACTTTTTGTTGAGCACACCATCTTTTATAACACCGCCATTATCTTTGAAAAAAAAAAAAAGAAATCCAAATTGTGCACCTATGTTCAGTACTAGTTATGAAAATATCAGAGAAACTCCCTGATACAATAAGTCACTGTTCCTGCAAAGATCTACTGTGTCTTTATTATGATAACAAACATTTAGAAATTCCCGTTAGAAAAAAGAATACACATCATGAAAAAGTGTCAACGGTAAAAGAGCTCGGACGAAAAAATCATCTCAATTTTTACAGCAAAAGAATTTTCATGTTCATGATAAGATTTTTCATGAGCATGACAGAATTGCTTGCACAAAAATAAGACCAGAGGACCCACAAAACAATGTGATTCTCATATCCAAATCAATCATGGATCTTAAGTTGGCAATCACCAAAATGAAAAGTAAAACTTTTGGGTTTATTTTTTTATTTTTTGGCTGAGAAAAAGTAAATCGCTGGAGTAATTCATACACCTTAACAAACCAAGGAAGGCTTAGCAATGCTGTCCGATGGGAAAAAGAGGAAGGGCTAACAAAATATTTCAGTACGGGGTGTGTTTGGTAGGAAGGGGGGAAATAAGGAGGGAATAATAGATCACCTATGGCTAGAAAAATGAGAAAGGAGGGAAAGACCTTTTCTCTTACAATGTTTAGTATGAAATCCCTCTGACAATCTCTCCAATTCAAGAGATCAAAAGTCCCATATTTTAAAGGATTTGGAGCCCCTCCCCTAATCCTTTCCTTCCTCTAATCCCTCCACTCCTCTCCTTCCTTCCACTTTTCCCTCCAACCAAACACAAGGGTCTCAAGGTGAAGCAATGAAAAACTTGAACAACAGTAACCA
The DNA here is from genome assembly GCA_025413485.1 of Ficus microcarpa. Classification (NCBI taxonomy): domain Eukaryota; kingdom Viridiplantae; phylum Streptophyta; class Magnoliopsida; order Rosales; family Moraceae; genus Ficus; species Ficus microcarpa. The sequence goes on along the minus strand of CM046384.1, from coordinate 8,310,378 downwards.
GTTTTTATTACACACAGACATACATGTATACACATATACAAATATTTATATGTTTGTTTAGAAGTGTAAAACTGAAAAGAAAATAACCTTTTTTCTTTCTATCCGTACGGACTTTTCCTTCAGAAATCCTCTTCAAGCAGTTTTCAGTGCATTCATGATAAGGATTGGATGAATAATAGCAATCAGGCCGTACTTTTCCATTCAAAGCCATCTGCTTTTTCTTTTTTCTTAAACCTTCACTTGTAAGCCTGCAAAACATGAACACGAAATTCTTTTTCTTCTCATCCAATCACATAACAAGTTTCCAAAACCTGCTTCGTAGTCTACCAAAATCAACACTAAAAACCCATGAAAATCAACACCAAGAAAAACATGAAAACATCACAGAGGGGGAAATTAAAAAAAAAAAAAAAAGGGGACAAAAACCCAACAAAACTAACACATATAAGAAGCTCTGAGAATCAAACATACCTCAAAATCTGGAAGGAAAAAGAAAAAGAAAAAGAAAAAGAAAAAAAGCTCAGAAGCGGAGCTGAGAAAGAAACTGGGGTTTGAACTTGGAGGTTGCCTTGGTTATGTTTCTCTCTCTCTCTCTATCAGAGAGGATCAAACAGTAGTTGTAAAACGAAAAACACTCACACAACACAACCCGTCATTCTTGACTATTGACTTTGCAGAATTGTGCGGAAAGTGGAAGGTTATGATGGAAATTTGACGGATTTATAAAAATAGAGTTAATGAGGATATTGGAAAATGAGGAGAAATAAATTGTCCAAAAGGGTAAACGGAAAACAGGGACGCAAAGCCAAATCGCGTACAGATCTGCCATGTTTCCTGCTACAGAGTCATCGATGACGCGCTGCTGATTTGCCGACTTTGACTTCTACGACTTTTTGGTTTCTCTCTCTCATCTCTTCCATGTATTTGTTTATTGTTTCATTTTTGTTTTTGTTTTCTCAAAAAACGCTGTTTCCTTTTTCCTTTGACGTAATTTTTGAAGAAGAAATTAAAAATTTGTGATTTTCCTCGTTTGAAATCAAAAAATTTATTAAGTTGACTTTAAAGATTTTTAGTAAGTAATAATATATTAAAAATAATGTATGGCTTAAATTTTATCACAAATTTATTTAAAAGAGTTTTTTAAAAATTATATTTTTGTGTTTTGACTAAAATTTTTTTTTAAGTATATCATTCAGCCACTTTTAAAAATAACTTTAAAAAAAAGGGTTAAAAACGGCTTTTGAAAAACTCTATTAAATAACCATAAGAGGAATTAACATTGCTAGTCTATAAATTATATACGTTGTGCATTGATATATTTTTGTTTTTGATAAATTACTGCTTGAATTTAATATTTATCTTTATCGTTTTAGTCCCTCGTATTAAAATAGATGGAGATAATTATGTGATTAACTTCAAATTTCGTAATAATAATTATAATAAGTGCAGAATATTTTATCACTCTTATTTAAAATCTTTAAAAGTTAAAATATTTTGCAATTAATGCAACTATATGCAATGATATGATTAATTTAAAAAAAAGATAAATTACTCATTTAGTCCCTAAACTTTTAATATTATGTAACTTTGGTCTTTAAATTTTTTTTGTAACTAGAATGTCTTTTTTGTTAATTTTAAACGAGATCCATTGATAATTTGATCAAAAAATAATGTTAATTAACAGAGTCTGTCAAAAAATTAACGTTAAAAAAATATTGTAGTAATGTTTTAAAAGTTTAAGGACGTTTCAATTATGAAAATATTCAGAAACTAAAATTATATAAAATTAAAAATTTAGAAACTAATATAACCATTTATCTTTTAGAAAATGACAATTTTAACCTTAGAGAATTTATTTGTCAATTTCCAGAAGAACCTACTGATTTTAATATTGTTTTTGCTTCTAGAAGAACGTACTTCTCAACGCCATAATTAAATATATTATTATTATTTTAGAAAAGCAATTTATATAGATACTATTAAAACGTAGAGTTTGGACCATGTGGACGATAGGTATTTATTTATTTGAAAAAGATAGGTATTTACTTACCCCAGGTATTTCGGCCTGTATAATGTTATAGGTCAGTCACGCATCACGTTTGTTTATTTATAAATTTATTTATATATTTCACTTAATTAAGAAAAGAAGGTCAACAAGGAAACGTAAAAAGTTGCGTGGGAAAAAAAAAGAAAAGAAATTAATAAGCTTTGAACTTTGTGGGGCCAAAAGAATAAAAAAAATAAAAAAAAAGATATGCATGGTCAATGCTTGGCACTTCAGAGGAATTAAATGAAATAATGAACATTACAAGGACAGAATTACAGTACATGTTTTTTTCTCTTTTTTATATTGTAAGTACTTTTCTTTTCTCTCTTTTTATTTTATTTTATTTTATCATTAAAAACCATGAGTGCAACGATTGAACTCTTTTTTATATTTGTAAGTACTTTTTCTCTTTTTTTTTTTTTTTTTTTGTTGGTCATTAAAACCATTGTTAAAAAGTCTTTTTTAGACTGTTATGTTTTTCTTTTTTTTTTTTTTCCCCAAAAAGCAGGGATAATTTTAAAATGTCAGTTTATGATTTGTAACGATCCATCATGCTTTTAAGTTGAAATTAAACAATTATATTTAGATTTCGTTTGAAGCACAAGTTTAAATTTAAGACTTAAACTTAAATTTTTATCTTTTTTCTTAAAAATTTTTTGTCTTTTCTGAAAAAGTTTTTTGTCTTTTCTAAAAAGTCAACAAAAATTACTATTCAAATTTAAAAATTTCAATTCAAACTCATTCACCAAACGGACTCTTAAGCTTAAATTAATAACTACACTCGTTATTGACCCAAGACTACGAGATAATCACTTCAACTAGAAGGACATGATATTGAAAATGTATCGTTACAAAGTGAAAAACAATTTGCATTAAGAGGGGATTTAAGAGTTTGTAAATCCAATATGATGTTATTTTTAATTTATGTAACACTACAGACAAAAAATACGTCAAAAAATTCCCAAAAAGAAATTGAAAAAGTTCCGTTCAAGGATTGTTTAATGTTAGATTGAATCAAATGAACAATGTGAAATTGTTAATCGAAATAATGTGCTATATTATTACCTGATTAATTTCAAGATTCTTCCTTAATTTATCAATTTAATTATATCTAAACTAGAAGATGAAATCTCTTCAAAGAGAGAGATAATCGAAATAATGTGCTCTATTGTTGTCTGATTAATTTAAAGATTCTTTCATAATTTATCAATTTAATTATATCTAAATTAGAAGACGAAATCTCTCCAAAGAGAGAGAGATAATCAAAATAATGTGCTCTATTGTTGTCTGATTAATTTAAAGATTCTTTCCTTATTTATCAATTTTATTATATCTAAACTAGAAGACGAAATCTCTCCAAAGAGAGAGAGATAATCAAAATAATGTGCTCTATTGTTGTCTAATTAATTTAAAGATTTTTTCCTTATTTATCAATTTTATTATATCTAAACTAGAGGATGAAATCTCTCCACGGAGAGAGAGAGAGAGAGAGAGAGAAGAAGGAGTAAAGTTTGGGCTCATTTCTCTTGAAACAAGGAACACGAAATAATAAGTAGATAATGAAAGGTGGTTGAATGGAATCCCTACCATGAATTGTATCTGTCTTTTTTTTTTCTTTCTTTCTTTCTTTTTGCTTTTCTTTTTTTTTTTTTTTTTTAATAACAATTGGCGGTGAAGAGAAGGACACGAATATAGAAAGTCTATTCCAACAAATGAGCAACGACCCATGCCAAGTCGATAGGAAAAAAGATTGTTGAAGAGTGTTCACATAAGACGTTGCTTTATGTTGAAACTTGACCAACGAATTTCTTCAACCGAACAAACTACACAGCAAAAGGGGGAAAAATTTTTGGAGTTTAAAAAAGGAACAAATAAATAACAGCTAACTTTCACATCTTTAATGTTGTAATGTAATATATATTCTTCTTCTTCTTCTTCTTCTTCTTTAAGGACATTGGTTATAATATATTTGTGCGTTCTTCTTCTTTAAGGACATTGGTTATAATATATTTGTGCGTTCTTGGGAAATTAAAAAAAAAGGATTATGTTTTTTTTTTTTAAATGTATTTCTTATATGTTTGTAGTTTTTTTGGACTTGGGTTGTTAGGAATTGAAAACGCATACATTGAATTTGAAAAACGTGTTTCAAGTTCAGCTACTTTTTTAACCAAAAAAAAGAAAAAAAAAAAAGAGAAAAGACAAATATATCTCTCAAATAGATTAAGTTCATTTTTGAAAGTTACTTTTTTTCATGAGAAAATTTTTGAAAACGAAATTAAAAAGAAGAATTTGATGTTTGTTTTAGAGTTTTTAGTTTTTCAAATGTACAAAATAGTTTTAATAAACCATTGACAAACGGTTATGTTGTTTCGTCTGTCTTTTTTTAATTCTCAAAACAGGTAAGTGATGAAATAGATATAAGTTTTTAAAATTTAAAAGAGACCCTTATAGTTTCTTAAAATAACGAAATAAATTAGAAAAGAATTAAAAGTAAAAGTATAATAATCAAGTAACGATTATTCCTATTAATTACCTTAGATAGTTGGATACTGTTTATATTTGTATATAGTGTGTGTTTCTTTTCAATTTTTTAGTACTTATAAGGAAAATTAGCAATCAATTATAATAGCAACAATACCTTTAATATATATATATATACACAATATCAGGAATACATTCACAATGCAAAAAAAGTACTAAATGGGATTTCAAAAAAAAAAAAAAAAAAAAGAGTACTAAATGGAATCCATGGATAGATCAGACTAGAAAATGGGAATACTCTAGTTTATGGGGTTGAAAGTTTCTTTTTGTCTTTGAGAAAATTGTAAGAACCAAGATAGGCTTGTAAGCATGAACATGATAATAAAGTAGAAATGGCAATGGAAGTTTCTTTTTAGGAAGTAAATAAAAAATAAAAAAAAAAAAAACTTTAAAGAACTAGCGTCATTACCAACGAAAATGTGCAAGACAGATAGGAAATGAGGAAACTAATTAGTTGGATTGAAGTCACCCTTTCATCTAACTGTAAACTGGTGACAGATTGATTAAATGAGGTCATTTTCTTTTTCTTACATGAATGAAGATGCTGATGTGTGTTTCCCTATTGTGGTGCAAACTTGATAGAGTAGTTGAAACATTAAGCAATGTTATACATTCATATAATATATATATATGTGTGTGTGTGTGTGTGTGTGTGTGTGTGTGTGTGTGTGTATTACATGGTAAGCAAAATAAATGAAAAACTTGAGCAAGGTAGTTGGTGATTTTGTAGGCCTTAAGTTGGATCATGCAATATCCTCCCTCTCTCATCATTACCAACTCATATCCTTGTGTGATCAGTTCAATTATTTCGTCCCAAATCCTCACAAAATTAAAGGAAAAACAAAAAAACAAAAAAAGGGAAAAGTATGCTACAAGCTATCCAAACTTACGAAGAAAAAAAGCGAGAATTTTGTCGTGATTTAAACTCAACTGTACAATTTAAATCAAATGACTTTTATAAAATGAGTATAATGATATGTTCAAAGAATTCCTTACGATATCTAACCTCATTAAATAGTTCTATCATTTAGAGATTTTGTGATGGGGAAATCTTTTAAAATGAAATGATTCTATCATCTATAAAAAAAAAAAAAAAGAAAGAGAATCTCTCTTCTTAAATGCTATTTATGAACAAGAGATTTTTTATGATAAGACCATATTTAAAAAAGGCACACTAGAGATTTTATTTTATTTTGTTTTTGTTTTTGTTTTTTTTTTTTTGAATTTGGAGTGAGAAGATTCAAATTTTACACATTTTGATAGAGTTAGATATTAAATTACCGTTTGATTACATGTGGAATTACATATTAGAGATAATATTCCCTACCACCTGGGGACTCAAAAGAATTATGATGTCAAAGGGATATTTATTTTTTATTTTTAGAAAAGATTATGTTTTTTTTTTAAGAAGGAAAGGCCCACCAGAAAAGATTATGTTATGTAAGGGAAAACACTCCTTTAAGTCCAATTCTAGGATAACATGAACGGCTATATGACTTATTCATCCGCACCCAAAAAGCCTGAGAATAAGGGTTCGTTTGGTGAATGAGTTTGAGTTGGAAATTTTAGGTTTCAATAGTAATTTTTTTGACTTTTTAGAAAAGACAAAAAACTTTTTCAGGAAAGACAAAAAACTTTTCAGAAAAAGATAAAAACTGAGACGAAAAATTTAAAATGAATCAATAAAACAAACGGTGCCTAAGATTTGGGCAATGATATGCAACTTCTCTCCTTTTTCAAGGCTTTTATTTCTACTACTACCACGTAGACTGTTAGCCTTTCATCAATTTGGGGAACATTACAACCAAAGCCCCTACTTATTTATTTATTTATTTCCTCTACGCATAGTTTCTGATTCTAGTACCTCAAAAGTTACAATAGAGTAGTTGAAACATGAAAGAATAAACAAATCCCAAGCGAGTGAAAAACTTCAAGGTAGTTAAGGTTACAAACGCCACACTCTTAGCTCATGCATTTTGCACCTCCATCATAACTAACTCGTATTTGTTTATCTATCCTACTTGGAGAATTCTTCGGTAGGAAGGATATTGTTTTCAACCGTCAGATCTTCATCACGTTCCTTTAAATCATCATATTTTAATTTTAAAATTATGCGATTCTTTTGATTTGACCGTCCACCACATAATTGTCCTAACATTAACGAGTTCTTTAATTTCCTCCCAAAAAATTTGCTCATCTTCCTTTAACAAGAAAAGTTGGATATAATTTAGTTCTGCAAAAAATCTCTCCTTCCTTCATGCCTTGGCTGCAGTTTCACCTACCATTATAAGTAGCTTCAAAAGCTCCCAATATAGAATGAACAACATTTCGGATTTGATTTAAGATGGCGAAAGTTGTATTAGAGCCTTTTTGTTCCTTTAGGTGAAGTCTAGTGATCTAAAAGCTCGAATTCGAGCTAAAGTTTGTATGGACACCTTCCTTTGTGTTTTCTGCTGCCTTTGTGTTTTGCTTCTTCCATCTTGCTTATTTTTTCTGTTACAAGCGGCGTCGCCAAAGTAGTCCCTCCGTGTTTGCAACTCAGTGAGTGTCTTAAGAAAGAAGTCAATAAAGTTTCTGATATATATATATATTTTTAAAGGAGAGATTTTGGCTAGTAGTGTGTGATTTTTGGATTACTTTTTTGCAACCAATGCAGGTAATATGAACATCATTATGCAGAGTCTGATGGACAGGCTAAGACCCCTAGTGGGTTCTAAAGGATGGGATTATTGTGTCCTCTGGAAATTGAGTGAAGACCAAAGGTTATACAAACTATTATATACGTGTGTGTGTATACATATGTGTATATAGAAATGTGAGTTTGAGTGACTCTTGGGATTGATTTTTTGCAGGTTTATTGAGTGGATGAACTGCTGCTGTGCCGGGAGTGAACACGCTCAAAATGGCGGAGATGAAGAAATTCTTTTCCCGGTTTCTTCGGTCCTCCCGTGCAGGGACACCATGTTCCAGCACCCAAAAGCCAGCTCCTGTGATCTTCTTGCCCAGTTGCCTACTTCAATGCCTTTGGACTCTGGGTATTAACCCTTTACTCTTCTGGTTTTCGGTATGACTTCCGGTTCACTCGTAAGGTTTTTAATCTATCCAACCTTGAGCTCTTGAGCAGGATTTATGCACAGACCTTGATATCCAACCAGCACAGTTGGCTAAACTCCTCTAGTGCCACATGCTCACACGTTCTAGAAGTAAGCAGTCTAATTTCCACACACCAATCTTCTAAACCAAGCCGCTATCGATTTTGAGCTCTTTTTGTTTTCTTGTTCTTGAAGGAGTCAGTTGGGACCAGGGTCTTGATTCCATTACCAGGTGGATTGATTGAGCTTTTCGTCAACAAACAAGTACGAAATTCTGTTTCTCTATCCACTGTTATTTCTGCTTCTGTTAGTTAATTGTTAACTTTGATGTAAAGATCTCATCCAATACGAGCCGACATAAAGTAGTCTTTTCTTCTTTTGGTTAAAAGAACATGTTCTTTTTTTACTAATAACTAGCTTGTTCAGAGTAAACTAACTTCAGTTTCTTTCAAAGATACCAGAAGACCAAAATGTGATAGACTTTATCATGACTCAATGCAACGTTCCACTCGAGCAAGAGGCCCTGATTAACATGAGCAACATGGAAACGAACTTTGGTGTAAACATAAACTCGATGATTGAAATCGAAAAAATGGATCCCAACAATCACCTGCAGCCACCTATTTCTTCCACAACTGCATTTGAGAACGTGAACTTGTCGTACGACATGTCTGGTGATCAAGTGCACCTGTGCGGTTCTCCTATGAACCTGCAGCAATTCAGTTATGGCTCAGAAAACAGACCACCGAGGAATGACGCCTTTTTTGAGTGCCCACAAGATCCACTTCTTTTGGATAAGCAAATGGATTCTTCTGTGGATGCAATGCAGGCTTCCAAGATGAGTGACACAGCAAACATGAATATGAACTTCATGGAAACAACAGAAAAGAAGGATGCAAGCAAACCGGAGGGAGGACAGTCGAATTCACTCTCCGATTGCAGTGATCAGCTTGATGATGAGGATGACGGGAAGCACAGGAGAAAGGCGGGAAAAGGGACTCAATGCAAAAACCTTCTCGCCGAGAGGAAGAGGAGGAAGAAGCTTAATGAGAGGCTCTACACTCTTAGGTCTTTGGTTCCCAATATTTCCAAGGTAAGGTTGGTTTTGATCACCATCACATAATTTAGTGGCCATTCAGGATGTTCGTGGGCTCCGTAAAGTAGCTTGGGTTATTCGGATACACCAACCTCTCCCCATATATATATATGTATGTATACGTATATGTTGATCTCATCCAAAAGACCAAGGCTTTGATCTTTGTTGATGCACAGTTGGACAGGGCTTCTATCCTCGGGGACGCAATTGAGTATGTAAGGGACTTGCAGAGGCAAGCAAAAGAGCTTCAAGATGAGCTTGAAGAGCACTCAGATAATGATGGCCTTCAGAACAATGGCACTAACGGCAAAAGAAAGAACGCCCCCTCGGACATTCCAGGGCGAGATGACGTTAACTTTGGCCCTAATTCCGAGCACGATAAAGCTCCAAACGGTTTTCATTTGGAAACTTTTGGCCATGGAAACGTCTCAAAACATAACCAAGACTTGGAGACTACCAATGACAAGGCACCACAAATGGAGGTACCTCGTTTAATCTTCTCCTGTTTATACTACGAAATAACTATTTTCCATTTGTATGAGCTTCTATACATAAGGTAATAATAAGGTGTTTTCAACAATTTTTAGCCACAAGTGGAAGTTGCTCTGATCGATGGAAACGAGTTCTTTGTCAAGGTGTTCTGTGAGCACAAGCCTGGAAGATTTGTCAGATTGATGGAGGCTTTAAACTCTCTAGCCCTCGAGGTGACCAATGCAAATGTGACCACCTTCAGAAACCTCGTCTCAAATGCTCTCAAAGTAGAGGTAATGCCGATAAGATACATTTTTCAGCAGTCAAATTGTATAATATTAAGAAAGTTTAACTGGAATCGATGAAAATCTGACGATTCAAAACTGTGCCTGTAAATAGGGATTTCTTTTTCCTTACCCATTCTCAATTCTTGTATTAATAGAAACCAGCCAAAAATTGTTGCTTAAAATATATTTTGGGTGGCAGCAGAAGAAGGACAACAAAACAGTAATCCAAGCTGATCACTTGAGGGACTACTTGCTGGAACTGACAAGGAATCCATCAAGAGGATTGGCTGAGATGTCAAACGGTGGCACCATCGACTATCATCCTCATCCTCATCCTCATCACCATCACCATCACCAGCCCACATATTGATTTCATAACTAAGTTTCGGTTCGTCAAAACGACAGAGGAACTCTCACTACAAGCTTTCGTAATAGTTGGATTCTCTACTTACTAGCACTTTTTACTTTTAATTTCAGCTTGTTTGGTCCATAGGGACAGGAAATGGTTAATATGCATAGAATCTCAAGTGTTTGTTCTGTGCATCTTTTCATCTTCTGGAATTCTCTGTCAAGCTTAAAAATTTATGTCACACAAACTATAGAAGATACAAAGCAGAAAAACTCTCTATTTTATCACAAATTAAAAAAAAAAAAATTAAATCAATGTCCAAAATTAACAAGAATTAAGGATTAAAAGTGACCTGGAAAGAAAGTTATGCACTTACATACATCTATCCCATCAAGTATACAGACTAGAAAACAATTCCAAAAACCATGATACAAATCCAAGTTTTCCAACTTTCACTCAACAAAGTGCCTCTAGAAGAGCTGGTCGGCGGCGGGGCTGCTGGGAATTCATGCGGTTGCGAAGATGGCGAAACATTTTTGGGATCGGTATTATCAGAGGGAGCACTAGCCTGTTTCACATCAATGCCAAATCTCATCCCACCAAGGCAATGCCCGTTAATGTTGCATAGAAACCAATACTTCTTGGCTTCAGTGAGTTCGACTCGGTCATCTCCGCTCTCATACTTTGCCAACACACCGCTATTCGCATCGCATGATCTGAACGTTCCTTCCACCACTTCGTACACATTGTGTTGCCCCTTTACATACTTGAACACTACACGAACATAACAGATAAATCCGAAATAAGGAAGCAGCTGGGAAAGACAAAAACTTTCGATTTGATTCCTCTGATATAGAACAAAACATTCTGGGATTAAAGAGAAAAAAGATCATACCAAGAACATCTCCAACAGTGAAATTGTATTTCTCAGACCAGGATAAGAAGTTGGCCTGGCTGTTCCATTCGTCATCATCACCAACTGTGTACTCTTTAGAGATTGCCTTGTTTACAAGAAACAAAGTGAAGACTGTGAGGATCAATAAGATGCCTAATTGGTTGAAGAATTTTCCTTCTCTCATAACTCCGAGGACCGGGAAATCAAATAATGGGAAGTGGTTATAGATAAGTTCAGGTTTTTCTGATGAGAATTGGTTGTGTAGCAGAACTTCCAGCCATAAATGGCGAACTACCAAAGGACGACTTTATTATTCACCAAAAAAATGTACGACTTTATTTAATATTAATATATAAATATATATATATATATATTTTATGTGTGCTCCATTGTCACAAAGAAGACTTGTTCCAACAAGGGAAAAAAATAATTGAAACCAGATTGGTTTTGGTAATAATAATGTATTAGTCGGACAGGCGTGTTTACCAAAAAATGAGAATGAAGAACATCATTATCAAATTATGATTGTGGCTCTTTAGGCCTCAAGGAAAATAAAAGTAATTCTTGGTAATGCCTAAAATCTTTTTTTTTTTTTTTTTTTTAATTTTTAAATACTCATTTCTTTTAAGATGAAGTTGGACTTTTGGGGCGGGGCGTGGCCTACTCTACCAACAACTTGGGTTTGGACCATTTCAAGGTCACCAGAGAATGAACGTGATGTTTCATTTTAAAAGTTAATGTGTGTCAGTTTCTCATGAAGTTGATCTCTTTCTAGCAATAAAGAAAATGTATAAACCAGCTATAAAAACAAAAGTTTCCAAAATTATGGTAGAAGAAACTTCACACCAAAGATAAATATGTTATGCGTCTCTCTTTAAATTAGAAAACCAAAAAATAAGAAAGGGAAAAGGTCTACAGGCATTTTATACAAAGGGTTTCGGTTGAAGTAGGACACCCCCCCCCCCCTTTTTTTTTTTTTTTTAAATTTTCTCCCTCTTATTTTTCCCCATCTTCTTTTATTTTTCTTTTCATTATATATATATATATATATATATATTGGCATGCTAACTGGGGTCAAAGACCTTTGTTGTGATTGGATAGAAATAGACTTATTGTGGTTGAAATCATTTTTCCGTCATTGATTGTATTGCAACTTTCACATATTTTCATACCTCTTAAAAAAAAAAAGGATCTTTGTTGTGGGCATTAATTTTAATTACCTCAACTTAATTTTTTTGCTTGAAAAAGTAAAATTTCTTGACAGGAAATAGGTAGTTTCTATTGTAAAACAACTTGCCGTATTGCAATAGAACAAAACGCATTCAAGACAAAAAGAATGCTGGTTTCTAGTTTGACCGAAAAACGACAGACAGATCACGCTTTGAAAAATAGTTGTATCGTTTTTCTTCGGAATAAATTCGCTTCTGTAACAAAGGCAAAATACAAAAATGACTTCTTGTTTTATAATAAGACTAAACGACATTGAAAAACATGACGTTTTTGAGAAAAAACGACATTCTGACAAGATGAAACTTTTTTTTTTTTAAAGAGTAGAAACAATGACAACAAGAAAACAACAACATGACGTTGGTATAAACTACATGTCTGTTCTTAAATAAGCTTTTTTAAGCAATTATAAACTTACCGGTTCCAGATCCAGGATTTGATTTCAGTGGAGGCCCCAAAAAAAAAAAAAAAAAAAAAAAAAAAAGAAGAAGAAGCTAGAATCTCCGCACCAAAGACTTAATTCAGTAAAACAACTAACACATCCAGTAAATACCCCTCCATTCACTATTTCAATATAAGATATTATGAATCTAATAAAGAATATATTACAAATTAAAGTTGTTATAATTAATTTTCTATTAAATAATAGGTGTATACATTATTTTGATTAATAAACATTAATTCAATTTTATAATCGTGTTGCTGATTATTTAAGAAATAAACGCTATATAAAATAATAAAAAGGAAAAAAAATAAAAAAAAAAAGAAGAAGAGAGAATTAGCAAGATGAGAAAGAATAAAAAATAAAAATATAAAATATAAAAAGAAACAAAGCTAATACGTGAAGGACTGACAGCTTGATATCTTTTTTAACTAAGGTAAGATTCAGAATAAATAAATAAACAAAAAGTAATGAATACATAGAGAGGCTGAAAAAATAATCTCGAGGAAGAAGAAAAAAAGAAAAATGGCTGGGATGATATGGTGTCTTTATGTACAAAGTGGACGCTGTCATTGATTTGACCCAAAAAAAAACGCACTCCGTTTAGAGTTTGTTTGACGAATAAATTTGAATTAAAAAAATACAGTTTATATTAAAATTTTTTTATTAATTTTTTAGAAAAAAATAAAATCTTTTTCAGAAAAAAATAAAAACTAAGATAAAAAATATTTGAGTTAAATTAAGTCCCAGAAAGAGAGAGAGAGAGCACGGTAGTAACGGGGGAACCGATTAAAAGGCACACAGGTTCCCAATTAAAAAAGAAGGGCAAAGAAGTGAATAACTTACGTAAACAAATATCCAGTGGGGGCACGTGCCCCACACAAGTATACAAGTATACAATGGATAAACCACGTCGTTACAAATAGTGTATTCGAGCTTCACTGGTTCCTTTAAATTGGTTCGATATTAAATGGATAAACCACGTCGTTACAAAATAGAATGGCATTCTAACCGAAAGATATGGCGCCAAAAAAAAAATAATAAAATAAAATAAAATAAAATAACTACGGTAAGAATAAGGAAGAAGAACAGAAGAGGGGGAAAATGTACACGACAACGAAATATATAAACGACACACTACAAAAAGCAGAAAACGACAGAAAAATTGAACGATATTAAAAGCAACGTAGTTAAAAACGACAAACGAGGAATACGACAACTAAGAAACAAAATCATTCCGGAAAAACGACAACGACGAGACGTAACAAATATATGAAAACGAATCAGGAAACGACAAGAATTAAAAAGCAGCTAAATCAAGAAACGAAGGAACATAAAACGACAACAAGCATAGGACAAAATGTGTCAAAAGACTCAAAACGAGAAAACAAATAAACAAACGATGACTTAAAAAGGTAGCGGAAAAAAAAAACGACATGATAGAAAACGACAAGAAAGTTAAAAATAAAGGTGACATATAATTAAGAAACGAGAGTGGTAGAGCGATAACAAACTAGCAAACGACATTGGAAGAACAAAAATATCAAACGAAATAAACAAAGAAACTTTCTAACTATACTTAAATCAACACGTCTATGCCTTTCCAAAATAGTAAAAAAATAAAATCAACACATCTACAAGAATAGAGCTTTAAAATGCATATTTTCTGGTGGTAAAAGCTTGCCCTTTTTTTTTGTTTGTTTGTTTGTTTTTGATTTTTTTTTTTTTTTGTTTTGGCCTTAGAACTAAGTTTAAAGTTCGAGTCGAGTCGAGTCGAGCCGAGCCGAGCCGAGGCATTCAAGATTAGATGCCTTGGGTTTTTGGTTCCAACCTTAGGCTATATTTTTTTGAACGGCGACAGTTTCGGCTCAGCCATGACAATTGGGTCACAACAGCCGATGAACACCTCTACTGGAAAGAACACCAAAAAATAATAAGGCATACAAGGGGAAAGAGGACAACAGAAGAGATAAACAACGCCAAATGAATTCAACAAAAACGTACAAAACTAACCATCTGAAACATTTGAATTAGCAAAAAAACAAATTCCTCACTGTACTAGTCAAATTCAACTTCTAGCTCCACAGTTATGGTTGGCGGTTCCTTTATCAAAAGACAAGCTTTCTTTCCTTCGACACATGAATGAAAACCACCAGTTTGAGCCCTTTCAATTCAAATCACCAATCATTACACAAAGTTGCATACTAAACAAGAAAATACCTCTCAACTGGATTCGAAGAAGCTCCTCTATAAAATGTGAGACCAACTTGGTTCCCTAGTGTTAGTAATCAAAAACTAACAAACAAAATTTACACTAAACAACCCTTTTTTTTTTTCACCAACCCATATTTAACTAATTAAGCAAGTACATTTTCAACACATTTTTACATACAATACAAAATAAAGAAATCCCATTTATCTAGTTTCTCAGTTAAGCATACTAATGAAGACATTGATATTAAATTCAATCCACAGCTAAATTGAAAACTATTTCAAACAGAATCAACTGATAAAGTTATCAGCAATGCTTAATTCCATATATAAGTAACAAAATCCATACCCAAAAAAAAAAAAAATCACCTTTAATTATGTTAATTTATTTTCATTGAAGAACGAAGAAAAGAATTACAAGAAAGAGGAAAATCATACGCCGTTCTTGATGATCTTCCTCCTGGCCAAAAACCTCGCGACCGGCGGCGTCAGCGCCACCGTGATCGGAACCCTAATCGGAAACAAGGCCTTGTTGCAGAGCACGGCCAGAGCCAGAGCGCCGCCGCTGGACGCCGCGAGCTCGGCCGTCCGATTCCTCTTTTTCTCCTTCTCGACGACCGCCTCCGACGGCCGGTTTCCCGTCTCATCGTAGACAAGCCGATCGTCGGACGTCGTCTCGGCCTGTTCTTTGGAGGAAACGCCGCCCATGTGCAACTTCTCGAGAAGGGACTCGACGTCGGCGTTGTTCTTGATGGCGACGTAGAGGCCGGTGATGGAGGCGGCGGAGACGGAGAAGTGAACGCCTAGTGCGACCTTGCCGTACTTCTTCAGGAGCTCGCGGAATCTGCCGCCGCCGCTGAAGAACGCCATTGATAGACGAACAAGTTTAGATTTTGCAATGGACGAAGATTGGGTAAGAAGCCAACTGAGGAAAGAGAGGGGGTTTACTGTTTAGCAGAGAAGAACGAAAGTTCTAGGGTTTAGGTTCTGTTTGGATTTTGCAGAAAAATCATTTATAGTAGATAAATCTGTGATAAAACCCTTTTTATATAACATATCGATATGACTCATTTTAATTCGTTTAAGTATAATCAAATGACTAAAATATTATTGGTCTATAGTAATTATGATATACCTTATATATAATAGTTTAGATCAAAAAAATTAAAAAAATAATTTTTTTTAAAGAGAAAGAAGATAAAAAAAATACTTCATCCGTGGATTAGGGGTAGGAATGGGTGGCTCATCATCAGGTGGGGTTGTGGGTCATAGGCCGATGGGATTTGGCCGTGGGGAGGCTATCAAGGCCTCAAAGGGTCATGACTTTATTGGAGTTGGAGGGCGACTTTGCTGCAGGTCGTGCAAGGGGACGGGGGGTCATGAGGAAGCCATCGATGGGGGTGGTGGTCTCGGGGAGGCCATCGGGGGTGGGGGGGCGACTTTACTAGAGGGCCAGAGGGGTGTCGCGAGGCGGTGGGATTTGGCAGTGAGGAGGCCGTCAGGGAGGGGGGACCTTTTCTCATCGGAGATGGTGACCTTGGGGGGGGGGGGGGGAAGCTGGCTAGGCTCGCCTTTTTTTAATTTCATTTTTTTTACTCGACATAAAACAAATGAATCAATTTTGTTACATATGGCCATGTGTATGTGGCATTATATGCTACAACGCAATCCTATCCATACATTTAGATCTAAATTGAGATAAAATTAAGCTATATTGAACTCTATGGTAGTGCTCCTCAAAGGGATTCTATCATAAACACTCCCTTTAAAATAATAGTTTTTCTTTTCTTTTTTTGTAAGGTAATTTAAATAATAGTTTTCAACTGACAATAATTGCTTAAAATATTTATAATGAATGATAATGGATAATAAATTTGGGAAAGGTTACGGTAGAGCTCATTTTATAGGCTATTTGATTTATTTCAATAACTGAAATGTTGCTTGTGTATGATGACTATAATGCATCTTAACTCATAGTACTATAGACTAAGAAATTAAACATTCAAATTAAATATTTATAATAAAACAAAAACTCAAACCCTTCCAACGGAACCCCCCTCCCTCCGCATTAGATTTCTACTGGTGAAAGCTGAGATTTGAGCTTGACCTTTGCCAAATGTTGCTCACCTTATCAATGAAAGCGGCCATCGTAAAGAAGACCGAGCTCATAATCAAAACCCATAAATGGATTTTGGTGAGTTGAAACCATAGCGCTCTCTCCTCGAATCAAAACCATAGCTTCGGTGAAAACAGGCATTCACCGGGATGGCGAGCGGCAAGAAAGAGATAGAAAGGGGAGGGAGGAGTGTTCCCCCTCCCCCAAGGGAAAAAAGAGGAGATTTTGTATAACCAATCTCGAATTTGCACAAAATTATAGCCTTACATTTTAAAAGCAACTCAATAATAACTTTGGATAGATAACTACCGGTAATGCCCCTTAAAGAGGGCTTACCACAATATTTCCCAATAAATTTATTATGTAAATAATTTACTATAGAAAATAAATTTATTCTTTATCTTAGATATTTTAAAATTTTATTATTTATTTTATTTAATTTCCTAAAAGTGCTATCTTTTTTCTTTTTTTTAGAGTAATGTGCTAAAAGTGCTATTTAGTATTAAGAACTTACATCGTTTGAGGTCGTTGTTATTAGAAACGATGCAGTAGTTCACTTGATGTCGTTTGTTATTATTATAAAAGATGTAAAATCTAGGAAACGACAGTTCTTCCGTGTCGTTTATTTTTTAGTTTAACGACATGATGTTTTATCACAATACCGACGTTGTGAAAAATGATATTCAACAAAATGACATCTATAGAAGATCCTAGAACTCAAAATAATAATGACCGCAACAACGACGGTGACCTCAATTACGCGATTGTATTCTTAAAAATAAAAAATAAAATAAAATAATTTAAAAAAAAAAAAAACGACAGGCAGTCTCCACAAATAATCGTTTTCTTGATGTTGTGGGTTCTAAACATGAAACTATGTTTTACTGCAATGTCATTTTTTTCTTTAGAAAACGTCATTTTTTAAGGTGTTATAAAAACAACGAGAGTAAACTTTTTATGCGCCATTTGTAGTTTCAATAGAAAGTAGCTAATATTTGGAAATGACAATATTTCCACCGTCGTTTGCCATCTGAATATCTGATAAACTACAAACGACATGTACTTCCCCCTAACAAACGATATGATATTTCCCTTAAACATGTTTATTCTTACTATCGTTTGTTCCCATTATTTTTCTAATTTTGTACTCCGTCGTTTATGAGTTATGACTTTTTTTTTTTGGTCCTTTTGAACCTTCACTGTCGTTTCCCTATTAGCTTTTGTTTGGCTCTTCTGGTGTCATTTTCAATTATTTGTGAACTGTAGTTGCTTAGCTCGTTGTCGTTTTTATTTTGTTGTGGTTTTTTGACAGTTTTGCAGTTTTTTCGTTTTCCGTACGTTTCTTTTGTTGTCGTTTTCTTATTTGCCTTCGTGCATACATACCGTAGCTTTTTTTTTTTTCCCCTCCCTGCAGCTTGCAGTGTTCCAGTGTCGTTTTCTTCTCGCTTACTTAATTCATATTGTTTATTTTCATGTCGCCTGAGAGGTCAGTGACTATCAAGGTCACCAACTTCCTTGACCTTCCGGCAGTAGACAAATATCAGTCCCTATACAGTCTTGCAGCCTTGTGGAGACCTATGTTTTTGGTGAACAGTCATATGAGTTTGGTCACTACAACCCCTTTTGGGAGGAGGCACCAATCCTCTTAAAATGACGGGGCTATTTTTCCGAGTTCCTTTCACACTCACACATGATGCAATCATAAGCTGATGAACATACCACGGGAAGTGAAAAAAGAAATTGGCAAAGTCTAGCCTAAATAAAATGGAAAAATGTCAACTTTCAAAACAATTCAAAACATCCTACAACAAAAAACAAGAACAGCCGGAGCAAAATTGGGATTGTGTCATCATCCAGTCATCCAAGTAATTCCACAACAACAACCAAAAAACAAAAAAAAAGGCGGACAAGAATATTGAATACACTAAGTTAAGCAGTCAAAAAGTTAAAAGGAAAAAAAAAATCTATAAAAACAAAAACAAAGATCCACACATCCCCAATCTGTCGCATTAGCTGAAAGTTTGAGAACATGGTAGACCCACAAATCTTGCTTCAAGAAACCCGACTACTAAAAACGGACGAGGGTTTCAGGAAAAACACAACAGTCCTTTCTTCTTCTTTATATCACAAATTGAATGAACTAAAAGAATTCATAGAATACCAATAAGCTTTACATTGACAAGCATCTCGAGAAACAACCTTTTTTTTCCTCCTCTATAAACTCGAGATCCAGCTTTGAAGGTGACCTTGTTGGCTTGAAGGAAAAAGACGTGAGCAAATTACTATGAGTCCTGCAGATGCTTAAATTCACAACAGTCAGCTCCAACCTCACATAGAGCCGACAAAAGCTTAGGCACAAGCTTGGCCAACATCAATTTGAAACCAACTGACGTCGAATTTGCTTCACTTCTATCACTCAGAGAGGCATCTTTTGCTAGAGAGCCTATCAAGTAGCCTTCCATATATGCATCACAAGCCTTGAGAATGTAGTGACCACGCCTCCTAAAGTGTTCCTTGACTAGATCTTCAAAGTCCTACACATGCCACCAACACGGAAACAAATTGCTAAAACCGGTTTTTACAAAATCCACTAGATTCAGTTTATTGTTACCATGCAAGAGAAAAGTATCAAGTGCTTAGCAAATCAGTCTTAAAGAGAGAGATTTTAATGTTTTATGCCCGGTTGAATATTCAGAAACAAGCATGATGAATTTGTTACTTGTGTGAGCATGTGTGCAAAAGTGAGCAAAAAAATGGGATTTGATAGATCACCTTGGGGGATTTCCGAATGCGATACATCATTGTCTTGCAGTTCAACAAGAAAGTATTTTCGTTGTATGACAATGAATTTTTCTCCCCTTCAGCTGTCCCAACCTGCTTATCATACCCAGCTTCGTTGAAGTATGGCTTAGAATTTAGCACCAATCCCTGGAGTGAAACTAGAACTTGAAGTATGCTTGATGACTTTGGATCCCAGACTTCGTTTCCCTTTCCGGTCCAAGTGTTTAAAAGGCTAAGACACACTTTTCCCTCCTCGTATAGATTCGGATTTATCCGCCACCCACCAGAGTGATAGTAGGCTGACTGCAGCATAACAAGCCAAGTCAGAAAACATAGCTAGAGTTTTTTTTTTTTTTTCATAGATGAGTCAAAGCAAATAGAGAGAGAGCTTAAAAATAGGAGAGAGTTGAGAAAACCAGAATGGGCATTTCTTACTGGTGGAACATCAGGGTACTCTGGCGGAAGGTGAAAATCAAAGATAAAGAGACCATCTTGGTAAGGTGTCCCATATGCCCCCACTATGACAGCCCTTAAGAGATCCATTCTATCTTCATAAACTCGCACGTAGATCCCATCTGTTAAAAATTATATTTTTACATTAGATCAGGATTTTTCAGAAAACGCATCATGACTGTGCATGTCTAAGAACATGCACATCCTTCAATATGTTGACAAAGTGCTTACCAGGAAGGTTATTTTGAAGGATGCTCCAATCTTGCTGAACCTTCTTAAACCACTTTCTTCCGTTGGTCTGCAAATAAGAGCATTGAAAAGTCCATGAACTTGAATGCAGTTCTTTGCTATTTTCAGTAATAAGGTAATAACAGCATTACCAACTGGCAAATTCTTGTCCTAAGAAATGGGTGGAATAGAAATGCCTTGTCGAGTAAACAGAGACAGAAATACTAACAGTTTAACTTCTAAGCAATACGTTTGACAACTTCACTGGGAAAATAAAATCCTTGAGAACCTTTTAAAAGGCGGTTATTGTTCAAACAGGATTTCATCAACAGTCTCTTGCCAGTTAAACTTTAAAAAACAAATACCATCCTCCATCTTTCTCTCTCAGTTATGGCTTCAAGTTCTCTCACACCACTACTAGTATTTCAATGAAAAGGAATTACCTGCCCATTTGCACCAAGAAAATAATGGTCTGAAGGTTCTTTAGCTATATCAAAGCGTTTGAAACCATAACTCTCAACTTCTTTACGGTCAAAAGCGTCTGGCTCTTCAGTTCTCAAATTAGACAAATTTTCTACGGCGTCCAATGTTTCTGAGGTACCAGAGGCAGCATTTTCCTCCTCTTTTCCACATTGAGCTTCAGGACCACAGCTTTCAATAACTATAGATTTCTGACAACTGGAATCATAGCTAGAATCTTTTCCCTCAGAAGCCTCAACATATTCATGCTGAACTGGAACTTCACCTTCACCTTTTGAATCAAAACCAATTGGATCCGAAATTTTTTGCCCCCGCGAGAATATTCCAGTGGCCAGTCTGGTCACAAACCTAAGTGCAGCCAAGGGAACTGCCAAGGCAGGATTCCTGCCTGAATTATTGTCTCTGCTCTCTTCTGCATCAGAAAACATGTCCGACACAGCATTTTGCAGCTCAACTTCCTGAACATCAATGACAGTTGTCATTCATTTCATTAAACAAGAAATATGCCATAATTCATCACGTACATCTATATCTAAGGTACTAAATGCAGAAATAATAAATTTTCAATGGAATGTCAATCGTGTGTTCAATGCATGCATCCGGGGAAAGAACTGGCCATTCAATAGCCTGCTCACTAGGATAAGACAGGGTTTTAGTTTTCGATATTAATAGATATGACCATTCAATCCATCAACCAGAAGAAGCAGAAAAAAGATTCAATTGTCTTGTCAAGGGACTGATTTCAAAGCTTGCGATAATGGTTACACTATTTAAACAGAAACAAACCTCATTAGTATTGTAAAGGGCATCCATCTCATCATCCTCGACTGTTTCCCAGCTAGCAGCATCACTAACCTCACTCCCAGCAGCAATGGAATCGTCGTCGTCATCTCGACCAACTACATATATTGCTTGAGGTCCAACCTAGTAATAAATAAAAGAAATAAATTATAAGATTACCACTACTGGAACATAATACTAAACCATACTCTCTGAAATCAGAATCCAGAATGCTGCAAGTCCAGCATCAGAAAATTGAACAAAGAAACGAGGAAGTTAAAAATCTCAAGACTATTATCTCAAAGGCAACTGTTCTACAAGGTTTCAAAGTTCAATGAACCCACTGTTTTCCGAGCAACCAAAAAGTGAATTCAAATGATAACTACATGACCTTAGCCAAAAGAAACATCCCATGAGTTACCACTAGTCCTTTACCTTCATCAAGTCATGAGTTACTAGTCTTTTCCCGTCATCAAGTCTTGATATCCTGGTTTATACCCTTCATTTTTACACAAATTTAGGCCATTTAAAGTGGTTCTATATATGCCAAATCTATGTAATTTTATGAACCAAAAAAGACGTTCTGGCTTTATTGTTAACCGACTCTAAGCAGAATAGAGGTAAAAGTATGTTGCCGCTTATGTTATTGGGTCAATAAGTCCAGGACTACCAATACCTCAAAAAGGACTGCCCTCTAAAAGGATGATTAAAGATTGATAAAGCACAGGGAAAGAAAACGCAAAAATGATGCTAGAAATTAGAGAATGATGATACCGTGGAAACCATCCCATCAGCCCATGTAACTTCAATGTCTCCGTCCTTGAGACCGGTTATGTTCCCAACCCAAGATAGATCTGAGAAATCTGCAGAAGCATTCTCCGTAGACGTGTCTTCAACTTTCTTACAACCCGAGGACTTTTTCAGATTTTCTTGGTCCTCACTTAGCCCATTCTGCTGCTCTGGTTCCTCGTTAAAGTCCCTGTCAGGAGCTGATTGAGGAGAAATTGACACTGAAGACAATCTAACAACAACATCACCGTAACAATAATCAAAGTCTGGATGCCCCTCAAGCTCGTATACACTCACAACTTCCTCTTTGTCAAACTCTCTAGGATCTTCAGGTCTGGAAACGGGCTTTAACCACCTTACACAAGCTGTCTTCTCTTTAGCATTAACACTTTTCACAACCCCAACTCGCCTAGCTTCACAAGCATCTTCAATGTCATCAGAGGCCTTCTCGATCACATACTGTTCGGCAACAAATTCATGATCACCAGGATTATCAATCGGAATCAAACTTGTTGAACTCAATCCACATTCTATTGTACCATCCTGCCATGCTACATCAACTTTTGTCCTGGTATTGATAATCAATACGGCTTTTTCAAAACTTTCTTCCTTCTTTCGGATCTTCTTATCTCTCCTCACAACTTTACGGATCTTTTTGCGATGAAGAAGCCAGGTTTCATGACCAGGCTCCTTTGAGACCGACAATGAACTACCACAGGAACTAGATTCATTTGAAGCATTACAGCCATTATTTCGGTTGTCTCCATCCAATGTAGTCGCCATATCAAGATCCATGGTTTCACTATTCCCATTTGATTCTTCAAGAGCACTGCCTTCTGAATCACAACCACTACCCACTTGAGTTGAATCCAATTCACTGCTGGCAGAATCATGAAGTTCTAATTTTGAAAATCCCTTGTCCAAGGGAACAGAGGATAACGATGTTTTTGGCGAGAAAAGACACCAGTCGCCTAATTGCCAATTTGCATGTGCAAAACAAGACAACAGCTTCAAGTTCTTTGGAATTTGCT
Source organism: Ficus microcarpa (assembly GCA_025413485.1). Taxonomy (NCBI): domain Eukaryota; kingdom Viridiplantae; phylum Streptophyta; class Magnoliopsida; order Rosales; family Moraceae; genus Ficus; species Ficus microcarpa. The sequence continues at coordinate 8,287,062 of CM046384.1, read as the reverse complement.
CTTCGGCAGGAGTGGTAGAAGAATCTGGTCCATAGCCGGCAGATGCTATCCAATAAATAAAAACTGATCCAACTGTGACCTTTGTAACAGTTCCTTCCAACCGATTAGCTTTCCACAAGCCAGATAGCCACCTAGAATTCTTGAAAACTGACGATGAGCTTGCTCTTACGCGCTGACCAGGGTAGTAAGGAAAATGTCCGTCTTCAAGAATATTCTTGGAGAGTGGTTTGAGACGCAGCGGCTCAGCTCTCAAAACTTTACATGCAGAACCATCATCAAATTGCACGGTAACATTATCTAAAACATCATCGATTCTTCCCAGCCAGGGACCAAGGACAACATAATCACCCACTGTGAAATCTCTTACACGTTTTAGTTCTTTGGTAGAGACATCTTTGATGATAAATTCATCAGAAGCTAACAAATCAACAGAGATATTGACATCCACCACCACACCCACCTGTCCAGTTGGGTCAGAAGCAGCAGCAACAAAGTCTCCATGTAAGAACCCTCGATCAATAACGGTTAGATCCTTGATGTTATGAGTTGACTCAGTTTGATCCATCCAAAGTACTCGAGCTTGCTCAGCAGAAAGCAGGCCAATCTTACTATCAGCCCCATTCCTATTCAGATCACCACTACCGTTGAAATTAGAACTTTCATCACCCACTTCTCCATCATTTTTTCCATCCTCCTCATTATCTTCATCATTCTCTTCATCTCTGTTATCTTCATCTTCGTCATCTTCATCATCAGTGATGCTACTATCAGAATCCGAATCCGAATCACCAGCAACTTCAGTCACAATTCCAATTACACCGGTCTGTCTTTTCACAACATCTTGTCTATACATATATGTGGTAGCTGCAACATTCGTGTTAGTGACAACCTCACTCGTTATTTTAACTACATTGCCTTCATTACTAGTATTTGGATTGGCTGAAGAATCATTCCGATCCAAAGAACTAAAATCCTCTGCGCTTGTGACAGGTTCATTAACTTTATGAACAGCATCATTCTGCACGGTTACCATCCCCAAAAATCTGAAAATAAAAACAATAAAGTCAGAAATTTGTTATCTTAGCATCATCCCAAAATCAGAATCTATCAAAAGATTTCTTGTATGCAAAGGTAAGAACTTGAGTTCAAGTTCCACGCAAGCTAAGGAAATCGAAGACAACAACACTCCACTTTCAAATTTTTATCATTTTTCACTTCCCAAGAGAATCCAACACCAACAACTAAACTTGTCGACATTTTTTCGCATCCTAATTTCTTTGAACTTCTTCCTTTTCCTCTTTGTTCAGCTGCTTATTGTCAACACATGGTAATACGTTTAACCACATGGATTTAAATTTTGAATTGAAATTAAACCTTAGCACAAAAATTTACCAAATTTCCGCAATGCACTTATCATCTATCACCCAGAATTACAAGAACCCATTTTCAACCGCCAATCTCCCATTTGACAATTAATTTAAAGGAAAAAAAAAAAAAAAAAAAAAAACACAACAACAACAACAACAAAATGGAAACTTAGTCAGTTAAATAAGGGAGAGTTTAACTAGTTATTGAGTATTCAATAAATAGAAGAAATTATTAAAAAAAAAAAAAAACCCCAGATATTTTCATTCTTTCTTGCTCAAATGGGAATCAAACTATGCTAAGAGAAAATTATTCTCACCATAAACAAATGAAACAATTTACAGGCCCCTCTATTGAGGCGAATCGAAAATAGCAAATACTATATTCAAGTAGATTCAAAAAACAAATTTTTAATGTCAAAGATACAGTATACATACACACACTCATACACACACATATATATACCATGTATAAATAATAATCTAATAAGAACATATTAAAAAAGCGAAGAAAAATATATGAACTTGAAACCAAAGAAAAAGAAAAAATCAGCTCCTATCCGGAGTAGTGGCACGACACCTGATAGGATCAAATCTTTTGAAAACGAATAGGCAACATCAGAGATGACAATAACGTAGATTAAAATACAGGAAAAAAAACCATAAATAATTTGTTATTCAAAGATAAGGTTAGGAAAAAGAGAGCGAAAAGAATCCGAAGAAGAAGGAAAAGTTTGAAATCGGAGAGAGATGAAATTGCAGGATTTTCAGGAGAGATTGAGAAGGACAATTACCTAATCGGAATCTGAGATTTTGAGAAGACGAAGAAACTGGGATGAGATTGAGAAAAACACGAAGAAGAATATCAAGAAGAAGAAATGGAGGTTTGTAATTTGAAAAAAAAAAAAGAAAAGAAAAGAAAAAATGTTTTCGCAGGCGACGCTCCTTCGCTGGGTATTTGTCCAGCTCGTGGAGATTATATTATGCAACTAGAGAGAGAGAGAGAGAGAGAGAGAGATAGGGATGAAAGTGAAAGAATCAAGCCGTGTTGGGGTAAATTAGTAATTTTACCTCTGTCTAATGTGGGCCCACGGGTTAATCGGACGGACATAAGAGTGGAGTGCTGATTCGGACACCGCAAAGTGTGGTGGTGATTCGTGATGCTTCACCCGCCGTTAGATGTGAGGACCGCACCACGAGTCAACTTTTCCCTGTTGCTTTAGGCGGGCTACATAAGCAAATGGGATGGGCCTAGGATACTCACTCACTGCTTTAAAATATAATTTTAAAGTTAAAATTTGTTAAATCTTTAAAAGTTAATTATAACTTTTTTTGATTTTTTTAAAAATATAAACAATAAGATGGAAAACTTAGATTTGAACCTGAAAATCAATTGTAAGCATAATTTGTTTCTTTTTTTTGGCCAAAATTTAATTTAATTTGCTCTAGTGACCTAATTCTTTTTTTTTTTCCATATATTTTTTTTAAATATTGAGTGTAAGATTCGAATTATAAACCTTATAATGTAATCTGACGTAAAATTACTTATGAGTAATACATGTAAGTGTAACAATCTCTAGTCATTTGTTTCTTTCGTTAATTTAAGATTGATTTTTGGTTATTCATCAAAAAATAAATAAATAAATTGGGATAAAGATTAGTTGAAGCAAAGAAATAGGTTGTGCTTTCTTGGATAACGGGGGAGTGTGTTAAGGAGTTTTTTAAGGAAGGAACAAGGTAGCCTTTTCTGTCAAGCAAGTATACTAAGGGAAGTTCCTTTCTTTTGTTCGTTTTTATTTGATCCGAATGGAGAAATATCGAGCGAACGTAATAAATTTTCCGTCAATTACTTTTTGAAGAAAAAAAATAAACAAACAAATACATATCAAGGGAGTGACATTTCAAATTCTTTATCATGGAATTAATTGTACTATGTCATTGGTTGTGAAGAAAATGAAATGTGAAAATTTCTAAATATTATTGGGAAAACGTGACAGTTTAAGGAATATTTTATTTTATTTTATTTTATTTTTTTGGAGATTGGACTAGCCATCCAAAAAGTCCTAGTGCTACATAATTTTTATTGATATCTCCAAATCCTCACTAGAAGGCATTCCTCTTGATCTCATTGAAAATCAAGGGGGAAAAAAATAAAATAAATAAATAAACTTGGAAGCTTGAGAGCTATAATGGCTTTTATTGAATGGGAATTTGGAATTTCTTGGACTATTTATCAGCAAAAAGAACAAATAAAAAAAAAAAATATATATATATATATAATTCGACTGCATTAATGTTACATCCCTTGTGTTTTTTGTTTTTTGTTTTTTGTTTTTTCCCCCCTTCTTGAAATAAAAGAGATTGCATTGGGTCAACAACATTCACAAGTAGGAGAATGCTAATTTATATTGGCTTGGACCAAACTCACACTCTTTATTTTATGGTCAATAAACCAAATTTTGATGAATTCGTCAAAGATACTGCAAAATTATAATAAATTTTTTTTTACAAAAATTTCCATATCACTTTCGGAAAAACTAAATGAACTCGAATTAAATAATATGTTATACGGCCACCCCTTTTTTTTTTTAGCAACATTGTGCATCATCATCAATTCTTTTAACTACTCATAATTAGTCATATTGATTTTGACACGGAGGGAGCTCGTAACTCTATTGTTAAAATCTAAAATAAAAACACTTTCGTATTTCGAATTTCGAATTTAGATAGGAGATTTAGAAACTTTAATCTAAATCCACGTTTTTTCCACTCAGTAAGCAATTCCCAACATAAATTTTGAGACCTATGTATTATAATATAACAAATAACAAAATTCTAATTAGCGAATCATTTGGGGATAAAAATATATTTGTTAAGTAAAGGTAATCAGATTACATTTGACTTTGAGACTTGCACGTTATTACGTAAGAAACCCACTAAGTTTACATGACCAAAAATCTAGTCATCGAATCATAAAAGAAAATTCTAATTAGTTAAATTTACACATTGGTTGACCTAAACCAAAAGTAGTGGTTTTATCCAACTTTTTACAGCTACTGGAAGAAAATGATAGCCCTTATTAATTGACGGGTAAACAAAGAGCAAATTGGGAAATTAGATAAATTTTTAGAAAATAAAAGCAAAAGAAATCATTTTTTTTTTTTTTTTTTTTGTTGAAAGGGCAGAAGGAATAATTCTAAATTTATAATCATAAGGAGACATTTAAAAGTTGGGCATTCCTTCAAACTTACCATTAAAATTTAGAAATTAATCAAATGTTTATTGACTATTATTTAATCACAGACTTCACAGTTACTTTTATATATAGTAAGAAGCCAAGAAGGTACATTACTTTTTCCCTCTTTGTTTGTGGGGTAAAAAAAAAAAAAAAAGAAAGAAAAAAAAGGGAAATTACCGCACTAATTTTGTTATGTTTTTAGTGTCGTAAAAAATAATGTTACTTCTTTTTAAACTAGTATGATTTTCTTTTTTATGCATGCAATCACGAATGACTATAACTTGTAACACAAAAAATTATCAAACTAATGTTTATAATTAGTAATAGAAGAAGAAAAGAAAAATAAATCAGAAATTATAGTAAATAGTATTTTTATTTGTAAAAAAAATAAATAAATAGTAAGATTCTAAATATATAAAATAAGTAATAGTAATATCAAATTTACAAGATAAATAGTACATTTACTTTCAGTTAATAGCTTATTTTAAAATTATAGGAAATAACATTTTTATAAAAAAAATTATTAAAATATTTAAAACTTTAAATAATAATATTTAAAATATTTAAAATATATTATTTTAAGATTTTAAAATATTTAAAGTAAATTTTTTAATAGGTAAAATGAAAATTTTATAAGGTAAATGGCATATTTACGAAATGTAATCAAATCATATAGGCTATAAATTAAATTTGACTCGAATAAATCATTTACTTAATAAATCTATTATTTACTTCATATATTTTAAAAATATACTATTCACTTCAATTATTTTTCTTAAAACTACTATTTACTTCTTTCTCCTTATATTATTTGTCTAGCAAAGTCATTTTTCACTGTTATTTATTTTATTTCAAATATTTTGCCACTAGCTTGTATATTTCGATTATTTATTATTAGAGCGTTATTCACACCTTTTTTTCTATTGGGATTCAGAGGTAAATAGCTCTCTTAAAGAAGTTTTTTAAGAAATGAAATTCTTAAAATTAAATAAAAAGTCATTTTAAAAAAATAATTAATCAAATAAATAATCAATTAGTAATTAACAACATAATATTAATAATTTAATAAATCATGATTAATCCTAATTAATCATTAATTGATTGTAAGATTAGTTTTCAAATCACTGATTAATCAAATATAAAAAAATGATAAATAATCATTTTACTAAATTAAAAAACGATTGGTCATGTATTAAAATGGGTGACTAATCGATCTATTTATTTATTTATTTTTTTTTTTGGGGATTGACAGTTTGAATTAAAAAAAAAAAAAAAAAAAAGAAAAAAGATGGTCCTCCAGACCACGATGAAGATTTGGACGCTCCAGATGGGCAATAAAAATAAAACTGTCCGCAGCGTAAATTCCCTCTCTTCAGTCCTCGGAGGATCTCCCCCATCAAATCGCGGCTCAGCTCCGCAGTAGATCAACACACAAAGGGGAAGGCGATCGAAGCCGGAGAAGATGATCGTCTGCGTCGCCGTCGTTGGCCACCAGGTGCGCTCGCATTTTTAGCCTTCGAATCCGTTGTAGAAAAGCAATGAAAAAAAGAGAGCCTGAGAAATTGAATCAGTATTAACGAATTGGTAAAAAAAAAAAATTGGATTTGAGCAGAACAATCCACTCTACATACAGAGCTTCACGGATGCCGATGACGCCCTGAAGCTCCACCACATCGTCCACTGTTCCCTCGACGTTGTTGATGAGCGAGGTACTCTCCCTATATTTTTCAAATTATGATTTTCTTTTTTCTTTATTCTTTTTTGGATCTGGGTTTTGGTTGCTGTTATGATTATGAAATGCGTTTTTGCGATCTGGGTATTGCTAATTTGATCAAAATTACGATTTTTCTTACGCGGGAAAATGGAAATGCTCTTATGAATTTGATTTTAAGCACCCCATTTATTATTTATCATACGATTTGTGTACGTGGTTTTAGAATGCGTGCTTTATGAATGGGGTTTTGTAGATGCAGCTTCTGTATAGAGTTTGTTTGTAACACGTCGAATTAGGGGGTTTAACATGATATTTATTTTACATAAAGGTGGAACATTGGTTTGCTATGGATAAATTTTTTGTTGTTACTTTGTTAAGAAAGTTATTGTTACATTGAATAAATATCATTCACACCCGCTACTTGTATAACTTACGTGAACGACTGATCCTTCACGAAGGACTTAAGACGTTGCCTCTATAGTTTGTTGTGTGATTTGTGATGGAACTGCATATGGATGCAGTGAACAATCCCAAAAGGCCTGAACCAACATTGAACGAGACATTTTTGGGTCTGCTTTATCCAACTGAAAATTACAAAGTGTGAGTTCCTTTTTTTTTTTTTTTTAATTTTTAAATTTCAAACCTGCTTATTTGCAAATATTCCATGGTTCTCATGCAAATTGCATTTCTAGGTACGGTTACTTAACCAATACAAACGTGAAGTTCATCTTGGTGACAACAGATTTAGATGTCAAAGATGCGGATGCTAGAGATGTGAGTTCCACTTTAGATTGAATATATGCATGGTTCCAAAGATCATACTCTCACCAGGGCAAAGTGGCTTTAAAGCCCTGCTTCCGAAGTGAGAAAAATACCAATCAGACTGTGGTCATCACTTTTTCTTGTTCATGTGCACACAAGATCACTAAAAATCAACTCAAATGGTCATGATAGAGCAATTTGAATTAGTTTTAGATTATAATTATTTTCCAATTCGTTTGTCTGGGAATACTTATTTTTGACCAAGTAATGTGATTAGTACATAGTTACTCGACGTCTTTCACATGAACATGATCATTGTCAGGTTAAGTGCCTTTATCATTTATCCAAACTCTATATAACTCATAGTCTATAATTTTCTATTACAAGGGAATAGAGGATTAAGATTTTTACAAGCTAATACATGTCTTGAATGTTCAGTCATCGGCAACGTGTGTTGGAGTGGTGGTCCGAACACTGGTTGTATCTTGTTGCCTCCACCGTTTGCCTCCTTGCTCCGCTTTGGGGTGCGGCAGTCCTCCACCTACGAAGGGCACTCCGATGCTCAAATCAATAGAATATTTAGAAAGTGTGGTAGTGGCATGCAATGTGTTTGCATAGGTGGTTTGAGGTTCTATTTATAGTGGAGCGTAGCCTAAGGTACGAAACTCTAGACCTGCAATGGGGATTTGTTCGGGTTGTACCTTGGAGGTGTTAGGATTGCCAATTTTAGTATCAAGTGGTGGTCTACCGATACTGCATTGCGTCCTTGCTCCTGGTGAACCGGTGCCACCCCAAGGCAGAGTAAAGAGGCAAACGGTGGAGTTGATGACGTAAGACTGGTATTAGGACTACCGCTCCAACAGGATGTCTCTTTATCTTGACTCCAATTTGTTTTTCTAGTGGTCCTTTGGGGGCCGAATTCCCAAACTAAAGTAGTACTTGGCCTGGGCTTGACTAAAAGCCCAGGCCTTGAAAGATCGACCACATCCTGATAAAACGAGCTTCAAACTGTGAAGTCATTTTTTTTTTTCCATTTTGGGTGGAAAAGAAATTATCTTTCACTAGTTTCATCAATGTGAAGTTATCTTTTGTTCCGTAAAATCTGAATGTCTTTGATCATTTTTGCTGCTGGTGTCTCTTGTCGTATTAGTATGTTTTATGTTGGATATGAACTTTGGACTGTGAACTCTGACTTGTTCTTGCTTTTTTATCACCCTCTTCTCTCTTGAGATAGTTTTTCAGGAGATTCCATGCTGCTTATGTAGATGCAGTTTCGAACCCATTTCACGTGCCGGGTAAGAAGATAACCTCCAAGACTTTTGCAGAAACAGTGAGCACCATTGTTAAGTCATTTGGTTTGAGTTCCGCCAGCTGAATGGAGCTACGGTGGAATTGATTTTTGTCAGCCCTGGCCTTCCCTTTGAAGTTGGTGGACGACTGACTGGATGTTTGATTTGCTTCTTTGTTTGGTCTGTTTTAAGAATTGGTAAAATCTATTTTCTACCTAAGAAACATCACTATAGAGATTGTACCAAGTAGATTAAAAAAAAAAAAAAATGAAGAAAGGCAGCCCTGCAACTTTATATTTTGACCTTCGACCATGTTTATTTATCTCCTTTTCACTCTAAATAAAATAGTAAAGTGTACTTTTGGTTCGAAATTGTTAACCGGCTATTATTTTCTTTCCCTGGCGAGTTAAAAATGTCAAACATTATCATTTCATTGAGAAATGTGGTTAAATTTCAAGATAATTTCAAAAATAATAACAAAAACGAAAGATTTCATTGCGGTTCGTTTGGTGGAATCTTCAAAACCCAAACACATAAACGAGAGATTGAGGTAACGCGGAGAGATGTTTGGGTGAAGCCAAAAATAAATCATACGGGTGGGGCTTGGAAATGGTGAAGAACAGGGCATAAAAATGAAGAACAAGAGTAAAAGCCAATTCAATAAGTAGCTTCTTGGACCGCCTATAAGCATCGTCTAAGCGTCGTCAGCCGAGAGTGGCTTGCTTTTAGCAGGGAATTGAAGGAACAAATCCGATCGCTCCACAGAGTATGTATTACATCACTAGAACGAAAAACAGAGAAAAAACTTCCACGTCTGGAGGAAATTGTAATATTCAGTACCTAGGCCATTCAAAGCAGACCATTTGGAAATAAACAAGCACTCTCAGACAAATTGAGATTCAAAGAAATGTAAAAAGGCAAGAGTCTCATAATTGGGATAATTTGCCCAACAGATGATTGGAAGTTGATCAGATCAAGAAAACTAGGCAATTCTTGCTGGGAGTTCCGAAAGATGGAAGCACAATTCGCTCACAGCTGCGAGTGCACGGCGCGCACAAAAGTCTTTTGCAGATTACTAAATCAAAAATCATCATCGTCCTCCTCCGCTATGTGCTTGGCAAGCTCTTGCTCCTGTTGTTGTCTCTCCCTCCTCTTCTCAGCACTTTCTTTCTCCTTATGGGAATTTGGTGGAAACCGGAGCGCACGCACTGCCTCGTTATGCAAGTTGAGGCAAAAAGCAATCCTAGTGTCAAATGCAGTTTGAGGCTCGTTTGTGGAGTAGATATCTCCCGTTTCCTTTGATACCATCCATCCGTTTTTGTGATCCAGTGTAGCATCAATTGCACCATCTCGGATCGCCTTTGACACAATACTCTCTGCATCAGCTACAGGGTTTGGAGAATCCAACCTCAGCTTTTTGGCAACATCAGCCAGTGAGATTCGCGAATAAGAGATGCTAATGTTACGTAGCCCGGTTCTTATGACATTATGGCGCAACCTAACAATCAAATTGTGGGTTCGGTCTGAGTTGAAAGTGTTCGAGAACTTATCAGCAACACTTCTAAAAAGCTCCAAATCACCAATTCGCACAGCCTGAAATGTACAAATTTAATAAAATTAAAAATGCAGCAAAAATTCAAGGCTATACCGGTATACCCGGGAGGTCATAATTCAGGCATAACAGCATCCAATCCCAGGCCACAATAAAGTGAAGCAAAGGAAAAATAAAGTAAACGCTATAAGAGTCTTGCTTTATACTTGAAGGTGACGAAACTGCATTCTTGAACTATGTTACCACAGGAGAAACTAAATTTAAGAGCTCAAGTTTGAAAAAACAGACTTACATTTGTTAGTTCAAAATATGGCCTCAGAGCCTTCTCCATTCCCTTTTGCATAAAAACAGTCCTCTCAGGGATTTCCCCAAGCAATAAGCGGACAATGATAGCCCACTTATTGCATTGGACTCGAAAACCAAGGGCTGCAATTGGAGCTTTCCTAGCAGCTTGCAGGAGAGACTCTTTTGCATCAGTATACTCCAACTGAATTGTTCTAATCTTGCCTAGGTAAAATAGGTATCGGCAAAACTGCAAGAGAAAATTGCCTGTCTAAATATGGCATCTTACATAGTAGGAACCCTTCTAGTAAAGAACCAAATCATGGCTCTGGAAATCTTGATAAACAATTTATTCAACCAGAACAAGATCACAGCGTTAAAAGACAACACACCTCAGGCTCCAGAAACATTGGAAAAACAATTAATTCACACAAGAAGGAGATCACAGCATTAAAAGAGAACACACCTCAGCCTTCCATGAAATATTAAACAAGTCTATATTCACATGCATTTTCCCCCTTAAGGTACATAATATAACAAAATAATCAATTAAACTGACCTGTTGGTTTGAGTGAGCCTCAAACCGGGGTGCCTTGGACCTCAACTTCTCTGCCTGATCATATAGATTATAGTGCAGGTAGTTTCGAAGTAAAAGATTAAGAAGCGTTTCCTGCATCATGTTACAAAACATACATAAGATAAGAACTCACTCATTTAGGCATAATTACTTACGTAGTTAAAGATTTACCTGTCCCAACTCATCATGGCGAAGTGTTGCAATACGGTGCAGCGCAAGAAGGGTTCTGTAGATTAAATAAAGAAAGAAGTTGGTCATCAAATGTACAAGTAACATGTTATCCTAATCTAACATACTCCCCCAGACCAAAGAAATAGATATACAAAGCTGTGTAGAAAAAAAAAAGTATAACTTTATTATGACTAAATTTGACTCACCCCCTAATTTCAGCAAGTTCACCAGTGAGCTCATAGGTTAGAGAGTAATAGAAATACAGCCTGGATGCTAGAACATCAATGGTTCTCCTGTTAAGGTTCTTAAGTCGAGCAATGCTTGCAGAGGCACAAGCTTTTGCCTGGAAGATAGCAAAGAGGTGTTGTAAACCAAGAAGCACAACAGGAATCAACAAAAAAACAAAAAGTAAGTGAGAAATATCAAATAAGGCTAAGACTTGATTGTATTGCAGACCTCATTGTATTTCTTCTGATCAATCAGAAAAATCAGCACAAGCAAATAGGAATAGATTTCAAGCTCAGGTAACGAGTGCTTTACGGGAGCTTGAGTTGCAGATGTTGCAGTATCAACATCCATTTCATGTTCATCGTCCTGTAACCAAAAACGCAGCAACTAAATGGGATACTATAGATTCTAAAAGCAATATCAGAATTTCTACCCACTCTCATCCTCCCGAAAATAATAGTGCGAGCCTTTAGATTTTAAAGAGGTCTACCCACTACGAGTACCCGCCGACGAACGTATGAACAGATAAGAAATCACATCCATTGAACTTGGCAACGCTAATACCACTCTAAACCATGCTTCGAATACTCAACACCCTGAAATTTCTCAAATTTCCGTTCTCTAACTTTTCACCTTCCATTTATCAACCTTATGATGATAAAAAATGGTATTCAAATCAACAACCCCGAAAATTCATATAATCCAAAAGAAAAGAACAAATTCAGCCCCTTAAACCGAAGTAGATTTCGCCAAACAACTTAGCAATGAACAAAATTATCCTATATCAATGATGAAGAAAAAGAAACCAATCCAAAAACCACTAGATTAGCATATTAAGCACAAAATTTTTCAAGAAAACCCAGACTCGAAAAGGGTTATAGAACATCAAACCTTTGGAAGGTAAGAAGAGATCCGAGTGTGAACCTCGGATCCCGGAGAAAGCGTGAAATTGAGGAAAGCAGATATCACAGACGACTTGAGCTTTCTCCTCAAAGCCATTGTTAGGCGAACAGCTCGCACAATCCTACGCACCTCTCTCGCGTATGCACCAGTCTCGATGAGCGAGACGATCTCCTTCAAATCTGAAACCCACAATGCCAAGAACTCCATTGAAGACCAAAATCCCCAAGCAAAATCCTACTAATCTGGGAGAAGAAAACCTAAAATTGCAAAAACATTTCGAAGATAAATTGGGGATTTATCTTACGGTGCAAAGTCGAAGGGGAAGAGGAGGAAACGGAGTTCGAAGGAGCTTGGGGCTCCTTCATGGCGACGTCTTGAGTCATCTGCAAAAAGACAACAAAAATCGATGTGAAAATTGAAGGGGAAAATGAAGGAAGAATCGCAAGAAAGTGAAGAGTACCTACAATGGCAAAACGGGCTTGAGAGAGAGAGAGATGGGAGGAGTTAGGGTTTCTGCAACTTTCGTAGAGAGCAAGTTTAGGAGAGAGAGAGAGAAAGGGAAGAAGAAAGGGAAAGACTGAGGAGAGAGAAAATAAACCAAGCTAGTGACCGGGTAGATGTAAACTAGACCCATGCCGGAGAAGCACTAAAAAAAAAAAAAAGAGGCCCACTTGAAAGGGCGTCGTTTTTCTTGGAGGATTGTAGCTCAAGAAAAAATAAAATGGCTAGTATTCTTTTTTTTTTTTCTCTCTTTTTTTTTTTTTTTTGTAAAAGAAAATTATGTTGAAAAGTAAGATTGAAAAAAAAAAAAAAGGCAGGATGTGATTTACTCCAAAAAAAAAAAAAAAAAAACAAATTCCCCTCCACAGCTATCCATGAACTTGAATTATGGTTATATTTTACGGTCTAAATTTTTTGTTTTGGTAATTTATATTTGCTTGTAAAATGTGTAAACCTCCTTGTTAACGCGGTGTTAAACTTATTTATCTTGTAATTGCTTACAAAAAAGGATATTTATAAAAAAAAAATGGTGAGTTAGTCAGGGAAGGGGGATCAAACTAGGCATATGAAATCTAATTTCCATAAGACATTCTCTGTAGATGTTTCTACGAATAGTTGTTTACGTTTGGGGGAAAGACATATATATGTAATATTAGATATTAATTAGGTATATATGAACTAAAGATATATCTAATTTATTCTACTATTGTGAATTCATAGAGGTATCCTAAAGAAAGTCCTTCTATTTCATTTGTAGATTGAAATTTGATATTGAATGAATTTAAATCATGAAAAATAACAATCATAATTTAATGATTTATCATAAAAAATGCAGTGTTCGAATCTCTCCACTCTCAAATTTAGGGGAAAAAAAATAATATGTCACTTACACATGGATAATGGATAAGAGCATAAAAAGTCTTCTTATCAATTAATCTGAAAATTAATATTTAAAATAAAATTAATTCAAAATTTTATATTTAATATTATATATTTAAGAAGTAGGGACCACATTAAATTTGGATTCAAATAAAGAAAAATGACAATTCATGTTTTAATAAATGTCTACATGTCAATTTTCATTACAAGATCTATAACATTGTTAATCGTAGGTGGTTTGCAAAATATTTTTAAATTCCAAGTTTAAATTGTCAAAATTAAGATCCGTATATTTCAATTATATGATAAATTCAGAGATAACAATTAAACCAGTGCAATTCAGCCTTACATAAATAAGGTTCCGTCACTTTTTTTTTTTTTTTTTTTTTTTTTTTTTTCTTTTCACTCCGTGGAAGCACATGTCCTGTCATTTTATAATTTTTTAAATATGATGCAACTAGATTTTGAATTTTCGATAAGTAACTAGATTTGAATTACTCATTAACAAAAAAGGATTGTAAATAATTATTCAATTAAGAACATGTGTGGCATGCTATTTCGTTTTTCTGCTTAACTTGAAAGGCCAACATTTGTCATTTGCGCTAACGACAAGCCGTCATTGTGTCGTTTTAAAGAGTTAACAGTAGATGGAGATGTTGTCTTCCTTTTCTTGGGCCGGGAGGATGAGAAAATTAAATAGACTGTCGTTTAGCTCTCAGTGGAAAAAAGAAGAGTGAGGGAACATGATAACAAAATGACATGTCGTTTTTCGGAGAAGATGATAATACCTGTCGTTTTTTCAGGGGATATGATGGTAAAACGACATGTCATTTTTGAGTCAAAAGTTAATAGGAAATTCTAATTTAGACCAGTGTTCAGGAGAGACAAAGGCCGGTTCGGAGTCCAGTTCAAACCGTTAATTTTAGGATTTGACCCCATCCCTCTGCTTCAATATATATATATATATATCATGTATATATACATATATTTTGGAAAGATTTCTCTGAAGAGAAAACTACAAAACTTGGAACTCAAATTTAAAACACGATAAGAGAAATTAAAAGACAACTTTATGGATTTGATTCATCTGTTCTCTTATTTGTGTGTCAGTTGCTTTGTGAATTGATGAATACGCTTTCACGCTTTACAACATTTGTTTCTTTCTTCATCTTTTGTTATTTGAATCTTAACAACACGTGGTAATTTGATAAACAACTATGTAAAAACCGGTTTCCTTATCAACTAGTAGAAAATCCAAAAGATTAATTTATTTCCGACTTAAACATCTCTGAAAAGCATGGTAGGTGCACAATAAAGTCGAATATTCTAAGGAATGCTCAGCTTCCCACAGTCGAAATCGGCCTTCTTCAGCAGCAAACCAGCCAAAATGGGAGCAAAAAATTTGTCCCTTAAAAAGCTTATGACTTTCCCATCACTCTCTTGTATAAAACCAACAACATAAGACGTAGCAATGAGGTCAAAGCTCCTCCATCTCCTCTCACTTGCATACTTGTTCAGCCCCAATTCAATGTTCATGTACTCTTCCTTTTCTTGACTTCTGACTTCACATTTTTGGCCTTTGCTTTTCAGCAAGGCCTCGCTGAGACACCGGGCCAAGACAACCCCGTCTTCAAGCGCAGCGCAGCCACCTTGGCCGAGGTCTGGCGTCATGGGATGGAGCGCGTCACCAGCCACACACACATTGCCTTTGCTGATGTTGCCCGACAAAACCTCCCAAGGATGCCTATATCTCAATGCATATGATAGGAAGGCATTTGTTTCTGTGCTTTCAATGACATGTCTTACTTGTTCTGGTACCTTTCCAAGCTTGCTCATCACATACTCCTTCATTTTAGCTGGATTCTCTTCTAGCTCTTTCTCTACAAGGCCACGAGGAAATTGAAAAAACAAAAAAGAAAAGTTATTTGATCTTTTTTTCTTTTCCCTTTTTCTTTTTTGTTGGTTAATTTTTCAGCACCTTTTTTTTTATATTACTTGCCAACACTTTGAGTGTACAAGTACTTGAGGAATATACTTTGCTGCTTTGCTTTGTTAGAACTTGAAGGAAAAAAAATTGAAAAAAAAAAAAAAAACCTACTCTTGAAGCAAAGAATCAAATGAAGCTCAAAATAGGTATGGAGGGGTTTGAGTGATAAAATTACCTTGGGCAGGGGAGGGAGGGAAAGTGAAAAACCAATAAGCAAATCCGTCATCACAAGGGATGGTACCAAATCTAAAACCATGTCCAGAGAACTGCATGAAATTTGGATCAAAACCATGACCATTCTCAAAATTTGCATACCCTCTAATAGCTGACCTCCCTGACCCGATAAAAGAAGCCTTCTTGAACCCCAGCCACTTTGCCACCACTGAGTTCACTCCGTCACACCCAACCAACACCTTTCCATTTCGCACCCCAAAAAAAAAAGGTTACAAGCAATCCGAGATCCCCAAACAACATAGTTATAGTTTGTGTTTGGGTAAAGAGCTCAAACTCATATCATTTTGGTTCAAACCATTTTTCTAACGGTGTTTTATCTCATGAAAATTTAAACCAAAAAGTTTTGTTCAAACCCTTTATCCAAATACATAAGCCTTATTATAGGGTGGATGTGTATTCTGTATTCTCTACCTTGGTTTTAATGACCGTGCCATCAGCAAGGTGCACAAGCTTGCAGAAGCCTGATTCCTCAATAGCAACCACCTTGGAAGAGTACCTGATGGTGCCACGTGGAAGTTCATTTGAAAGGGCTTCCAACAACGACTTCCTCTTCACACATCGGATTTCATGGTCTCCGCTGCACATCACGTTCACATTTTTTTAGGTCATATTCTTCCACGCAAATGCTTTTACGTGAATACTTTATTTTAAAATGAGGAATAAATTTCATATTTTCCCCCTTGTATTTTAGGCAACTTGTGCCCTTGAATTTTATGGATGGAATTTGACACCTGTCAATTTATAATACGGATGAAGTTCTAAAATGACGACTTTACCCTTACAACAAGGTTGAGGAGTAAAAATTAGAGTTCGTTTGGTATTTGGATTGAGTTTGAGATAAGATGAAATTTTTAAATTTGAGTTGGTTGACTTTTTAAAAATTAGTATAAATTTTATTGACTTTTCAGAAGAAAAAAAAAAAAAGATAAGTTTAGTTGAAGTTAAACTTTATTACCAAACGTAAGCTTAGAGAATTGAGTATTGAAATTCTAATTATTAGAGAAACGTCAATACTAATTCCTTTATAATATAGATGAAGTTTTAAAATGACAACTTTACCCTTACAACAAGGTTAAGGAGCAAAAATTAGAGAATTGAGTATTGAAATTCTAATTATTAGAGAAACATCAATACTAATTCCTTTAGCCTATAGTTTAGATTAGCTTACAGTTTGCCTTTCCCCGTCAAGGACATCTCGGCCGTTTGAATTCCCGAATCCGTCGACGAAGCAACAATCCTGTATTCAGCTTCCAGTTAGTCCAATATTGCTCCATAGCTATACTCCTAGGCTTCTAAATGTAAACTTTCGTAGGGAAAACGTAAGTTGTTTAAAGACATTAAACATCAGATAAGCCAAGGTTACTGTGAAAGAAACTTGACCATGTTCACATTAAAAAAAAATAAAACAGAAGGTTGAGACCTAATTACCGGAGAAGCCGCTTGTGTTGTTCGCGAAGAGAGTCACCGATACCAACAGCGTCCAACGCCTTCCAAGCATTGGTCCATACTGTCAAAGCAAATCCTGTTGTCCTCAAACTCTCTGCAGATTCCAATACCAAGCTTCTAATCCCCAGCCTGCACCAAAATTTTCATGTTACTTGTAACACACTAGAGTCCTCTTGTCACATTTACATTCACATAAAATTTTTTGCATACATACAAATATATGTGTGTGTATATATATATATATGTATTTGTGCGTGTCTAGTCTAGAGAGAGAGAGAGTTGGTGCCTATGAAGTCCCAAGGATGTTGTAAGGCCAGCAATCCCAGCTCCCACTATCACAACCTCCTCAACTACTTCCATCAGGATATCAGAACAGGTTGTTCTTTGTATTATTGCTGTAATATTTGTACCTTTTTAGCGTTTCAAAAAGGTTTTCGAGTGGGAGTCTTTATGTAGAAAAGGAAGCTTAGTGATGACGTCATCAATGACATATACTATGTGGCAACGTCACAAGTGACCATAAGGTAGTGAATGGACGCATGTGTGACCTAGGTTTGAAGTACCAATCATGTGCGGAGTCAGATAAATTTTTCAGTATCGTGTTGTGTAACAAAAAGACAAAAAAATTAGAGATTACTTTCTAATGATTGAGAACTTAATTATATATATTTTTTAATTATTAAATGAGATATAATTATGATTTTTCTTGTAAAACACAAGAGCATAGTTTCAGTATATATAACTGCAATAATGTCTAATAATTCACGAAGACAAACTATGTTTGGTGTTTTATGACATTAAAATATTGGATCTGTTCGCGCCGGCTGTTGCTTTCTTTGTCCGCAGCCATACTTTATCATATCTGAGTGGACGAAGTTCCCAATGCATATCTATACATACTGACATACATACAGTATGTAGAAGGGAGGGAAAAAAAAAAGCACTGTTTTCTCCAAAACGCGCGTTTTGGTTGAAACGTGCGTTTTGTTCCCTTTATTATATATATATATATATATTTTTTTTTTTTCTTGTGGGCTGGCTGACACAAGGCAGCAGAGGCGCAGTGAGAGAGAGAAAGAGGGATGCGTGGTCGGAGGGAGAGAGAGGAGGGGGGATGCATTCGGAAAGAAAAAAGGAGAAGCGGGGCCCTTTTGTTTTTGTTTTTGCTTCTTTGGAGGGAGTATGTGACAGAGAGAGAGAGTGGTGGGGGCGAGTTGTTGGGTTTTGGTTTTTTTTTTTTTTTCTTTGCTAAAATTGTTGGGTTTGGTTTCTTTTCTCTGCTGACACACGGAAGGGACGGGAGAGCGACAGAGATAGAGAGAGAAGTGAGTGGGATGGGTTTTCTTTTTTTTTTTTTTTTGGGTTTTTTTTTTTTTGCTCGAGGGGAAGGGAGGGGGGAAGAGAGAGAGAGAGAGAGAATAAAAGAAGACTGTGAAGCGAGGGAGAGGAGAAAGAAAATATAAGATCTTCTTTGATAATTTAATTTAAATTGAATTTTTTTATTTATTTTTTTTTTAATTTTTATCTTTTTTTAAAAAATTTTTATCTTTTTAAAAAAATTAATAAAAATTTTTAATTTAAAAAGTATATTTTCAACTTAAATTCATTTATCAAACAGACGTTAAAAGATTTTTTGTTTTTATTTTTTTTTTGTGAGAATGATGAGAGAGAGAGAGAGGGGGGGAGACTTTTTTTTTTTTTTTTGCGTCTCTTTTTGAAGGAGTAAGAGAGAGGGAGAGAGTTTTTTTCTTTTAGTTTTTTTTTTTTAATTTTGGAAAGAGAGAACGGGGAGGGAAAAGTTACTAAATAATATATATTATATAAGATCTATTTATTAGACATCTAAAAATTTATAATATTTAATTTAATTATTTTAATGTATGTATTCTCTAAAATTTAAATACAATTTATATGCATTTCATATTTCAAAAAAAAGATTTATTTTATATTTTGCAAATTTTTTTATTTTCTTGTAATTTTTTTTATATATTTTGTGATAATTAAATTACATTGATTTAAGAAAATATTTTTCATTAACATATTAAAATAATATCTTTCAAATAATTTTTTATTTTGTTATTTTAATCCTTTTTTATGTATTGATGTATTTTTAATATTTCAATTATTTTATTTTTTTGATAGTTTTTATACCTTTTTTATCTAATTTTTATTTATATATTTTTTTACTTATATAAATTTTTTCAAATATGTCTAATTACGTGCACAGCACATGTTTTTCAAATAGTATTTTATAAAGGCGGCACTTGCAGTAAACTGGTATAGAAATGAGAGAAGTTTAAGTACGAATTTTATTTTCATTTTAAAAGATTCTTCACCAAAATATTGTGTCGTATATTCTTATACGATACTATCATATAATTTTCGTTTTATGGAATTTTCCTTAGCCAAGTGATAATTGAATTAGATTTATGACTGTAGGTATAATTTAAAAATAATTATACAATTGATTACATTTTAAGAATGTAAAATACAAATCCATTTTTTAAATTAAAAAAATAATCATAATAATATAAATAGGAATTTTTAAAATAATTTTTATACTTTAATTAATGTGACACAAATTGGTTCTCTCTCTTTCATCAATTCCTTGATAAATATTCTAAGGAATGGAATTTGAGGCACCGTTTGGGAAACTTTTTTAGGTAGAGTTTTACTGTCTGAACCAAAATTCTCAATTGTACATTTCACTCTCTTTCATTTATTTTCAAAAAAACTCCAATCTTAAAAATCTATGATTTTCTTATTTTAAATCGAAATAAGATGATTATTATATCCAAATGCTTACAATGATTAGACAAACAAAATAAAAGTCTATTTTGTATATTTGTTTCTAAACATATTTTAAATTTTTACATTATTTTATACATGACAGTTTATTTTCATAAGTCATCTCCGCAAACAAACATTTTAAATCCAACCTCCTAAACTCCGTCTCCAAAAGGCCTCCCAAACGGACCCTGAATATTCTAAGGAATGCTGAGCTTCCCACAATCGAAATCGGCCTTCTTCAGCACCAAACCAGCCAAAATGGGAGCCAAAAATTTATCCCTTAAAAAGCTTATGACTTTCCCATCACTCTCTTGTATAAAACCAACAACATAAGCCGTAGCAATGAGGTCAAAGCTCCTCCATCTCCTCTCACTTGCATACTTGTTCAACCCCAATTCAATGTTCATGTACTCTTCCTTTTCTTCACTTCTGACTTCACCTTTTTGGCCTTTGCTTTTCAGCAAGGCCTCGCCGAGACACCGGGCCAAGACGACCCCGTCTTCAAGCGCAGCGCAGCCGCCTTGGCCGAGGTCTGGCGTCATGGGATGGAGCGCGTCACCGGCCACACACACATTGCCTTTGCTGATGTTGCCCGACAAAACCTCCCAAGGATGCCTATATCTCAAGGGGGATGACAGAAAGGCATTCGTTTCTGTGCTTTCAATGACATGTCGTACTTGTTCTGGTACCTTTCCAAGGTTGCTCATCACATACTCCCTCATTTTAGCTGGATTCCCTTCTAGCTCTTTCTCTACAATGCAACGACGAATTTAAAAATTAAAAAAAAAAAAAAAAAACCTATTCTTGAAGCAAAGAATCAAATGAAGCTCAAAAATAGCTGAGTGATAAATTACCTTGGGCAGGGGAGGGAGCAAAAGTGAAGTACCAATAAACAAATCTGTCATCACAAGGGATGGCACCATATCTAACACCATGTCCGAAGAACTGCATGAAAAGTGGCTCAAAACCATGACCCTTCTCAAAATTTGCGCACCCTCTAATTGCTGACCTCCCTGTATCGGAAGCCTTCTTGAACCCCAGCCACTTTGCCACCACTGAGTTCACTCCATCACACCCAACCAACACCTTTCCATTTCACAAAACAGACGAATATCACGAGCAATACAGCATTTTATCTCACAAAAATTCATAAAAATTGAACCAAAAGGTTCAGTTCAAACCCTTTTCCCCAACACACTATTAGTTATAATGGAACTATTCTTTTGGTCTTGTTCACTAAATAGTAATATATATATATATATATATATATATATTTCCAATTTCTACCTTGGTCTTTATGATTGTGCCATCGGCAAGGTGCACAAGCTTGGAGAAGCCTGATTCCTCAATAGCAACCACCTTGGATGAGTACCTGATGGTGCCACGTGGAATTTCATTTAAAAGGGCTTCCAATAACAAGTTCCTCCTCACACATCGGATTTCATGGTCTCCACTGCGCATCACATTCACACTTTTTTAGATCAATCTTCAATGCGAATTTTATTAGCTAAAATGTCATATTTGATTTAAAAAATGGGGATAAATTTCTTATTTTCGCCCAAATTTTAGCCTTGTTACATATGCCCTTGAACTTCATACATAGAATCCGACACGTGTCAACATATATTATGGATGAAAGTTTGAAAATGACAATTTTACCTAACAACAAGGTTATGCAGCAAAAATTAGAGCGTTGAATTTTAAAATACTAATTATTAGAGAAACATCAATACTAATTCCTTTAGCTTACAGTTTTCCTTTCGCCGTCAAAGACATCTCGGCTGTTTGAATTCCCGATTCCGACGACGTAGCAACATTCCTGTATTCAACTTTCAGTTAGCCCTACATCGCTTGAAATCACGCTTTACGCCTAGGCAGTTAAATACAAAATTATGTACGGAAATCGTACGTTGTTTGGAGACTTTTCTGTGCTTGAGTTCAATTTAGTTAAAGGCGACAAACTTAAAACATCATCTAGGGGACCAAAATAAAGATGAGCTAAGGTTACTGTAAAAAAGAAACCAGACCATGATCTTCACATAGATCAAATGGTAAGCTTAAGCTTCCTTTAAATTTTAAAAAAAAATAAAAATAAAAATAAAAATATAAGGTTGAGACCTAAATTACCCGAGAAGCCGCTCATGTTGCTCGCGAAGAGCGTCACCGATGCCAACAGCGTCCAACGCCTTCCAAGCATTGGTCCATGTTGTGAAAGCAAATCCTGTTATCCTCAAACTATCTGCAGATTCCAATACCAAGCTTCTAATTCCCAGCCTGCACCAAAATTTTCATTTTTTTCATGTTCCTTGTTACACACTAGAGTAGTTTTGTCACATATACAAACACATAAATATTTATATATTTACATATATGTGTGTGTGTGTTGTCTGTGGAGAGAGAGAGTGAGAGAGAGAGAGAGGAGTTGGTGCCTATGAAGTCCCAAGGATGTTGTAAGGCCAGCAATCCCAGCTCCCACTATCACAACCTCCTCAACAACTTCCATAATTTAATATGTTCCTCTTTGATGAAGTAGTATAACTGAGATTATTGTATATTCTACCTTAAAGTTTCAAAGCTTTTTTTTTTTTTTTTTTTTTTAATTTAATAATAGCAGATCAGGTGGTTTTACATAGCAATGGGATTCTTATATAGTAGAAAATATAGACAATGATGATGTCATCAATGACATGGCAACGTCACAAGTGAGCATATATATGGTAAAGAATGGACGCGTGTTATCGGGTTTAAGCACCAAGTAATGGCGGATCCAAAAATATTTTTAAATATCGGTACCATGTAACAAAAAAGGGGAAAAGAAAAGTCAAGAGATGCATTTTTTAGTAATCGGGAGCTTAATTGAATATTTCAATTATCGCGTTAGACATATTGTTATAATTTTTCTTATAACTCAAATTAGTGGCGACACTACAATATGTATTGTTTAATAATTTTCAAAGACAAAATTTGTTTGGCCTATGAAATTAAGATTGGATATTTTTACACGGCTGTCGCTTTTTCTATGTTAGCAGCCATTTCATTTGAGAGTGGCCAAGTAGGACTATCATTTAGGGGGGGTTTTTTACTGCATATAATATAATAGAGACAGCGCTTATAGTAATTTGGAATAGAGATGTAAGAGAAGTTTAAGTGGGATTTTTTTTTTTTTTTCATTTTAAATATTGTGTCGTATTTTCCTTGGCCAAATGACAATTTAATTAGATTTATAGGTGCAAGTATAATTTAATAACAATTTAATATTAGATTACTCGTAGGGTTCAAATCCTTATTTCGAAATTTTAAAAAATAATAATAATTAATAATTCAATTGGATGGTTTTAATAATTTTTTTAATCTTAATTAGCGTGCACAAATTGGCTTTTATCTCTTTTGTCATTTCCCTAATATTAGTTCTTTCAACAAGGCCTCAGCATGACACCTGGCTATAATTACAATATGCATGGGTCGATGTGCAAATGATTGCGCCTTTCAAGTCCTAGATTCCATCTCCACTTGTACTCTTGGATGTGCAAATTCTATGACTGCAAATTTTGGACTTGGCATGATTTTTTTTTTTTTTTGTATGTTCGTAATTACAATTCCTTTCTTCATAAACATTGATCAATGTGTGTGTGTATATATGTATGTATATAAATAATATGCATAGGAATACATGTATGATTCTTATGTCGGATAAATTACCATTTCGTTTAGTTTTCTTATTATTATTGTCATTAATTTTTTTGAATTTTTAATGAGTTTAGAAAGAAAATCTGCATGAGACATTTTTTTTTGGCGGGTGCTTTATTAGTTGTGATGTTGTAAATTATTATAGAATGTTGTACTAATTAATTAACTTGTATTTTCCAATTTCGACACGTAGATGTAAAGCAAGTGGGAGAACGAATGGGAATCTGCTACAACATTTGTGAAAATACTTGTTAGTTGAGAGCTTCTCATTTGATTGAGTCAAGAAGAGAAAGAGAACTGAAAAGAGAGAGAGAGAGAGAGATATATATATATATATATATATTATATAGTCTGTCCCATTTAATACTTTGTATTGGAGCATTGTACAATTTTGATTTCTCCTTCTTCTTCTTCTTCTTCTTCTTTTTTTTTTTTTTTTTTTCCTTCTTTTGTACTTTAAATACCGAAGAAATTGACAGTTTTCCTACTACATTTTCTTTACTTTTCACAGGAGTTTCTTTCATCTCTAATATCTTAAAACTGTTCCTAGATAGTAATATTTATAACATGATCAAGTTTTTTTGCACCTTTTTTTTCACCTATAACAAGCAAAACTCATTCACTCTTGTTGAAAAGGAATTAAAACTCGACCAACACAAAAATAAAAAAAAAATTATACAAGATCACGCTTTTGCATAAATAGAACGGAAGCACATGATCTATGCTTCACCGAAGTGATTTGGACTAATGACCTTCTGATGCTTAAGTCAGAGAATGCTCTTCAAATGCGTAATGACACAATTAGAGTTATTTGATGACCACCATGAAGTTATATCCTCTTATATCTCTTCGTAGAGGAGCTTAGCCCTCCATTTGAGTTTAAATCATGGTTATTCCAAAAATTAAATAAAATAAATAAATTTAGGGAGGAATGGATGAAACAACTAGAGATGTCAAATGGACTGGTTCGTCCCGACTCAGTCTATTTGTTTAAGTCCATTAGTCATTCCATGTCTTTACTTGTCTACTTTATACAAGAAAAATTACCCAAATAGCCACATTTTTTTTCATTAGTTGACTAATATGACAAAAATTTATAATTCTCACTTAACATGACATGAATTTTATTTTTATTTTTATGTCATTTTGATTTAATATCAAATTTTTGTATCATATTAGTCTGATGCTTAATTTTATATCATTCAAGTGCTTTTTCCTTTTTCCTATTTTTGAGTCTTACAAGACATTTAATCCCTTCTATTTTCTGTTTAGTTGAATGAACCTAATCTATTATGATGTTTATTTATTTATTTTACGAAAAAAGCCATCTGCAGTTTTCCACCATCGTGGTCGTTTTACTCTTATTTGCGTCGTTGCCAGTAGCTCCATCGTTGACTATTGTCATTTCCCCCTCTTTTCCGTTGTAATTAATCGCTTTTCTTTCCTTTTTTGGCCAAGACTATGCTTTTGTTTTCTTAAAGCGCCATCTCTGGTCTCATGTATTTGATAGATAAAAATATCGTCGTTTTCACGTTCTTTTTTCTGACTGTCGTCTCTCCTACTATTTTTTTTCCTTGTTATTTTACCAGAATTTTTAGGCCCATCCACGAAATGACACTGCAAAGATCATCTCCAACACAATTCTTATATGCCTCCATACCATACAAGTACACAAAATAAGATATGACTAGACTTTTTTTTTTTTTTTTTTTAAACTTTTAAACAAAACTGGCACTTCTAGTTCTACCAAAAATTAATTCATGGTCTGAAAACGCCCGCAACTTTGTTATTAAAAAAAAAAAAAAAAAAGCAACAATTAAGTCTACAAACATCTTTAAATGCTAAAGTGCATTCCCTGATTCCAAATTGGTGATTTGATCCTTCTCGCTGACCGAAAAACACCTCCGAAATGCAATCACCACTAAAGCGGGAACCGGAGCCAACATCAATGGCACCATCAACGGGCATCACTGCTATCTTACACGAACCAAATCTAAGGAACCCTATCTGCTGTCGGGGAACTTGGCTTCGTAGTCTTGAGGTAACTGCATACAAGAGTTGAAAGTCAAATGACCAAGGTATATGGAGCTATAGTAAAACCAAAGGCACCACACCAGTTTTCTACATACCATGAAACTTGCGGTTATCATCTTCCCAGCAAACCATCTCCCATGGAGAGCACGTTGTGCGGCTACAGCAGCTTGTGTTTCTTCGAAACGCAAATATACATAA
The DNA here is from genome assembly GCA_025413485.1 of Ficus microcarpa. Lineage (NCBI taxonomy): Eukaryota > Viridiplantae > Streptophyta > Magnoliopsida > Rosales > Moraceae > Ficus > Ficus microcarpa. Next base: position 8,261,226 of record CM046384.1, on the reverse strand, counting down.
CCTGCACTATTCCTGTTCCATTGAAGAAGAATGACAACACTCAAGAACTAGCACTGTGGGGAAGAAAAAAGTAAAAAACTTTTATTAGACTTACTTGTCCACATATATATGTTTCAAATTTCCGAACTTTGAACATTCGTCCTGTACGTCGTCTTTGATGTCAAAATCAAAATCTGGCTCCGTCTGCCACGAAATAATGTCTGTGTAAGCCAACCAGTAACTGAGAAGCAAGATGAATAGCTCTTAGCAAATGTAGGAGGAACTGACCTCAGATGCAGGATCAAACATATTTTTCAGTTGCAGACATTCACTGGGAGCACCAATTGTGTCTATGGAAGGAACAGTAACAGCAGGAACCTGAATGCCAACGCCACCAAGTCCAGCAAGAGCAGGATTAGGAGCTGCAGTAGCAGCAAGGGGAGACACCACTGGTGCAGCTCCCAAAATCGGAGCCGTTGGTAGAGCAAGACCGGCACTATTGATGGCAGCAGGACCCAGGGACCCAGTAATACTGCAAAAATTCAAATGTTCAGATATATGATAACAGAAATAGCATGTAATATGAAACAAAATAATGGTGATAATAATAACAATAAAGAAGAAGAAGAAACACACTTTGATGCGGTGCCACTTCGATCCAATTTCTGCATGAGAAGAGCTCGTGAGCGTGCATTAAGTGCCTGAACATTTATAATATTCGTACGTTAGCAACTTTTTAGTTGGGCCAAGATCAAATGAAAACTAAAATCAAAATAGAAAAGTCGGACAGTAAGACAACAGTTTAGTTGGGCAATGCCAACACAAAGGGAGTGGTAGCAGTAGGTAATGCTCGGCAAGGGTAGGCATTTTAAAGAGTGCTACCAGCTTATAGATATGAAATGACTATTGCCAGACACTGTCAAGGCATAAGCTATCAGACTTTTATTCTTATTCAAATTAGGAATACAAAAGAAGGGTTTCTGTACCAAGCCACCGCCATCGTCATCATCAAAATCACCAGTATTTCCTCCAAGTTCTTGTGCTCCAGGTTGATCAGTAACAGCTGACACCTGAAATCAAAAAGAAGAGAGGGGAAAAAAGCAAAAACAAAATAAAGAATGTCAGGCAGATCATACTTAAGTCTCAAAGTTTCCAGGTCTTTTTTTTTAATTTAAAAAAATAAAAAAATCTTTGCAAAAAGAATGCCACAAGAATTTGGCAAATTCCCTCCGTATCAATATCCAAAAATAGCATTCGACACATGTAGGGAACGCAGTATATCTCTTAAATTTCATTTCAAACAGTCAGAACGTTAGTTCTCCCAGTAAATCTCTAAGCAGAAAACTGCAACCACTAAGACCTGAACATGTCAAAACCTAGAGGTTGACATGTGAAAAGACAATAGTAGACGATGAAAATAGCATGCAATAAACTTCACTAATAGCTTTAGGTGTCTGCCATGAAGATGAAGTATTCGGTATTATCAGACCTCAAACATTGCCTAAGGCATAGCATGCCACTAGGTTTCACCATTCCAGCAAGTGCAATCACCACGCATCATGACCCTTTACCAAACAAATAAACGACCGAATAGACATAGACATGTAGATATGTTTAACTACCGTACTACATAAAGACTTCCACTTAGTTGGTTTTATATTCACCGGGCCACCACAACATATTTCACAACAAAGAAAATAAAGCCTTTTTTTCTCCACAATACTTGAAAGAAATTATGTACTAAACTATATCTGCATTGTAATCTGAGGTCTAGCTAGCCACCGTTATACAAACTCAATGGAGTCAGCTATCATTTTAAATAAATAAAGAATTTACGAATCACGATGAACGAAGCAGCCTTACCTTGATAGTTCGACCACCAATCTCCAACTGTCCGTTCAAGCTCAGCGCATTTCTTGCATCATCAAGACGTGCAAACTGCACGAATGCAACTTAGTAAATCTAACAACAAACAAGAGAGTAATTTCTTAAGCACAAAATACAGTCGTAGTTCATGTGCATGTTTTGAACATGTTGCTGATTTACTGATATATCCTTGCCAACACAAGCGCGAAAACACATCACTTCTAGCAAATCAATTAAATTTGTTGTTGCTTAACATTCATGTTAAAAATACAAAAACTAAAATCCAGATTCACAAGCCGCTGAGTGCACATTGCACATACCTGAACAAACCCAAAACCCTTGCAATGCCCAGTTTCATCAAGAGGCAATTGCACAAGTTCCACTGGACCAAATGCTCCAAAAACCTGGATGTTAAAAAAAAAAAAAAAGGTCAATACATTAGCATGCAGATCTCTAAAATGAAAAGCCTCAGTTACAGCTGGCAATTGACTACGGAAAAGAAGTGCTTGCCTGACGAAGATCTTCTTCTTTTATGTTGGTATGTAGATTGCCTACATAAAGCCTCCTGGCACCACCAGAATAAGGCCCTATAAGCCCACCTGCTCCACTAGCCACAGCTGCCTGTGATTGAACCAGATTCTTTTCAGCTTCAGATGGCTTCACCATTACTGGTTGACCAAGAAGAGGCTGACCAGAGAGTGCAATTGCCATAGGCACTGACATGACATCATAGAACTCAATATACCTGCAAATGACTATTGACTTTAGGATCGGGGAAAAAAAAGGATGAATAACATTCTAGCACTTTATGAAAAATAATTATTATTATTTACGCATTATTTGATCACTATTTCCATTAAGGCATTTCTAAATTAACCACCAATTTATTCTACATATGAACAACTAATCACAACTAACATATCATCATCTCAGGTAATGCACACTAAAAGAAAGAAAAAGAGATGGAAAAAGCAGATCACCAAGGAAAAAGCATATCACTAATGATTGGCGACTAAAGAACAGAGACAGACTATATCAAGATCAGTGGTTAATTAACATTAGGGGGAGAAAATGATTAGTAAGGGAAACATAAAAACCTACCCAACTCCCTTAGAACGTCTTGAATTACGGTCCATGATAAGACGTACATCTCGAACCTGTATACCATAGAGGAGTTAAATTGTTGATAGATAGAAAAACACAGTGATACTTACATCAATAAATTGAAGAGAAATACCAACAGAAAGACCAAACAAACATTCAGGGTGGATTTTTTTTTTTTTTAAAGAAAATTTTAGAAGAAAGAAAAATGCAGTTCTACAATTGTACATTAATTCACCTGAGATATATAACTCAATCTGACACGACTCATGCAGAAACTTACGGACACAGTAAATGCCATTTCTTTTCATTTATTTTGAAGCAGAAAAAATTAAAATTGACTTTACTTTAACAGGCATCCAGAACTATAATGTTGTGCTTGTAACTTTATATCTGTAAATGCATATGAGGTGCTTTTATATTAATTCACGTACATCTGTACAGTACCCTACAGAATTCTCGGACATTAATATTTTCATGTCAAACGCACACTTGTAATGATCATACAACTAAAGTAAAAACGGGAAAAAAGTTGTTAATGATATTAGAGAAAATTACTGAACAGATAGCATGGGATATTGAATTACAAAACAACATAAGAGTGAAAGTGTACTAACCTTGCCAGCCCTTGAGAAAAATTCATAGACATCTCTCTCATCCGCCTTCAGAGAAATCTGTACGGATTGTTTGTTAAAAAAGGGATGAAAAGATAGTCAAATACATGAGGGCACTAGAAAGAGACTTCCAAAGCAAACAGAAGTTACATCATATACGGAGTATAGTAGATAGAGAATTTTCAGAATATAATTCCCTGTGCAAGAATGAGTTACCTGATAAGCAAATACTGTCCTCTGATCCCGTTCTGGATCAGCCTCTGGCTCCGCCATTTCCTCCTTTTTTTCTTTAGGCCTTCTGCAAAAGAATAAAAAAAAAATTTTGAGCTGAAATTCTTCTATTAGCATTATGCTCTTTTTTTTTTCTTTTTTTTTTTTTTTTTTTTTTTTAAGTAAATACTGAGGAGGACCAAGGCAACATGGAGTGTCTATAGATCAACAACAGAACAATTTGGATTCTCAGATGATTAAGATTTTTTGCATGGCAAAAAACTGCCTTGATTTAGACAGAAAAAGTTCGGGAAAAGAACAATCCAATTGACAGCAAAATCTCCCCTCTGTGTATGAAGGCCGAAAATATTATCCCACAGAGAACCGCTTGTACTTTATATTTAAAGATTAATGCATCAGATGCTAAAACAAGGGATTTCAAGCTCTTGAAATTGGATAATAACCAACCTGTAGAAAAATATGAAAATTAGGGAAATTGGATATCACACCAAGATCATCTTAGTAATCCAACTTCAAGCAATGAATTAACAAAAATTATATACCTTCTACAGGTAACACGATACTAAATAAAATTACATTCACAGTGTTATGTACCTTCTACAAAAAACACAATCTTAAAGGTAAACAGCACCATATGTGTCGTATGAGTGGTAATGCCAAAGGACCTAGTTGCAAGTATCCAGAACCTGTTAAAAGTTTAAAATTTCCAGATACATAACAACAAACATATACGGCAGAACTGAGACCCCAAAACTCAGTCACTCGAGGTGACAGTCTAATTCATAAAGTCCACAAATCACACTCAAAACAAAACATATCATATTGATGTAAACAGAAATGCAACGGAATCATAGGTTGTACAATGTGGACCATAAGCAAACTCATAAAAGTATGGTCTTACGATTTTGCGTGCCATGAATCATGAGTTGGTAAACATGCACATCAGTAAACTTGCCACAAGTGTAATAATGATGAACCAATGCAGAGCCAACTAGGACTTTGAAAAGGCAATATTTGGAAAAACTGTGACGACCTCTAACCTTAAAGAAGGCAGGCAAACAATTAACGATTATTATATTTAGTATAAACTGTAAAAAAATGGCCAATCTCGAACATTGTTTTTCCCAACAGAAGATGAAGTGCTTCTCTTAAGCAAAGCCCATCACTCCCTCACCAGCATTTCTGCAACAGAAAAATACAATTAAGCAACCTCAGGCCAAAGGTGGAGGATAACGAAAAGTGTAACATGACACCACCACCGGTCAACATCTCCAACAGTGAACCCTCAATCTTTTGTCACGAGCTTTTAAACTAGATTCCAGAAAGTTTAGGAAGAAACATTTAAGACCCATGACCTGAGTTCCTGTGCCTGGCCCAATTGCCAGAAAGACCATCTGAGGATTGCTCTAGCATATCTGCGAGTTCCCAGAATCTAGTCTTAATTAATATTCAGAATTTTTTGGCTATCAAATAATATAACTACAGAAGTAACTAATGCACCTTAAGTTAACCTACAGAGAAGTTGATTCAGACCATAGCATAAAACCCATCAGCTAAGCCAGAGTTATACTTGGAGAAAAAGTATAAAAGAAGAACAAACAAAAGTTACAAAATGCAGCGTAAGTTTTTTGCATGATGGATGTGCTTCCACATCCAGCATAGGACCTGCATGAACTCGAGCTGGCAAATAATGAAGCAAGCAAAAAGGACAAAAGGATCCTAGGGACAAGAAGAAACAATGTTCCCACAAGTTAGATCAAGTGAGTTTCTGATAACTAAATCCAAGTTATTATGTGCCTCACTACATTTTAGTATGCAATTTGTTTTGCCAAGGTAATTCCCAAAATGTCAATAAAGTCCTTATCATCAATATTGGCAAAGAGCTTAACAGGTTTACTATAACAGACGAATACTGGATCTTTAAAAATCCAAGGATACACGGGTAGTAAAATATTTCAAAATGATATTTCAAGAGAGAAATGCGATAGACAGACAGAGCAAGACAGAAGACGCTAGTCCTATTAAACATATTGTTTATCACCTAACTCCCAAATGATGACAAGCAAATCGCATCCGAAGTCTTTGCATTGCCTCAATAACCACTCAAGAACCTCCCCAAACACAATACTACTCCACCTACTCACCCTTTACGGCAAGACCACTACGCAAGAGCACAACCACTAGTCCAAAGACGGCCCATATGTAATGCATAAACTCCCTCAAAAAAATAAAGCCCAAGGGTAGCGGGCACATTTTGATCATTAATGGCTACCACATAAAACGTAACATCTTAAAGTGAACCAGAACATAAGCAAGCAACTCAAAGGAGAAGGAAAGCAGAAGATCAAACCAATGAAAGTAACAAAAGACACCAGCAAAGAGAATTCATGAATCAAAATCAAACATGAAATTCAGATAATGATCAATATAAAATATTGGCACCAACCCAACTTCCAGACATGAACTAAACTAAATCAGCAACACAGAGTGAGAAAATAATAAAAGATAGCACAAAATGAGACTTGTTGGAAATTGTCAACTTGAGTGCTTAATTGATTCATATATCATTCACAAAAATGCAGGTACATTTGACCCATTTAGTTATTAACAAGAATATCCAATGGTAAGCTTATGCAACCAACAACTAGCTTATCTTAAATAAACAGCTACAGACGAAAGTTAAGAATATAACTTAGAAAGATACCTGCTTTCTCTGTCACGATCCCGCACCTCCTTCTCCTTATCTCTTTCTCTAAACTCTGTCTCACGACTCTCCCTTTCATCCCGCTCACTTCGATGCCTTTCTGAATGACTCCGACTTCGACGTGACCTCTCTCTTTCCCTCTCCTTGTCCCTGTCCTTTTCTCTGTCGCCTTCACGGTCGCGCTCTCTCCTTTCTTTGTCTTTATCCCGATCTCTCTCTCTTTCTCTCTCCTTCCCATTCCTCTCCTCCCTGTCCCTATCTCTGTGCTCCCGGCTACTCCTGTGTCGATCTCTTTCTCCATCCCTGGACTGCGAACGGTGCCCGGACGATCCCCTTTCCTTACGCCGATCCTGATCACGGGACTCCTCGCCAGATTTTGAACGCTTTGAGCGATGTTCCCTCTCATCATCCTTATCATCACTTCTGTGCTTTGAACTCCGATTCCGATCCTTCTCAGAAGACTTTACACTCTCCTCAACACCATTGGCGGTTTCCTTTGCCTTCGGAGCTTCGGGATTTTCCACAGTTTTCTCCAGATACTCGTACTCGTCAAAATCCATAGAACCCTGTTACATTACAAGACCTCAAACTTAAACCTTATAACTGTTTTTCATCAACAAAATAAATAATATATATAAGTAAAAATAACTCTAATTCTCCAAATTACGATGCTAAAATAACTATATAATTAAAGTTTCAAGAAACTAAAATTATTTGTGAATTGAGATTACTAACAATAATCAGACACCGAATTCAATAAATTCATTTTGTTCCCTCCAAAATGGAAACCCAAATTCAAACAAATAAAACAGGTAAGAAATCCTTGAGAAATCCTTGAGTGAGTAACAACTCGAATTCAAATCCAGTGCCGAGCACAAACCCTAGAATGCAGATATCGTAAGAGATTACCAAATTCCTAACCAAATTACACCCGAAATAGATGAAAAAAGATTCAATTAATTATGTTTTTTCTCTTGAATTTGTTGGTCAAGAAACGAGTCGAGAGGTTTCAAGCGTGAGAAGAGAAAATTACCTCGAGAAAATAAGCAAAATGGAAAAAAGAAGCAGAGAATTCGGGACAAAGAACAAAGTAGAGCTCACTCCTCAAAGAGTTCGAAGAAGACGAAGAAGATATAGAGAGCACGTTGTGAGTGTGTTGTCTTGCCTGGTGTCGTCTCCCGCTAGCTAGGGCATGGGCATTGGCTCGGAAGTCGGAAGGCCGCCAATCGGGCGGCCCGGGTTAATATACAACTGATCCAGATGGGGCTGGATTTTCGACCCGAGAGTATTGATTCGGATCTTTTTCTTGCATTTAAAAAATATATATATATAATTAAAAGCTCTACATTTAGGTCCGTTTGAAATAGTTTTTGCTTTTGCTTTTACTTTTAATCAATAGAGGAAAAGAAACAAAAGTTATGATTTTTCAATATAAGTGTTCAGAATTAAAAAATTTCTAAAGTAAAAATACTCTTTAAAGTTATTTAATAAGTAATTAAAATATTAGAATAAAGTTTATGACGTCTAATTTAATCTTTGTTATAAGTTTTAAAATTTGTTCAGAAGAGTTTTTGCAAAAAGTCATATTTTTTTATTTTAATCAGAAAAATTTTAGAAACTTAAAGCTCTTCTGAGAGATAATCTAATCAAACCCTTATTATTAGTAGATTTTTATAATATTGGTATGACACAAAGAACAACATTATTGACAAAGACTTTGTTTTTCAACCGTTAAAATAAAAAAAGTTCTATTATTAAAAATAAAAAAAATAATAAAAACCCTTAGTGTCATAGTTATTGTTAAGATTAGTAATAAAGAAATCTTTTTTTTTTAATTAATGAATACAAGACTTTGATAGTGGTTGCAAATTTTTTTTTTTCCTCACAAAATTGTAAAGTAAATAAGTGACTCCTATACATTTTGTTTTCGTTATACTAACTTTAAAAATAGAGTTTATCTTTTTAACAACACTAACTAGAGAAGAAAATATTTATTTTGTTATATGAAAACAGGGCACTTTAAATAAAATCTTTAAATTTAAGTGCACTTTCGATTTGTTCATGGGTTTTAATTCTGATGTGTCAAATTCTGATAGGTTAAAATATTTATTTGTCAACTCTTTTTTCAAAAAACTGAGACCCACAAACACATATCAATTTAAAAAGATAGAAGATTTAAAATAAGAATAAGGTTACTTAACATTTTCCGGTTAAATGGTTGCGTGAGGTTAAAAGAAGTTAAACCAAATTACAAATCTAACCGGAAGATGCCTTACTTGTACGGTTCATTTGGATATATAATTTTCCGTTAATTAGATCCTCAATTTATTATCTAAAATATATAGATATACAAGAGAGCATATTAGAGGAAGAAATGAAACCATGTTCACTACCATGATATTGATGATCAAATAATACTAATACTAATAAGCATAAGCATTATTTTCCTTTTTCTTTTTTTTTTTTTTTAATAAAAATTTTTCAACATGAATGTTGGTTCAGAATTAACACGACCCAATAACAATGCAGGACTGTCTACAAAGAATCAAAGAGACACCAAAATTCTATGCTTCCTGTTAAAAAATTAGGCAACACATATCTGAAAGGGACAAAATATGCCTTCGTTTCTTCTGTAGAACACCCTGACTATAATCATTAGCACCGTAGGGCAATCCCCTATTATAAATTAATCATTGCAACGTTCATCATATTCCAATTAAGTTCGCGTTGTTATCCCGTTTCGAGGCACATTAGAGTTTCTAGTCTTTGCTGAAGATCCCGTATGCCCCCTGTCTGCTCTTGTCATTGGCCGGTTGACTTCCATCATTTCTTGAACCGGGCAAGTTCTCATTTGCAGCGAGGTCACCTCTTGTAACAGGACGCCTCACAGCGTAACGGTTTTGTTCCCTGTTCTCGCCAACTCCGGCATCCACACCTTGTTTTGCTGGAGCACTAAAATTGCCATAACTAGGTCTTGGGGGGGTGCTCGGAGTGCCAGGACTAAAGGGTTCTCGCCCGGGTGCAACATTCAGGGGGGGAGGCCTATTGTATCTAAATGTAGGAGAACCGACTGCAGCTTCGTCACTTTCCCTCGTTTGCTGTGAGAAATTTATGTCTCTCGGTGGCTGCCCTCCTTGATATGAGAATTGGGGTTCCGACCTGGTTGAGTCCCTGATACCCACGTTCCTGTGATCCATTCCTTTATTTGGTGCAAACATATTTCTTTGCCCGCCTTTTTTATACCTTTTTTTGGTATCATCAGAAGTCTCCACTCTGTCTGAACCATGAATATCTGAATCAGAAGAGGCCGATGTAGAGGAACTAGCATGGTGAACTTTGTCAAGACAGTTATGCTCAACAGTTTCCAAACCAGGTTCTGCAGCATCAGTTGTAGTGGAGGTTGCCTTCAGAACCCCAGAGCTTGCATCAGCTAGATCCTTAATTTTACCACCACCTTTCTTTGGTAATCCGAACTTTCGGTGCCTAACTATCAGAAAGGCACTATCTTTCCCTATTGTTGGTCCACTCTCCACAACAGCTATATCTTCAATCTGCAAACCATTATCCTAATAAAATATTTGAAGAAGGAAAAGAAAGAACGAAGAAAACAGAGTCACTGACGTAGAAATAAGAGGAGATTTCGACAATATGACAATACCAAGGCACAGATACGAGATAATGTTCCCAATACATCCTGATTTTCAGTACCCTTGGCAGTACACTGTCAAAAGAAATGGAGAGCAAGTTAAAAAGATAATAATATTATAAGTCACCTCATGCAGAATTAACTTCTAAAATCACTTTGGAAGATACATAGAGAAACGGTAGACAACAACGCTTAATTTTGGCTCTGCCAATGGTGTCATTTTCCCATCACATGAACCAAAACTTGTTAAGGTTCGTAGACGTAACATGAAAGCAAGAATACCATCAATCACTCCATAACAAGACAATCTAAACACCAAATAACTGACAAGGACCTAGTCCTATCCCGACAAATTACCAGTGAGAAAGTTGCCTTTCAGTTCTCTCAACAAGCATTTGATTTCCTCCAAGTCAAAACACAATATTTTTGGATGACTTAGGAACACGTAAATATGCGAATCAATAGTACACCCCTGTGGAATAGAGGCATCTGTATCTTCTCTTCCAAATTCTTTTCTCTCTCTCTCTCTCTCTCTCTCTCTCTCTCTCTACATCTCCTCATTCCACTTATCTCTCTAGTTCTGCATTACCCTTCTCCCACTCTACACATCATTCCACAATATAAATAGGAAATGTTTAAGACACAAGCTCATTAAAACATTGTCAGAGACTCAATGTCCCACATGGAAAGACTACAAGATAAGTAATGGGTCGATAAGCCCTTGGGTCTCCTCCCCTGCAAACTCGTTTTGCAAGGCTAAGTTCTACCTAAAGGGTTCCCAACAAACAGTCGAGGAAAAAAAAAGAAGAAGAAGAAGACGAAGAAGAAAGAATACCTTCACTTTATAGCCATCCTCCATTAATCTCGTCACATTGACTGCTTTCATCAGAAGGTCCTTTTGTTCCTGAATGAGACAGGCTCAAAGATGCATCAACAATTAAACATGCGGTTGGAAAAGTGGGAAGAAACTAAGAACAAAGTGCAAAAGAAAGTACTCACAGTTTTGCCACTGAACCTAACTTCTTTAAGAGTCCCTTGCCGCAAAGTTGACTCCTGCACGAATTTAATTATTGAACAGAGGTTAAGTCCATGAATCTTAAATAGTTTACTTGCAAAGAAAATCTATTTGGCTGGATGATACGGACTACAAAATAACAAATAGAAAGTACTCTAGTCATGATCCATCAGCCAGCCTCACCAAGCTGTAAACACTACGAAATATACGTACGGGAATAAAGATTTGCATACTTTCCCAGAAGTGCATTACTTTCTCTCCTTAAACAACATTAAGACTAATGCAGACTTACTAATGCCCTCATTGTAGCATACCTTGCTTTTAGCACGCTCCTTTTCCCGTGCGTCTTTCAGGAACTGCTCTTTATTAAAGTCCATTATTTTACACACAGGAGGCTTAGCACTCCCTGAGACCTGTAAATCAGAAAGCTAACAAATGAGTTGATCTCTCACATCACTAATTAGAAGTACTAATGGCATATTCAAAAGAACTCGAAGCAGAGAGAGAGAAAACCCAAAATCACCACCAAAAAAAGAACTCTGATGAGAAGAACTGAAGCATGCGTGTACCTCAACTAAATCAAGATTGAGTTGCCTTGCACGTGCCAGAGCTTCACGCCTCGAAACAATCGAATGCTCTACAATACCAACCCCCATAATAAATCAAAAAATAAGTACATAGGCAAAGGCTAGAGTTTTATGAACTTCGTCGAAGTAAATGACATAAAATTACATTTATTTTGCATAAAAATGACATTGTGAAGACTGAAGACATAACTATAAAACATCTCCCTAGCATAAACTGTTGCATTTCTACGTTAGAAGAGAAACTGATTATTGTGCTATATCAGTGTGACGGACCTAAAACAAACCCTAAACAAATTAGCCCTTTTTTTGGATCACCATCTCAATTTGAGTTTTTTACAATGCAAATGTGCGTTTAGTTGGTGGTGTGAGACATTCAAGTGCATTAAAAAATGGTTTCAGTATTCACAATAATTCAACTCAAATCCAAATTTTAATTTTTTAAAATCCATTCCACACTCATATTTCTACCTTAACAATATTAAGATGTTACCTTTAACAAAACTATCCAAACACACATTCAAATTAAAAACACAATTCAAATTTTACATGTGGATTCATACATTCAATTTGGTAGCAACATTCTAAAAAGTTCAAACGCAACCTATGATCCAAACCGACCCTTAATCCTTTGTATGGATCAGTTAGAATATGTTAATTATAGATAGATATTTCAGTAAAACAGGAAAAAAAAAATTTTGCAATATAAATATATAAAAATATAAGAGATAATAATATATACCATCGCCCATCACAAGTCTGACAACTTCAGCTGTGATTTTCTCGTTTAGTCGAGGTCCGCTCGTCTCCCTGGCTTCCTTATTTTGCTTCTGGTACTACAAAATTACCCAACAGACCAACACCAAATCCATTATTCACGCCAAATTACCTCGTAATTCAAAACACAAGTTCAAAGCTTTAAACTTTGAAACAAAAATCGGAAATTAAGTCGGATAATTTACAAACTAAGGAAATTGAATCTCAATTAAGAAAATATATACCTGAACTGGAGCGGCGAAAAATCTGGCGTTGTAGCAGAAATCAGTGGGTTTACCATGAATGACGAAATGGGGATCCTGTGCGGGACATGCTTTCGAAGGAGAAGCATAAGGAATGGCCTTGAATTGGTGGGAGAATTGCTTGAGCTTTGATTTTCCGATTCTGCACCAAAACGCCATTGTTCTCTAATGGAGTTTTGGCATAGAGATTGAATGGAGAGAGAGGGAGAGAGAGGGCTCTTCCATGGCAGACACCTAAAGCTGGGGTTTTTGCTGATTGCAGAGTCCTGAACGCTGAAACGAAATGTTCGGATGGTGGATGAAGTTCAAGGCCCAAATCCACTGTAGACTGCAGTTATGGGCCGAGTCCAGATCTCGAAGCTCAGCCACTAGTCGTGGGAAATTTATGGCCCGTTTAGGTTCAAGTTTGTATAGAGACGGAGATAGTTTGAATTTTAAAAATATATGTTTTACGAAAATCAATTGTTTATAGTGAAAAAGTATAAATATTTAAAACGTGTTCGGAAAAAAATTAATAATATAGATATTATTTTATTCATCTCGAAATTCTATGAAATTTGAAAAAAAAAATCATCTCGTTTCGATTTAAAATAATAAAGTTATGGATTTTTAAAATTTATATTTTTTTTATGTCTATAAAAATTAATAGTAAAATTGGAGAAAAATGACCAAAAAAAAATTTTGGAAACAATGTTTCCAAACATGACTCCAAGCATCCCCTTAGAGGAACATCATCATCACTTTCAAAAATGGGAATTTACTGTTATACTAAATTACAGTAAATTACATTTTTATTGAAATAAAGTAAATAGCTAGGTTCTGTGACTAGATGTATAATCTAATGGTACTTTCACATCTGACTCAATCAAGAGATATTGAATATTCGTATTCTCAAGTTTAAGAAAAAATAACATATTTTAAAATATTTGAAATAAATAATAAATTTACAAGGTAAATATAAATTTTACTAGGTAAAGATAAGATTTACTAGGTATATAACATATTCACATGAGTAAATAAGTCATTGAGTAGATAAATTTGTTAGAAATGACGACACAAACTGTAGTCTAAACGACAATTGTATAGAACCACAAAAGACAACAGTGAATAAACGACAAGATCCTTTTCAAATGACATATTTAATAAACGGCGTTCTTCTTCTTTTTTTTTTTCCCCTGAGAAAACGACACGATTCTATCGAAACACCCACATCACGTATCTGGAAATCCGCATTAATGAACAAATTAATAAGACAAAAAACATGGTACCACTAACACGATGTACTTCACGACGACAACATATCATTAACGACAAAATTTTCCTAAAACGGCAGATATAAAGAAAAACCAGTCAAAATAAATGATAAAACCACCGCGTTATTTTAAAAGAGAAACCAGTCGAGACATCGGGTACATATGGTATAGAAATGACAGTATTAAAAAAAAAATGAATGAACATCTAGAGATAGAAACGAATGCAGTCAATAAACACAAATGACCTTTCAAACGACTACAATACATAAAACGAAAATGACTTTAAAAACGCAACTTCTTTTAGAAACGACTTCGAATTTTCAAACCAATACGACAATTCTGTAAAACAAACGACTCAAAATCCTGTCCAGAGAAATCTTAGAAAAGAGATGAAATGATAAAGGAAGAAAGAAGACATTTATTATGCAACTTTTGTAATCAAAATTCTACTGTAAATATGTTTGTTTATACTTTTATAGCAAGCCGTAATGATCTATTTGAATATTACAGTAGTCTTTTTATTTTTTATTTTTTTTATTGATCAAGTTTGTAATAATTTGTGACTTGTATTTTAATAAAGAATAATGCTAGAGTCTGGGAAAACTAATTCTAATCTTAACTTTTGAATATTATATGATATGTGAGTTGCTTTTTTTATTTAAAAACACATAGATTATTATTGATCAATTTGATTGTGATATAATAAGTACTATTTTTTTTCTCTGCTCTATTTAATTTATATTATATTATTACTATTTTTTTAGGGAATATTATTACTATATTTGAATATTAAGTTTTCTTTAACACTTTTCAAGATAAACTTGACGACAGAGAATCTAAAACGACAGGGACGTATCAACGACAACAAATATAGAAAACGACAGTCACTATGCACAAACAATACTGGCCGCATTACACGGGCAACAACAGTCAAGAAAACAATTAATATTGCAGTACGACAATATTTATTAAAACGACAATGTCGCCTAGAAACGACAATGTTCTTTTTTAGGCCTTTTTTTTTTTTTTTTTTTATATATTGAAGCAATATTGAATATTCCTTTTCTTACTCCTGCCTAACAACAGTCTTGAAAACGTCAGACTTTACAAACGACATAAAAATAACGAACGACGACGTCCTCGTGGTGGACAAGGTATTTACAAACGAGGGTGAACTAGAACAACATTTTGAACGACAACGCTCCCTTAATACAAATAAACAAACAAAACAAAGAGTCGAAAGAAACGACAGAAATAATTTACAGACGAAGACAAGATGTAGATAAAGAACAACGTCCAAAGAAAGCAACTTCATCAAATTACAAATCCTTTGCATAAAAATGTAGGAAAATCCTTTAAAAAAATTTGAATCACATGAAAAAACCATTAATCTGCCATTTGATTTTTGACGCAAATAAAAAGTTAATAATGATATTAATAGATACACTATGGTGGATAAACTGAGCAAAATCGATTTTTCTAAGTTTTTGTGCGGGCGACTAAAGAAAATCAAGGATGTCTTGAGCTCCGTTTAGTGAAATGGTTTGAGTTAAAATTTTTAAATTTGAGTTGGTTGACTTTTTAAAGACTAGTTATAATTTTTGTTGATTTTTCAAAAAAAAACAAAAACTGAGATAGAAAAGTTGAGTTTAAACTCATTCACCAAACGAGGCAATAATTTCCTACCCAAGATTTATTTAAAAAAAACACACAAACACACAAGAAAGAATGAATATTAGGGGAAATAAATAATAGTGTTTTAATTTTTCAAAGAGAAAGCACTCCCAAAAATTGGATTTCCTAGCTCAACAAATTAAATCAAGCAACAGTATGTATTATCAAAATTGAAGGTTAAAAGAAAATTTGTCTACCTAGCTGACTTTTTATTATTAATCGTATTATCCCTTGGCTAAAATCTGACTTCTTCCTTAGCTTAACCGTGGAGAAAATCCCCTTTAAAATTAATCTGGCATTTTTATATAGAATAAAAGGTGAACGTGCCAACAAAATTTAACAAAAATAATAATAATTACAACTTGAATTGCCCATGACTAAAATTTAGCTCATGTTTGGTATCATATCTTAGATCAACTTTTTAAAATTTCATTTTTCTACCTTATTTTCTTTTACAAAAATTTAAATTCTATAACTTAAACGGAGCTTACGTTAAGTCTACTTTTTGTTATTATACTATGACGCTGCATTATTTATTATCGTGGAAGTGTTGAGATCACAGATTATGAATCAAAATTACTATTAAAATTGCCTCTCTTTGCACTAAATATGGTACAAATACACACACATATTATTGGATTTAAGGACTAATTGCCATGGAAAAACACTTTTTATCTCCTATATGATGATATCAAGAACTGCCAAAAAGTAAAAATAAAAAAAATATAAAATATAAAAAGTCACGGTTGGAGAACGTTCCATCGCTGTTGAAAGTTGAACCACTAATTTGGTCCTTGCCATGAAAAGCATGCATGAAGTTCTTGAAGCGTGGTCTATCTTGTTTTTTTTCCACCAATATGAAAAGAGCCTTTATTTTTTTTACATTCTTATTAAAGAGTACAATTCTTTTCTTTTTCAAATCTTGAAAACGTCTATATATTGGAAAATTGTATTTGTAGTTTACTCAAGGAGCAAGTAAAATATAAATAATTAATATATGCGTGAAAGTTGAAACTCTCTTCATTTTTTCAATTATTTTCATTCCCATTCTTACCTTATAATTATAAATAAATAAAAAAGTCAATAAATCCATCTAGTCAAGTCTTTTGACATTAGGACAGGGGCACCATATCAATATTATTATTGGACTCTAAAGATTCATGAAGCGGGGGAGATCAATACATCAAATAGCATAAGAGAAAATTACTTTGAAATAATAGTCTAATTTAGAAGATGTAGACAGGCACGTGCGTTCATAAACAGCACCCCATCTCTAATAATGGAGAGGGTAATGTTAACAATACATTTCAACATAAAAAATATAAAAATGACACACACACACACATATATATATATATATATATTATAGATATACATATGAAATGTTGTTCTATCTTTATTATTTCAACACATGATGCTATTTCAAATACTTTAATAGCGTGTTTAGATATGTTTGGATCCAAATTTTTCAATTCAACTTGAATATATAAATTTTCTCAATTTTAAAAAATCTTAAATCTAAATCTTACTTTTAAATTTTTTTTAAAAAATCCATAACATATATTTTTCTCTTTCCCAATTACAAATTTAATTTAGGTTCTCAATCCAAATTCAAAATTTTCAGTTCAAACCTATGGTCCTAATGAGCACTAATGCATCATAAACTTAAAGCTTTAAAACTTGTGAAAAAAAAAAAATACTTTTTTATTATTTTTAAAGAGATAACAAGAATGCTTTTAAGTATTTAGCAAAAAACCTAACATATTAAACCCATGTTAATGCAGTCAAGTGCTAAATTTTGGAATATGTCACGGTGTTAAACTTCGCATCAAATATAACAACTAACAAGTTTGAAATCATAATATTTAAGAATAACATTACATTGGAGAATATAGTTTTTCTTAACTTAATGCTTAAGTATTGATGTTGGCATAAAAAATTCGCAATGTATAGAAGATGCTTTTATCATATAACATACATATAAATATATACTTATCAACTAAACCAATTAGTAAACATGTATATACATATATAAAAACTAGATTGCATTTATGAATCTCGTATTATGAGACTTCTAATACTTTCTATAATCAGTGCGTGAACATTGCTCCAAATATAAAGATATCCAAGTTCCACATTAACCTACAAAAAAAAAAAAATATATATATATATATATATATATATATAATGTCTAAGAGCTCCATCAGTAAGTACTCTAATTTGATTGGATTTCATTTATGAATCTCGCATGCTATGAAACTCACATATTTTTTTATTAGTATCTGATATTGGTGTTATCTTCTAATTTTGTAACAATATATATATAAAATCTCGGAGTTCAACATTAGCCTAAAATACATAGAAAATATTTATAAAAATCATTGATATCTTTACATGTAATAAAAAAAAAAAAAGGGATTTCGTTTATAAATCTCATATTATAAGACTTGCAAACTTTTTATTAGCACATTGATCCAAATGTAGTTCGAATTTTTTTTGTCTTTATGATTATAATAGTGGTATATATATATATATATATATATCGATATAGATATAAAAGATCTATGATGATCCTGAATAAGATCATCCGGGGTCAGCTGACTGGCACCAACTGGCAACCGCCAAGCGACGATGATTTGAGAGGGAAAAAAGACAAAATTTATAAACGAGGAAAGGAGCGAAGTCCTTTTTGACGAGCATGCGGTGCCGCGTATCAGTGGGGGCTACCACCCTCAACCACTGGCAGAAAGCACAAATATATTAGACAACGATAACCAGCTTCCAGCTATTCTCTAACTGTGAAAGACCAATCACTTCACAAATGTTGGTAACCAGTTACATCTCTTTCTTCCTCCACATTACTCCATCCCACATATTCACAATAATATGTATCTATATATATATAAATAAAACAATAATATACATATATATTTACATATATGGAGGGAGGGGCTCCAACACGGAACTCCTCTTGTATGCCAAAGGGATCAGTGTTATATTATACCAATTAGGTTATTCAAATATGATCTTTTTTTAGTAATACTTATCGTTTATACTGTTATCTTAATAGTATCATGTTATAAGATTCATATAAGATTATACACAAAAACAACTAATTATTACAAGTTTTTAAATATCAAATTATAAATTTGTATGATATGTGGTACCGCATGTGAAACATTTTCTATATGTATATACATGTACGTGTATGTATATGCATGCCTCAGTATCATGGAGAATTCCAAGAGTGGATATAAAAATATAATATCTTAATCGTCAAAACACACAAAATCTAATGAAATTTGAATGTTTGGATTTGTATATGTTAAATAGGCTCGTACAGACACGAAACTCATCTTTAACAGTTAATTCGAGGGGAGACGGTGTCCAAGTACAATGCAAAACAAAAATCATAACAATACCATAATTTAATAATATTGGACAAATTCACAATCTAATAATATCTTAGAATATGATATAGATATTTATAAAAAATATATATTTTAATATAGAAATTAGTGCCAAAAACCCTAAGCTGATGAAACAACAGTTTGTGATGCGACCAAAAAGCGGGGGGCAAAGTGACGATCAACATTATCATCCTTGAAAACGAATAAACTGTAAACAAATTTTAATAAAAAGTTTTTCTAGCTAGCATAGAGTAAAAGGTGCTCTTGAGTTAGGACGTCGACTTAATTTAGATGAGATTGGGCCAGGAAATGACTGCCTTAGTTAGAAGCTGAATGTTGCGATGCACGTATAATTTAAACATAATTGAAGGAATTAAAACCACAAACCAGTGGTCAACATGATGTAAAAGTTGACCTAAAATCCCATTACGTGGGGTAATTTTGAAATATTTTATTTCTTGATGAAATTTTCGCTATATATCCCGGTCTCTAGATATGGAATATCTTGAGTCGAGTTTCATGTGTTTTTTTTTTTTTTTAATTAATGACTAAAATAAATATTGAATGAAAGACTCTCGGTCTTTTGGAGACTAAAATAAAACGACTATAAGCAAGCAATAATAAGAAAACGACAACATGAGATTTATCTTATGCATATGACACCTTCCTCTTGGTCAAACAATCACGATCGTTATTGATATTTATGTATAGATTCCTTGTTGACAATTCAAGGAGCCAAACAACATTCAAGAAACCAAATCAGACTACGTTTTCCTTTTTTTTTTTTTTTTTTTTTTTAAAATCCAAACAGAACTAAAAGAGATTCAATATTCTTCATCACTTTCAAAAAGTTAGGCACATTTGACTGTGCCCTTTACATACATTGGAATTTATTCAATACAAATTAATAAAGCAAACTATGCATCACCGCATACGTCACCATGATTAATATTCTGTTTTTGTTTTTGTTTTTTAATAAAATAATTGAATAAATGAATAACTTGTTTTTTAGTTCACTGTTTCAGGCAGTTGGAGTTAAATATTAAACAATAACAATAACAAAAGTAAAAATAACATTTAATATTTTATATATGTACGTTCCAATTCAGTGGCCAATATGATGTAATGGATGAGAAATCAAAATTCGGCACAAAATTACAAATAGTTCACGTATATATCAGTGTAACCAAGATTGGTGGGATATTTGGTAGAGTCAACGGACCACTCCCACTATCAATCATGTAAATTAAAACAAAACGAATGGTTGAGAATTGGAACTATTACAAGATCATTTGAAAGGTCAATAAATTTTATTTTGTCCCCCAATTGAAAAACAAAGTTACAAGCTTAATTTCTACCATTCTTTTTTCCTGTTAGACGAATATCCTCATTTAAGCAAAGCCCTTTAAATGGCAGAAGCAACTAAGCATCCTCATTTTTCAAGACAAAGTCTTGAGTTTAAATTATTCTTATAATGGTAGTGAACATGATATAGACATAAAATACTTAATGTCTTGTTTAACATTTGAGTTTAAACTCAAAATTTTTATATTCAATTTTTATCTTTTTTCTGAAAAAATTTTTATTTTTTCTGAAAAGTCAACATAAATTTTCAACTCAAACTCATTCATCAAACGGACTATTAAGAATCCCATGTCACTTGAAATGCTTTGTTTATCTGAAATTATCAGAGCACATCACACTCTATTATATCCTTCTATATTGTTATAAACTTTCTAAAATGAATGCTCCAACTAGTAATTAAACCATACAATGAGATATGTTCATTACCATAAGGCTCTCGCAGGACCACTTATCTCAATTGTAAATCAAAGTCAACACATCGTGAGATGATTTTTCATACAATACTATTATACACGTCGATCGATCAAAATAAATGATGTAACGATTCTTTAGAATACTTTGTTTAATGAATCCGTGGTCTTTCTTTCTTGCTTTATTTATTATTACATCGTGAAAAACGTTAATTGGACATATAACTTGGATGGATTAATTACGAAAGGATATAATTCAATGAACAAGCAAGCTCACTCGTCAAAAAAAAGAAAAAAACGGAACGAAACGTCCACTTTTTTCTTAGTTTGACCAAAATGAAGATAGGCCACTTCATTAATTGCACACAACGTAAACTTGGAAAGTACATTGTTCCCATTCCAGAAATGACCCTTCCCTTTAGATTCTAGTGGAACAACACTATCTGTATTTGAGGATCTCGGTGGTTGGGATAAGGCTCTTTCCATTTTTTTTTTTTTTTCTTGATGAATTAGCATTATTATATTAAAAATTATAGATCTTCCTTGGAGTTTCCAATGTAAACAGCCCTAGGATTTTGCTCGTACTCTCTTCATGAAATTTATGGCACGTGTCACTGAATCAAACACAACACACCCTTGGGTGTTTACATATAGTTGATAGAAAGTGAAAATTTCCAGTGACTTATAAATATCACAATTTTTATTTTAGTTAGTAATTATCCGAAAGTTATAATTTACTAAATTTATTATAAATCTATTAAAATTTATTATCCTGAAAGTTGTTGTGATCGATCTGTTTCGTAAATTATATGTATAATCTTACTTGTGTGATATAGATAGCATAGATGTAGATGTTTGAAAAGTCGTTAGAAAACTCCATATGGGTTTTAATTCATTTTACGCTTAAATTTCATAATATAGCTTAGTTGTAGATGTTTGAAAAGTCATTTGAAAACTCCATATTGGTTTTAATTCATTTTACGCTTAAATTTCATAATATATATAGACGTGACAAGTTCCAAATCCTTCGGTAATGCACAATCATGTCAAATTGATGTACATTGCCAAAAGAGTATTAATTGATTGGGATTCAAAATTATTTTTTCGCAATCTGTGCTTATCCTTTTCTTCTCATCAAGTTGATTGGGATTGTCCATTAAAAACTAATTGAGTAGTGGAAAATAAAAACAAATAAATATAAATAAATAAATAAGGTCTACAAATGTATGTGGCACACTGTAGGCTACACAGATGTCTATAATATGGGTGTCAGGTGAAACTGCGGTCCCTCTTTAATCTGAAATCCTGAATTATTTTTTACCATAAGAAATCCTAAATGGCATGGATTTTTAAGAAAAAATTGACGTAATTCATTTTTATTCTTTTACATAAAAAAAAATGTCATCCTCCTTTATAATTAGTTAAATTTTTTTTTTGGGTGCAAATTCAAATTAAGATAGATTTTTTCCTCACGTCACATTATGACAAAACTAGTGCAATTGAATTCGACCCAAATTTTGGAACGAAGAATTCGCCCCAAAAAAAAGAGAGAGAAAAAAAAAAAGAAAAAGAAAACTTGAATGAAGAGCTTACTTAGCATTGTAATTAAACGACCAACGTAGAATCTATGGCCACGAATGGCAAAATTATCGGAGATTAAGAGCTTCAACGTTGCCTCGTGCGAGTTGGCTTTGCTTCATTCTTCGCTAGAACAAAGATAAATTGGATTTCTGTGTGACTCTTGCCTTGTTAGGGGAGCTTCCGTCACGTGATCATGCATGAAGTACGCACGAATAAGGCAAAGCTCCCTCGCACAAACATGATTGGAAGCTCCATTGTCGATGAGGAGAGCTACCTCATGCAAAATCGCCTCGCATCTACGAGGACAGATTGTTTTGAGTTCGATCTAATGAAAGGCATATTGTCCTAGGACGAGGTCGCCAATGACGTTGAATACTTCGCACACCGGTGCCAACAAGAACAAAGGAAAAAAGAACAAATATAAAAGGGTCCATTTTTTAGGTTCTAAGTGGTTACTGCTTGACGCTAATTAAGTTAATGTCTAGTAGATGCATGTTAGGGGAAACCGTAAATCAAACTTTGGAAAAAAAATAAATAAATAAAGGCTTCTATTTCAAGGATTTAAGGTATGTTCTCCGCTTTCTTTATTGGTAAATGAGTCAACATGGCAATTTTGGTATCAAAAGTTCAAAATATGAGGAATGTAAATTACATCGTTCAAGAGTGAAAATATTTTTCTAAAACTTAAAACTAGTCACTAAATTAATTTTTTCTGGAGTTGGATTGAATGCGAAATCCTGCTAGTCATTATTCGTATGAACTCCTAGATCCATAAAGGATACATACCATTTACTATTATGTACAAATAGGTTTATCCTATTTGTACAGATGTGAAAATAAAGGGATCTATTCATTCTTTATTTGCGTTTGCAGTCTTTAGCGGTTATTAAAATATAGATATATATATATATGAAAAATACTAGGAAATCAACTCTAATTCCAATTTTTAAGTAATAACTTGCGTGACATATAAGTTGTCAGTTTTTTATTGATAATTGTTTAAAGTATTGTCATATCATAATTGATTACATTTATCGATGAAAACATGACACATGAATTGGCATTCAAAAAGTTAGGATTAAAATGGTGTCCTTACATTACTTGTATATATATAGTTTCTTCACTTTATGTAATTTGGTAATTTGGATTTTATTGGCAGATCCCTTTAGTGCTATTTTAATTATTGATCCGTGCTGATGAGTGGAGAGGTATCTCCCAACTTTTCTGATGTCTTTTAATGCATATCCTCCTTAATTTGGTATCGTTTCTGTTGGCTCTTCTCGATGCCACGCGTTTTCAATGGATTATCTTTTTAGCAAAATTATAAACTAACAATAATAATACTAATTAATAGCAATAATGAAAGAGTACTTCTAATCCTTTCGTTCTAATTGAAGTAAGTAATCTAATTAAATATATTGGCCTATTCCTTTTCCAGGCATTATTTTGAAGTGCTATATATATATATATATATATATATATATGATATGATCAACCGACCTTTTTACCTAACTTTATCCCATTTTGCTTCACTCTCCATATCCATATCAATCAAGGAAATGATAATAATATTTTTTATTTTTTATGAAATAAATAAATGTACATTATTTTCTTATGCACATAACATATTATATGTGGGGATTTTAAAAATTGAAAGGCAGCATGCCTTCTGCAGGGGAAGGTTCTTCTCAGGAAGCAAGCAAAATTAGTGTAACAAATGAACATAAATTAGAGTTAAGAGAAAAAGGACAGATCAAAGCAAATTTAATATAAATTTAACTCAATGGATCTGGCACCGTTTCTTCTGCTAGAAAATAGGAAAGTGACTTGTGTCTTCTTAAATAAAAAAATTAAAATAAAAAAAAAGGGGTAAAAGAGAGATCGGATAATTAATAGCAAAGACCACTAATCGGTTATCTATAGAGTAATATATAGAGTAGGTACCATTATTATTTAGACTCTAGAGTGTCTATTGGAGATGATCAATCGGTGAAACCTCCTATGCAACTTGGCAAATGATAAGCTCAAGAATTAGACGCTTTATCTCTGCTATTATAAAAGTAATAATATTACAGAAAAAATATAAATAAGCACATATTTTGTGTTATCGCTGTGTAATAAGTATCTTTATTGTTGATAATCTATAGAGTGTTTAATGGAGATGATCGATTTGGTCAAACTTTTTATGCAACTTGGAAAATGATAAGCTCCAGAAAAGAGTCTAAGGATCTGTTTGGTGAATAAGTTTGAGTTGGAAATTTTAAGTTTTAATAGTAAATTTGTGTTAACTTTTCAGAAAAGACAAAATTTTTTTCAGAAAAAGATAAAAAGTGAGATGAAAATTTTAAGTTTGAATTAATGAGCCAAACGAGACTTAAATACAAAACAAAAAAACAAAACAAAACAAAACAAAACAATTTTTTTTTCTTGAACGTGCATTAATTTGAAATGGCCGCTATTAGGAGTTAGATGCTTTCATCCCATGCTATTAAATGATGGGAATCTTTTGTTTAATTTTTGATATCGTTAATAGTATCTAATTGATGAAATTAGGTCATGTCATTTTAAAAAACATTGAAATGTTTCATAACTGATTTTTAATATCTTAAAATCTAACTTCATTAAAAAATGTGTCAAAATATAATTGATCAGATATCATTTGAGATGTTAAAATTAGACATGAGATCTCAATCCACTATTAAAAGTAACAATATTAGAGAAAATAAAAATATAAGCACACACAAGTGTGATATTAATTCATACTCAATTTGTAATTTTCACATCCATTTTGAACTGCCATAAGATTTTAGAATGATGAAGGGGAAAAAAAAAGAAGAAGATGAAAATCGCATACTCCGTATTCTTCTTTTACATTCTCTTAGTCATCGATACATGAAAAAACTAGAACAATTCATGAAATTATACATACAATAGCCATACATATATATATATGTGTGTATGGCAAAACTTAGGCTCCACACATGGTCAATAATACAATCATTCAATAGTTAGCCATCATTTGATTCGTCGGTTGGAAATGAAATTTTTGAGTTGGAATCAGTTGACTTTTTTAAGTTGATTCTAATTTTTATTGAACTTTTCATAAAAAGACAAAAGCTGATTTTGAAAATTTTAAGTTATAACTTGAATTCGAAACGCACCCTTAGTTTTTTAGGAATCAAGTGCAACTATATAAAATGTCGTAATTAGGTTAGTTTACTTGATCATATGATGAACTTTAAGGCTCTTCACAACTAAAAATGGATTTCTATTATTAATTGTTAACTTAGCTATGTTTAACTAAGAAAGAAAGTAATTAAGCAAAGCCTAAGCAGATTATTATTAACTGCAATACGTGTCAATCAGCCCTTCATGCAATAATTGTAGCTCTCCGTTGACGTTCGTTATACATAAAAGTAATATATATTACATTGATATGTATATTGCTCAGGATCTCACGCATAAAACATCGTGTGTATTTGTAATCCACATACATAGCCATTCACTAATTCTTTTGAGCATAATTTACATTTTGATCACGACAGCACGTGGTGGTGAAATTTTCAGAAGCAATATAATAGATATTAATTATGTATATAGCAGTTGGGGCGTCCCTTGCAAATTAAGTCATTTGTGTATGTGTGTATATATATATGTATTTAAAAACGTGCGTCGTATACATTTCAAAACATTGACGATTAAGCATGCAAAAAGATCCAGTCAATCTGCAGCATTAATTATTGTACACAGTTGTTTCTAATTTTCGATCCATTGTTAACAAAAACAAAAAAAAAAAAACAAAAATCAAAACTTTTTTGATATCTACAAAAGTTTCCCAAAAAGTCGCTATATTGGCTTGACAAATTAACAAGAGTTAGTAGCTTTATCAATTTCTAATGATGCTCGGTTAGGTTGAAAATAATCGTTTCAAGCATTACTACAAGTGACTTTCCTTTTGTTAATTGTAGAGCTCAATTATTACACGACACATGGATAATATACGATCAAGTAAATGTTCATTAAAGATAATTTACGACTTCACACTTATTATATAGATTGTCATAATTTTTTTTTCTACATAAGGAGCGTTGTTTTCAAGATTTTATTAGAGAGGTTAGAGAGATAAATATAAATAGAAAATTTGAGGTTGTGCGAGTTTTTCTTATATACTAAAGCGGTTGAAAATAAATGTAACTTTCGTATAAGTTCTTGATCGTTTACTTTTTCGGCGATTTTATCATTTTTGCTAATAAAGTATTAATAAAGCGTTTAATTCTTTATTGTTTTCGGTCGTAAATAGTTAATTGTAACATGATTATAATAATGTATAGTCAATGGAAATGAAAAAAAAAAAAAAATATATATATATATATATATATATATATAACAACATTAATGGATCCTTATTGTCCCGAAGAAAAGGCTGCTGTCCCCCTTTAGAAGTTACAAGTTAAAGTTTTTAAAAAATTTTTGAAAAGGCAATATTTTGATAGACATGGCACATATTTTTCCACAAATCATAATATAGAGAGGATAACTTTTGTTTGATTTTTTTTTTTTTTTTTTGAAGGGACGGTGGTTAATGAGATAGAGAATTGTCCAAGGGGT
This sequence comes from Ficus microcarpa, assembly GCA_025413485.1. Classification (NCBI taxonomy): domain Eukaryota; kingdom Viridiplantae; phylum Streptophyta; class Magnoliopsida; order Rosales; family Moraceae; genus Ficus; species Ficus microcarpa. The sequence continues at coordinate 8,234,166 of CM046384.1, read as the reverse complement.
CGAAATGAGCACAACGTAGAAATTCCTTTAGCAAAAGGAAAAAAGAGGAGGAAAAAAAAAAAAGAAAAAGAGAGAGAGAGAGAGAGAGAGAGAGAGCAGAAATTAAGAATTATTAGTTGGAACTAGCACATGTGGATTCATACAATTCATACAAATCCGAAAAGAAAGTTAGATTGAGACGTTTTCTGGTTTCTATAACTTTCTGTTTGTCTTATGAAGAACCAAAATGACCTCTCTGAATGGACCCAATAGTTCCACCAACTGAACTCAACACATCATCTAGTCGGTTGATCATCATCGTGTCTCGTCCATTTCCCCTAAATGTGATTAAAATGAGAGAAAGTGTAAAAAAAAAAAAAAAGTCTATAATATTAGTTAGTGCGTTTGCTAGCACTACTCCTTTCCCTCCCTCTCAAATATCTTTGCCTTTTTATAATGAAGTAAATTGATCGCAAATCATAATTATGATATAATCTAATGATAATTTCATATATGATTAAAGAAAATCTAATTCTTCCATCAATAAGTAAAAAAGAAAAGAAAATATCAATTGGATATTCGTAAAGTTTTGCCCATGAAACAAAAAAAACATATACCTTTTCTCTTTTCTTTTTTCTTTTTTCTTTTTTTCCTTTTCAAACTTGGTAAGGTTATGATCCAAATCGAATAAGATTCTATGGATCGATTGTGCTCTTTCACAATAGACGACCCCAACTAATGAGTTGATATCGGATTAACTAAATTAATTTTAAACTACATATATATGTTAAAAAGAATGATATTATAAATTAAACTTCATGCGATATTTATACAAGGTCTTCCAAATTTGACACTTTCGTTTGGTTCGTTAGTTGAATTTGAAAATTTTAAGTTTGAGTTGAAAATTTGTCAGAAAAGACAAAAACTTTTTTAGAAAAAGATAAAAATTGAGAGAAAAAAGTTCATTTTAGTTGGAAATGAGTTAACGAACCAAACGTCCCCTTAATGGTAAAGAATTCTTGGTTTCAGATGCAAATAGCATCTTTGAAAATAGTTGCATTCAGTGCTATACATGTTCTTTATTAATAGCATGTCAAATCTTACTTTCCCCCCTAAATTGAACTAATTCATTAAAGAGCTTTAAGTAGTCCACAATCATGGCTTATTATTTATTTACCACATATATTTTATTTCTATATTTAAAAAACTTTTGAGCCCGTATGGCCACTACTATATTTGGGCAACATTTGGGGGTGGTGATATTGATTGGTAAGCAAATTCAAGCTACAAGGTTAAGTGGGGGGTGGGGTGAGGATGGAAAATTCGAGCAAAATGGGGTCCAATAATAGATGCCTGCGAAAATGAAAGGGTGAAGCAGATTTTCACTTCCACACATGGTCCTCAAACAACTCAAACTTCCAATTCAAACAGATATATATATATATATATATATATATATTTATATATGAAAACTCCAACTTGATTAAACCAATCAATATATATTTTTAAGAAAATTAAAACCTATCAAAATTCTATAAGCACACGCCATTATCTAAATGAATAAGCTCTTTGCATCAAACTATTTGAATATCCACACAAAAATAAATTTTGCTTGGAATTCTGGTTTTTTGGTTAGGACATTTATCAATTGTAGTTTGAACATCTTTTCTCATTGATTGGCCAAAAAAACCAAAAAAAAAAAAAAAAAAAACCAGTTCCTAAAATGTTCACGATTTAAGACTTTTGACATCAACTTAAGCCTTAGGGTCCGTTTGGTGAATGAGTTTGAGTTAAAAAAGTACAGTTTGAGTTGAAAATTTTTGTTGATTTTTTAGAAAAGATATTGAAAATTTTTGTTGATTTTTTAGAAAAGATAAAAATTTTTTCAGAAAAAGATAAAAACTGAAATGAAAAAATACAGTTTGAGAGTTGAAACTCCAAACAAGGCATTAGACTTTTCACCAAGTCGAGAATTTGATGGCTTGTTTGACATGAAACCACTAAACGTTTTGATAAAATGAGAGAAAGAGAGAGGACAGTTTTGTGAGCAAAAATAAATTATCTTAAAATCAATCCTACCGTGGATGTCGGCATATATGAACGCATGCATAATATATTATCCTAGAAATTGAGGGGGTTTACCACCGTCTATTCTTATAATTATTTTATTTACAAAATACTAAATATGCAATTAGGAGTTAATCACTTCTAAATCATCAGAAAAGTGTATACTAATCCCCTTTAGACACCTTTTTTTTTTTTTTTAAGAACTATACACTTTAGCTACTTTAAGTGCATGCTTTTGTAGTTGCTGGCCGTTCGTTTTCAAGAAATTGAGAGGAAAAAGAAAAAACAAAAACAAAAATGAAATAAACAGGAAAGGGGGGGAAAAATGGTCGGCTTGTCTGAACTCCAAAGAGGACACCCAAAAAAGCTCACAACGAGCTGTATGTCACAATGGAGCTGGCTAGTGGCTAGGATCTCCTGCTTCACATCTAGTTAAGTACGTAACCATGGACAGAGCTTGGTGAAGATGAGTATTTTTAAGTTTATTTAGTGTTTTTTTTTTCTTAAAAACTCCTAAAAAAACACTTTTTTTTTTTTAAATGTGACCTCTTTTATTTATTTTTTCCTTGAAACTATCTCAATAACATCTCCATTAAAATAAAAATCTTGGCTTTGTTCCTCTTCAACCTTCAAATTATGAATTTCAAAATAAAAAATAAAAAAAAAAACTAAATGAGAATTGTATAGTAAGGAGGTTATCATACACTACTTTCATTTTGATGGCACTGAATTATGTTTTGTTTTACCAAAAAGTTCGTGGAAAAAGATTATTTCAACACCCGATGTATACTGTATTTTTTGTAACTTTGAAATAGTATTCGCAAGTTTTACAATATATTATTGTGATATCCTAAACTGGATTTTCAGGACAAATTGTCGTTAAGGTTTTTTGAAAAATGTCCAAAAAAAATATATTCTTGTGAAATATTACCTCATCTATAATGGTTTCAACCCCGTTTATAATGATTTTAAGATTTTTACCTTATTAAAATGTCATATAAAAAGTAATCAATATGATAAAAATCCGAATTAGTCAATTCACCAAAATAAAAAAAACGGTACCATTTCAATCTGAAAACATTATTTCAAGCTTCTTTTTTACGTCTCAATTTCAATCACTAAAAAAGAATAAAAAATCATATCCCAAAAAGTCGACTTCAATGTAATTGCGGATATAGTTTAATAATAATCTCATACTTGACATCACTTAAAAATATAGAATTTGAATTCTTATATTCTAAATTAAAAAACAAAATCGACTTCAACATATTACGAAGGTATATCTTTGTAATAAATGGGAAACACACAAAAGATACCAAAAATATTTTTTGCCCAAAACTTTTTTTTTTTTTTTTTAATGAAATTCTCTATGAAACAAGTAATCAAAAGACAGGGTAAAATAAACCACACACGAGTGTTGCCTAATTCTGGCCTATCACAGTGGTGAGATTGGATTTTGGGATTGACCCTGTTGGTTTCTTGGACCTTTGAAGCCTAATTTGGCAGACTCTGTTTACTCCGTCTCTTTTGACACTTACAAATAGAAAAGATAATGTTCAGTTATTTATTTTTTTAAAAAAATAAAGAAAATGTTGGAGACAGCCTCAGAACACACCTCTTTCGTGCTACCGCCCCCAGAAACGGACACGTCATTAGCTGTTTTCTTTATCTTTTCCTTTGAAAAAAAATGAGAGGAGAAAAATGGGACTTAAGAATGCTTTTTTTAGCGACTTTCAAAAAAAAAAAAAAAAAAAAAAAAAGAGAGAATGCTTATCAAGCTTTATATAATATTAAAGTCGCATCACAGTATACTATAAATTTAACGGGAATTCCATGAGAATTTTTTAGTGAAGGTGATAATTTTTTAGTGACAGTTTTATATTGGTATCGTGAGCATTATAACAAATTAATAATAACAACCTATGCAGATTTAATAAAAACTGACACAAAATCTTCTTATTCATATAATACAATATGATCATTTTTTTATAGAACACTAAGAAATATTCCAAAACACTCTTACTATAAGTTCATATGTTAGGAGCATATAATCTATGAGAATCTTATAATAGGATACTAGAATGGCTTCTTCTTATTCCCCTCCTCCTTCTTTTCTTTTCTTTTTTTAATTGTTAAATACTTAATGGATTTTATCAAATTTTACATGTGTTTTTGTCTTAACGCAATTTCAATCATATAAAATGTTAAAAATATACAATATCGATTGAGATACAATACAAATTTAGATAAAAAACATTGTTAAGGATGCTAATTCCAATTTCAATTTTTTAATACTAATTTACGTGAATGTGTGTTGTCATCGTTTTATGGTTTGTTTGGTATGATGGAAAATAGGGTGGAAGGAAGTGGGTGGGGGGAAAATTGAAAGGAAAATAATAATGCAAGTTGTTTGGTAGGAAGGAAGAAAGGATGAAAATGAAAATATGGCGGAAAAAATTTTTAGTGGAGTCCACAGATTTTGATGTCTCCAACATTGAGTGGAAAATAAAAATTCCCTCAATGATGATTAAAATTATTATTATATCCTTATTTTTAAAATAAAATAATACAAATAAGTGGACATAATAGTAATCGTATAACTTTCTTATTTTCTTTCCTTTGTTTCTACCAAACAACCTAAAAGAAAACTAAAATCTTTTATCTCACTCTTATTTTTTTCTCTTCCATTTTTTCTTTCCCTTTTATTTTCTTTCCTTATTAAATATAGGCTTTTTAATAGATGTTTTTAATTTATGTAACAGTCATATTAAAAAAAAATGATAAATCCGCATAACATACAAGATAACATTAAAAAATTAGAAGTAGAATGAGTGCTGTTAGTATTCTTCGAAAAGAGATATCTAGCTTAAGCGTGCTAATTGTAATATATCATCTTCCACCACAAGATTTGCCCAACAAATTTAGAAGAATCTTTCGGAGGTTGTGAAACTGGTTATTTGCATGTTTTGCATTGTGGTCGAGTTCTCTTCTTCTCCAACATTACAAATACCTGGTTCCACAAGTAATTCGTTTTTGGTACGGACGGTTAAAAATAGCTTTCTTTTTTTTTTGGGGAAAAAAAAAAAAGAAAAAAGAGAAAAAAAAGGGCCAAGGAGCTTGGGAGGGTGAGCAAAAATAGACTCCCCATCTGTTACACGTTTTCTCACGTGAACTCCATTTCATGGAACGCCCTATAAAAATTGCCGTACACATTATCATTGTCCATGTAACTTCATTGCACTCTCTCTCTCCTCCCTCTCTCTCTCTCTAAACAAAAACTCCTATAGAGGCATATAGTGGTGTGGAGCCCATAGCTGGACCTTTGCTTTGCTGGCGTCAAGCTCTCCATTGTTGGTCTTTTATGGGGATTGTCTGCTAAGAGAAATTTATATAAACACATATATACATATATATTTACATAATCAACTCAAAAAAAAAAAGACTAATAATTTTTCGGTTGGTCCAATCCTTTTTCCCATACATACTCTCTACCTATACAATACAATACGGCCCATATTATAATTCACTGGTGTATAACTTTCCTCAACTTTTTCATCATCTTTTCTTAGCACTATTAGTGTTAGAGAGAGAGAGAGGAAAAACCAAAAAGGCAAAAAAGAAAAAGGAAGAGAGAGAGAGGGAAAAAAAAAATCCCACTCCTTGTTTTCCTCTCTTGATTTCAATGGATCTGCGGATCTGATGGTCTCTTGGACCATTTGAGCTTCTTCTTCTTCTTCTTCTTCCTCTTTCCAGATCCTTCTTTTCCTTCTTCCTGTTGTTGTTGATTCGTCCTAGGAACAGTCAAATTCATTGGGTAAGACTCTTTCTTCTTCCCCCCCTTTTTTTTTTCTCGGGAAAATTGTTGAGTTTTTCATGATTTTGGGCAGATTGTGTGACTTGGGGTTTGGGTTTAGCTTTTTCAATGCGAACTCGGAAGGCGCAACCTTCTGAATTTTCCAAGTGGCTGGCAAAAACACTTTTTTTAAGGGAAGGAGAAAAAAAAAAAAAAAAGTAGCATTGACCACTCTGTCAAAAGTCTCCTTTTGTATTTCATCTGATTTTTTTTTTTTTTTTTTTTTGGTTTCATCAGTTGCGGCCGTGTATGTATGGTCATGGGTTTTCTGTTTCTAAGGAAAAAAAGAGACGGGCTTTAGGATTTTTGACATTATTGCTAACTAAAATAAACTGCTAGCACATATATATACATATTTGTGTACACATATGTATATGTATATGTATATTTTCCCTGCCATTTCTTTGATCTGTTGGGTTATGGTATAAGGTCAAATTGTACGGTCATGTTAACTTTGATGTTGTCAATTTTGCTTCTTATGTTTGTGTAGCTTTGCAATTGAAGGAGCTGAGAAGTAGAGGAGAATATATATATATACACACACACACATACATAATTGAGTACTGGGTTGGCTTAATTGGGGGGTAATAGTTGTTGTTTCTTCGTCTTTAGTCACATGTGGAGATCTTGGATGGTGGTTTGGGGGAGATGAGGGATGTTATCGGAGTTGATGAACTTCTTGAAGGCCTGTTTTCGGCCGAGGTCGAAAGGGTATGTTCACACGAATTCGGATTCCGGTGGTCGACAAGACGGGCTTTTGTGGTACAAGGATTCGGGGCAGCACTTCAATGGTGAATTTTCCATGGCCGTGGTGCAGGCCAACAACCTGCTGGAGGATCAGAGCCAGATTGAGTCTGGCTGTTTGAGCTCCCATGAGACTGGCCCATTTGGTACTTTTGTTGGGGTCTATGACGGGCATGGAGGGCCCGAGACGTCGCGGTACATCAACAATCACCTCTTTCAGCATCTCAAGAGTGAGTATCTCTAGACGTTTAGAGTGGATTTTATCTTTAATTAAGCATGTAGATTCCTTTGCTGCTGATTTATTTATTTATTTATTTATTTTTCCATTGAGTTAATTGCTGAGAAGTGAAATGAAAAAAGGATTTTGGTGGATTTCGCACACGGTAAAAGCAGTATCACTGGTTGTGAGCTTGCTGAATCGTAAAGGAAACGTTTCTGTTAATATTATGGGTCAGTGTTTTGTTTTAGTTTCCACGCTGAAAGACTAGATTTAGTCAAGGGAAATGGTTGTGCTAAAGTTGTGTTCTTGCGGAGGATTTTTCTTTCTTGGATAGGGGTTATTGAGATTTGGTTTTAAACTTCCATTCTTTTTGAACCATATTGAGCTCGGCAGTTAATCGATGAAATTGATATTCGGTTTTGAATTTGTTTCTCAGGATTTTCTACTGAGCAACAATCCATGTCCACGGATGTAATACGAAAGGCATTTCAAGCAACAGAAGAGGGGTTTTTGTCCCTTGTCACGAGTCAGTGGTCTACAAACGCACAAATTGCAGCCGTTGGATCATGCTGCCTTGTTGGTGTTATTTCTGGTGGAACACTTTACATTGCCAACCTTGGAGATTCCCGCGCTGTTTTGGGAAGAGCTGTGAGGGCAACAGGGGAGGTTCTCTCCATGCAGTTGTCTTCTGAGCATAATGCGAGTATAGAATCTGTGAGGCAGGAATTGCAGTCTTTGCATCCCGATGATTCACAGATTGTAGTTTTGAAGCATAATGTATGGCGTGTGAAGGGCCTTATACAGGTACGTATTGTGCTGCAATACTTGACAGGCACCACCGATGATGTTGCCGGAAAGGATCAATTTAATTGGTAGCTTTGTATCTTATAGATGTTATGCTCATGTTGATTTCAAGCGAGGAAAAGTTTCAACTTGGTTTTCAAGGGGAAGTTTAGACGCCCTTTTCCATGCATGAAAAAACAAATATTCTACTTCGTACTTAAACCGTAAAATCTGTTTCACATATTTTGCTACTTGGTTATAAATTCCATTTAAAGGTTTTATGACGTTGCGTGTTGTTTCTCCTGGAGATTTGATTTGTTCTGATCAATTTTCTTTTTGGACATCTTATCCAATTTTTTCCTGAAATGTTCATCTTGCAGATTTCTAGATCCATTGGTGATGTGTATTTAAAGAAGCCCGAGTACAACAGGGAGCCTCTTTATGCTAAGTTTCGCCTTCGTGAACCTTTCAAAAGGCCTATATTGAGTTCGGAACCTTCAATATCAGTCCACCAATTGCTGCCCATTGACCAGTTTATTATATTTGCATCTGATGGGCTTTGGGAACACCTTAGCAACCAGGAAGCAGTTGATATAGTTCAAAACCATCCACGTAGTGTAAGATTCAATTCTCAGACTAATTTACTCTCTCTTTCTCTACACTAATACTAGAAGTTTTGCTTTCTCTTGAGATAAAAAAAAAAAAAAGAAAAAAAAAGAGGAATTTGAAGTCGTGACTGTAAGAGTCGAGGACAATAACTTATCATTCATATTCTTTTGTTGATCTTTTATATTAGAAACTAAAGTCCAAACACTATGTATCGTTGAGGCGTTTAGTCGTCCTGATATCATTGGATGGCTTCTCTGGTGCAGTATTGCCAGAAAGCCCTTATATGCATGAGATATCACATGATTGTGATGTCGACTCGATTGTGTTTTACCAGCTCTCCATTTTGATAAATCGATTCTCTTAGCCATGGAAGTTCTCATATGCTGGTATAAATTTTTTCTTTGAATCCTATCACAAAGCCTATGCCTGGTTGTGAGTATTACAAACCCAATAGATATTTTATTGGCAGCTGTTTTTCCGTCATGGGTCGGCATCTATATGTGCGCATATAATGCTTATACGCCTTTTAGGTTTCACTTGAATCTTATCTTGCAATCTCATTTTGATGTGATTTGTTGTCAAATATTTGCTTCCTGGTGTAACCTCTGGGAAAGGGGAAAAGAAGAATTAACTCGTGTGTGTCAACCTTCATTCAGGGAAGTGCAAAGAGGTTGGTGAAAGCCGCTCTACAGGAAGCCGCGAAGAAGAGGGAGATGAGGTACTCAGACTTGAAGAAGATAGACCGGGGCGTACGGCGACATTTCCACGATGACATAACCGTGATTGTCGTGTTTCTGGACTCGAATCACGTGAGCAGGGCAAGCTCTGCTGCCAGGTTCCCTAATATATCGGTAAGAGGGGGCGGAATCCACCTGCCTCCCAACACTCTAGCCCCTTGCGGTATGCCAACTGAAGCTGGCAATACCTGAATTTCTGATTAGGCTGTGTTATCTCTTGAACCCAATCCGTTGTATTATTCTCTTGTGTGAATGCCCAAGTAGCTTCAAAAAGAGATATTAAAAAAAAAAAAGATGAGCAGGCCTTCAAATTCTTTATTGTAAACTGTTACTTTTGGTTTTTTTTTTTTTTTTTTTTTAAAACTGGAAAAACTAATACTTGCCTTGTAGCCTGAGAAAGAGTACTTTAAGGTGACAGTAATAGTAGTTGCTTCCTCGGCATCCCCCCTTATTTTTATTTTTATTTTAATTATTTTATTGTTGCAGTGATACCGTAATAGACTCGGATATCTTCTTATCAGCTTGATTTTATCAATGTAGTGTTTGAAACCGACAGTAGTGATATATGAGATTAGTTTAATCCCACGACATGGTAAATAAATGTGTTTATCGACCTGTTTATGACCCAATCAAATATGATTTTTGCAAAATTGAAAAAAAAAAAAATCTTAGAGTTGAAGTTAACATCAATTGACTCCTTGTTACAACTTGCTCAAGTACGTGAATGGTGTAAGCCAACAATAACAAAAACACACGTTTTCCAAATGTTCATAACAATCAACAAACAAACATAGAAGTCGACCAAAAAATCAAACAGATCAATGAAGTCTCTTTATTGAGTCATGTCTGAAATTGACATTTATTGAGTCATGTCTGAAATTGACATTTATTGAGTCATGTCTGAAATTGACAGTTCCTCCAATTTTTCTGATGAGGTTGTGTCATGTTGCTTGGAGGTTACACTGATTTTTAGTACAAGTGAAGGGACTAGTATATGTCATTATGATACGAGAATGGAGAAGTATTAATGGCATGTTTACTTGTGGATAATCGAAATTGATAGTATTTGAAATTTAAGAAGTTGTTTATTTGAGTTCCAGAATCAGAAATCAGAATTACTGTCATTCTCATTCATGTGTTTACTTAGATCAATAATCAGAATCAGTTATTGTCAATTTACCCATATACCCTTTCAGTTACTTTTATTTTCAATTTAAACAAGTAACTTATAATATTAAGATTATTTTTGAAATAAAAAATTAAAAATTGAGAAAAATTAATTTGATTTAGTAAATAATGAACTTTTTTTTTTGTTGAAATCTAAATTTTCTTTTAAAATACATAATGTTTTATCCTAATAGTTATTCTATTACTAAGATTTTTTTAAATAAATAAAAGTCAAAAATTGAGATAAATATTTTGTTTTAATGAATAATTGAACTTTTTTGCTACAGAAGTTTTATTTCGAAAAAAAAAAAGTTGAAACAAATTTGTACAACTAAAACAAAACGACACTTTCGAAAAGAGAAGAATGCATTACAATGAAAAGATTAGGAAAAAAAAAATGAATCTTTTATTATTTTTCCCTTTCAATCCTTAGACAAGAAAGTAAAATTGAAGTAAAGTAGTAATTAAACTTTATTATCAATAATAAGAGTGTTAATTCGGAAGGGGTTTTGGGATTGTTAATCTTCTCATTCAATCTTAAATTAACACGGACTTTACACATTTTCACTCCCATTTCGTAATAAAAATAGATAAATAAATATAAGGTTGATCTTAATTTCCCGCTCCGATTCTTTATTTCTCGTGAGTAAACATGTAATATCGTGTGTCCGACACTTTTTGCTGTATGTTCACTGTGGAAGAGATGAGAAAAAACAGAAAAACAAAAAAAAGGGTGTTGGTGTTGGGTTTGAAGGATCCAAGCATCCAACTACTCCCCAGAAACTACGGGCTAAAGTTAAAATTTATTCACCCGTCGCTTCAACTTTGGACAAGAGTCCCAACACTACAAGAAGCCTATTCTGCAGGAGTTTTAAAGATGAAATTTGTCAAAGTATATCAGCATTTTTTTTTTGACACGTGGGGAAAGGGTTTTAGTTTTACTATAGCCTTTTGCTATCATATACAGTGAAACTATCCATGATTGAATAGGATTTTTTTGTCAGTGAGTTTTTATTTTTTTATTTTTAATTTGACATCTAAAAATTTTATATTTTTATCATTTCACCATGCGAAAATTTGATTATCTATTGTAAAAGTTTCTCTAAAATCTTTTACATTTTGATTTACGTCTCAATTAAAAAATAGATTGACTCCGTTGTTGGTCACAACACTAAAATTCTTGTGTTACGGTGCACTATTTCTTTAGTTATTGTAAAATTCTATTATATGATTTAGAAAAATATCGTATTGAAAATGTTCTTCTTTTAATTAATATTAAGTTTTTATCAATTCTATATATCATTCTGTTTTAACGTGCTTTTGATTGAATTTAATATGCATTGCAAGTTGGGTGATAGAAAGCTCCATATTTGTTTATTTACTACGCTTTTCGTGATGTTCTACTTTGCATATAACAAGAATAATTTCTGACATGGGCTACAGGCTGACTTTTAAAATAACTTATTCGGTCTTGAAAAAAGGAGTTTGAATCAAGGAAGAAAAAAATGTATACTTGAACAAGCACCTGCTGGCTTTAAAAGGCTACGCCACTATTTGGAAATACTTCTTTTTTGTTATTTTATTTACAGATTTGGGCATAAGGAAACATTCCAATGCAGCAATCAAAGTAGCACTTTTAAAATGGTTCAGCCATGCCAAAGGTGGTCAAGTATTTTGGTAACTTCTCCCCAACTAAACTGATGAGGTTGCTGTTAACGTTTCTTAAGTAGATTAATAGGACGCTCGTTCTCTTATCTGAATGTTTAGATTTGAATCGTCATCATTGTATTAATCAAAGTATAAGAGTAATTTAATTCGTATCTATGGATGCTTTGCAATGGTCATGGTCATAGGAACCATCTGCAGATCTCTATTGCGTTGGAACAAGCCGTGGCCTGCAACGTGCAATCAATGAGTTCAGCTTTCTTTCTTTTTTTTTTTTTTTCATAGAAGAGTCCTTAAAAATCTCAATGAATAACAATAAATAAATAAATAAATAAATAAAATGTGGAAAAGAGAGGAAGTAGGGAGTTACGAGGCATGTGTTAAAGACTCAACTTTTTTCCTCTTTGCTTGTCAGTCTCTGCAGGGCATATTCCCCCGCTAACCCACATAGAAAACCCTTATTTTGTTCCACCTAATTGTCATTTTTTCCCCATTAAAAATTTGCTTTCTTACAAAGGCACGTCTCCCAATGTTACTACTTGGGCAGGCTCTTGGGTTTTTTTTTTTTTCCCCTTTTTTTTTTTGTTTGGGTTGATTAACCAAAAAATATATATTTTTGATAAGAAACCAAACAAAAAATATTTTGGTCCATAGGAGGCACAAATTAAAAGGCTTTGGTTTTCGACACTTGACAGTTTTAGTTTGGGAGAAATTTTATTAGGGCAAATAATTAACCTCTTAAAAGGTTGTAGTCTTCTGCCACATAGCAAAACATGAACAACAATTGTTATATTCTACTTTAGATTGTATAACTGCTAGTTGAGTTTACATATAATTTTAAATTTTAAAATATTATAATACATATTATTATAATTTTTAATATAAATAACAAGTATCATTAAAAAATATTATATTAAAATTAATTAGTTATTATAATAATATATAGAAAAATTATAAGTGCTGTTTAAGAGTATTATACAGTAGAGCTTACTGTGTAGATGGTCTATGTTTGGTGATACAGTTAAATTTAAACTCAATTTACTTTACGTCTAGTTTTTTTGTCTTCTTCTGAAAAAGTCAACAAAAATTATAAGTAATTTTTAAAAAGTCAACAACTCTCAACTTAAAAGTATCATCTCATCTCAAACTCAATCCGGATACTAAACGAGCCATAGTTTTCTTATAACTTGATGTAAATTTGAGTATATGTTAGGCAAAGTCAAAGGAAGAGAAATATGCAAGTATAGTAATAAAGTTTTTCAAATGAGTTTTTTTTTTTTTTTTTTTTGTCTTCTTGTTCTTCTGCTACTTTCATTGTTTAGTTCATTTAAAGATGAGTACTCATGTGAAAAACCTGCAAAGAGTACTGAAATGGCCAATGGCTATACCTGATTCATAAATGAACCACAAAAAGAATCTTCTTTTTTATATGCCAAACCACATAAACCAAATCCATGCAAAATCAAGTTGCCATTTTCAACCAAAAATTTTATCATCTCTGAGAAAAAAACATGTTCTAAGGGGATAAATTTGTCTTTCATGGTAAAGAAATTGACGCTTCTGACTTTTTGTGGTTTTCCTTAAAACCCATGCTTAACTCCCGAACAGAACTCAGAAGCTGATTTTTTAGCATGAAACATAATTATACTCTCATTATTAGTAGTCCTTTCTAGTCTAGTTTTTAAAAAATATATATCATAAAAAAAAAGAGAAAAAGAAAAAATATATGTAACGTATTATAAAATAATATAATAATCAAAGAATTAAGAACAGTTTAAAAAAAAAAAAAAAAAAACAGAACAGCTAAAAAAACAAGAAGGCCACAAGGGAAACGACAAAGCCTTGCTGGTTTTGCCTGCAGTTGCTGTGACCATCTTTTTTTACCGGTAATTTTACCAAGTTTGACTCCTCTTTTTACTAACTACGCTGCACAGCTGTCTTTAACCTCCCTAAAATCTTCTCTTAAAATTTATTTAATATTCATAACAAAACAAAGCCTTTTTTATTTTTTTCTTTTTTCTTTCATGGAGGGAGAGGGAAAAATTAAATTAAAAAAAAAAAAAAAAAAAGGTCTTCCCCTTGTTGAATGAACACCAACATTTTGAGTACAGAAACCAAAACACAGAAACACTCTCACAGAGCAAAAAAAAAAAGAAAAAGAAAAAGAACACTTTCACTGTCTCTCTTCTCTCTCTTTCTCGAGCCCCTACTTGCTTACCCACCTATGGTAATACCTGGTCTTCTCTCTGTCCTCTACTCGCTCTCTCTCTCTCTCTCTCTCTATCTTCATGTCAAAACAGTGATGGTTTTTGAGGAAACAGAATCTCCACTAAATCCTCTTCTCTGTTGAATGGTCCTACTTCAGCAAAAAAGAAAGAGTATTTTCTTTCTGAAAAACAAAAGGAAAGGAAGTGAAAGGAAAGGAAAGAAGAGAAATGCCTTTCTGCTCTAGCATATCACCTCTGCAAAGTCTGTCTCTCCGGTGTTTGTGAAGCCAAGCTCTTTGTAAAGTATGATGATGAAAATGGGTTTCAGGAGTTTCCTAGCTGCAGAAGCCCTTCTCTTCTTGTTATTATTAACCAGAAGAGAAGATGACATTTTTTGTTGCTCTATAACTTCTCAGATAGCTACATTTCCTACTCTTTAAAAAATAAAAATAAAAAATAAAAAACCAAACCCCACTTTCAACACCAACATTTCCTCATTTGGGCACAACCCCACCACGGATATTCCTCCAATAACAAACAAAAAAAAGAAAAAGAGGAAAAAAGACGCCACCTTTTCACTTATTCTATCAACCAAACCCCATTTTTTCAAAAGCAAGAGGGAAAAAAAAACAAAAAAAAAAGTGTCCAACTTTAGGAAGAGATGGGATGTGTAGCATCAAAGCTAGAGGAAGAAGAAGTAGTGTCCATCTGCAGAGAGAGGAAAAACCAGCTAAAGCTTGCGGTGGAGAGAAGATACGTTCTTGCAGAGGCACATTGGAGATACTCCCAAGCTCTTTTTGCAGTTTCAGCCGCCATAAAGCTCTTTGTGGCTCGCCATTCCTCTCCTCCTCAGCCTTTCCTCATCACCTTCCCACCACCTTGCTCTTCTTCTTCTCCTTCTCCTTCTCCTTCTCCTTCTTTCTTACCAAGTGATGAAACCCAAACTGTCATGATAAACAACCCTATGTTCCTCCAACAAATGCCCTCAGAGTCAACCTGTGAAGCCGTTGACTGTGGGGACTCGTGCGGTTCTTCTGCAGCATCTTCCTCCTCGGACTCCTCTGAAGAAGAGAGAGAAGAGGAGGAAGAAGAAGAACAACAACAACAAAGTCAAGAACATGAACAACAAGAAAGAGAGAAACAGAAAAAGGTGAGAGATGAGAAGTTTCATGCCCACACACAACAGCAGCCATGTGGGTACTTTTACATGCAAATCCCACCTCCAATGCCGTCGCCACAGAGGGATTTCGGGTGGGATTTCTTCAATCCATTTGAGACCATGACCAGACCTGAGGTTATAAGCAGTTACAGGAGGAACAACTTTGAGGAGGAGGACCTGAGAGCCGTGAGGGAAGAGGAAGGGATTCCAGAGCTGGAAGAGGAAGACAACAACAACAACAACAAGGTGGTTGTGGATGAAGAAGAAGAAGAAGAAGAAGAAAAAGAAGAAAAAGAAGAAGAGAAGAGAGAGAAAGTGAGAGAGAAGAGGAGAGAGAGTAAAGCTAATGGTGAAGTGATGAAGGTTGATGAGACTAGTGTGAGTCAGGTTGAGCAGCCGAAAGGCTTAACGGTCATTGACACGCCAGTTGAAGGGAGGGAACTCTTGGAGGCTTTGAATGATGTTGAGGACTATTTTGTTAAGGCTTATGATTCTGGGAAGGATGTGTCCAGGATGTTGGAGGCTAATATGGTGCAAATGCAGTCTGGTCTTGAAGAGATTAAAGGTGGGTTTTCTGAATCTTTGACCTTTTTTTTTTTTTTTTTTTTTTTTCCGAGTACCCTTTTATCAGTTGCAAATAAGTTGATCTAAAACGGTGGTGGTGAATATGTTAGATGCGGTTTTTCAATTTCCAAGAACTTATCCTAGACTTGGTTTTTAACTTCCAGTCTCTGTTACATATTACCGGTTCAACTTCAGAAATATGGTGGATTCTCTCTTTTTCCCTTTCATTTTCTTCAGTATGTCTCCTAGAATCTACAATCTACTAGCATAGGGCCTTCCTTTACAAAGTTCCAAGTTTTTTTCTGTTGGCTTTTGCACAAAAATCTCCTGCATTGTGCTTTTTGCATCGTGTGTGTGTGTGTGTGTGTGTGTATGTGAGGAAGAGTTAAAAAATTCTTATTCCACCAATGTGATTCCAGAATTATCTCCACATACATCTGCCATCAATTCGTTTTTTCAAAAATCTGATTAAAATCGTTGTAAAACAGTCCAAAGATTACCGGGCATCCTTTTTTCGCTTAAATAAATGAACAATTTTATGAACTCGTGTCTCCTGCTTTTTTCATGGTGGGTCAAATGTTCACTTGTCATGTTAATCTGCATAGATGATTCTTCTATCGTTCTGTTTGCAGAGAACTCCACAAAACTCATCCAGTCTATAGCATGGCATCGATCCATTTCTTCTAAGCCTTCGTTGTGTAAGAGTCTTGTCGCATCAAGCTCCAAGAGTTCTTCAACATGGACAGAATTTAAGAATGAACTTTTCGATGATTACGGAGGAATGCATTCTGGGAGCCACTCGCTTACGCTGGGAAGGCTATACGCTTGGGAGAAGAAGCTCTATGAAGAAGTCAAGGTAAGTTTAGCACAAACATCCGATCAGGAAGGCAACTACTATAATGTTTGATAGAATATTTCCGGTGTTATCTTTAGATGTTATTTAATAGTGCCTTGCCTTGTTCATAGGCTGGAGATAGCACAAGGAAACTTTATGAGAAAAAATGTTCACGCTTGAGAAACCAGGATAGTAGAGGAGATGATGAACTTGTCATGGGCAAAACCAGAGCTGCAGTCAAAGATTTGTATGCCCAAATCCTGGTTGCAATTAGAAGCACTGAATCGATCTCGAGGAGGATTGAGAAACTAAGAGATGAAGAGTTGCAGCCTCAAATTGTTGAGCTGTTGATAGGGTATGGAAGTGAATAGAGGGAACAAGAAAAGTTGAAAATACATTGCTATTGGTTTGGTTTCTGGATTTCCTTTGTTTGATTTTTCTATTATGTTGTGCAGTTTAAGGCGAACATGGAAGATAATGTTGGAAGCGCATGAAACACAGAACAGGATTATGTTTGAAGTGAAAACTTTCACGTGCCCCACATTTGGAAAATTCTGCAACGAATCTCACCGGCTTGCAACGCTGCAGCTTCAGGCCGAGCTTCATAACTGGCGTGCCCGCTTTATTGATTATGTTGCAGCACAGAAAGCGTATGTTGAAGCTCTTCATGGTTGGTTAACCAAGTTTATAGTTCCTGAAGTTGAGTTCTACTCCAGAGGCAAGGGCTCTCCAGTATCATGTCGAGTCAATGGCCCGCCATTGCTTATGATTTGCCATGACTGGTTAGCTTCCATGGAGAAATTACCAGCAAAGTCGGTGGCCTTTGCGTTGAAAAGCTTTGCGAAAGATGTGAAGGCTCTGTGGGTTCAGCAAGGGGAGGAACAACTACAAAAGAGGAAAGTTGACAGTCTAGCTAAAGAACTCGACAGAAGAACCCTTGCATTCCAGAAGACAGAGAGCAGGTTTCTCGAATCCAGACTCATCGAATACAAAGAATCCGATGCTGCAGAACATCAGAATCAGAACGAGTACTTAACTGAGAAGAAAGATCATCTGGACATGTACAGTACAAAGCTGGACGTTGAGAAGGAAAAACACCACAACAGCATGCAAGAAACTCAAAGAATCACACTGAACGGATTCCAGACCGGGTTTTGTACAGTTTTCGAGTCCTTGGTAGAATTCTCCAAGGCATCTCAAAACATGTACAATGACCTTGTGAATTGCAGCAAGAACGCCGAGAAAGCCGGAAATCTATCATACATAGAAGACTCGAAGGTTGAACAAAATAGCAGCAGATGACATGGGGGGTACTTGTATCGCATATCTTAGGATATGAATTGGGTTTATATGGATTATTGTCTTGTGGACTTGTATATACATGTGTTAAAGCAGCTCGCTGAGACACATTTGTTCCAACTGGGTTAGTCTTTTGGAATGTTTGTAGCCACTAATTGTGACTGTTATCTAGACAGTTATGGTTGCCCAAAATTTTGTTGCACAAGATTTATCTTAGGATCTCTAGGGCAAGAATTCTATTGGGTATTACGGGTTAGGTTCTACTTCTGGTAGATAATTAGTAAATCAGTTTTGCAATTATTTAATTTATTCAATTTAGTTAAGTATGTGATCTCTTTTTTTAAACTTTTGCTAAAAGTTAAGGTAATCCAAAGCTGGCTTCGCATGATATATATTATATATATATATATTTTTGTCATATACTCCAATTAATGTGTGGTAGCGGCTCGAACTCAACTCAAAATTAGATACGAACTCAACTCAAAATTAGAGACGATAAGGATAAAGCGTCCTACCTAACCGCCTGAAAAGCCAGGTGATGCCTACTTGCCTCGAAAACAACCTATGGGCCATAGAAAGAGGCAGGGGAAGAGTAATAATTCCATCAGTACGGACAAAGAAATGACAAGTGGTGCAGTTTGTGCAGAAAAATGAAAAACAGCCCACCATGTTTATGACAAACTCTCGTTTCTTGAAGTGCCACTGGACATCATTCCCTACTGCAGAGGCGTCATGTGAACTTGTGAAGTGACTAAACCCACCAAAAACAAACACTGACGTTTTTAAGTCTCCTTAACGGACACTCCATTTTTTCTTTTGGTCCGTTTTGATTTCTTCACATCATACTCTTATCTTACTTCAACTCAGAAAAAAAAAAAACAAAAAAAAGAAATAATAATACTAATAGGGCTTTTTCTACGGTCTCGACTTGGGTTTCTTGAGAACCCGTAAAGAATCGTGGCCCTTAAAAGTAATAATACTCTTTGGGTAGTTGAAAAATATTGGTTGGATTTTGGAGGATCTACATACAGCCAACAAGGGTCATCACTATTGGCCCAAGGGCATGCAGGCTTAGGATATCAACAGGCATTTTGGTGGCCGACTCAAGTTTTACCATAACTATTGCTCAAAATTTCAGCATCATTCGGAGTTTGTTAATACAAGACAATTCATATGTCACATAAGTTGGTATTCAAAATCGAGTTTAAAGTTGACGTCTCTGGCATTTTTTAATAACATATGGTTGGGAATTAAAAAACAAACCCTACCGGACTAAAGTACTCTAAAGGTATTTTTTTTCATGCTCCACCATTGAATTCTCCAGGTTGGTGAAGCAAGATTTTTTGTATCTTTTTCCAGCAAAAGGGGAAGAAAATAAACAATAAATCGTTTTTTCTTTAGGTTTTGAATAATAATTGCATAGATGTTAGAAGGGGAGAGGACAGTATTAACGAAGAAGAATTAGAATTAGAGACCGCAGAAGTTATAATGGGTTGATACTTCCCTAAAAAGCACGAAAGAAGAAGGGAAAAAAAACCACCAAGCTTAAGCTAAGATACAAGTTTTTACACGTCTGTAAATTTAAGCGAAATTTTTTTAAATGATCAAAGTTGTACTAGTTTCAATCGCGGTTTTTTGTACAATATGCAATGATACACATCCTACTAAGAAAAAAGCTTTGGGGTATGACCATGCAAATGCATAATTACAGATTTCACAGTTGAGTGAAAATCACATTTTCTTAGCTCTACCTCAAGTACAGGGACACTAAGAATTGAGAGATGAGTATAACTTCGCTTACTACAGCAGCAGGGGAATGCAGACCAAGAAACGGAACGACGTCTACCTGCAACCAGTTCTCAACTGCTGACCCCACGACTGCACCAGCAACAAGTCCTCCTATGGTTATTATAGTAGCCTTCCCTGCAAAAGTGAACAGAGAATAAGTCTCACATTTTTCAGATTAACCTCGGTAAGATTTTTTCGTTGTTGAAATTCTTTCTGAAGTCTTCTTCTTAGTTTTTCTTTTCTCTTTTGGGGGTAGACAAGGGCCTCTTCTGTGTTAACCTCAGATCAGAATAGCAAGTTATCTCCCCCCAAGTTTAACAGGATCTGAACATTATCGCCAAAAGAATTTATCAGAAAATATGTTATTTGTATCAATACCAAAACCGTTAGATAATTAGGGGGCGTTTAGAGAAACTTTTCTAGACGGTACAACACCGTCTGGTTTGCAAACCCCATTTGGAGAGACTTTTGGAAACTTTGGATCTCCAAAAGTCTTTAAAAAATTTACCATTTCAATTTTTTTTAATGTAAAAAATCAACAAAACACGCATTCCAAAACATCTCTTTTTCCAATTATTCTTTCACTAAACAAAAAACTCCAAAACAACTTCTTTTCCAAAAGTTTTACCTCAAACCCACATTTCCAAAACCAATCTCAACTCCAAAATCCAACCTCCAAAACACCATCTCCAGACGTGTCCTCAAACAAGGCCTTATTATAAAACACAATCAACAAGATAGATTCTTTAACCAAAAGATTCGAATTTCTTCAATGACAAAACTCCTTAGAGATGAAAAGTGCGAAGTTAACATCTGAGATAAGATAATTTCAGGATGAAACAAATATTTTTCACAATTCATGCTCCCAGTTCTATAAATCAGAAAGGTTCAACTTCTTTCAACTTTTATGCCCACTTCCTTGAGAATTCTTTCATCATCTCCCATCCCTTTCTACCTTTCCTCTTCTCTTTTTGATACTACTTACGAGAAAAAGGACCAACAAGACATGCACATGCCCCCACACGCGTGCACACATAGAAAGGGTAAAAACAAAAAGAGGCTTCAAAAAGTAAGCTAGGATCCTTAATTTCTTGAGACAAAGTTAGCTTCAATCCTAATACTTAATGTGAATGGAAATAAACACAAGTAAATCATTACCTAGCTTGACATTCTTTTTCGTCATGAAGTACAAGGAAGCACCAAAGCTACCGGCCAAGATCAGTCCAGGAACATCAGCCCCAGCATATGGCACCACGGATGATGTGGAAGTTCCATTGACGTAAGTTAAGACCATCAAAGCTCCATAAACACCTGCCTTTAAGCCCAAGTCACCCCCTGAAGGTGTCTCAATTGAAACTGGTGAATTCTTCACGGAAGATTGCAGCCACTGAGGCATTGATCCACTCCCAGGAGAACTTACAGGCTTAACATCAGCATAGCGGACACTACTACTTACAACCTTTCCCGCTCGTCTTTGAGTTAAGCTCCGCATGAGCAACATGTCATATGCAGCCTCCACCTAAATGACATTTAACAGGACAGTGATATGAAGATTAAAATTATCGAAAGAAGTTTTATCAAGATAAAAAAAGATTGCCAAGATAATGCTGGTGTTCTTAATATATGATAACAACTCCATAAGTGATCTACACCAGCACCAATTAAGACCCACTAGAATAAAATGGTTTGTACTTGTGTGCAATATAAAAATATACCACTCAAAGTTTTCTATTCTTTATCTCTTCAACAACAAGGTTTATGGCCATTTTAAAAAACACTGTACAAAAAAGTTGAAATTGTGGGTTCGATCATATGATCCAAACGGGGGCTTAAACTCCTGCTACTTAAATATACTTTTTTAAGTTCAAAAGCTCAAACTGTCAAACATTGGAGGTCCTCTACCAATTCAACTAGGACTAAATGAGTAGTTAATCCACCTTTACACGTTGCCTGGGTCACAGTACCCATATCAAAATTTGAACTTTTAAGTGGACTAATCAACTATTTTCCGCAAAAATAACATCAAAAGAATCAAAACATTAAACCTTTTTTACCAAAACCCTCCAAAATTTCGATAGAAATTTAAAAAAAAAAAAAAAAAAAAAAAAACACAAACAAAACAAAAACAAGACACGCACACTTAAATTTCTTCTACTATAGCGAAAATTGTATAGTTTTATCCTTTTTTTTTTTCAACATCCTCAGATAATTTCGTGAAAACTTCCTAGTTCAGAACAGTCTGAGTAGAAACACACTCAAATGAGTACAGAAGAACATGAAGAAAAAAAATCTAGCATCGCCATTTTCAGCTCCAGAAGACCAAAAGCTCAAGAATTTAATAATCCAAAACGCGAAATGAGCAGAAAAGCGAGAAAGGAAAATGGAAAAGAACCTGCGCAATTGCCTCCTGGTCGTCCTTACAGGCGGCGACGATCGAGTTCTTGGCGCGAAGTATTTCGTCGAACGACGCGCTCTCGGAGACTCCGAGGAGCTTCAAGGCGTTCTCCACCGACATCTCAAACGGCGCCGAGTCGTCGGCTCTGGAGCCGGCGCGGACAGGCGGCGGCGTCGTCCTAGCAAATGTGAGCCAGGAAGGAGCGATTGAGCCTGTCCAGGGCTCGAATTTGTCGGCCGGTCTGCGGATGTGGAGCGGTCCAGTTCGTCGGAAGGGCGGAGAGGGGAGAGAAGAACCGCCGGAGAGACGGTTGGGCCCGACAGAGAGAGTGGCTGCCATGTTTGTTCGGTCGGAGAGGCGAACGAAAACGTGAGGCTGGTTTTTGGGGAAGCGTGCGGGCGTGTGCGCGTGTGCCACTGCTGTTGTGTTTGTTTTGTGTTGTATTTTCGTAATAAATTTTATCCTAGAATGTATTTTAGAAAAACAAAAAACAAAAACAAAAAAACAAACCGGATGAGATGTGGCTAGTACCAGAGTACACGACTGCAGAGGATGATTTTGGGTTTGTTTGTTTTATTAGTTCATTTTAATTTTAGTAATACTGTTTTTTATTTTTTATTTTTAAATTTTTATTTTTTTCTCAAAATATTTTTTATTTTTTTTGAAAATTTAAAAAAATTTACTATTACAACTAAAATATTTGAACTCAAACTCATCTACCAAACACACACTTTGAATCTGTTTTTGGAAACATTTTAAGATGATATTTTACAAATTAGAGATGAATTTAGTTTTAAAAATATTGGTTTGTTTGTTTCGTTAGTTTATTCCAACTCTAACCGTATTGTTTTTTATTTTTTTCCCAAAAAGTTTTTATCTTTTTCTCAAAAATTTTTTTATCTTTTCTGAAAATTCAAAAAAATTTACTATTATAACTAAAATATTTCAACTCAAACTACCCAACCAAACACACATATGAGTTTAATAAAAATAAACAGTTTAAAATGAAAAATATAAAAATTTGAAATATGAAAAAATATATAAATATATGAATACGAGGGAGTAATTGTGACAGAACTCACATGAAAAAAAAGCACTATCAATAATTACTATTTTAGGGGCCATTTAAATGGTGTCAAACTTTTTTCTCTTTTTAAACTTTTTATTAACAAAAAGGAAAAACTCAAACGCCCATTTCTTCTTCCCCTTCTCCGTGGATGCTTGACCTCAGATCTCCGGCGGGAACAACAATCACCCTCTTGGCCGTCAGAGAAATTACTCTACCAATATTTTCATTAATTAAATTATAGTACTGCTTTGCTTGAATCCCATCCATTGGATCTTGTTTATTGCAACCATTGGGCTCAGACTGAACTCTTCTATTAAAATTTAAAACCACACTGTGTCCATGTTCAATGGGTACCCATTTTTTAGAGAGTTGCATTTGCAATCCTAATTCTAACTATTCTGCATTAAAAATCCTTTGTTGTTGGTGGTGAAGAGATTACCCAGAGCATTTATTTGTTCGGCGTTAGCTTGATTTCCTTCCCCCCTCTCTCTTTCGCGTTTTTTGTTATATCACACACAAAATAATATTAAAATTAAAAATTAAAAAATTATGCTTTTAGTTTCGGTCAATGTTTTAGTCATAGACCATACGTGAGCCATGATATTTCTTCCAAGCTAAGAACGCCTAAAACGGTAAATATGAAAACGAAGATGAGAAGGACGAACAAATTATTGAATCGATTTTGTTATTTTTTCTTTTTGTTTTTTGTTCTTTGTTTTTTTGAAGGTTGACAATGTTCTAAAATTTGTAGTTTAAACTGTTGCTCAAACGATTTTGCAGAGCTCTAATGGTGGGTTGAAGAAAAAGGTTTGGTGGGTTCGATTGAACCAGTTGTGAAAAGAAAAATAATAAATAATTAAGTACAAATATGAAATAAAATTAAAAAAATTGTGTGCAAACCAGACTACGTTAACATCTGGTGCATCTTATTTTGTTACCGACCAAATCATCCGGCCATCATTTTCTATCATTGGACGGAACACTACGGATATAATTCAAAATGGAGTTCTATCATTGTCATTTCATGAATATGGTTTTGCTCTATCATTATCATTTTTTGAATATGATTTTTGTTTTATTTCTTTTGAAATTCTATACAATTTAGAACGGACGGATATTAAATGGACTTGAATTTGCACTCTCTTTTCCACTCTCTACAATCTCCACTTGCCACGTATCTTTCACTTTCCCATAACTAATTTTGTTGTGATAACTAATTTTTCACGTGATTAGTTGTGATAACTAATTTTGGGGTGAAGACTTTGGAGAAGGCCGAAATGAACTTGGATATGTTATTAGGGTGAACTGATATCTAGTAGGAAAATCATTTTTGGTTCGATATTTAATAGTCTTTTTAACAATTTTGTTGCTTAAAAGAAATTTGAGGAGCAGAAGAGAAAAATCATCAATGAGATGCAAGACGTGATGGAGGAGAAAAAACAATTGTGGGTCCCACTTGCCCTTCATATTTAGGCAATGGCAATCTTGTTATTTCAATCAAAACAATTGTTTGTTGCTTTTTAAAATGAGTTGGCAGCTGTTATGAAATGAAAAAGATCAGACACGTGGCAGTAAATTAAAGTTGAGAGTGTATGCTAGTATTCCTCTTTAAAAAAATTCTTTAAATAACAAAGTTATAAATTTTTAAAATTTAAATTTATTATAAATATTTAAAAATATAAATAATAAAAAAATGATTTTAAATTAAATAAAAATATTTTAAAAAATACATTTAGAGATGTATCCCAAGCACTCCTTTGGCTGTGAATTGTGAACCATTGGATGGATAGACAATTTGGGGATTTTTTTTTGTTTTGTTTTTTGAAGGGAATTTTCCCTTTTTTGTGTGCCGAGTCAAATTATCAAGGAAGATTATATTTATTATTGTAATAATTCCATTTATCTTGATATGAGTTGAGCCACGATTAGATGTGAATATGACAATCATGACTCAGCTCGAGCTTGTGTACATTTTTCTGATCAATAATAATACTTTTGTGATGTATATTAAAATGTGAATATCACAAATGAAACTTATCTATTATAATTGTCAGTTAGCTAATCAACACTATTAGTGAGAGAATTTTACTTTTATTTTCTAAGGCAATATAGGTTATAACTTTTCAATTTTAATGTCACGCTCTCTCAATAAAAAAAATGAAATGCTTATATTCTTTCATTTCTAAAATTAGTTGATAATTTTATTAATAGTATTAGTTTTTGCTCATACTTGAAGAGTCCCCAGAAAATGTGCTCTTGAATATTGTTGTTTTAATTTATTTTCCTCAAACAACTTCAATGATGATATAAACACTGTTTATGGTCCTAAACTTTTAAACAATGATTGGGGCCTAATCTTCAGTCAATTTCAATATTGAGATTTCCACTCTTTGTTCAAGGGAAATAAAAAACAATCATAGAATAGTAGAATAAGATGTGTAGAATAGGTAAATGAGAGATTATAAAATAAAAGGGATTGGCTACAGTAGAGTCCCTTTTGTAAACCCCATCGATAGAACTTATTTTTAAACCATTAAGATGTAATCAATGGTTAAAATGTTATTTGTGCGTAATAATTCTAATACACCTTTCCTCGTATTAATATAAATTAATATATAAAAATAAAAAATAAAAAATAAAAAAGACCAGCCCCTTCCTCGACGCCTATGACGAACCTTCTCCAGTTGAGCCAGATCTGCCTCGCCTCCCCCCTGATGCCGGCAACGGACTCCTGTTCCCCCTCGACCAGATCAGCACCCCTCAACGCCGATGACGGACCCCCACTTCCCCCAGACTAGAATTGCTCCCCTCCTGCACTCGAGCCTAGGTGCCCTCCCTACTTCCCAACCTCGACGACAGAAACTCCCCCCTCCAACCTTCCACTAGTGAAGGTAGATTTTTGTAAAATTCTTTTTTTAATTTATTAGTCAAATACTGCTATAAGATAAAATGTATGATAATTACCGTATACAAGCAACATCTCAATCATTTAATTATATCTGAATGATTTTAAAATGAACTCCATCGATAGGGTACATAAAAAGAGCTTTATCGCAATTTTATCCAAAATAAAATACAGTTAAAAAAAAAAAAAGAAAAGGCTATTTTTTTTTCCTAGGGTCGAAAATGGCTGTAGTGCATAAATATACCAAAAAAAAAGCAGCGTCTTTTTCTTTTTTGGCGGGAAGATCAAAAGGCAAGAGCAGCTTATTTATGGATCAAACTCTTATGTCATCTTATTCACGTCTCTTTTATGTAATATTATCATGTGATAATTGGATTATCTTAAGGGGATGTTTGGATACACAATTCAAATATTAAAATTACAATCCAATTTTTACATTTTTCCTGCAGTTTTACTATTTTTATAACTTAAAGTTTAAAAGTTCATAATTTTACATAGATAATTCCAAATGAAAATTTTTTTAATTTTAAATTGTATGGAATTTCAAGACGAATAAAACAAGCTCTATATTAATTTTTTTTTTCCCGAACACATTTTAAGTTTTTACACTTTTTAACTCAAATAATTCAAATATCTCAATAAATACATAATCAATTCAAATCTAAATTCTATATCTAAAACTTGGCATCAAATGCATCCCAAGAATCTTACAAGAATGGTCAACGCTCAATTCTCTACCTAGTAGACAAGTACCTTTCCAATGTATGAGATGTTGCCATCAAAATGATTAAGGTGGTAAACATGTAAATGATGAAAAAGAAAGACAAAACAAACTAGATTAAGTATGCGATTGGATTAACAATTCAGATTATATGATTATAATCTAATTTTTATATTTTTCCTTCGATTTTACTATTTATATAATTTTATAATTCAAACTTTAAAAATACATAACATTGCATAAACAAGTCAAATGAGAATTTTTTTAATTATATAGAATTCCGATATGAACGAAATAAGCTTCATATTAATATATATTTTTTCCGAATACATTTCAAGTTTTCATATTTTTTAACTCAAGAATTCAAATACCTCGATAAACGTATAATCAATCCAAATCCAAATTCTACAAGCCAAACCTTAACATCAAATGTATGCTAAGTTTAGTTTATGGCCTTGATCCTAATATGAGGTTCAATTACGTGAGCAAAATAATCCAAACTTCATCTAGCACCAAAAAAAAAAAAAAATTTCCAGACTCAACGAATTGAGGGAGGAAATTAAAGGGCCTTTCATAAGGATAAATTTATAATAGGATATGAAAAAAAAAAAAAAAGAATTTTAATAGAAAAAAAAAAGTATAATTTTGATTTGAAAGATCATATCAAAATATGTTGAATAAAATAATATGATAATTTTACTAAACTTGATAAAGATTTAACTATTTATATTTAAACCCAAGATAAACACAAAATTCTCCACAAAAGTACAACTTTTGTTGCGAAAGGTTTGTATTAGAGTTTACACTAATAATTAAGATGCGATGTTGATTGAAATATCATATCAAATAAAAAACATATGATAATTTTACTAAACTTGATAAAGATTTAAGTATTTAAATTTAAATCCAAGATAAACACAAAATTCTCTACAAAAGAACACTACTTTTATTGCCAAAGGTTTGTAATAGAATTTACACTAGTAGTAATATATTGCTTTTTTTTTTTTTTTAAATGTGTAGTAATATATTTCAATCACTTGAAAGTTCCGTGGACCTTTTTCCAAGCAAAAAAAGTTCCATTTGCATCTACTTTCTCTATAAATGTCTGAACGGTATTACTTTTTTCGTTTTTCGTTCTCTCTCTCCTTTATTATTATTTTGAAATTTATAGATTCAAAAACATTTAGAAGTATTTTGATGATAAGTTGAAAAAGAATTTTCAGTCTCTAAAAATACTTATGATAAAAGTTATTATGTGTAGACTTTAAAATTTGTAATAAAATTTAAATTAAATGTTATAAACTTCGTTTTAGTATTTTTATTACTTATTAGAGAATTTTAAAGAACAGTTTGAACTCAAATATTTCTTAATTCCAAATATTTACTGAGAAGTCATGGTTTTTATTTATTAGGGCCGTACACAAAATCCGCGAACCCGTCCAAACCATCCGGCTCTGTCCTGCCTGTTTAAATGGGTCCACATCATCACCTGTTTGTTTTGGGTGGGTTTTCTACTCATCCGCCATCACATATAGGCAGGTGCGAATTTCACTTTTTGGCTTGTGAGTTCAACCCGCCCACTCGCCTTTTTTAAATAATAATAAATCTATTTTCCTTCAATAAAAGTATAAAACTCTTTGACGAAGTTACTAGTAGTTTAATTGTTTTTTAGATTTTATTATTATTATTGTTGTTGGTGTTGTTTATATATTATGTTTGCAATTAAAATTAATGTAACTCTCTCTTTTTTTTTTTTTTTTTCCGGTCTCTCCAAGTGCAATATTATACCAGGTTCAACAATTGAATTGAAATTCTAAACTTGTTTCGATTAAAAAAAAATCGAAAAAAAATAAAAGGAGAATAAAAAATTACAAAATTATTTTCAAAATTCTCTATTCACCCATCACACCGCACGCCCCTATCTGCTACCAACCCGCTTTCATGGTGAGCAAGGTTTGGGATTTTGAAAAAAAATCATTATCTTCCAATCTGCCAACTACCCACTTGTCACCCACCGAATCCATTTATAGATAGCTCTATTATTTATCTTAATCTACTGGTTAAAAGTAAAAGTAAAAATTCTACCAATTGGTTATTAATATCTTTGAACTTTTTTTTTTTTGAATAAAATATCTTTGAACTTTTATTCCTAAGATTTGCTTTCAATTTGACGTTTCCATCACACACATTCTGGAAGATCGATCGGCTGAAAATGCTTAAACTAACACTGTTTCATGATCGAACGGATGAGATCAATGCCCAAATTCGTTTGATAAGAGTATGACACGCCTAATGCAGACAGGAGAGCCGTTTTCACTCATTGGAGATACAAGCCATCGACGTGCCCCTTTCACGACCAGCAGTTCCCAACCGCACCAAAACACTTGCAAAGAAACGACAACCAAACCAGAAAAGGATAAAAGAAAAAAATCTTTTGTTTTTGCTGTTGAGTAAATTGCCATTTGGCTCCCAATTATTTTATAAAAATAACGATTTATTAATCCGTATTAAAAATTTTTTTAAAAAAAATCACCGGAATCACATAATTTATTGGTCTGACTCCCTAAGCTAAAAGCTTGCAGAGGAAAAGCGACATCAAGGGAGAAAGAATAACTACAGATAGCCGTTAAGCCGAATGATGTCGTTGGCTAGTTGGAGCCTCACAGTAGTGTCAGTCCCACAGACCAAACGACGTTGTTTCTCTAGCAGATACAGAAGTGGGTTTCGCTGCTCGGCTGAAGATCATTCGTCAAACGACAACAATTTAGGAGAGAGCCCGAACAAGAAGAAGAAGAAGGTGGTTGTCGTAGGATCTGGCTGGGCTGGCCTCGGAGCTGCTCATCATCTCTGCAACCAGGTCTTCTCCAATACTTCCCCACCCTAACTGATCACCTTGGTCCACTTCCTATCAACTTGATCATTTTTTTTTTTTTTAAGAAAATTAGTAATTTTTTATTTGCTCCCAATAACTAACGAGACGTGTCACAGTTAGAATGAATCATTAAACTAATATCGTATTGAGAGTAGCAGGTCGTGAGTATCACAACTCGTGACGTGTGCTATGGTGGTCGTCATGAGTATTAATATTCTCAAATTCATTAAGTATAAATCTAAGATAGGAGGGTACTCTGTTGGAACTTTTGTGATTGCAATTTTTAGTTTGTGGCATTCGAGTTGTTTGAATTCATTTTCAGGGATTCGATGTCACGGTTCTTGGTGGAGACGACGGTTTTGGTGGACCGGAAGATGTTGGTAATCGAGGTAATGAATATTAGAATAATAAATTAGAAAAATAATAATAGTAATAAAAGTAGGGAAGAAGAGGAAGGGAACACAAAGATGTTTAATATGGATTTGCTTATGTGCACGGATTAAGAATAATGAATTCATTAGTGAGTAGCTTTGTAAATGAGCTCCCATATAAATACAAATACAAGTTATATTTTTCACAATCGGGTAAATTTTCTAATACAAACAAATCACCTAAAATCAATACATATCTTAAACTACAATAAATACAAAATTCATAATAAAGATAATTACATACAAAACAATTGTTTTCTCTAATATTAAAACTAACTTTCCTAATAATGAAGAAGCTAATTAGTTTACTAATATTTCACAATTTTGATACGTTGGTTGCTTTCTTTTGTGTTTTGTGACTCGTGAAGAACGTGGATTTGCTCTATAATAATAATATCACCCATGTTCTGTAGGCATCTTTCTGATTGAGTTTGCTATCGGTCGTATAGTGTTATATCTCCACTTGTGTTATTGATAAAGGAGTAGTGAACTGATCAGAGTTCTCTTCCATTAAGTTTATAAAATTTTGGATAGTCCGCATTTTTGTTAGGATATTGGTATCCCTACAAGAACATCTTTAGCCTTGTCGACGAGCTCGGCATCAAACCCTTCACCAGCTGGACAAAATCTGCCCAATATTCCGAAGAGGGATTGGAGGTAATGAAGAGCTAGTTGGAATGCTTTGAAAGGCAAATAAGCTTTCTATAGTCTTTCAATGCCGGTAGTTTCCTTTATAAGAAATTATTCTGTCCGTAAAAGAATGTTGCCAGGATTGAGTTTGAGGATTCTAAATTTGCTCATTGAACTGATTAAATCTGCAGGTTGAGTTTCCGATATTCCAAGACCTGCCTCAGTTGCCAAGTCCCTTAGGCACCTTATTCTATACCCAAGTTTGTTTTGTTCGCCTCCTTATGCTTCGTTGCTTATATTTCCACTGCAAATTAAAAGCTTATGCAGTTTTGCGTTAATCGATGATCTTTAAATGTTGTGCAGTTTTTTCAGCTCCCATTTGCTGATAGATTTACAACACTTCCCTTAATGGCTGCAGGTAAAAGTTCTCCTGTAAATCTGAACTATAGTACCTAATCAACACCTTTATTTACCCTTCTTTGTGTAGAGCAGAGGAGTTTGCCCTTTCTAAGAGGTATTCTTTTTTTTCCTGTTCACAGCAATCGACTTCGACAACACAGATATGGCATGGAGAAAATATGATCCAAGTAGGGATTTCTATTGCTGGTGTCCATTTTCATTGTCACATGATTACTAGTTACATGAATTTGATTGTGTCAAATTAACGGAAAGATTAGTTTTTGAAGCATCTTATCTAGAGATTATTTGATGGCAGTTACTGCAAGGGAGCTTTTCAAGCGGTTTGGCTGCTCCGAAAGGCTGTATAAGAATGTCATTGGTCCATTACTTCAAGTTGGTCTGTTTGCTCCACCAGAGCAATCTAGTGCTGCTGCAACTCTGGGAATGCTATACTACATCCTTGCTCACCAGGTTCGATAATTTATGGATTCGATTCCTTTCTAGAAGTGGAGCCTATTTGGATTAGACATTAGTGACACATGAGCGACATTTGTGCTTTCTTGTCAAATCGCTCTTTGGCTAGAATTGTATCCATTGTTGCTAAGTTGTGTTCCTTGGATTTGAAAGTTTTTTAGTAAAGTTGTCTTTTCAACAATGGACAAAAACCAACTGAAAATACGGCTTTCGCTATACTTATGATGTGAACCAGAAGAAATTAACACAAACTCACACATTGTTGCACAAGAAACCGAAGAACTGAATCATTTTTATGAAGAAAATAGGCCTATGTCAGATGCTAAAGAAACCTAGAACAGTGATACTTCAAGAGGCAGCTCACTCTCCCCTTGCCTGGAATCTGCAAGACCTTTCCCTTCAATTCCCTCTTAATCCGACCATAATGCTTGTTAGCTACTAAACCTTATTTAGACAATTAATCCCGACTAACAAACTTCTAACTAACTACTCAACAAACTACTAGTCAGTAGCAACAACTAACCAACCACCGTACAAACCGATTGCCAATTCCTATATACTTAACAGGGAATCCAAGATGGAGGGGGGGGGGGGGGAAGGACTCTAGTTTCTGTGCTATTGCTGAGCAGGTTTCTTTTCTTGTGTTTTTCTTTACGGTCATTTTTTTTTTCTTTTTCTGGTGGACACAGAAAGATTTCAATATCCTGTGGTGTCGCGGAACTGTCAGAGAAAAAATTTTCGAGCCGTGGATAGACTTCATGAAGACTAAAGGTTGTGAATTTATCGAGGGAAGGAAAGTTACCAGTTTCTCTGTCGATGAGGAGACAGGTTGTGTTTCATCAGTAACTTGTGGCAGAGAGACATATAATGCTGATGCAGTTATTCTGGCTGTTGGAATATCCACACTTAAAGATCTAATCAAAAACAGGTATGTTATCTCACAGTTGAGCATTTTTCACTTTCTTCAGTCATTATTTCACGGTTGTGCCATGTAGCCTACTTTAAGCTGTTGGAGGACGAAAAGAAAGGATTTGAGCCGTTTATATTGTCTTAGCTAAAAAAGCTGACAACTTTCTTATCAATGGATGAGATCACTTCTTTTCATTATCTAGTGGTTGCAATTTAGGTTGCATGGTGTATTCAAAGATGTCCTGTAGTTTTCACTCGTAATTTCTATGTTGTCGGGGGACCGACACCAGAACAGTCGGTAGAGACCTCTTTAGTTGACCCTCTTCTTCCAATTCTTCTTTCAACCAGAGTTGACTTTGGAATTATGTATAGTGCAGTGCTATGTACAAGAGAGGAGTTCCTCAAGGTTCTCAACTTGGATAGCATCGATGTACTCACTGTCAAACTTTGGCTTGATAGGAAGGTCAGTGAAAGCAAAGGAATTCCTCTACTAGAAATGAATTTATACAAGTTGCATGTGCCGAGACAGAATTTGTTGGCGTATAAAAACTCATTTTGGTGCGCTTCCAAATCGCTTAAGCTTTTGGTGAGAAAATTAGTAAAATAATAAAGTATCGGAGCCAGAGATCATTAGTTCATACCCACATAATTGCGTTTTCCAAATTATCCTCACGTGTGTGGTCCTCCGATATGTTTTGGGCACATCAGCAAATTTTTTCATGTTGTGCTTGTACAATTAATGTTTCACTCACAAGATTGCTCATTTTCCATCCCATTGTTCTCAAATAAAATTAAAGATCCACCGACCTTGTAAAAACTCAGGTGACAAAACTGTTTTCCAAGTGTCATAGCTAATTCTTTGCTGCCACATTTAACAGGTTAGCATTCCGTATGCAAGCAATGCTTGCTCTGGATTCGATGACTCGTTTGGGTGGACTTTCTTTCACTTGAACGCGATTCATGACGAGCACAAAGATGATCCAGTTACGGTATTACAGGCTGATTTTGTGAGTACCCGAACCCCTCAAACCCCCTTTCTTGAAAAAATGTACGTGCTTGACAAATTTGCTTAAAAAGGAACTATCTAATCTCTTCCTTGTCTTAAATGTACTGTTTTGCAGTACTATGCCAAGGAG
Organism: Ficus microcarpa; assembly: GCA_025413485.1. NCBI lineage: Eukaryota > Viridiplantae > Streptophyta > Magnoliopsida > Rosales > Moraceae > Ficus > Ficus microcarpa. Next base: position 8,200,549 of record CM046384.1, on the reverse strand, counting down.
TTGTTGCCTCAGAAGGATGAGGTTATAGTTGCAAAAGCAATTTCGTACCTCTCGAAGTGTGTCAAAGACTTGGAGAATGCTGCAGTTACAGAAAAGGAGATTAAAAGATTTCCCAAATCCTTGTCTCACTTCTTTCCCGGTATTTTTCTTAAATTTTGTTGTCAACATAAAGTCTGCCAAGCAAATTTTAACAGCATCATCGTCACGCCTTAGGAGAAGAGATGCCAATATTGCAAAACTAAAATGATACATTTTTAAAAATCTCCTTAGGTGACAGTTTTGGGGGCAAGTTTTTGGCAGCGGGGGATTTTGAAGTTGATCCTTCTATTTTTTATCCATCAACTCCTTTTTGAAGATGTTGTTGCACCATATTGTGCGTACTATTACCTGTGTCTTTACTTTCTTTACCACTTCTTTTTCATTTTCTTAGGCTCATACAAGTACATGTTGCGCGGCTCAACATCTTTTCCAAACTTATTCATGGCCGGAGACTGGATCATAAACCGGCATGGTTCGTGGGCACAGGTTAGATAGGATTTTTAACAAAAACGCTGGAAGATTTTAGTAAAACATTGTTCTGAAGCATCAAATCCTTTAGCAAGTTTTTTACTAAATTGTCTTTTTTTAAACCTTCTATGATTTGATGGTCGATAACTGTATGTCCTTACGACATAATTCTCCGAAGACTTACGAGCCATTTTGCCGTTCTTCTAACTTGGATCAATAGTGACAAAAACTAAAGAGAAAGTACTATTTTGAACTGTTTGGTTGGCAGGAAAAGTCATTTGTCACGGGACTTGAAGCAGCCAATCGCGTTGTGGACTATCTTGAAGAAGGAAGCTTCGCTAAGATATTACCCGTAGAGAATGATGAGCCTCACATTGAAGCTCTTCGCAGCCTCAACAGAAGGTTTAACGAAGTTCGAGTCCAGCTTCCATTTTCGGATTATTTCCTTTAGGCTGCCCTTCTATTAGCTAGCAGGGGTAAATTACTCATTTAGTTTGAATAACCATAGACTACTAAAACTATTTTTTGGATGAAATCTATTGGTAAATTTGATTAAAAAGTGATATCCACTAACAATTCCGTCCAAAAATTAACAGACTATTATAACAACTTTATTAATTGTTTATGATCGCTCAAAAAAAAAAAAAAAAACAGGATATCAAAATCGCACAAAAAATAAAAATTTAAAAATCAACCTAGCAGTTTACGGAACTAGCAATTCTATTGTTGTATGGTTCGTTATTATGTCACTTTTCACTTTTACCCCACAGGAAAAGCACCCACTCGAGTCCTGTGATTTTTACTTTTTTCTTTAAACAATAGACAAAACATGATTCGTGTGAATATATATGGAAAGGACATTGCCTTCTGGACCTACTTTTCAGCTTTAGTTGTTATTTTAGTGCCTTTTTTTCTGTATTGGGGCAGGTACAATGTAGATGCGCGTTATCAAGAGAATAATTTAAGGGTTCTAATTCTATCTAATATTTTTTAATCCTAAAATTATCATGATATGTGAGCTTCAATTTTTTGTTTCTAAGTGTTCAAAAAACTTTGATATCAATTTCTAATACTAAAAAGTTACGACGATAATTCATATGTCTTGCAAGTTTTGTTTATTATTTTTAATTGAAGATGAGACTTTGAATTTTAAATCTTATATTGAAATAAGTTATATATGCAATTATACATGTTGCATGAGTTGGTAAAAAATAAATAAATAAATAAATAAAATCAGGCCGTAGTACTACTCAAAATGAATAATTCTAATGTAGTCAAACCATGATCAGAATCACATTACTAATATTTTTTTAAGGTCTGTTTGGTGAATAGGTTTGAATTGAAAAGGTACATTTTGAGTTGAAAATTTATATTGACTTTTTAGAAAAGACAAAAATTTTTTCAGAAAAAGACAAAAACTCAGATATGAAAAAGTACAGCTTGAATTAAATTGTCAAACGAGACCTTAACCTTTGGGCTGCTGAATTTGTGACACTTAAAAAAAAAAAAAAGGAGTTAAAAAATAACAGAGTGGGAGTTCTGTGGTAGGTTTTTTCTGAAAGCAACTTACAAAAGTTTTGACTCTTGAATAATTATTGTTGCATGATAACTACGTTATATACATCATATAGATTTAGAGCTTTTGTCTATTATCCTGTTTTTCCTTTGATACTTAAAAAGCATCCCTTACTCTTCGTTAAAAATTAAAAAACAAAAAGCACCCCTTATTTCTTGGCATAATATAAAGTGCCTTTATAAATGCTCAAGAAGTCTTTAACTCTCTCTTTCACTCGGGTGAGGTTAAGAAAACACCAAAATCCTAAGATTTGCCTAGAATTCAAGGTAAAAAAAAACTAAAATTTAGTAAAATGTGACAATACGAGGAAATTAAATTAGATAATTCCAAATTTGTTTACATTATTTAGTACCATTGACATTACCTTTTTTTTTTTTTTTTTTGAATTGATAAATTGAAAATGTAATATGTGATACCAAACATCATAATTTGGAGCATAAAGGTCAATAAAGGGCCTCACTCATTGCTCCAAATTTCAAACTGATTGTCAATTCTCATAGCTTGTTAGCCACATTATTTCCTCCACTAGTTTTTAAGAAGATTATAAGTGAGAAATTTTTAAGCTGGAGAGCCCCTATTTTCTCAATCATTAATGTGATCGTTGGTCTGGCATGGGGGCTTTTGACATTTATTTAGCAACTCTCTCTTTCATGCTAGAAAGCGTGTATTCGGTTGTCTGTGTTGTATTAGATTGCATAAGGTGTATTGTATTATAACGTATTGTGTTTTATTATAATACAATACGGTATTTGGTTTCATGAAATAATTAGATGTTTAAAATCTAATATAATATTTGCAGCATTGTAACGGTACATCATTAAGGTAGGTTGGGACTAGGGGCTAGCCCGCCACAACCCCGACCTCAATCACATGCGACGACCCTAAGTTGGGACCGTGGCCATCCCATCCCCAGTCATAGGTTATGATCCTTACGTTGGGAATGAGCCAACCCCATTTTCATCACCATTCTTGGGCCGGTCTTGTCACCTTCATTGTTCCTGGGCTAACCTTAACTTCGACCTCGACCTCGACCTCGACCTCGACCACGTTACTGTATCTGTGTCAATCCCAACCCGTCTCCAAGATGACCTTGACCCTGATCTTGATCTTGATTGACTCCGACCTAGGCTGGGTTGACCCGTCCTTGAGCCCCGACATACCACACCTTGGGCCCAGGCTAGCTTGGATCTCGATCCAAACCTTGACTCTTGTATGAAATCATATTGTATAATATACTGAAATGTGTTATATTGGATGACATTGATCGTAATAATTTACCATCTGTGATAATTTATTCAATACATTAGTCTTACCAAACATTTTGTAATTGTAAAATAGTACAATACAATATTCTAATACGGTCTACCAAATATATCTGAATAGTTTAATTAGAGAAAAAGTTAAAAGAGAGATCAAAATAATTTGAGGATATAAATGAAAAAATACTTAATTTTCTATCCTTTTTTTTAACCGTTTATTTTATCATTTTTTAAAATTTTTTTAATTTATCACTTATTTTATATTCAAGAGAATATTGTTTTTCTCCTCTGACTCCTATCATTTTCTTAGGCCGTTCAAGAGTTACATCTCCACTTATGCCAATTCTAATGAGGCTGTCACTTGTGTGGCTCTAAATGAAGGTGACTTGTTAAGTATTATAATAGAATATTTTTCAGTTTAGTAACATCGTTGAAAAATAAATTTTAAATATAATATGAAAATACATTACATTTTTCAATTCAATTTCGAAGTCAAAATTAGGTTATTTAATTGAAAAAAAAAGAAGGTTATTTTCGTAAATTAGCCAAGAAAAAAACTGTTTGACAAAGTATTAAGGGTCCGTTTGGTAGAGTTTGAGTTGGAAATTTTAAATTTCAATAGTAATTTTTATTGACTTTTCAGAAAAGACAAAAATTTTTTTCAGAAAAGATAAAAAACTTTTTTAAGAAAAGACAAAAACTGATATTAAAAAGTACACTTTAGTTTGAAATGAGATAGTGAACCAAACATCACCTAAATTTGACCCGTCGATCCTGCTTAGTCGACAACACCAAAACCTTGCCCAATCCAAATGCTTCTATGTAGTCCTGTAAATTGGAGTGATCAGACCTGGATCTAACGGGTGGAGAGGGAAAATCGAGCCAGACTCAAACTGGCCCGATCAATTGCGGGCCGGGGTTGGGCTCATATGAACTTTAAAATTATAAATCTAGTCCGACCTTAATGCCTAGTAGGTTTAAATTCGAGTTGGGTAAATGGGCTTTAGAAAAAACATTTCGTAAAAGATAAAATAACTAAATAAAACAACATAAATAAGTAATTGTAAAATCTTCAATCTTCATAAATGAAAAAGAATGCAACATTATTATTACATAATTATACTTTAAGTACTTAATAATTAAGAAAAGGCCTTGATGCCTGCATTACTTGCCTCATGAACATCATCGTTGAAGTATAAGTTCTCAAATTCTTATATCAATTCTTGATTATGGGCTGTGTGTTGCAACAGTCTTCTTCCTTCTTTTTTTTTTTTTTTTGAAAGCAGCTATTTCTTTTTCAAATGAAAGGTCAATATTATACCATATGTATTTATATTATATGAAATTTCTAATCATTATAATATAATATTAATATTTATTACTATATTTTTCAAAAAACAAATTACAAGTTTAAAAATATAAATGATTATATACTTAAAATGATTTAGAGTGCAAAATTTAGAAACACATCGATATAATATATTATAAAAAAAGACGGATTGATGGGTCGGACTATGGACAGCCTGACCAAGCAGGCTAAATGGGCAAATCGGGTCAATCTCAAAACATAGGTCCAACCCGATCCTAATGATTACACTGGATCAAGGACGGGCCTGACACGTAACGGGTTGGATTGAACCCCCCTAGAGCCAAAATTACAGGCTTTGGGTTGGCCAGCTTAACCTGATCGATAGTTACAGCCCTACTTTAATGTGAAGGAGAAGTTACTGGCTAAGATATTCTACATCCGTTAGCATCTCATTAGACGTGAGCCCGAATTTTCCACGAATCATATTCTACCACGTAGCAGATTTTTTCTTATTTTAGCAAACTAGCTACATTAGAGTAAATTGACATAATGACTTATCTATTTTCTTTTATTTATAAAATGATTTTTCAAAAATTTTTATTAATAAAATGACCTTGAATAATAAGAAACGATCAAGAACGACCGTGATTGTTTCGATATTAAAATAAAAGAAGGTTATTTTGTTAATTTTAATATTGAGATAGTCATTTTGACAAATACCTCACCACGACAGGGGGAGTTTCGTAATGTGGACCCCACAGAGACCCGGACGTATCTACATTAGACAGCTGCCTTTTGTCGTTCTTAAATTATTGTTTTTTTTTTTTTTTTTTTTTTTTTTTTTTTTTTGGAATAGTAAATTATTGTCTTTTATTCAATCCAAAATTTGCCTTTTTTTTTTT